>OX327711.1:21266666-22515833 GCA_946807835.1 Ailanthus altissimus | reverse complement strand
GACATTTCAGTGATCTGGTACTTCGGTATCAAATTGTTTAAGTAATTTAGTTTTGTGGTTCTTTTGCAGGCAATCTCCAAACCTTCAGCTTCGCATAGATTTGTTTCTGATGTTGACCATGCTGATGACGAAGTCGGACCATATTTCATTAGTGCTGTGAGCTGGAAGAGTGATAGTCCAACAATGTTAACTGCTAACAGTCAAGGAGCCATTAAAGTTCTTGTTCTTGCAGCCTAAACGGTAAAATCAAAAGCAACTAAAATCAAGTTTTATGTTCAGTTTTAAACTATTATGTCTCGCTTTGCCACTATTTTGTTGATATTTATATATATAGCCATCTATTGTGATACAGGTAGGCTAGGAAAGTTTTCAGCGTAATTTCTCTATACCGATAATATTGTTTGTTAGTCACTGTTCTTCAACTCTCCCTTGTATACCATTATATGGTTTCACAATCAATACCCTGTAACCAATTCTGAAATACCCTTAATTGAATTATTGTTCTGTGACCAATTTTATGTGAAGGAGACAGTAGGAAAAGTTTTGGACCATATAATAAAAAACCATTTTCATACCAGATTTGGTGGTTTACAATTTTTCTTGCTGTTTCAAGGTGTTTTCAGGTGGGCACAAAAAAAATCTGAATAAAGAATAGCTTAGAAGCGAAGAGTTCCATTTGGATGCTCCTTCTACCAGAAATATGACAAGGCAATTATGTACAATCTCTTTTTCTCTGAAAGTGAAATGCATGGTATATTCTGTATTTTGTTCCCATATTCCATATTCTGTTCTTTGATTTGCTCCACATATGCAAAACACAAAGCAAAGGGACAAGTAACCAATGGCTATCGTACTCTTGCACCAACCGCCCCCCCCCCCCCCCCGCGAAAATTGAAAAGTTGGTATCAAATTTAATCCCATCCATTTGCTTCAAAAGGAAAGACCTAGTCACTTGGAAATTGTTTTGTCCAGTGATTTGTCAGAACAAAATTCATACCAGAAAATTAGACATTGTCTTTACTTTATTGATCCAAAATTATTTTTTAAAAAAAAGGTGCATAAAAAAGCAATAAGCATATATATTAAACAATAATTTGATGATCTAACTCTTAACGACATCTTCCATTAACTTTTTTGGGGCTTTACTAAATAAAACCATATTTGATTGTGAATCAGCCACCACCACCAGTCCACTGCACGTGATTCGGTATAACCATTAACTTTACATTTGTAATCATACCGTTGGTTATTACTCCTTCCAAGACCATGAGCTCATCCTTTGCGTAACTATTTATTATCAAAATTTTAAGTTGAGATGACAAAATGCACTATGAGGATGAGATTTGTAGGACTGTTTTGAATAGGTAAGGAGTATAAAAAAATTATTTTCAAAATTTTGCATAACTCAATAGGGTAAAGATAGAATAATTGTTGTGAAAATAGAATGAGATATAAAAAAGATATTTTTTAAATTATTAATAGAGTGAAAATGTGATTAATTCTCGCCATTTTATTTTTTATGAATATATTATATGTAATTTTTAGTATAAATTTATATATTCAATAATTTATATTTAATTAGGATATGTTTAATAATATATTTTTATTAATAAAAAAATATATAATTAAAATTCTTAAAATTTACTTTTTTTATTATAAACGATAAAAAGACTTATTTTTAAGTTGGATTGTCATTGATTTTAATGACAATATAAAATAATTAATAAAAAAATTAATGATGTTAAGCATTAAAAATTATTTAATTATTTTTATTTTATTTGTTATTTTTTAAAATTTTATTTACTAATTATTATTTATATTATTAAAAGATATTAATATATTATTTAATTTGTTAGTTTAATATTTTTTAATTATAATATAAATTAAAAATTTATATTATTAAAAAATATATATAAATTAATATTTAATATTGATAAATAGAAAATATAGAAACAGGGACGAAGATGAGAAAAGCATTTTTATATCCACTTTATTAAATATTTTAAAAAACAATCCCTATTTTCAAGACATAAAGATTAATTGAAATGAAATTTAAAGTAAAAACTTAATTAGCAAGCCCAGATCCCTCTATAAAGGGCCTCCTTTTTATACAGTATATGAAGCGAGGATTCGAATCGAAGATTCACCTCACAACAAGAGAACCTTGTATGAGATTCTGTCTATCGAAATTGAAATTTCTAGGAAATTATTTAAGTTTCGATTGCAATTTCATTTTTCAAAATTTTTGGCGGGAAACAAAATGAGAGTCGATGGCTTTGGCGGAGAGATTCGCGCGGTAACGGAGGCGAGTTCAACGGAGAAGTCGCCAGCCTCGGCGATTGGTATCAACGAGAATGACAGAGACGATGAAGACCTGTTCGTGCCGCCGTTAAATTTCGCGATTGTCGATAACGGCATCTTCCGGTCCGGGTTTCCTGATTCTGCCAATTTCAGCTTCTTGAAGTCGTTAGGGCTCCGTTCTATCATGTGAGTAAAATTTTGTTGAGTTATTTTTGTTTTTTGTAAATAAATTCACATTAATGATACTTGCATAATCCAATTGTGCATCATTTTTCTTTTTATTTTAATTTTTTTCTTGCATTACAATAATATATTTTCTTAGATGTTTGTGTCCCGAGCCATATCCAGACTCGAATATTGAGTTCTTGAAGGCGAATGGTATTCGGCTTTTTCAGCTCGGGATTGACGGATGCAAGGTACGGTATTAGTATTGGCTGATTTTTTTGGTTTTTTTTTTTCAATAAAATACATTATTCATAATTAAGTTTTAATTATGTTATTTCATGTTTTATGTTATTCATTTTTGTCTACAACATATTTAAGGTTCGTTTGGCATAGAGGTGATGTAGCTATGGATTGAAAGCACTAACTGTAAAGCGGAGTAGATGGATCTTTGGTAAACACCTAGTTGTTGAGTGAGAATTGTGTTTTACCAAACATGTCAGCTACTGGCTTTCACAGTTAAGCAGGAGCGAGCAGCTCTATACTAAACAGTCCTTAATTAAGTTGATTTTCGTGTAAGCTTGTTTTATGTTTTCATTGACAATCATGTAGTTAGGTATCTCCTTAATTATCTGATCATTCACATACACATTTTCGTTCATTAGAACGTAATTGATATTTTTTTGTTGCTTTCTTTGAGTAGATACGAGTCTAATGGTTTACATGAGCTTTTGAAATCCAATATGTTTCTTGTGCTGTGAACTCTTTATTTTTGAGGAATTTAGTCTGCTTTTCCCTCTCTGGTAAGCAGGTTTGTGTACGTCAGCAATTGTTAGTTATGACTGAACATTAAGTCTGCTGCACAGTCAAGCACTGCAATTCAATTTGTTTTTTTTTTTCTATGGCCATGTCTGGTTAGGCATGTGAATACAGGAATAAAAAATTTTCTGAGGTATACTTATCTTCTATTTGAGTTATTTTGAGATTTATACGATCTTAATTTGGTTTCCTTTAATTATATCAATCATCTTTATAATAACCAGCATGCTGACTGCTTTCCTAATGATTTTGTACCAATGCTCCTGCTACCTTCCAACTTCCTCAAACACCCCCCTTTCTGTCGCACACTGAAGAAGTCACTTCCCTTTTTATCCTTGTTCTGTTTTTCTCTATTTTGCTTTCCTTAGCTTCTATTTGTAACATCATTAAGAAAATAAATAAGTTTATATTGTGAATATTAAGGCTGTGTTGGAGGCTGAAAAAATAATTATTGAACAAATCATTTTTGAGGTTTTTGATTTAGTTTGACTACTTGAAATTGAACTGCAATATACGAGTACTTGTTTGGGTGGACAGAGATAGTTATGAGAGCAGAGAGAGATTGAACAAGCTTTCCAGTATGGCAATCAGTAACTTCTACCTAATGTTTATGCCATCTTAGATATGAATTTGTTGGCATATAACCACGAGCTTACAAGTAGCCTGTGGTTGTTCCTTAGTGCCATTAGCAATAGCTACCAACGAGTTTTTATATATGGTATGTGTTACTGTGATTGATTGTCTAAATGAAATGAATTTGCATCTCACTGACATTTTGATCTATTAATTTAACAATGTGGCCAGGAACCTTTTGTAAACATACCAGAGGAAACAATTAATGAAGCATTGAAGATAGTCCTTGGTATAGCAAACACCTGAATTTCAAGATTACTTATGCCTATAATATATTTTTTCTTTGTTAAACAATCTTCTCATTGTGTACTTTACTATACCATGCCAGATGTAAGGAACCACCCTATTCTAATTCATTGCAAACGAGGGAAGGTACTTTAACCATGTCATTTTTGGCATTTCCCTATTCTTCATTGCTGTTAATAAATATCCGCATAGGGACTCAATCTACTGGTGACTCAAATCTCGTGTACAGCATCGGACTGGTTGTCTTGTGGGGTGCTTAAGGAAATTGCAAAAATGGTGCCTGTCATCTATTTTTGACGAGTACCAGAGGTTTGCTGCCGCAAAAGCTAGGGTGTCAGACCAGAGATTCATGGAGTTGTTTGATATTTCCAGCTTGAAGCACTTGCCCATGTCGTTTTCATGCTCGATGAGACAACAGAAAAACTTTTAGCTTCGTGAAATGGAGTTTCGTCCGCAACACAAACACGAAATGGCGGAGTGTAAAGCTTGAACAGGGTTTTTATATAGCTGAAAATAAAGGGCTAATTGTTGTTAATTGTCTTTCATCCCCCTTCTTTTCAGTGGATTTTGGTCACTACTCATAATATTCCATATAGGTTTTTCTTTTTTCAAGTACATCGTCTTACAGAATCAAATAAAAAAAAAAACTTCCGTTGAGTCTTCCAAGTGCTGGTTTTAGAGCCTAAACTGCAAAATTTCCAAATCTGGCAGATAAATGAATGTAATCTCGGCAAAAGACTAATGCCTTTTCTATCCAGTTATGTTACGCTGAAAAGCTCTGGATCGACAGTATCTTTATACCGTCGCTGAAAACTTTCAAGGAAAAAGTACATTATTTATCTTTACAGTTTGAGTTAATACTCAATTTTACTTACGAGTTTTAAAAAACTTCAGTTTATTTGTGAGTTTGTTACGTTGTTTATTTTAATGTTAAAATGATAAAATTAAAACTCAATACAAAAATTTAACTGAAATTCAAACTGACGTAAAATATGTAATGTTTATGTGTTAATTATAAATTAAGTATTAACAAAAGTTAAAAAAATAAATGATAGATTAAATTTTTAATATTTATTTTTGAAAATATTTATTTTATAATAAAAATAAATCGAGGTTTCAAACATCCATTTGCCCACCCTCTCGTTCATACCGCTTCAACTATCCTTACCGCGATTCATGCCACCATCACACTCCCCCAAAGCTCGGCGACCAAACCTCAAACAACGTTGCCTCTTAAAACTGCCGAAATCAGCCCCCAAACAACTGCTCTGAAATAATGCGTTTATCTCAAATTCATTGTTCTTCCCGTTTCTCTACCACTACCCCCTATTTGAGTTTCAATTTTTTTTTATACTTTGCTACTGCTTCATTTTTTTTGGAAAATAAAATAAAAAGATTATCATTTGACGCAACGCTCATCACCACTTGCTCGCTCTCTACCCCTCTCTTTATCTTCCTCTTTTTCATTTTCTGCAACACTAACAAAGAAAAAGCGACAACTAAAGTAATTTAAGAATTTAACTTGCTAATAAAGATTTGCATCATTGATTTATATACGTGATTATGATTTAAAATTCTTTGAATGTGTTTGTGGAGAGGTGGTTGGAAGTGGATTTCATCTGTTTAATTTTATTAAAATTGGGGTTGTTAAGTTCAAGAGAGATGGGAGACAGCTACCCCCATGAATTGGCCAACGCTCTAGATTTCTCTGCCCACGATTTCAAAGAACTCGATCTAGGTTTTAGTACTTTTTTGCTCTTTGAATTTGATAACGAATTGTTTGAAATTTTGGTTTTTGACTTTTTGAATCATGTCAACTGCCATTATCACCGACAACCCAAAATTGTAGAGGTTTAAATGAATCGAGTAAAATTCTTCTACGTGTTTAAAATTTAATTAATTAAAATAAAAATGAAATATAATTAAAATTAATAATTTTTCATAAGTTGACATAATCCATATCAAAACCAAACATTAGAAAAAATATATATTGGAAAAGAGAAATAAGAGAAATGTGGACGAGCAACAATCGAATCGTCAATCAAGAGAAAGTGACGACTGAAACGATATCTCGGCCGTTGATTTTGTTCTACCTCAACGTTCTTCCCAAATGAAGAGACACAAAAACCGTCTCCCACTCCTTAATACAGAACTGAGGATTTAAATCTAATTCCCTTCCGACAAATCAAGAAATTCCCACATATTATAAATTTTTCTAAAAATAGAAAAAAAAAATACCCTTTCATCGTCGAAGAAGAAACTAGCTACCAACGCAACAATTAACAGGAGAAGATTGATTTGTTGTGGGTATTTATAGAGCACTCTCGGAGAAAACCCTAGCAGTGTTTTATAATTTACGGAAGTACCCTTCAAAACTCTACATATATTCTAGGCCATTTCATTTGGTTTTGGGCCTCGTACCATTTGTGAAAATTTATAGAGTAGTCGGATTATGGAGGATGACAAAATTCGAATTTTGCTTAAATTAGATTTGAATTTAATTTTTTTGTACGAATTCAAAACTTTAATTTTATTTAGATTTTTTTAGTTGGGTCAAATTTAAGTTTAAATTTAGATTCAGATAATCTGATTCAAGTTTAAACTCTTTTTTTTTTTAAATTTGTTTCAAATTTTCAGATTAAATTTAAAATTTAAAATATTTATTTTATAAAATAATTATTAAATTTTTATATATTAAAATTTTAAAAATTAATTTAAGACCTCTTTTTTCTAAAAATAGTATAAAATACAAATCCGCGCTAAATTTCTGGATTTAAAAAAAAAATCAATCAGATTTAAGTTTTTTGAAAAAAATTTAGAGATACTCAAAATTTTCTTACTTGGGGCCAAACCAAGTTTTCGGATTTTTCGAGCTTCCGGTAGCTAAATTGCCACAGCAAAATGGATTCATGTCATAGAGATCCGGTGGCCCAGAGACCCGAGTCATGACACGGATGAATATCCAAATTCAAAAAAAAAAGTAACCTAAATAGAGTCAACACATCGGACGGTCAGGAACAACCTTAAAATCTTACAACTAGAATCCATCGCACATAAACTAAAAATCCCAATAAGAAACTGAGAATAGATTATCTAGGGTTTCAATTTTTCCCAAAACCCCCATCATCTTCTGTTCTCATACTTTTTCTATTATAGAACTGAGCTCCCAACCTTTCTCCAAATTCCCATCTTGTCCTCTCACATATTCATCGCTGGAGCCTCCGCATACCAGAAACGTTTCAATCCTTAAAGCTTTATAATTAGTAAGTGCCATCTTTTTTTTCTCTTCTTGTTCATATAAAGGTGAGAAATTTACCTTGAAAATTGTTGAAGATAGGTTTTTTAATCTCATTTTTATCTGATACAAGGTTATATAAGGGTATAATTGAGTTTTTTTTTTTGGTTGGGGAGTTTAGTTTTATTGTTATATGGGGAAATCTGGAGGTAGAAGAAAGAAGGGTGGTTCAAACGCATTCCAAGTTGTTGCAGCTGATAATACTAATGCTAATCATGTAACTGCAAATGGTATTGGTGGTGTTGATTTGGACTCTTCAATATTTTTGAAGAGAGCCCATGAGCTGAAAGAGGAAGGGAATAAAAGGTTTCAAAATAAGGACTATGTGGGTGCCCTTGAACAATATGATAATGCTCTTAGGCTTACTCCAAAGAGCCATCCTGACCGTGCCGTGTTTCATAGCAATAAGGCTGCCTGTTTGATGCAAATGAAACCTATAGATTATGAGACTGTGATTGCTGAGTGTACTATGGCACTTCAGGTTCAGCCTAGGTTTGTCCGAGCTCTCCTTAGGAGGGCCAGAGCTTTTGAGGCCATAGGGAAGTATGAAATGGCGATGCAGGATGTTCAGGTGTTGTTAGGGGCTGACCCAAATCATCGAGATGCTTTGGAGATTGCCCGGCGATTGAGGACTGCTTTGGGGCCTCGCCAGGAGGCCCAGCAGGACCTCCAAAGCCGCCCATCCCCTGCTGCTCTTGGGGCTTCTGCAGTTCGTGGTGCCCCAATTTCTGGCCTTGGACCTTGTTTACCTGCTCGTCCAGTGACAAAGAAGGCAGGAGCTCCTCATGGGGGATCAGTGGTATCTCCTAATAATAAGTCAGAGAAGCCCCAAATAAATGCAACCACTGAAAATGGTCCTGAGACCAAAACCCAATTGCCAAAGTTTGTGTTGAAGCCATCAAATGGCTCTTCAAAATCTTCTAGCAATCCGAGTAAGGATAGCCAAAGAGAGCAGTCTTTATCTTCATCAGTGTCATTATCTGCTCGTGGGAAGCCTTTGGAGATGGCAATAAGATGGAGGCCATTGAAGCTTGTTTATGATCATGACATAAGGCTTGCTCAGATGCCTGTGAATTGCTGTTTCAAAGCACTGAGGGAGATTGTTAGCAAGCGTTTTCTTTCATCAAAGTCAGTTTTGATCAAGTATAAGGATAATGATGGAGATTTGGTAACTATAACCTGTACGGCTGAACTTAGACTGGCAGAGTCCTCTGTAGATAGCCTCATGACTAAAGAGCCTGAAGCAGATAAATCTGATTCAGTTGGGATGTTGAGATTGCATATTGTTGAGGTGAGTCCAGAACAAGAGCCACCTTTGCTGGAAGAAGAGGAGGAGAAGCCTCTTGAGAGCGAGGAAATTAAGGAAGATGAAAGTGGGTCTCATTCCTCTCCTAGTGAGTCTGTGCTTGAAGCTGCTGAAGCTGAGATTGATAAAGCAGAGAAAGAAGCTCCGAAGGAAAAACCAGGAGTTTCAGAAGATCCCGACGGCAAGGAAGTGGAGATGGATGATTGGTTGTTTGAGTTTGCTCAACTGTTCCGCACCCATGTTGGTATTGACCCAGATGCTCATATTGACTTGCATGAGCTTGGGATGGAGCTCTGCTCAGAGGCTCTTGAGGAGACAGTGACCAGTGAAGAAGCCCAAAGTCTGTTTGATAAGGCTGCCTCAAAGTTCCAGGAGGTGGCTGCTTTGGCTTTTTTCAATTGGGGAAATGTTCATATGTGTGCAGCAAGGAAACGGATCCCCTTAGATGAGTCCACTGGGAAGGAGGTGGTGGCAGCTCAGCTTCAAATGGCTTATGAGTGGGTTAAGGAAAAATATTCTTTGGCCAAAGAGAAGTATGAGGAGGCGCTCATGATCAAACCTGACTTTTATGAAGGTTTGCTGGCACTGGGGCAACAGAAATTTGAAATGGCCAAACTTCATTGGTCTTATGCAGTTGCTAAGAAAATTGATCTTTCAGGATGGGATGCTACAGAAACCCTTCAACTTTTTGATAGTGCGGAGGAAAAGATGAAAGCTGCAACTGAGATGTGGGAGAAGCTGGAGGCGCAGAGAGCCATTGAGCTAAAAGATCCAAGCAAGAGAGATGAATTGAAGAAGAGAAAGAAACAAGGAAGTGGCTCTGATGGAGAGCCCTCAGCAACCGGTAGTCAGAGTGAGATTTCAGCTGAGGAAGCGGCAGAACAAGCAGCAGTAATGAGATCCCAGATACACCTCTTCTGGGGTAATATGCTTTTTGAGCGATCCCAAGTTGGATGCAAATTAGGGATGGATGGCTGGAATAAGAATCTGGATGCTGCTGTTGAGCGGTTTAAGCTCGCTGGAGCTTCTGAGGCTGACATTTCAATGGTTCTGAAGAATCATTGTTCCAATGGAGATGCAGTAGAAGGAGAGGAAAAGAATGTTCAGAACTTCAGCACTAAAGGAACTGGTGAAGCTGATAAAAACAACGAGGCCAATCAAGAACCAAAGAACTGATATATACTGATTTTTGTGCTCATCGTGACTTATTGAAATGTTTTCATGCATTCAATGTAATCATGAGAATTTACTTGGAAAAAGTAAGTTCTCGACTTCTTTCACAGCTCAAGGTGGTTTTCCTTTCAGAATTGAAAATTTTGATGGCATTATTAAGAAGTGTGCTTATTGATTTTGGATTTAAAGGCCTCCATGTTTGTTTCCAAGGCGATTCACAAAATTTGTAACACTGATGAGTTTTTTTTTTTAAAATAATATTTTTATGTGCCTAGGCGTTGATTTTGGCCTTGCTGCCTCATATTTTGGTCTCATGTGGTTTATAATTGTTATTCTTGATGTAAATGCTGTGACTTATTTATTGTTCGGAGTTGATGTTGCATGTTAATAGTCTGTTTGCATTTTCTCATGTGAAACTTCTGAAAAACAGAGTTCTCGAAAAGCTAATATTGTCACGAGGGATTTGGTTCATGCTTAGGCCTTGACATGGCTTCATATACATGTGGATTCTTATTAGACAAGCAAAGTACCGAAAGTGATAAAACTGATGTCTGGTTACGGGAAGTGTGCCTTTGATAATACATTTCAACTTTTGCTTTATGTGATGGTCTTTCATTGGGGATCATACGCAAATTTAGTAAGTGGAGTTTATTGTAGTTCCACTTACCTAAGTCGGAGTTTATGTTTGTGGACATTATGCAATATAATGAGAGGAACATTGCTAAATGGAGGAGACAAACCAGTAAGGGAATTTGAACACATTACAAGTGGAAAGCTGATTTATATGCTTGCTTGTATACCAAATAGATCCTAATGTAGTTCTTTTAACTCTTTTTTTCTCATTACAAAGCAAGAACGACTGATCTTGGAAATGGGTCATCCACGCTTATATTTCAATATTGTTAGATTATCTTATGATAACATTTGTTTTGAACAATTGATTGATAGGGGAGAAAATGTTTCAATTTGAATATTCTAGGACTCAAAAAGGGCACCTAAATAATGGCTATAAAATTAAAAATAACAACAGAAGAAGAAATAGCCAGCTGTGTAATTCGCTCTTGGATGTGATTCTTGTGAACCCAAAACCACAAAGTAATTGAAGACCAACCAAAAAAAAGTATGATAAAAGGGAAAATATTGCACAGCAATCAGCATAATAGAGCCAAATATCATCTTATATAATTTCATATATGAAACTGGATTCCATTTGGTCACTCTCTACAATAAATATCTGGTGAACACCACAGCCAATACCAGACTTTGACTCCACAGAAACTATGCTTTCAGTCCAAGCATTCGGCTTATTTAATAGTTAAATTTTTATATGTTCCACACTAGCCAACAGGCTCATAAAACGACTAATAAGATTTAACACTAACCCCCCAGCATTACAACAGTAACCGTAAAGACTCAATTAGTTGACTAAACTTATTGACGGAGACTCTCACACACTTTTCTTTCAGTGACTTTGGGGGAATCTCTAAACAGTTGCAATAGGACCCAGCTTGACAGTAGTAGACTCCATGGCCTTCATGGCTTCAAACCTTGGCTCCTTGGCCTGAAACTTGAGCCCAGCATAGAGTTTCATGTAATCCTCGAACACAAATTTCGGATAGACTTGGCTTTGCTCAGCCTTTTTCTCCACCAATGCTGGTGCTGGATAGATAACAGCATCACTTCCTGGGTTGTAAAATGATGCTATTGACATTCTATTGCCATCAGGTTGAGCAATCACACGGTGCATGATACTCTTGTATTTGCCATTGGTTATCACCTAGAAAATGAAACAACACAAATCATGCGCTTTAGAGTAAAAACTTGAGTGAAAAAGAATAGAATTTCCAACTTCTATATTTTTTAAAACACTTTTAACCGAGTGGGGTTTAGGATAATCATTAAGGGAATCTAGGCATTATATATTGCCAATATTTTAACAACAAAACTAAAATAAATCACATCTTGAACTGAGAATTCATCTTGCTTATTTTATTGATACCTCAAGTTGGTCACCAAGGTTGATGACAATGGAGTGTTTCATGGGAGGAACATCGACCCATTGATCATCTTTGAGCAGCTGGAGGCCACTGACTTTGTCATCTTGGAAGAGCAAGATGATGCCACCAGCATCAGTATGGGCCCTGAGTCCCTTGATCAGATCTGGTTTAGGGCATGGAGGGTAGTTGCTGACCTTAGTTCCAAAGGTTGGTCCTTTGGACCCATAAAACACTTTCTTCAAGTACCCTTTCTCCAGCCCAAGATTCTCGCACAACAAGTCCAAAAGCTGCTCAGCTAGCTTTTCCAATTCAGCTGCAAACTCCTTCATTGCCTTCCTGTTAATATTATCATTCAAAATCAAATCAACACAGTTACGAACATGAACCCGTTTTCAATGTGCTTATAATATCATCACCAAAAGCTTGTTATGCTCATATATAGTAACTGTATGTGACCTGTAATCTTCTTCAAGATCCGGGATTTCATGCATGTTTGAGACAGGAAGGTGGCGCAAGAAGAAAGTGCTTTCCCAGTCCACATCACTAACTTCAGACTGAACAGCTTCAAGGCCCTTGCTTGCCACCATTTCCTTGAATCTTTGCTCCATACACTTCCTGTAATGCTCCTTTGTCAGCCTCTCCACTGTATCCATCAGCTCATGAGCTATCCCATGGTTCACCAACTTCAAAAACAAAGCAATAAAACACACAAAAAGCCCATTAGCAATTAGTAGACTTGAATGAAACTTCATAAACATGATAAGTTTGTAGTATATGACGATATATACCTCAAAGAAGCCCCAGTTCTCACAGGCATCTCTTATCATCTCCATGGTTGCAGTTCTCTCATCACCATTGAGCTTTGACAAGTCAATAACGGGAAAGTTCTCCATTGTTTCTCTCGTAATCTTCTCTCTTTTAATCACAAGCACTTGTTTATGTATGCTCTAGCTTCTGTGTGAGGAATGAGCCTATGAGGGGGTTGCTATTTATAGGCGTTAAAAACAAGCAGGATTGCCAATAAACAAAAAGTGGGGGACTTGAGAAACAACCTTTCAAGCATTGAGAAACTGAGAACAGAATTCTAAGAATAATATTTTGAAGTAAGAAAAAGAAATAAAGAAACGGAACTCGTGGAGCATGTATGTAGATCACATCTCGATGGACCCCTACCATATTTGTCGAAGAACTGTGATGTGTTTGAAATGATCAGATTGATTAATTAACTTTATTGTATTGGAGAGATAACATCAGTATGTTTATGATTTATCTCTCAACCCTCCTTTTACAAATTGTGATAGTGTGGGGACCTGGCCCCCTGGGCCATGGCGGTGGCTGATCTTTTCGCTGAAACCTGACTTAACCCTACAGTGGCCGCCACATTATCCCATGCAAACGCCCTCATTTTCTTTCATTTTTTTAAATTTCTTTTATGCTTGAAGATGCATTGACATCTACGTTGACCATTGTTATGTGTATTAGTTTTATCACTGATCTCTCTTATCAATAATCTTTCATTTTAATATCAATTTATTAAAAAAAAAATTAGCATTCACTTTAAATAAATTTTATGTTTACACGGAAACTTTAAACCACAAGCAATAAACAATAAGATATAAAAACGAGATTACAAAAGAAAAATAATTATATAATTAAATTATATAGTTTGACAATAAATATTTATATTCATGGATCATAAGATCTTAACTTCTCTTATTAAATTCATAAAAAATTATAAATCATACAATTCTCTCTCAATAAATTATTTAGAAATACAAAAATAAAGTGTTCTCAAAGAATTTATTAGTGTTTTTTTTATTCACTCAGAACTCAAGTACTACTTATGTCACTCTCTTACATATTTAACGCTTAAGGCTCTTTAGCTTTCTATTTTCTCTTTTAGAGTCTCTCTTAATATTTAATGAATTATAAGAGATTACAAAAATTTATATAATATTTACAAAATTCCTAAAAATCTCAAATCTAATTGGAATAAGAATTTATGTGTGTAGAGTCCAAATCTTACTTAAAAAAGTCAATTTGCGATAAAAATGAATCTTGAACAATTAATGCTGCAACGTTTTGATTTCAATGCTCGAGCTGTAAATGCGTCTTTTAGTCAACGTTGTAGCATTCATCTACCACTGCTGGGGTGTTCAACCAACTCTAGGGCATTTTACAGCTAACCCTGGAGCGTTCAACTTCTTGGATTTATTATTGGGGCGTTTTATTATCCAATACATGAGCGTTTAGACCTGAAATGTCGTACTTATGTTTTCACACCTCTTATCACTTTTGGCTCTTCGTTTTACCCTTTTCTTATATGTCCATTGCGTACTTAATTTTGTAATGACTTCTCATTAATTTTCATCTCAAAATTATACTCAAACAGAATTTTAAATAACTAATTTCAACAATCATATATTAAATTTTTATTAAAAAAGAATTCGAGAAAAGGGAAATCTAGGATGCTGCCTTTCTTTTGCACTGAGATTATTTTTTTGATGGGTTATATTTATTTAATTAAAAGTGGGTTTTTAATATTAAAGTGTCCAAATCGTATAGTTTCGGAATATGAACATGGATTGGCCAGCTGACTCATTTTTTGGCGGCCAAAAAAGAGGGAGGCGCCCCCGCTCACCAGAATCCAGATTATATACCTCTGTACATGTTTTAGAATTGCCCTAAAAGTTCTTTTTGTGATTTGATGCGACATTAAGAATAGTAAAATCATTGTCTTAAAGGAGTTAATATGTATGTCGAGTATTTGGGGGTGTTCATATGCTATAATATTGTCATAAGAAAGTGTTAAAAGATACTTGGTATTTAATTATTATCACCCTACGCAAATGTATTACATAAGTAGCTCTTACAATTTTCAGGCATAGGCTATTAGAAGTGTTTGTGTGTTTATGTAAAGAGTGGGATAATATTTTGTAATTCTTTTTGAATAATAATAAGAAATACAGAGTGAGTAGACATAATCTTAGATTAAGGATGAATTATTATAAAATTTATGTGTCTTTTTTTATTCTTTCGTTTTTACTATATTAATTGCTCTTATTATTAGACATTTAAAATTTAATCCATAAACAGAAAGATAAAATATCAAACGAACAAGATGTTATTTTTTTTATAGTCTAAGTATAATATTAAAACGCTTATTTGAGTTATCTACCATATTTATGTGTTGTCTAATTAAAAAAAACATTGTTTTTGAGTTAATTAAACAACAATGTATAATTTAAGTCCGTCTTGTGAAATATGACTTGATATTTGTATTAAAGAATGACTCTTAACCTTGGCATAATAATGCTATTGTGAGAGGAAGTGACATTAAACCAACAAATTAACAATCCAAGTAAAGAAAATACAACGAGGTATGGTTAAAAACACGCTCTCCGTTTATTTTTCTCAAACCCTAGACACAAAAATTTTACTCTAGCCATCGCCACCAGAGAGGGGCTCTCAGCCCTTCTTCAGTGGACATCTTTCTCTCCCATCTTCCACATTTCTCCTCCTTTATAAAGATCTTGCCCTAGTTTTAGGTTTTTTTTAGTTATGTATTTGTTTTTTTTTTCTTCTTGTTTTCTTCCGTTTTTGGCTTCAGTTGGCATTGCTGGCCATCAATAATACAGATTTCTCAACTGATCACCGCCATTTTGGAAATCCCCATGCCATTGATCGCCGTCGAGCCTCTTGGGGCCACGGTGATCTCTCCGGCCTTCTCCAAGTGGCCGCGCCTTTAGCTGATCCTTTCCGGACTCCGGCGAGCCCCTCCGGAGCTTCGATTTAGTCCTCCAAACCTTCTTGACGTTATTTCGGCCAAGTTTGACTAGGAAACCTGCAACCCCGCCCGATCTACACCAACTAGTGCCGTGTGATGTCTTGCCCCTACCATATATGGATCCAGCACTTTCTCCATTTTTTGACCACCGCAAAGCTCTGCCACCAGCTTATGTCTTTTGCAGAAGTTATGTGCTCGTGTTTGGGTGGTTTGGTTCGATTAGGATTGGAATGAGTATAATTAGTGGATTAGTGTAGGGTATTTTTGTATTTTTACCTCTTACGCGACGGTTTTTTTTTGTACTTTCTCTTTTACGTAAAGATTTTTTGGACTTTTCCACGAGAGGATAAGTATTGAGGTTGTAAAATTTCTGTTCGCAATAAGAATAATAATCCCTATACAGATAGTTTCCGTCATGAAACTTGTTTGTATGAAACTTTAAAAAAAAGAAAACCCTAAGTAAAGATGAAAAATCTATTACAACAAATTTTCCTTCATGATCACCGTATATAAAAGGCAACTATCAATTCGAATCTATAACAAGATGATAATATATAATTACAAATAAGCTAATTCATTTTGCTTTACGTGTGATTCTCCTTTTCATGTTGCATATTTTTCTTACTTAATTATATTGCAATGGCATCTGCATTATCATGGCCAAAAAAAACAAAAGCAAACGCATGCTTTTGCTACGAAAGATCATCGAGAAGAGAGATGGAAAAGAGAGGAAAGGTAATGGTGAATCAGTGAAGATTATACGAAAGAATTACCTTTTGTTCTATGTGGGACACTGCCATCATGCGCACTTAAAAGAAAGCATCATCCCCGAGGAGGTTTAGGCGTTTAGCATTTTTTGCTAGATACTTAAGTGTGATGAATGTGCAAAAATTATGTGAAAATTCTTTTTACCACCTAATAATAAAGAAATGTTAAAAAAGAAAAGAAAAAAGAAGAAGAATATTATGGAGAAAAAGGTGAATATAAATACTGAATATACAAATGAGAGAACGGTTTGGTTCGAATTCCAACTTTTAAATTAAAAAATTGGTCTTACAGCTTGTACACTACATTATTGTGTTGCATCAACTTTGGTGTGTTTTTTTTTCCTTTTCCTTTTCCTTTTTGTTTTCTTTTTCTTTGTTGTCATTATTATTCACGAAAGAAAGAGAAAGAAAAAGATCGATCTTCTAAGTGTAGGAGAGTATAATTTTGTTGCAACTACAAGTGGTAGCATGTTTACTAATTTAGGGCAAGGAAGATAGAAAAAGGGTGAAATATAATTTCATTTAGGTAGAAAAATATTATGACAAGGAAATTACATCTTATATGGGAAAAAAAAGTTTTTTTTGTCTATTCTCAAGTTATTAAACATGAAGAGAAACCATTTGCTTGCTAAGGTAAAAAAACAAATATGACATCTGTTGAAAGTAAGCATGGATCAAATGTGTATGAGAAAGGGTGGTGTAATTTATGGTTCGAGAGTGATTTGCAATCATTTGATTATTTGTCATGCTAAGCTTGTTTTTCCGGCACACAGCTGCTTTGCTCATATGGTAAAATTTGTGTATTTTTTAACTTTAGTTAGAAGTTTGAGTTTTAATTAAGACTCAAAGACAGTGTAAATATTTTCCTTCTTATGTAAGAGGTTTAGATTCTCTTATTGAGAAAATGTGAGTAGGAGTGTGCATAAGTATTAAATGATGTATAGACCTAATTGATATATATTGTATAATAGATGCCTCTATCAATGTAAATATTCTCCTCTTTATAAGAGGGTTTCAAGTTTTTCTATTGTGAAGGTGTGATGTATATTGTATAATAAATGTCTCTACGAGGGTAAATATTTTCCTTCTCATGTGAGAGTTTCAGATTATTTCATTGTGAAAGTGTGAGTCCGGATATGATTAAGTGTTAAGTGATATATAATTATGGTTGATGCATATTATATAATAAATATATGATGAAATATCAATATTATATAAATAAAGCTTGTTCTTTCAAATTTATATTTCACTCGTATTTTTTAAGAGAATAATGCAATAATTGATGTTATGGTAAATCTTGGACTTATTTATCTGATAACACTTGATTTGAGAAATTTCTTTGGCACATTCTAACGGTTTTCTAAATTATTGTTTAATAAGATTTCAATTATTTTTTAAAAATATGTTTGTTCTTTATTTTTATTTTATTATTTTTATGCTTTTCATAGGGATAAGGCTTGTAATATCTTTGTAACTACTTGTATTCCTCTCTTTCTCATTTTTAATAGCTTTTTTTGTTCTACCATTTTTTTTTATAAAAAATAATATATCAAAAGAATGTAACTTGTAAAAAAATCCATTCAATAAGATAATATTAACCCTTTTTTTTCTATGAAAAAGTTTAAAACTTTTCTGAACCACTGAGAACCGTTTTCTTAGTAATTTTTCTCATAATTAGGAGTTTTTATGTTTTTTTTCTCGAAATTAATGTCATACTTTTGGTTCTTAAGCTTCTATGATTAATTACTTAATATTAACGGGAAAACAAATTAAATTATAGGTTATTGGGATATGAATACGTGGTTTTCAGGGCAATCTAAGTTACCGGTTTTTTTTAAATAGGTAATTTAGCTTCTGATTTTATTTATTTATTTATTTTAAGGCGACCAAACAATGGGCATTTAGGTATCAACTAAAAGAATCTATGTGCTTCTAGTTCTAAGTTGACGAGAATTGGACCCTCCTTTTTCCCATTTGTACTTCCACTTTCGGCCTCTCAAGAGTCAAGTCACATGCAATGTTTCTTCAATGCTTGTTCAATTTCTCATCAATTTGTCAGCGCTAGCCTAGAGTCGGACCTTATTCTTCGTTAGCTTTGATTTTTAAGTGGATGTCACGTTACTAGTAAGTAAAGAATATATATACACCCACATATATATGATTGAAAACAACATAAAGACAAATTCTAATTCGGTCGTTGATTATATCATCCATATATTGAATGTTATTTAAACAAAGATTGTGATCTTGAAAAATTTATCAAAATACCAGCTGTATATTTTGGAGAGTTTGTATTAAAATTATAATACTAAGCCCAAGATTAAATTTAAATATTTACAAGTTTAATTCTTAAAATTTTTAAGTTAGGTAAAATATTTTATAGTTGATGATTAAGAAGATAAGTATTACAAATTTATGTGATTAATAAATTTTTATAATATTTTATTTGTGTAATTTTAAATTACTGAAATTAAGTATAAATACTCTCCTCTCTCATTTGATTTTGTAAGTAAGCAAGTTAGGATTAAGTATTTGATCAAATGTTGAGAGTTAAGAGTGTTAGAAAGTTGAGCAAGTAATAAGCTCAACAAAGAAAGTGTGAGTGTTGAGTTGTGAGTGTTGTATTGTAAGTAAGGAAGAGTGGTGGTTTCTAAAATTTGTATTATAAGTTTTGTGTTTGTTGAATTAATAAAAGTGTTCCATTTGTGCTCTATTAAGCTCAATAATTGGTATCAAAGCTAACCTGTTCGGCGCATAAAATAATAGTCGAAGTATTATTTATATAGGTACTGTTTAAATATACAGTACTATTATCAGAGTCTAGTATAGTTGTATGAATAGTGTATGTTTAAGAAAGTTCTGTCAAAAAAATTACTATTGCCTAAGGATTCTGGATTTTAAATGGGACCGTTGTGACCCCCTCATTACTTTCTGAGAACTTTTTTGGTGTACAATTCATATAAATAAACACGTAGACATTATTATTGTAGTGTTGGTGGAAGTGCTGTCAAGAGTAACAGGGAGACAGTCAGAAATTGACTTTGATAGAGCTTTATTTGCTATAAGCTTACAGTTTGAGATCAAGTTTATCCAGCATTATTAAAGTAATACTGGCACAATGGGTGACCATTAAGTAGTTAGAGGAATTAAGAAGCTCAACAACCAAAATTATAATATATGGATGAAGTTGATGAAGTCTTATTTGAAAGGCCAAGATCTTTAAGAGGTCATTGATGAGAATAAAGTGAAGCAGCCAACAAACAAAGTCACTTTTAAGAAGTAGAAGGTAAAAACTGGTAAGGCTATATTCGTCATTAAGACTACCATTAAGGAAGAAATGTTAAAGCTTATAAAGAAGGCTAAGACGCCAAATGAAACATGGGATACTTTTGCATCACTATTCTAAAAGAAAAACAACACACGAATACAACTTTTAGAGAATGAGCTATTGTCGATAGCACAATGCAACATGACGATTAACCAATACATCGTAAAGTTAAAGTCCTTATGCTGCGAAATATTTGAGTTAAATTCTGCCACTGTTATTGCTGAAATTAGGATAAAAAGAATTATCATCCATAGTTTAAGGCCCGAGTATAGAAGTTTTAATACTATTGTACAAGGTTGGCCAACCTAACCATCTCTTGTTGAATTTAAAATTTTGCTTGCTGATCAAGAAGCGATTGCTAAGCAAATAAGTGAGATTTCATTAAAAGGCAATGAAGAAGCACTATATATCGACAAAAGAAAAAGTTGATTTAAACGACGTGCTAATGGAGGATCTAAAAGAGATAATGACAAGATAAAGAGTCATCAACAAGAAGGTAGCTCATAGATAGGGGGAGCATGGAGGACTTGTGGCAATGGTAGTCAGTTTAAGCAAAAGAAAACGTTTGAAGAAAAATGCTACAATTGTGAAAAAATCAGACACATGGCAAAAGATTATTGGTCCAAGAAAAGGTATGCTGATGGTAATACTGCCATATCAAACTCAGAAAGAAAAAGTGAAGACGATTGTGATGCTAAAGCGTCTGTCGCTATAGAAGAATAAAACTATCACTCTCAGTGATAATGCCTAGATGGACTGCCTATAAAAATGATTAGATCGTCGACTTAAGATGTTTAAATTACATGACTGGTAATGAAGAAAAGATGCAAGATATGACTAAGTACAAAAGAAGTTGCGTGGTGGTGACAGCCAACAACTCAAGATTGCCCATAGCTTATATCGGTAACACAGCCCTTACACTTCGTTACAGTCCTAATAAGGTAACACTTCGCAATGTCTATTATGTCCCTAGCATGAAAAAGAATATCTTATCAGTATTATAGTTAACATCTTCTTGATATTATATCTTATTCAGCTAATAATATGTTAAGGCGCACCAAGATTTAAGATCACGGGAACACCAACAATGGAAGGACGATGACTGAGTTGGTTATATACCGTCAACTTATGTAGATTAGACTCGAAAGAATGAGATGGTAGATTTGTTGCATGCATAATTGGGACATATAAGTTATCACAAGCTAAAAGCGATGATGAATAAGGTAATGCTTAAAGGTCTGCCTCAACTTGATATGTGAGGGGATAAAGTATGTGTAGGATGTCTATGCGGCAAGGCACATCAATACCATATGAGGAGTTAAATTTTAGAGTTAAGAAGCTATTGCAGTTGGTTCACTTTGATGTGTTTAGACCTATCAAGCAACCATCAATTAGTAGCATGCAGTACATGGTGATATTTATCGATGACTTCTTGAGGTATGTATGAGTTTTATTTATGAAGGAAAAATTAGATACTTTTTTTAAATTCAAGGAATTTAGAGAAATAATTGAAAGAGAAGTCGGAAGGAAGATTCATTGTCTCTACATATATAATGTGAGAGAATATAGATCTAATTAGTTCTCACAATATCTTCAAGAAAATAAGATATGACATCAGTTCATATGTGCCAATATGCCACAACAAAATAGTGTTGGCAGAAAAGAAGAAACGACATCTTGCAGAGATTTGTGAAAGTATGTTGCACTAAAAAAAATGTACTATGAAGATTTTGGGTTAAAGGAATGAAGACTGTAGCCCACATAATTAATAGACTTTCTTAATTGAGGTTATGGTTCATATCACCTTTTGAGAAGTTGTGGAATATGAAACTTATAATGAGTCATTTTTTTAGTATTTGGTTGTATATGCTATGTGTTTGTGCCAAGTCACCTAAGAAATAAATTCGACAAAAAGGCAATTAGGTGTATCTTTATTGGATATGATAATCAGCACAAATGATAGAAATGTTGTAACCCAACTAGTAGGCAATGCTACACATAAAAAAAGTGGTGTTTGATAAAACATCTTCATGGTGGTCGTTATAAAAGGAGGAGTTTTGAGATTCAAAAGAAATAGAAGAACGACTACAAAAAAAGATAGATTAGCAAATTGTTAAAATCTGACCGAGCCAAGAAGAATTTGATGATAGAAGCGGTAATGACAATATCGAGTAAGAGACAACTCAAAGTCCTTGACAAATTGGTATCTGTCAATAACCAACAATAGAGGTCAAATATAAAGAAGTAGAATCTGCAACCCTTCAATCTCTTTCTCGAAGGTTAATAAGAATATGAAAGCTTAATCTCAAATATGTTAATCTAGTTATGGCGAAAGAGAAAAATGTTAAAGACCTGAGACATTTGAAGAAGCATCATAGAGCTTTGAATGGATTAAAGCTATAAAAGAAGAAATCATAGCACTTGAGCAAAATTAAATTTGAGATTTAGTGCCAAAGTCAAATGATGTGAAACTTATATCTTGTAAGTGAGTGTTTAAGATCAAAAGACGTCTTGATAGATCGATGTAGAGGTATAAAGCTCGGTTGGTAACTCAAAAAATTTCTCAACAGTATGGGCTAGACTATGATGAAATGTTTAGTCCAGTAGCCAAGATCGCCACAGTATGGGTTCTACTTGCACTAGCAGCTATCAAATGTTGGATATTATAGCAAATGGACGTGAAGAATACTTTTCTACATGGAGAGTTAGATCGAGAGATCTACATGATTCAACTAATGGGATTTGAAAGTAAAGTTCATCTTAATTATATGTATAAGTTGAGAAAGGTATTGTATGGATTAAAATAAGCTCTAAGGGCATGGTATAGTAAAATTAGAGAATTATAGCACATGGTGATTACTATGTAGCACTAGCTGATTCTAGCCTATTCATCAAAACTAATGGAAAGAAACTTGCAATTGTGGTGGATATTTGAATAATTTAATCATCACTGGAGATAATGAAGAAGAGATTCATTGAACAAGAGAGAATTTGACGATTCATTTTCATATGAAAGAGTTTGGACAACTTAAGCATTTTCTTTGGCTTGAAATTACTCAGACAAAATAAGAAATTTCTCTAGGACAACAAAAATATGTCAAAGATTTGTTGTAGAAGTTTGTGATACTAGAATGCTGTAAGCCAATCTCAACACAGTTGAAAGCCAATACCAAGTTGTGTGGTCATGAAAGAAAGGATTTAGAAGATGGAACTATGTATCGATAATTGATAAGAAGTCTCATCTATTTGACATTGACTCAACCATATATTTTTTTTTATGTAATTGGAGTAATAAGTCGATACATGTAAAAACCTAAGAAGCCTCACTTAGAAGCAGTTCGATGGATACTGAGATATATGAGAGACATAATTGACTATGATTTCTTCTACAAGAAAAATAAAGATTGTAAAATAGTTGACTATTGTGATGCTGATTATGCTAGAGGCCATAACACACAACGTTTGACCACTGGATGCTTTTTCAAGATTGGGTCAGGGACAATCTGTTAGTGCAGTAAAAGGCAACCGACTGTATCATTGTAATCTACTAAAGTTGAGTACAGAGCAACGACAATGGAAACTTAAGAAAATACATAATTAATGCGGTTGATGAAAGATTTACATCAGCCAAAAAATTATAAAGTATCAATATATTGTGATAATTAATCAGCAATCTGTTTGATAGAAAAATTAGTTTTTCATAAAAAAAACAAAGCATGTAGAGGTGCATTATCACTTTATTCGGGAGAAAGTTATACAAGAAGAAATTGAGTTGCTATATATTAAGACGGAAGATCAAGTGATTGATTTGTTCATAAAAAACTTGGGTGCTGATAAATTAAAAAAGATTCGAAGACAACTCAACATGGTTAGAAGAACGGAAGTTGGTATTGAGGGAGAGTGTTAAAATTACAACACCAAGTTACAACATCAAGCCCAAGATTAAGTCCAAATATTTACAAGCCCAATTTTTAAAATTTCTAAATTAGCTAAGATATTTTGGAGTTGATGATTACGGAGATAAGTATTACAAACTTATGTGATTAATTAATTTTTATAATATTTTATTTGTATGGTTTGGTTTATTAGAACTAAGTATAAATGCTCTCCTCTCTTATTTGGTTTTATAAGCAAGCAAATTAGTAAGCAAGTTATGATCAAGTGTTAAGAGTGTTAAAAAGTTAAGCAAGTAATAAACTCAATAAAGAAAGTGTTAGTGTTAAGTTGTGAGTGTTGTATTGTAAGTAAGGAAGAGTGATAGTTTCTAAAATTTTTATTATAAGTTTTGTGTTTGTTGTATTAATAAAAATGTTCTATTTATACTCTATTAAGCTCAACAATTTGGAGTATTAGTTTTAAGATGTTGAAAATTCGTGCTATGATATTATAATTGAAAATTTGTGCTCTAATACTGATGTTAGAAATTTGTATCCCAACTCAAAATTTAAATTTGAAAAATAAATAATAGACAATGAAGAAATAAGATTAAAAATAAAATAATAGAGATATATAGTGGTTCGGTTTTATGAACTTACGTCCACTCTCTGAGTTGAACAATAAGCCTAATATTACACTATATCTCATAATAGAGTAACGCTAGGTATCCCAAATTTTTATTCTAAATTGGATCCCAAAAGTGATGTATCAAGCAAACATTGGTTGTAATAAATAATTTTAAAATTTGTACTATTTCACTACTCAATGTTTGCTTTACAAATCACTTTTGAAATTTAATTTGCGATAAAAATTTAGAATGCTTAGCATTACTCCTCAAAATAATATTAAGAATATAATCACAAAGTTATTCCAATACATTACCTCACTTTATCTTTAAACAATTTTCTCTCTCTAAGCTGTCATTCTTCATTTCTCTATATCTTTCTTTTTTCGTTTTGTCTAAAGAGAATAAAGAAGAATTAATTTCTTTTTATAATTTGAATTTGAGCCATATATTTGATAGTTTTTATTCATTTATTCTTTATTATTTATGATAAGTATTTTTAATATAAGAGATTGAGAAAAAGACTCAAATAAGGAGAAGAAGAAGAATTTGGTATTTACTTAAAATATATTAGAACCAATAAAATTTATATATTCATCTTTGATTCTAATACATTTTAGTTTTTGTATCAATACAATACTTCTTTTTCAGGCTAGATTTTATTTCTTCTTTTTAACACTTATCTAGAAAATGGATGATACTTGGATTTTATAAATAGGATGGTCCCTCTACTTTTAATAAATTAATTTTTTAGGTTAAACATTTGGACTTTAAACTCCCTTTGTAAGCCCAAGGCCCTTTAACAAATAGTATCAAAATTAAACCTTAGTAGTGAGATTGTGAATGGACTCTTGTCGAACGAAAGAGCTAGTGTTACATCCCCATCGATAGAAATTTCGTTCGAGGGAGAATTGTGAGTGAGTTGGTTCTCTCGCATTAATTAGAAAAGAATTGATACTTGGGTTTTATAAGTAGAAAGGTCATTTCACCAAAATAACTAGTCTTTTGGGTTAGACACTTCAATCTTTAACTTCTTCTTATAAACCCAAAGCCTCCAACATAAGATAAAGATCTGAATCAGTACACAAAATTAGAATATAGGTCACCTCTATGATGAAAGTTGCTATAATAAAATGAATTATTTTCATTAACAGCGATAAGAAGATTATATTTTATGTTTTAAAAAAATGTTAATTCAATCGAGATCCATAAAATAAGTACCAAAAAAAATGTTAACGAAAATCAAAATGCTTTTCGGATACAACCTAATACATAAGTAATGCATCACCTATTTTGAGGCTAAAATGCCCTAACAAGCAACGAATGCAATGTGTCCAGCTACGATCTTTCATATAGCAAAAGCACAGCACGTGCACCATTGAAACACAATTTGTGATCAAAATGCATTGGATCTGGATCAAACTCCAGGTTCTTTGAAACCTTTTTTGCTTTGCTTGCTTTCTGTATCTCTGTGGGTTCCTATTGGATCACCATAACATGACCATTGGAATAATTTCTTTTCCTTTTATGGCTTCTTTTTCCTCTCGTGGAGTCTAGTTTCTTGCCTTTATTAGAAGGAAAAGAAGCCATATGATCGACCTAATTTTATAAATAAAAAAAATAGCAAAATTTCAGTGCATGCATGAACAGTTTTTGTCACCAGAAGATCGTTCTCATTTGGCATATTCAAATCTACACAGTTCACATGCAATGTTTTGTTACTATTATTTGAATGGGATGTTCATCCCATACCTAAAATCCAACAGTTGTCATTTTGGCTCTTTCTGTTCGCCATTTCTCAATAAATCTTGGTCAGAAAATTAATTTAAAAAAAAATAGTAGCTACATATGAGAGTTTGTGCATGTGACATGGGCTGTGTATAAAATAGATTAGGTCACAAGAAGATAACAAAACTTGACCAGCTGATCATAGTAGAAACACAGTCCTATATATGACTCATTTTAAATATTTGTACAAGTGATCTTTGAAGTTCTAGTTCTCCTAAAGCTAACACATAACCACATTATTTATATATTATGCTTCTGGTCTAAGATACAGATACAAAGATTGAATTCTTGATTCAATTCTAATAAATTTACAAATTTGTTTTTTGCATAATAAGTCTTTCAACGACAAATCAAGTCTAAAACACGCAATTTCTTTCTTTCTTTCTTTTTTGATTGTATTTTCTTCGTCAAAACATGAGATTCAACCTTCCTTATCAAACATTATAAATGTATTACAATCTTCAAACTCTTTGAAAGATCACAGTTCTAGCTAATATCAATTATAAAAAGTAATAATATTTACTTATTAATTTACGTATCAAACACTCCATTATGATATTACTATAACATTATTCGTCAACCATCAATGGTAATTCAATTTTATATTAATAGAGATTAACCTTGATTGTAATAGCAACTAATGTACAAACTACAAAACTTTGCAAATGTGCTTTTCAAAAGAAAGAAAAACTTTGCAAACGTAGAGTTCAATGAGAGGCCAGAATTTAAAGGTGAAGGCCTGTCAAATATGCCGAGATTCTCGGCGGCTATAAGGGTATTAATTAATAATTCTCCTCCTCCAAACAACCAATAAGAACAAGTACTATTAGGTCTTTCTTCTTTCTATAAAAGGAAATAAAAATAAATGAGCAGTGAGCACCTACCAAAACTATCCAAAAACTTTTCTTTGAATCAACGTGAAAAAGCATGCAGTAGGCATCCCATTATCTTCTACGCAGGCAGGTACAGTGTTTAATTCATTATTAATAGTTTTTGTGGGTCCGAATTTGAAGATTACCAAATATCAATCAATGGTCTAATTTTGAACAAGATAATGAGATGATGATGATGATCAATGCAGAGAGTTCTTATCTGGTTGTAGATCTTTTGAGGTAAAGATGAATCCGCATGTGGGCCTTCAGATTTGATATGATTCGGTGAAATCATAATTCAATCTTTGTTTCTCAAATATGTGATTTGACTAATACTGATATTATTATAATCATAGTCTTATGGTTGCAGAAGGATGCTAATCTAAGTGGTGGGGTCAGTTAGCGTGTTGGATATATTGAGGATTATGACTGCTGATTAGTTGAAGAGAAAAATTGTATATTTGAAAAAGATTTTTGGGGTCATTTAGTAGAATTTGAGTTGACTTCGGTCTGTTGATATGATTGATTTTTCATTTTCAAATTTGTTTTTGTGCAACCACCCCAGTATCGAGGTGGTTAGTGTGTCCTCGATCGAATCTCTAATAATATTGTGAGGTTAGGGTTAGAGTTTCTCTTTATAATGGAAATTAATTTTTCACATTTATATTTTAAGATGTAAGTTGTAAGTTTAAGTTACCCTACTTTTTTTTAATTGTATTATAATTTTTTTAGTGTTTTAAATTTATATAAAGATTTAAAGGGATAATCTAAATAATTTTTTATTTTTTATTTGTGTAATGTGACGATGGAATCCTCTTTATATCAATTTTGGAGAGAAAATTATTTAATTCTTATTTGTGTGTGAGAGACAATAAAATGGGGTGAATTGTCTGAAAATAATAATTAATTATATTTGACGTAATCACTAAGAAGAGGACGAACAAGACTACATAATATTATTCATAACAAAATCATTGTTGTAAATTAAGTGATAGCACAACAAATAATGCTACACATTTGTATCTTAAAATATATTTCAAATAATAATGAGTCAAGTAATTGCACAATTTCATTACCTAATAATTATTTAACATGTCATTATTTAAAATATAATTTAGAATACAACTTAAAAATGTATAGCATTACTCTTTTAAAAATTTATTATAAAAATTATATCCTAAACAAAATGATATGAGATATAACATTTATTAAGCTCCACAAATTTTAAAGAATAATGTTACTTCCAACTTTGATTTTAATATTTTTTGTTTTAAATAATGTATTAAATAATTATTAGGTGATGAATAATACAACAAGTGAATTACATTTTTAAAAACATGTATTGAATTATATCCTCGTTGACACAAAAAAAAAAAAACCATTTATCTTAAATACATTTGTAATAAATTTTGAAATGTCTAAAGATTATCCAATTGACACAATTAATGTATATATTTTAGGAAGGGACAGATTTGAAGGCCGCTGATGTGTATATATACACACACACACTAGTTGATCTATATCTAAACACACGTAATAACACACACACACACACACACACACACACACACACACACACACACATATATATATATATTTGAGTTTTTCAAGTTTATTTGTAGTGCGTCTTCTAACACTTTAAGAAGATAAATATTATTCTTCACCAAAATAAGAAGTATGCCCGATTGATGATACTGAAATGACATGATAAAGATAATGTTCTTTTTCGTGTTCTAGATGACGATTTGGCCTTTGACCCACCTTTGATTACCCAAATTATGCCTTGTTTTTGTGCCATTAACATAAAAAAAAAAATGACTCTTCGGAGAGCTCACGAACACAAAGTGTGAGAGTTGCAAACTTCACCATTTCCGGAAAAGAAGGAGAAAAAAAATTTTGCATGGGAATTTGAGATAGGCAATCCTCCACGTATAGGAGAGTAATGTCATAATATTGCTTATAAGACGAAAAAGATTCGAGCAAATTGAAAGAGCACAAAGAAAAAGAAGCTTTCCGTATAAAGTTGGTGTAATTTTGTCTTGTAAATTTTTGGTTTTTGATTTATTTTTTTCTTAAAGGGTCGACATATACGTTGCATGTACTTAGAAAACGTCGATTTCAAGCTTACCCAGAATCATATGCTATGCTCCTTTGTTTCTGCCATGTAATTATTTCACATTCTTCATGATGCTCTTTCGTCTCTTATTATTGTTCTTGATCAAGACTTGGAACAAATTGTTCTCGTGCTTATCCATGTTCAATGATGTCAACATTGAAAGTTCTGGGCCATAAGAGATCACATGACATGCGCACGTTTGTGGCATGCAATTATAGTACCTCAAGAATATATATTTTGGGCATTGTTTTGTACTAATTAAGATCCTAAAAGTGATTTATTAAGTTCTCGATCTTTTGCATTTTTTGATATATTGCAGCATACAGTTCCTTCTTTAATGGAAAAGCAACATATTACGTTTAAGATCCTTATGTTTTTGTTTTTGTTTTTTTTAAAAAAATGTTAATCAAATCTCTCTCTTTTCTCTCTTGCCACGAAAAAGGAAAGGAGTTTTTAACTACAGCTAAAACTTGATGACCTTTTGCTTCTGTAAATTCCATGTAATAGTGGTCTCTCTAAAGTTTTAAAAACATCAAGGCGTTCCTGCCAAAGTTTATGTTACCTTTTCACTAACAAGTCCAGCTCCGATCATAAGAAGGCCACGAAACTTAAGTATATATAATTATAGAAATATACCAATATCATTTTACGATTAAAAACTAGATTTAGCCTCGTTAATAATTACATCCATAATCTAGGTGGGGGGACTAATCATTAGAATGCTTCAACTTGCTGTATATAAACGTCAACAATTTATGCTATTCAAATCATGCATAAATATTATTCTAAAAAATTGAATATCATAAATTTTCACAAGTATAATATCATTATAAAGTGTACCTTGACTTATAATTAACACCTTTGAAGAAAATAATAAATGAAAGTTGTGTTTCTCTCTTCAAGTCTCTTTATATATTTGGGCATTCAAAAAAACAAAGTCTCCTTATATTTTTAACATAAATTTTAGAATGATCCTAATTAATAGTATGTGCAATTTTTATAGGTAGAGAGAGGACAACTTTCCTAATTCTATTATACTTACTTTCCATCAAAGTAGAATCATTTTAAAAAACAAATCTCACTTAATAAATTAAATTATTAATTTTTTAATTATATTATACATAATAATTAATCAAAATGTACCATAAATATATTATTAAAGAATATTAATCTTAGCACTAATCTTTATTAGCGATTAACCTTAGCACTAATACATAATTGTTGCGGAAGCGTTCATTCACAAGTAAAATAAGAGTAAAAATAAGAACAAGATTACAAAAGAATGCACACAATCAATTACGTAATTTGGCACAACGTATACATTCACGGTAGATTAAGAGATCATAACCTTTTTTATTAAAGTTCACACAATAACCACATATCACCACGGTCTCTTTCAAAAATATTATTAATGAATACAATATAAAGAACTCTTAAATAATCTATTAGTGCTTCTTTTGTTCATACATAATAAAGACACTCACTATAGTTCCACCTTAATGCACCTAAATACTTAGTGTTTACCTAACTCTTTATTCTCTCTTAGGGTCTTTCTTAATGTTTAATGAATCTTAAGTGGTTACAAGAGTTTATATAGTATTTACGAAGGCCTAATAAACCTTAAACTTATTTGGAATAAGAATCCTTATATATGAGAGTCCAAAACTCACTCGAAGAAGTTAATTTGAACTAAAAACAGATTTTTTCAAACAAGCAACCTTGGGGCGTTTAGCATCCAATGCTAAGGCGTTCCTCAACGAACGCTTGGGTGTTGATGTAACTTTGTTGCAATGTTGCGGCATCCCTTGACAATGCGGGGCATTGGCCTTTTTAGAATTGATTTGGGGGCGTTCTGTCTTTCAACGCTGGGGATTTTAACTTGTATCATTTTTTATTTTTTTAAGTATTTCTTCCTTTCGGCTCCACGTCATATGACTTGCGCATACTAAATATTTTGTTGACTCTTTATTGGTATTCAATTCAAATTTATGCTCAAACATGATTGTTGAATCACCAATTTTAACACACATTATGTGCGCCATAAAAAAAGTTACACTTTCACCTCCAAAAATATACAACTTGAGGCATTATATTTATAATTTCAGATGACAATTTTTATTTAAAAAATATTAAGATTTATCTTTATTATTAATATAGGAGTTTCACTTATTGAGATTTTAGGTTAAATATTTTCTTTACTTTGGTATAGAAAATAAAGTCTTGAGTTCAAATTCTCACGTCCTTATTTTCAATCAATTTCTTGATTGAACCCCTTACGTCTCTGTTTTCAACCAATTTCTTGATTTATAATTTTTTGACTTTATTTTATTTTTATTTCGGTCTCTTTGGATTCTCTTTACCTTAAATTTTAAAATAAGATCCACTCCTACATATTTCTTTTCAATCAATTTCTTGATTCATGATATTTTTCCTGACTTTATTTCATCTCTTCTTAATCTACTTAAGATCCACATTTTACGTGAAGAGCCTAAAATCTATCCACCCACCACATTTTTGTTATTAACCAATTTCTTGATTTATGATTTTTTTTTCTTTATTTTGTCTCTAATTTGATTTTTTAAGATCCGCATTTCATATTAAAAGCCTTAATATTGAATCTACATTTTACGTGACAGGCCTTAAAATACTAATAATACTTATTAGAGTTCTTCGTGGTAGGTTAAGTATACGTCACCTATCTTTGTATGGTCTCCTAAAATTTCTTGACCTTAGACCTTAAAATCAAATTCAAATTCACCTTTCACTTAAAGAGATTTTTGAAATATTGGTAACACTAACTAGAGTGGCTTGGTGATAGACCAAATGCACTTTACCTACCTTCGTGTAAGTATGAGTTATGACAATAGTAAAATTTTATTAAAAAAAAAAATCCTCCCCAATAAGTAACTTGGGAGCTATATTATCCTGGATCAGATATCTTCAACGTACTAACAATACGATTATATCTACAAGTGTGGTTTCATCTGCTCTTGGTATACTACTAATATTAAAACGAAAGAAATTATAAATAATAAGTAGTCTTGTGTTTTGAGTGGATTTCAACAAATCCCCCGTCGATTAATTTAGAGCCCTCCTTACTCAGGACCTTGCCTAAATATATTGGCCTATGGGCCTTGCAATGGCATAATGAAAACCCAAGCAATTGACGTTTCCCCTCTTATGACAAAGTGCCTTTAAAATGCATGTTGTGTTTTGAGAAATTTTTTTTGTTATATTAATATAATTTATTTACATCACATTATCAGTATAAAGTGTTGGTGTGTTAAGTTTTTAACTTATTTTTTTATATTTATATTTTTTTGTGTTATAATTTTATTAATTGTTTTATGTTTTTATTATTTGACTTATTTTATATTTAATTATTATTTACATTACGTTTAATTTATTGTATGTTTTATTACTTTTCTTATGAGTATGTTCTATGATTATCATTAAGTTAAATATTTCATGTAAGAAAATAAAGATAAATTTTTTTATTAATTATATCTTTGTTATCTCATATTCATATTTATAATATCTTTTAATTCTTATTAATATAATATTTATTATTTATTATTTTAAGTTTGAATAATTATTTGCAAGAAGCTTGTAAAACAAATAAATAAGCTAGAATCTAAAGTTTTAATAATTAATCTCATTAACAAAAATTTGAAGTTCTGTGTTATAATTTTAAATCTTAATATGAAGTTCTATATTTTATTTATATACATAAACATAAAATGTTTAAATTTGTCTATTTATTTTAATTATTTATTCAAATAGAATGTTATGTCTCATAAATATTATTATATTATTGATATGGAAGGCAAGCTTCCTAATTATTATCATTTGTATATAAAAGGTCATTTCCCCTAAATATTGCCTTTGATATATATATTTTGCATTGTTAATTTGTTGAATTATTACTAATTTTAATTCTCTTTTATTATTATTAAAAAATATATAAAATATCCCTTACAAACTTACAAATCTCTACCCTTGATATCTCTGGAAGTAATTATCTTTCATGGATATTTGATGCTAAAATGTACCTATAAGTCATGGGCATTAAAAATACATTAAGAAAGAAAATCAAGCATCCCTTTAAGACAAATCAAATGACATATTTTTCCTCCATTATCATTTATATGAGAGCTTAAAATCTTAATACTTAACAATATAAGATTTGCAGATCCTCTAATAAAATCTAAAATGAGGATATAATTATCAGAAAGATATATTTCTCTTAAGAATAAGATATGAGTGGATAAATCTAAAATTAAAAAATTTTAGAACTATTCTATTTTGAATTATCTCATAGTTGAAATTGTGCAGTGAAAAAATTACAGAATAAAACATTATTTACTTTTCATATCTTTAATGTTATTCTACAACAATAATATCACGAATATCAATTTTAAAAATACATAGAATCAATCTCATATCTTTTACTTGTTGAACAAAATAATGAGCTCTTATTAAAAAATTATAAATCATATTCAATTGATTCTTAATCATTTCTAAAAGTAAATGCAAATGCCCATAATAATACAAGACATAATCAGAGAAGCATGAGAGGGTGCAATTATGAAAATGGTGTAGAGAATATACATTCTAAAAATTATGAAAATACTTGTTGTCAATGTAGTAAAAAAGGACACTAGTCACTTATATATCATATGCTAAAGGATTTAGTTGAATTTTATGAGACATCTATCAAGATAAAGAGAAAGAAAATGGAGACAAATTTTATTAATGATTTATATCTGATAGATTTTACTCATCTAAATGTCTTTGATTTTTTTAGGATAAAAAAAGAATGTTGGTCATTTGCTTGATAATCAAAATATACATTAAGCATTAGTTAGTGTTTTTGTGCTAGGTTTATTTGTACTTTTTAAAAAAAAAAATTGTAACTTTTTACAAGTATGAAAGAGAAGTGTAACTTTTGGTAATATATCATTTTAATGTCTAACATGAACTTTTATTTAATGAAAAGAACGAGTTTTAAAAATGAATTTTTACTTCAGAAAGAAAAAGTTAGAGATGTTTGTTTGACTGTCAATATAATTACACATATTATCCATCAAGATAAGAAATATTTCTCAAAATTAATAATGATTGTAACAAAAGTCAGTACTATATCATATCATGCAAATTTAATTAAAGACATCAGAAGAGTGACAATCTTATTAGCAAGTGGAATAAAGTTATATTTTGATAGTGCTTTATATGTAAGTAAATCTAAAAGAAATCTAGTTAGGTTTAAAGATATCCATCGAAATAAATATCATATTGAGACTTTAAATGAATAATGTAAAATATCTTTACATTATTTTTAATATCTTAAACAATAAATGCATATTAGAAAAGCTTATAGCTTTGTCATCTAGATTGTGTTATATAATCATAAATTCAATTGAGAGCTACAAAGTAATAAATTAGAAGTTCAATGATCCAAAGATATTTATGTTATCACATGACCACCATGGTGTATTATCAGCTGGTATACGCAAAATCAAAAGGTGAAAAATCACAGTTCTATTGAAAATGATGCTCGAGCTATAAGTAAATTCATATTCTCTGAACCAATTATATCAAAAGAGTTAATAGCTCCCGAAAAGATAAAAATTTGAGAAGAGGCATTAACTCCAGAAAGGCACAAAAGTTTAAAAATGAAAAAAATATTACAAATTATACTTACACAAAAGACATATAAAAACGTGATGAAATAATTTTTGATAATATATTTTCATTTGCAATAATTACAAAAACTATGAATGATATTTTTGAGTTACGAACTATTGATAAATGTAGACAAAAGCATGACTAATACTAATAGAAATAAGCAATTTAAATAAAATTGGCTTTTTTAACAAACATGAAATATTTGGGTCTATAGTCCAGACACTTAAAGATGTCAAACCCATTGAATACAAATGGGTTTTTGTACAAAAATATAATGTGAACAATGAAGTCATCAAGTATAAAGTAAAACCTATTGTCCAAGGTTTCTCATAAAGACCTGATATTAATTATGCTGAAACTGACTATTAATATAATTATATTTTGATTTTTAATAATTTTGCAATATTGAAAAAGCTTGACTTGTATCTTATGGACATAGTGATAATTTATCTATATGGGTTTCTTGACAAAAATATCAATTTAAAAATCTTTAAAAGATTCAAAATGCTTGAAGTATGTAACAATTTATATTCAATCAAACTACATAGATCTTTGTATAGACTAAAACATTTTAACACATGTGGTACAAGCGTTTAAGTGAATACATGATAAATAAAAGATATATTAATTACTTAATATATTCATGTGTATTTATAAAAAAAATTAGATTTTAAATTTAATGTTTTGATTGTATATGTAGATGATGTGAATCTAATCAAGACTTTTAAGAGTTCTTAAATACTGTAGAGTATTTAAAAAGAAAATTTAAAATGAAAGAATTAAGAAAGATAATATATTTTTTGGGTCTGCAGATCAAACACAAATCAAACAGAATCTTTACTCATTAATATAGTTATATTAAAAAGAATTTGAAATGATTCAATATAAATAAAGCTCATTCGTTAAGTACCCTAAATTGTTTAGCCTATTGATCTTAATAAGAATTCTTTTTGTTCTAAAGAAGATAGTGAAAGATATTTAGTATAAAAGTACTATATCTCAATATATTAGTGTTTTATTATATATAACCTAATGCATTAAATCAAATATAACATTTGTAATAAATTTATTAATAAGATTTAGTTTTACACCAACTTAACGTCATTAAAATGATAAAAAAACATATATTTCTTTAATTTCGTGGAATGGAAAATTTAGAATTATTTTATTCTAATGAACCAATAGAAAATTCAGGTATAGTTTATTATGCAGATGTCAAGTACTTATTCGATCTCTATAAATTTCGATAAAAAAATGAAATATATTTTTTTCTATAATAATACAATGATCTCATAACGATCCATAAAGTAAACTTTCGTTACTATCTCTTTTAATCATTTTGAGATTCTTACACGACATAAGTAAGCAGAAAATGTATATAGTCGTAATTTTTCATTCATCATATTCAAAACACATGCAACTTACCTTCTATAATAAATATTCCAATGACAATATATAAATACTACATTGCTAAGTTAGGGCGAATACATTAAAGGAGATAGAACCAAATATATTTTTTTTAAATTTTTCTACACCCATAAACTACAATAGAATAAAAAAATTAATTTTAGAAAAATATTCTCCATTGATAATTTTACAGATTTATTCATCAAATTTATGCTAACATCAAAATTTTAAAAATTAGTTTTACAAGATTAGTATTTGTCGACTCAATAACTTGCCAACATCGTCATTTGGGACAATAGTCTCCTCCCCTTGAAGTCTTCGGCTCTTAGAGTGGGTGGGCATATACTGCATAGGCGTACTTGAAAAAGTAGGATTGGAAGCTTATATATCCTAATCTTTACAGTTTTTCAAAAAAAAAAAATGCATTTGAGTTGCTTTGGGTCTTACTCATCTTTGAGATCGATCCGTTCAAAAGTAACTTAATCAATTAGATCTCAAAACAAAAGGCGAAATGGCATTTCTTTAATTAAAAAGGAAAACGAGTGACATCTGAAAATTTGAGATAGTAACTAAATAAAAAAAAGAAAAAAATGATAGTGAGTAAGTATCTGATTAGCAGGCCACTTCTCATAAAAAATGGAAGTAGACAATTGTCAACTTTCTCCAAAGGCTTGAGAGCGATATTATCAAATTGTGAATGTTACTTTAATTAAGGGGAGCATTTAACAAGAGAACTATATTTTTTTTTTAAAAAAAAAAATATATTAGTTATACAGTGCCTTATAATGGTAGAATGAAAACTCAAGCAATTAAAGGCTGCCCTTATATGAGAAAGTGCCTTTAAATTGCTTGTTGTGCTTTGTGTAAAATTTTTGTAATCTTATATAATAATTTATTTCCATAATATAGAAAGTTGATAAAACGAATAACGGCTGAACACGTGCGTCAACACTCATCGCCCTTCGGGCCAGACTTCATTTTTTGAATACAAGCCCATTTAGTAAGCCTCTTCAATTCAAACCTTGTTGAGATGCGAGGAAAAGTTGGCCAGCCAGAGCCCATAATAGAAAGCTGAAATGGGAAGGGTATGTAAATGTAATCCAAATTTGAAGGCCTTTACTTGTAAAATTTGGGGTTATCTCCCTTTTTCTTACGGAAGCAAATCATATACATGGTTTAATTAAAAGAACAAGCCAATAATGAGCAAATATTGTAATAAGAGTATACTATTAAATCTAATTGATTACATCAACAATACTTCATAATTCTTCCTTATCAACATACAAGTGATAACACGGGCGTATTCCATTACAAATTTTAAAAATGAAATTTCCTTACACGCAACTATCCTTCATTGATCAATCCATCATCTCCGTTAAAACCAACCAACACAATCACACATGAATCTCGAGGCACCGTCACCATCGTATCATATCATGAACATCACCATCGCCAGTGATTCAGCAAAGATCACCATTAGAAAATGTCGAGGATTTCGAGGATTGAACTGTTGCAGAGGGGACAAGACCCTCGATTCAACCACAGCTCCCTCGAACACAACCTGCAAAAAGTGTGTCCACATGGGATAAAAGCCGCGCCTTTCTTTCTCCCCATGCACACGCAGCACACTGTATCATTCCCCACTTCTCCCGCTCCCGGTCCTGCTTTCTCCTCCCTATCACAGCCGTCCGGTTCCGCCAACAGCCTCATCAACGACACCCTCAACGGCGTCCCCGGTGCTGTTCCCGCGGGGACCACATTATTATTATTATTATTACCAGCAGTGGGACCAACCACGTTTCCGTCGGCTGCCCGCAAGTGTCTCTCTGCTGCCAAAGCCGCCGCTAGATTCATTCCACCCGAAATTACTGGAACTCGGCCCACGCAACCCGGTTCCGGCATGTTATCGGCTCGATCTTGACCCGCGTTTGCTTCTTGTTGCTCTGGCTGTTGTTGTTGTTGGTGTTCTGCTTCGTCTTCACTGTCGCTTATGTTAATCGTGTTTGGTCTGAAACCCCAGGTGGCCCCACAACAGCCCATGCTTTTTAATCCTAGCCGTTCTTTTAGACTTCTCCTCCTCCTGATTCCGTCAACGCCGTCCATTTTCTCCCTCAGCAAAGCCAAGATCGTTCTCGTCTCTCTTTCTCTGTTAAGCGATTCCTGCAATATTACACCGAGTTGACTCATTTTCACGCACACCCAGAACCAAAAAACGACTCAGTATAATACTAAATGAAAAGCAAAAACCATATAAGAAGAACTCGAGCAATTATGATTTTTTTATAGATAAATATTTAAAAGGAACGTACTGTTTAGTGTGTCCATGTAAGTCTCGTGAGTTTGTTCAAGAATTGGAATTAAAATTTAAAACCCCACCTCTAGTTTAATTCATGGAAATGAAAATGACAAAACAAAATTGCAAATAAGTGAAAAAGAGAATCCAAAGAAAGCAAGAGTGCTGCTGCGTAGCTGCAAGGATGAGAATAAATATTGAGATGGTAATGATGAGCTCATGGCCAGCTCTCTCATTGAAAAAGTTATAGAGAAGCAAGAGCAAACCAGGACAAAATAGAAGGAGAAGAAGAAGAAGGTAGAAGAGGAAGAGGAAAATGTATATTGTGAGTGCTTTACAGGGTTTCTAAGTTCATACTTTTTCTTGGAGTAGGAGTAACAGAAGCACTAGTTTATTAATCTTTTTCCTTATTAGGGGAGACTATTATATAACAAAGCCGCGTATTAGTTTTAGTAGTCAGCATGGGTTTTTGTATTTTGTACGCATTGGTCGCCGGCCAAAAATGAAGTCAAAAGCCATTCAAGCCGGCGCATGTACCGAGGGCTCGCCAAGTGGCGCTTTGCATTTGCCATCACTGCGAGTAGAATCATCGTAACCCTGGCTTATTAGTTCATTTTATTTGCATGTATCTGATTATCTCTGAGCTTGGATTGGATGTACATGAAATCATCTCTCGCAAACCAAGTGTTTGTAAACTTACCAAGCTTATTATCACAATCACTAGAAATTTTGAGGAGAGGATATTTACCTATTTTTTAAATATAAATAAAATTTAATGTTTATCATTTTAAAATTTTAAGAACGTATGAACATTCGGACCAAAATAAAGAAGACTCTATAATCTCTAAATTTAAATAAGTATTGGATCAAAAGGTAAAATTATGATTTCATCATCAACTTTTATTTCGAAGGGAGGATGATTAGGGGGTCAAAAATCACATGCATGCAGTAGTAATGATTAACGATAAGGCTCGTTCTTCATTCAACGAGAGTACAGAACCCACGTTATTAATCTTTTCGGTGGATTCAAACCCTAATTAAGTAGGTGTGATATCATTATCATAATCATCATTGTTTGAGAGATTATAGTTAATACTTGCTTAATTCAAATTCTTGGCATTATAGTCAATTCTTTCAGCGTTTCTCTTTCTGATAAAAAAATTCCCTGTGTTGTTTGAATCAATGATTGGACTAAAGAGTAGTCCAATCAATTAAAAGCAATTTGATGTGGACGCCACCGTAATCCCGGGTATTTTCCATTACTCAATTAAGCCTACCCCGAAAGGCTTCCCCATCAAGCTCTGGCTTTTTAAATCTTTTAATATTGCGGATGATATCATCTCCGGAGTTTGATCTAGCAAGCTCTTTCTTCGTTTCTTCTTCTTCTTCTTCTTTGTTGGCTTATCTCTCTCATTTATTGTTTTATTTTAAGACTCGTCGTTTTCTCTCAACGAAGTCCCATCTTTAAGGAAATTATCAAATATGTCATTGTAGACAAATTAGGGAAAGTGTTGATGAGGAATAAGATGGTGCCACATTGCATTTCCTAGCTATCTCAACATTTTAATTAGCTTGTTATACGACTTGCTTCAGTATCACTAAGGGTCCCATTTCTCATGCTTGTATTCTTCTCAGAGAAAATAAAAAACCCCCTCTCATTCTTATCAATTTTGAACGGCATTGAATTTGAAGTGTGATTATCTTAAACTTCATAAAAACACTGTTAACTTTTATTTTGCAACTTAAATTCTATTTATAAATGTTGTGATTCTATTCGGATTTGAGTAACATTTTAAATATACAAATTCTTCTTACAATTTTTTATACAAACTGATGTGGCGTACAAACATTGGTTAAATAAAATATAAAAAATAATGAATTATTAAAATAAATCACGTGAATCAATACTTATAAGTTACATCAATTTATATGAGATAGTTTAAATAAGAATTTATACATATAGTGTCATTCTTTAGCTTTGTAAGTACAATAGATAAATACTAAAGTGTTCGATAAACGCATGTAACTTTATTTTCAAAAATAATTTTATCCACATATATAATTAAAAAGAAACATGTATGAAAGTACTTAAAATTATATCAATTTATTAAAAAATTATATTTACAAAACACCTTTCTATTTTTATTTTATAACTAATATTTTATTTACAGAATTCAAAATCATAGCACCATATTTTCAAATGGAATCTTACACGATCAACATGTCTATTAAAAAAAAAGGTTGAAATTCAGTTTCTAGGTTTGAGTTTTAAATGAAGACCATGCTGCTTAAGAAAAATGAGTATAAAAACAAGTTCAATAAATGAAAAATAAAATGTGGAGACCTAAAAAATCTAAGGTCATGCATGCAACAATGATTTTTCAATGAACGCAAAGAAATATGAAAAAACAAAACAATATTAATTATGAAATGTGAAGAGTTGGAAAAAGAAAAAAAGTAATGTCAATCTACCAAGGGTTGCACTTTCAATTGGGCCCAGCCTGTGAACAATGTCGGGCCACATCTGAGGCATAAAATGGACTACAATTTCTTCGCACAAAGCCCAAGCCTGTATATTGACAAACGAATTACCTTATGCCGTCTAATCACAAAGACGACTTGTCGTACTCTTGAAAAGTTCAAAATAAATGGACGTTTGTCATTTTATACTTTAACACGTGGACGGCCAAAAATGCGTAAAAACACTTAATCGGCCGGTTCTGCTAATCTAATTTTCTTTTTTACATACATTCTAATTTTATATGAACAGTAAACATTCTTTTAAAACTTCTTTCTCAGGAGGCTAAGCTCAAATATCATGACCCAAATTCAAGTTTCTAACAGTGATCTAAAGCCAATGAAAAAGCTACACGACCGTGGGAGATATTTTGTGGAAAGTATGAAAGCCACTACATAGCAATAGAAAAGTAGCAAAACACAGCAGAGGATTCTAGAGCTCATTCACATACCAATGAAATGAGATTACCAATTTCAAAAAAAAAATCAAAATTTTCCCCGCCTCAGATCACATGATTTTGGTTTTGGCTTATTTTCACAAGCTTCCAATTTAGTCCTCTAGCCAATCGTTTACGTGTCAAAAAACCCACTTGCGTGTCCACGTGTGCCGATTGATATTTCGGGGCAATCACGAAAAACCAATATTACCCTCGGATCCCGCCAAAGAAAGCCAATAAATTCAAGAACAAAACTGTCTCCAAATTGGTTTCTACATTTAGGACAAGCTCGCTTTTGGTACGAAATTAAACTCTAGTTCCTCTGTTCACAAAACTCTCCTGTGTTCTGTTCTCTGAAATCAAGATTCCGAAAAGCCAGATGGCGTCAATCTCTCAAGTCAACCAATTCCCATGCAAGACTCTTTCACTGATTCCACCAAATCACCACCAAATCGGTACAAAGCCTTCGATTCTTCCTATAAACGCGTTAAGAAATTCCCATAAAATTGCCAAGAAACTACTGAGTTCAGTTGCAGAATTTACTCGGGCACGGCCCGTGTTCATCACTCGGGCCGCGGACGATGACGAGTGGGGCCCTGAGAAGGAGGAAGAGAGTGGCTCCCCCGCTGTTGCCTCAGTGGCAGTGGCGGAGGAGGAGAAGCCAAAAGAATTGACGGAGATTGATAGCTTGAAGAAGCAGTTGGTGGATTCGTTTTATGGGACCGATCGGGGATTGAGTGCGACGAGTGAGACGAGAGCGGAGATCGTTGAGCTTATTACTCAGCTTGAGGCCAAGAATCCGACTCCGGCGCCTACTGAGGCTTTGACTCTGCTTAATGGCAAATGGATTCTTGCGTACGTCTTTGCTTTTTTTTTTTTTTTAAAAAAAACTTTTTATTTTGTTTGGTTGGTGATGAAGTTTAGGAAAAGGAAGGGAATTTGGGATGTTTATGAATTTGGATAGTTTAGTATTTTACTTGGAACATGAGCAAAATTGGATCTTTGGTTGATTGAGGTTCATATAATCATTTAGCTTAGTCGAGGCATGTATATATATTAATAGCTAAGCTTAGGAAATGAAGATATCTAATAAAATTCTACTATATGGTTTTATTTTCTTTCATTTTGCATTGATTTCTAAGCAGAGAAACGAACTTTTTTTTCCCGGGTGATTATAAAATTGAGATCTATGAATAGTTGATTTAGTCATGCTATTAGGCTTATTTGATCACTAGGGAAATTAGTAATTTTGTTAATGAGATCTATGAATAGTTGATTCAGCAAATCTATATATGAAAATTTTGGATGTACTACTGGGTTTGTTTAATTCTGATCACAAATAGGTTTGCTGAAGATAACATAATCAGTTATTAGAAACCTTATTTACTATTGCAGAAAAACTTATGTTGGTTGGTGTATGAAGATAGCATATGTTTCTATATGATGGCCCTGGATGATAGTGAAAAATTTATATAGCATCCATTATGTTTAGTTGATGTTGTTTGGAACTTTGACAAGACATCATGTTGGTAGTATCATGGTTCATGATAAAAAATAATTTGATGAAAGACCTTGTGCCCTGACAGGATTTGTTTATAGGCTTTGAGTACTCTGGAGTGAATTTGAAACATCCCGAGACTCCTGCACTTTTGTTTTTGAATTTGTGACTCTGCTTTTAAATTAATATGATGCTGTGCAAGATTTTAAGGCTTGAAAATTCTGCATGTTCCCAAGAAACCATGTTTATGTCTGGTCCCCAAAAAATAAAGATTTCAGTTTGTACCAGTGAAATAGTGTAGATTTTTTTGCTGTGAAATCAAGACCGAAACTACAGCTAATTCATTTAGGTATTGATTTGAGAATTATTTGCACAATGCAGGTACACATCTTTTTCAGGTTTGTTCCCATTATTGTCAAGGGGTAGATTGCCGTTGGTCAGGGTGGAGGAGATATCGCAGACGATTGACTCAGAGAACTTTACTGTCCAAAATTCCATCCAGTTTGCTGGGCCGTTGGCTACGACTTCCTTTAGTACCAATGCCAAGTTTGAAGTTCGAAGCCCCCAGCGCGTGCAGGTATGTTTGGTTTTCGATAAATATTATCATGTCCTATCAATTATGCCTGAAAGTAAATAATAGAATTAATGCATTACATTCTAGCAAAATGGCTTCAAGACTGGCAAGAATTGGAAATTGACTATGCGGAAGCTTTTGCCGTTGTGTGTGGGAGTATAATATTGTCAAAAAAGGAACTCCTTCATTTTTTGTTTCTAAATTCCTTTGAAGTTCAAAGTTATGTTTACACATATCCTTTCTGTAGATTTATACACCACCAGGTTTACTCACCCATAGTTGAGAGTTATAGAGCTAGAGTGTTGCTCTAAATTGCCTTTTTTTTTTTCTCTCCTCTCTGCAGATCAAGTTTGAAGAGGGTGTCATCGGGACTCCTCAGATAACGGACTCAATAGTGTTGCCGGAAGATGTGGAATTCCTTGGACAAAAGATTGATCTCACACCCGTCAAAGGTTTACTCACTTCAGTCCAAGACACGGCTACATCTGTTGCAAAGACCATATCTAGCCAACCGCCACTGAAGTTCTCCATCTCAAACAACAGTGCTCAATCATGGTTACTAACCACATACCTCGATGAAGAACTTCGAATTTCAAGGGGAGATGCCGGCAGTGTCTTTGTCCTCATCAAGGAAGGAAGCTCCCTCTTGAAGCCATGAAGACACACAAAATTAATATACATCCCCCCCTTTTCTTTTATTACACAACTTAAGAGGACTTCGGGTGTGACGCCACTTATCTCAGGAAATTGGCTATCTGTAATGAGTATAATACAAGTGTTTGAACAAAAGCGATCTGATTGTAACTGGGTATGTTTTAAATATTAGAGAGTGAGATCAATATTCATTGTCAATTAGTAGTAATAACATAATTATAATTAGAAGTGCCTCAAATTTTAAGTAAAATTTTCAAGGAGATGCAGTATGGCAATGGTTCTGATGTACTATAGCAATCCAATGCTAAATCCCTGAAGGTTGCCCGACAGCTATTGCTTTCTTCTCTTTTTTTTCATTAAGTACATGATTTTTTTTAAAACGTAATAAGAACTAGTTCTGAAATATCATCACTTAAAAGTCCTTTATATAATTATATACCCTATTGTAATATTCTATCACAAGTCACATAGGAAAAGATTTACCATAGCCCCATTGGGGGCTTAAGCCCCCCATCAAAGAGTAATATATATACATATAAATTGGGTCCATGGATTTCAATTGAAGCCCCCATTTGCCACCGCCCACTTAAGTTCACTTTTTAAATTTTTCCACTTAATTTATTACGATTTTGAGTTTGAAGTTGTTGATAAGATCTCTTCAGACTTAATGTTATTGGATTCTCCCAAATTCGAGTATCCACAATTTTGATAAGAACTTAATAGAGGACAAATAGAATATTTTAATTAATACTCTTATATTAAATATAAAATTTATAATATAAATTTTAGAGACTATCACTTTTTTACACTTATAACATAATATTTATATTTTTTTGTTGAACTTATTATTTACTTAATTCTTTAACATTCTTAACATTTAACACTTAGATCAAATTTTTTAACCACTTAAAAACTTTATCTCACTTGATCACTCTTTACACTACATCAAGTTATAAGACACTTGATACCTAAACCAAATTAAGAGTATTTATATTTGTTGTCATTAAATTTAAATTATATAAATTAAATATTCTAAAAATTTATTAACCATATAATTTTTTATACTTATCTATTCCAAAACATATCTCCACCTACTTTGAATGTTTTTAGAACTTGGGCTTGAGTTTTAGTTCTAGAATTCTCTAAATCTTTGGGTTGAGTTTTAGTTCTAGAATCTTCCATATCTTGAGTTTGGGCATTGGTTCTAAAATCTTCTATCTCTTAGATTTGGGCTTTAATTCTAAAATGCTCTATGTGTTAGGTTTGAGTCTTATAATATTGAATTTTATTATGAGCTTAAAGACGGTGTTGTTATTTTTAACAGTTGTTTAGTCCTCTTTTTATTTCAAATGTTCAATTAATTACTTTAGACATTACAAATTGACATCATAATTCATTTTGCTGGCATCTAGTCATTTTTATTAAAAGTTTGGTGGGGAGTTAAATACTCATAATTAACCAAATCTTGTCCCCTTCTTTTGTTCGAACTCAAGTAGTCACGGCTGTTGTGTAGGTTGATGATCGCCTGAGTTAACGCCCAAGGGGCTAGAGGATGATCTTTATTTATTTTTAATATCAATGATTTTAATTAAATTTAATAAATAAATAGATATAAATACAACAAATTGAAGTAGAATTAAGGAAAAAATAGATATTAAACATTTCTTTTGAACCAAAATTGTTGAAGTTATTAGCAGTCAAACTAGTTAAGAGATTTATGTGATAAAATGTTAAAGTAGGGTATATAATTATATAAAGGACTTAAGTGATGGTATCTCATATATCTAGTTTTTGTTATAAATTTTAAAAAACATTGAGAACCTAAATGAAAAAAAAGTACATTCAAGCAAATTTGAGGTGCCACCTGTCCGGACATTTGGGAATGTTGCAATAACAATAAAGTAAGGGCGAGAAGGAAAAGATCGTGTTCATGTAATCTAATAATGATACACTTGAAGGATTATTCTATCGACAAGTTCTGTGCATTTCACTAATTGAGGTTAAGGGTTTGAGCCGTGATAAATACAAAAGTAATTGATTTATTTTTCTATCTTGTAAGAATTTTTTAATATGAAATGAATGTGTTTAAAATTGTATATATTATTATCGATAATTGCGATAGTGTAATGTAATTTGGGTAAAGTGTGTCTTAAAATTTTATATGTTATTTTTAAAAAAATTCTGATAATATAATCTAATTATAATAATAGTAGTGTAATTTGGATAAGGTATATGTTAAAGCTGCATGTGTTGCTATTTAAAAAATTTAATAGTATAGTTTGATTGTAATATCAATAATGTAGTTGTAAGTATTAACATTGTAATTTGATGTAATTTAATAATAATAAATACATATTATTCGCAAAGAGTGTAGATTTAACTTTCAAATAAATTTAATTTATTCTTAAAGTAACTTGTAATTTCAGAATTAATTTTAGAAGTTATATTATTTTATTATATAATAATTACTTATCACATGAATTTGAAATTGATTATTTAAAATATCATTTGAAAAATATAACATTACTCTTTTTATATAAATTAGAAATTTAATGTCAATAAAAAGCCACATTTTATAGTTATTATTTAAAAATACAAAAATACTTCAATTTATCTAACAATGTCATAAGAGAAAAGTTATTATTATTATTATTATTATCTAAACTGTCACAATTAGCATATTTTATTCATCTTCTTCCGTTGATTATTGATGAAGCAATTGCGCGTTTCTCACGTTTCATTTCCTTTTTCTTTTTGTATGTTACACTCGAGAACTTGAACATATATTTCGTGTTACTTTCAACTATTAGGGCAAAGCCTAATGATCGACTTTTGTCCTTGTAACTTCTCCTTTATTTTATTCTGATAATAGTTGAGCTGTATTAACTCAGCAAGCCAAAGTAACGATACCGACCTCATCGGGACGGGGATCAAAGAGCACACTTACTCTGTGTCAATGCAACTAGAAAAAAATTGACAAGTGAGAGAGAAAGAGAAACAGAACCGAAAGCGAAAGATAATATTGTTGCAGGAAACCTTCCAGATATGGCAAAGCCTTATAAAGTGGCTTCAAAACAAGGACTGGCAAGGCTTCAAGAAATTTCTATGCTGATTCAATGGAAGCTACAAAAATGATACTAAACTCTTGTTTGCTCCTCTCAGTGTCAATGGAGACAAGGCATTTCACATGGCAGCAACCAGTAGAAACACCAAACTGTTCCGAGATTTGCTCGAATTGCTATGCAAAGGGTTAAAATGTTAGACATAATTATTAATCAGTATTAATATGCTACGCAAAGGGTTAAAATGTTGGACATATTATAAATCAGTATTGATACATACAAAATATAATCTCTTTGATCTATTATGTCAAATTATTAAAATACATATTGAGAAAACTTTAATTGAGAAATCCATAGTGATTATTAGTAGCTTTTAATGAGAATTAAAAGTATAGTAACATTCTATAATCAATTTTATATAATGTTCAATGGAGTTTTCTCTATGATAAAAAATGAAGAAGAACTCTACAAATAATGATTTAACTTAAGACTATAACATATAAGAGGTTAACTATCATCACATCAACTATAGTTTAACAAGTACTAAGTTTTTGCATATAATAAGTCCATATATTAATAGATGTTTTAAGAGTCCAATAAAAAATAGTCTAAATAGATATTTAAATTAATTCTTTATTTATGATAATTCATAATATATAATTATTATTAATATATGAGCTTATAAAAAAAAAAATAATGCCCAACATAAAATACCAGGCCTTTAGGATTGATTACAATAGAAACACTTCTCTTTATGAAGTGGCCATTACTGACGATGTATCTAACAATAAAACTTATCCTTTTTGTCTCCCGAGACTTACAATGATGAAGGAAACAATGTCTTTGAACAATTGGAGGAGATACTTGAGAATCGGAACACGCAGGGAGAATGGCGCTATTGGGAAGAGGAGAATAATGCGACTCTTGGTTAAACAAATTGAGAGAGTTGCAAAAATATGCCAACGTGCTGATGATACCCTTGATTACTTATGATGTCATTTCTATAGATACTCATCAAAAGATGGTGGCGCAGTCTCTATTGATGATCTTGTTGATAAAACCTCTATTCTTCATATTGTTGTTATCGGCCAATATCTTGGTGTCCTATGAACTCTCTTTCATTTCATTAATATATGAGTTTTTTTTTTTAGATTTTAAGTTTAATTTATCATTTTTTTTTATCGTTATACTTATATTTAATTTATTTTTTGAAAGAAGGATTCAAACTCTTTATCGTTCAAATATATTGTCTACATATATCTAAACTATACAATTATATCTATAAGTATGCACATATATTATATCTCTAATATATTAAAATTATTTAAAAAAAATTGACAAGTCTAAAATATAGGAGTTTATTTTCAAGTATAAGATTGTCAAAATAATAAATAACTTGGTGAAAATATGGTAGATTCACAAATAAGTGGAATTAAAATTTACAAACTTTAAATACTTTCAAGACAAATAAAAAAATATAAGATGTTTGCAAATAATAATTCAATTAACCAATTAAAATAAATGTTAAGGTTAGAGGAATCAACTCTTGACATATGAAATAAGAATATATTCAACTCTCTTTATAATTTAATTGGAATTCTCATACAAAGGAGGGTCCAATTGGAAGATATAACAATTAAAATTCATCATCATTTATATATTAACTTGTATTTATTTCTTTTAATTATCATATACCAAATCTTGTAAATGGGTTCAAGTATTTGTTATACCAATCTTTATATTCGGCTATAATAAATCAAAACTCACACTTTACAAGAAAGGGTATATATGCTAAATCTTATCAATGATTACAAGAATTTATTATATCAACTATAAAGATTGTCTATAATAAATCAAGATACATCATTTTACAAGAAAGGGTATCAATATTGCGAAATAAAATAAATACATAATATAAGTTTGCTTAAATGAAGAATGTAACATTAAATTTAAGAATAAGAGTTTAAGTATATTTTATTACCTTACCAAGAGTTTGACCCTTTTACTTTAGTAAAAAAAAATTATTTAGACATAATAAAATTAAAGGAAAGAGATGGAAGAAGAGACAATATGAACTTCAGACTAGTAAACAAAAGAAATAACACTACAGAGAGATAATACAAAAGATAAATATTTTGAACTAAAATTTAGCTCTCTAATTACATATTTTGGACATAAATATGCCACTTATTTATAAAAAAATATAGATAATACAAGACAAATAAGGAGAAAACTACTTGAATGATAAAGTTAAAGAGGGAAGCAACTAATTTGCACTGATTATCATTAATATACCTACTTGATTGTCCAATTTGAAATTGATGTGATCTGAATTAGTTGTATATAAGTCTCCTATCTTTTCAAATTGAGTTGTATCATATTTGTAGATATGTATTTCTTAAGTTATAGGCCAAATGACTGTTCGGACTGGGTCTGTACTGCAAATAAGTTCTTTTCTAGGTAATTTTTTACCCTTCAAATGCTCGAATTACAAATTTCTTGTGAAATCAAATATTTTCATTAAGTCAATTTCAAATTGGGTACAATACTGAACCTACCAAAAAACAGTTAAGAGCTAATTATGTACAATACTGTAAACATGATTAAGTTAGGGAGGTTAATCACACTAGTAATGCAAAACAATGATGTAAAACCATTATTAAATGTATAATTTTAAGTGTTCATCAGAAATCTCTTGATTTTATACAACAAGCCTATGTGGTACTTGCCAATAAAATATCATCTACATAAAGCATTGGGACAACAAATCTGCTCTCTCTAAACTTGAGATATATGTATTGATCAATAATGTTCTCCTTAAATCTAAAAAAAAGTGATTACTTGATCAAAATTTTGATATTATTGATGGGGTGCCTTCTTAAATCATAAATGAATTTCTTTAGCTTACAAACTAGATGTTTTGAATCTTTGGATTCAAAATTTTCTAGTTGCACTATGTAAATTATTTCTTCAATGTTATCATTAAGAAAAATTGTCTTAACATCTGTATAGTATAGCTCTAGATTATAATAAGCCATAAGTTTTATGATAATTCTAAATGAATCTTTCATTAAAACTGAAGAGAAATTTTCTCTATAATTAATGACTTTCTTTTGAGTAAAACCTTTAGCGACTAGACGTGATTTATACTTTTTGATGTTGCCTTTAGAATCTTGTTTCATTTTTATTTACAACCAATTAGATTTCTTTCTTTAAGCAACTTGACATGGTCACAAACATCATTATCTTCTATTAATTTCATCTTATCCTTAATAGCTTCTAACAACTTCTCTGAGTTTGAATATTATTTGACTTGACTGAAAGATATTAGGCCATCTTCTAGTCCTATATTAAACTCATGTTATTGTAGATAAATGATATAATCATCCAAAATCACATTTCTCTTCTCTCTAGTGGATATCCTTAATGGAACTTCAAACTAAGGTTATTGATGTTCTTCTCATGAGTTTGAGGTGGTTCACCATTTTGAACGAGAGGTACTTATGTATGTTTATTATTTCTTGATTTTTTGGATTTGAATTCTAAATATTGTTAGATTTGATTATCTTATCATTTTCAGTTGCAACATTCAGAATATTGACGTATTCTTCTTCAATCATAACCTTTCTGAGTCGGTCACTTCTAATGTAATCAACATCCTTAATGAACTTAGCATTGGTCATCTCGAAAAAAGATTTGTTTTATAGATCATAAAACTTGAAACCCCTCGACCTTTATGAGTACCTAATAAAGTAACAACTAACAGTTCTCGAGTCTAATTTTCTTTCATTAGGTTTATAGGGCCTGACCTCAGCTGTGTAATCCCAATCATGTAAATGCCTAATGTTAGGCTTCTTCCCAGTCCATAACTCATATAGGATTTTAGCTACTTTGCTTGCAACTCGATTAAGGATGTAAACTACAGTTTTTAATGCCTATTCTTAAAGTGATTTTCGTAAAGATGAATAAGTAATCATACTTTTCTCCATATCCTTTAGAGTTTGGTTTCGTTTCTTAGTTACACCATTTTGGCTCAAAGTTCCTAGCATGATGTATTGAGTAACAATCTCACATTTTGTCAAGAATTTGGCAAAGACTCATGGCAATGTTCACTTGACCCATCATATCTACCATAGTGGTATCCACTACCATGGTCAGATTTAACAGTTTTAATTTTCTTATCAAGTTGATTCTTAACTTCAACTTTGAAAGTATTAAAAACATTTAAGGATTGTGACTTCTCATGGATTAAATATAGGTAACCATAATGGGAATAATCATTTATGAAGGTTATAAAAAATTGTTGTCCATCCAAGAAGTTGTAGGAAATAGACCATAAATATTTATATGTATCAACTCCAAGACATCGAAACTCCTATTGTACATACTTTCTTAATGTTTGTTTGTTTTCCCTTTATACATTTTATACAGATTTTAAAGTCCGATAAATTTTGATAGGCGTATTTTATACTAATTATTTTGACTTTTATAAACTTAGCATTTGTTTATTTTAACTATGAATATTATGAGTTTAATTTTTATTTTGTAGGTTTGAAGTTAAAAGAACTATTCGCGAAGAAAATCCAAGGTAAATATGCAAAATTGTCGAGATGAAACCAAAAAGCTCAATAGGACAATATCTAGAATAGTACCATGTGGCTTTTAGCGCCCAAGCTTGAAAATTTTACTCTCCAATCTTGGTTTTGGTGTTGTGGTGCCTAAAAGTAAGGCTGCGATGATGGAACAATAATTTTTGGAACCATATCATAAATAGCATCTTTAAATAGTACTCTTGAACAATATCATGAACATTTCTTAGTGGCAAAAGTTGAGCGTCACAACTCTAGAGGTTAGCGCTACAACACTCTTGATGGAAGAAAGCTAGAGTTGCAGTGTTAGAAAGTAGCGTCATAACGCCGACTTTGTATTTGTAAACCTTAGTTTGACTTACTCCTATAAATAAAAAAGAGTAAAAGCCTATCTTCCTTCCCCCACCTCATTTTTTTAATAAAGAAGCCTTGCTCCCTAAGTGGCCCCTTTTTGATAAGGAAGGAAATGAAAAAATCTCAATTTTATGATAAATTATGTTTGATAACTGTTCTTCATTATCCATAAGGATATAGGAACTCTATACATCTTTGGTGCCATTGCTGGAGTCATAGGCACATGTTTCTCAATACTAATTCGTATGGAATTAGCACGCCTCGCGATCACATTCTTGGTGGGAATTATCAAGAGTGTAAGAAATTTCAAGAGCTTAGAGGAATTCTTTTGAAGAATCAAAAAGAAGAACATCAAAGTAAAGGAGAGATAAAATATTTCAAGGAATCATTTGCTATGCTATTTTTATATTTATAAGTCTTAGCTTTGATTTATTCTCTATAGTGTTGAGCTTATTGTGTTTTAAAACTCTAGATTTTATCATGAACTATTTTTTAATCTAGAGTTACAATTTAAACTCGATATGTGGCTTGGATTTAAAATTCTTCTCTTATTTTTATGAAGTCAACATTGAGTTGTTCAATCTATTATGTGCTTACTGCATTCTAATTACTTGATCACTAATTAAATTAGTTTAAAGACCTTAATAAACTTGAAAAATGGAGTTTTATGTTGACCATAAATATATTAATGTATGATCATTGCATAATGCTTTAATTTTCATATAAGATATGAATATACTTATATAACATATATAATTGTTATAGAACTTGTTCTTTATGAATTTTGCTATAATCTAATTACTATAGGAATACAGATAATTGTTTAGATAAGATATATTCACCTGACCATTTGAAGAAGCTTATGAAGTATTAAGGTTCTTGGTTGACAATTCATATTAATAAATTAATTGAGAGAATTTATTAGATTTAAGTAAAATATTGAGGGATAATTGTAATCATAGATTTATTCAATATTAATAATTTGTTAATTGTTATTTTTAGTTTATCACTGCATAATCTTTCTTGATTCATTATGTTTAGATAAATTTATTTAAAATTTTAATTGTTTGGATAAGAATAAAAGGAGACAATTTTAGTACTTAACAATTATTAATAATAATTCCTTATGAGAATGATACTTTACTCATCTCTATATTACCTGTTTGTGATACGTGTACTTGAGTTCATAAATCACACAACATAAATCAAGGGAATTAAGAATTTCTTTTGAAACAAATCTTTGAATTTTTTGTCTAAAAAAATATCTCCTAAATGTTTGTACCACAACATAGATGAATTTTCATTGGTTAATTTGTGGTTTGTACCAAAATTACTTGTATGTAAGATTACATAATCATTTAAGGCATTAACATCCAATTTATATAGTTTATCAATTAAACAACTAGTACTACAAGATTCGAATTTAAGAAAAGAGTTTAATTATAATATTTACCAAGTATTAAACATAAATTAAATTTGTTCTAAATGATGGTATAACAAAATTCTCCTCTAAAATTCAAATATAAACCAGAGTCTAATTCTAATCTAAATAGACCTATTGCTTCTATAGGTGCCTTGTTGCCATTTTTCACAAAGATGAATCTTTCAATATCAGTTGGTGCTCGACTGCTTAGACAATTTTGTATAGTAACACTTATGTGAGTAGTTACACCAGTATTTACCCACCAAGTATTATTAGGTATTAAAGCTAAATTAACTTCAGAACAAACAAAGTTAAAAACTTTACCCTTTTTAACAAGCTACTTAGCGTACTTGGAATAATCTTTATTTACATGACCAACCTTCTTGCAAAAGAAACAAGTAATTACATTATTCTGTTTTTGTTACACCTTGTGCTATGAAGTCTTACTGTCTATAGTTTCCTTCCTCTTATTGTTCCTTTTCCTTTTCTAGTTGGCATCGTTATCCTAAGAGATAACAGCTAAGTGAACACTTTCAGCCTGCTCTTATTTCAATCTTTTTTCTTTTTGCACATATTAAGTAATGAGCTTATGTAGAGTTCTTTTTTCTTTTTAATTATTGTAATTGATCTTAAATAGATTAAATTGTGCATGAAGAGAGATCAAGACAAGATGCCCAAGTTAAGTTACAAGATTTGACATCTTCATGATGTACTCCCTAATGTTCTCTTTGCTTCTATACCACATTGAAACAAGCTTAATAAGAATAATACTTGTTTCCACTTTTTAATTACTAGCGAAACAGTCTACTATATGAGACTCATTTAGTTTGAACACTTCTATTTTTCATAAACAACCCTTTAATTAGTAATACTTTCACTGGTTAGGTCGGAAGGTTGTTCAATCTGAATTGCATAGTCTAAATCTATGCACTCAAACACTATCATAATATGCACATTTTATTTCTTAAAATTCGTGCTGTTAAGCACAAGAATGTTGTTATATTTATTTATATGAAAGATGCACTGATTGAACATATACAAAACAAAATAAACAACTCACAATTAATTATTAAATTTATAATTCATGTATATATATTATATGTAAACACTAAATATATACACATATAAGGGGCCTTTACGAGATACCTGGTGCAACATTGATATTCAGTTTTTGGACAAAAATAAATACTTGCAAATGGTACTATAATACACATGCCCTAATCAAATTATTTAGTCATTTATATTTAATTTTTGTGCATGACATATGGTTTGAGGATGCAAAGTGGCATGTGGCGACTCCATTATTGGTCTCTTTAGGTGGCTATTTCAACTATAAATGAAGAAAATTGCTTCATTTTCTTGCAACAAAATTGAGATAGAAGGGAAAAGAAAGAAAGAAGATAAAAAGAAAAAGAAAAAGAAGACAAAAACAAGTGAAAAAAAAGAAATAAAAAGGAAAATCAAGAGAAAAATATAGAAAAAGAATAAAGGAAAATACAAAAATTGAGTTTGGGCGGTTAGATTTATGTCCAGTGATTCAACGGGTAATAGTTTCATAAAATTAGAATATTGATGTTTCAATTTTTATGATACATATCAGCATTAACAATATGTTTTATTACACCCATGATTTAAGAATCATACCAATAAATGATAGATCCCATACTTATGATCTTACTCATGATTAGTGCATTTTTTTGAGTGGATATATATATATATATTATTTTTAATACAACAATTTATGATTTAATTAAACATTATCAGAATTCTATTATCCATGATTTATTTTTTAGATAAATAAATATTTATACTAATTAGTATATTTAAAAATACTTTCAGAATTTATTATATATAGTTCATAATTACATTCAGTACATAAATATTTATTTTAGTATAATTATATTTTTATGATATTATATAGTAGTAGTTTTTAAATCACCAGATACGTACCCCATCCTTTAGTGTAATTATTCTGCGCATGTGTTAGAATAATTTAGTTTATCCTATTCGAGCAATGCAATATTTCACCAGGTAAAACCAAATTTTTCGCTCTACCTGTGCGTGAGTTACTCCGCGAAGTGAGACAAACTTTTCTTCAAATACAAGTTTGGTGCAGTTCTCAATATCTATACAGTATAAAGTTTTTCAGTACTATGTTATGTACATACAATTTTAGCATAGATTTCATGATAGCATATGCTTCAAGATTTTTAAATTTTCAGAATTACATTATGATTTTCAGCTCTAGAACATATTTTATGACAACTTATATTTTTTGATTTCCAAAACAAGTTTTATAATTTCTTAAAATACAATTTCATAATTATATTACATTATAGATTTATACGTTTACATTACATATAGTATTATTTATTATTAAAAAACTATTATTTGTAGTATTTATAAAGTATATAATATTTTCAAATTATTCCACTCACTGAGCCATAAGCTCACTTTTTTTCCCTTATATTTTCCCTTTTTTTTTCTTCTAAGTTGTCAAAGGAATTCATGCAGTATGATATAATCTTTAAAATTTGAGGTTGGCTTACGATATGTATAACTGCATGAGTTATTATATTTTATATATTTGTATATACGTGTACATTTTTGTTGAGATATGTAACCTTATTGTATTAAATGTATTGAGTATAGAACATGCTAGTCCTATGTCATCACAAGATCCGCCTTGTTTTTCGATGAGGGCTTGGTTGGGTCGTGTCAGGTATCCAAAAATCACAGTCAATGAATATTGATAATAAACTATCTAAATAGTATGTCTTTCTTTGGATCGACTTATTATATGCATAATTACCACTAAATTTATCATATATATATAACTATAATTTATTTTTTATCTTGCCAAAAAAATAACCTTCTTTTGGGCCAATTTTTTTTTTTTGGTGCATAGACATAACAGGTTTACATATTCCAAAATAAGTAAATCTATATAACAAATATTATTTTGGCAACATATTATTTCAATTTAACATATAATAGAATATTAAACCAAAAAGGAAAGAAAATAAATAAAAGACCATATTTCCACTTCTTTGGACCAATGTCGCGACCCTCTTAAATTGGCGCTGTAGTTTGGATCACTGACTTTGTAGCATTGCAGTGCCATGTGATTAGCGTCGGGGCTTTAGGTTTCTGACTTTGGAGTTGCGGTGCCATGTGGTTGGTGCCACGACACTAGATCTTTCATTTTAAGCGTATGGTTAAAAATAAATAGAGAGAAAATTACAAAAAAAAAAAACTCTAATGATGTGATTTTCAACCTCTATTCCTATGATCTTTAACCCAAATTCAACCTAAAAATTCAAGAAAAACTTCATAACCTTAACAAGAATCACACAATCATGACAATTCATCATATACAATTTTTATTCTCTATGAATTTTATGTGAGAAATCATGCAATATAGCAAAATTCAACATGTAAATCTCAATAACCTAACATGAAACTACTCTGATACCACTTAATGGAAAAAATTAGTTCACACATGACTTATATCCTCATACATCACAACTACAATCAATATGAAATATGACCATAAACCACAATAAGATTTGCAAGATCTTCATATTAGACTATCAAGATACACATTATGAAAAGTAAAAGATAGAAAATATACATGAATTCATTGAAGATCGTATAGAGGTTATGGTCTTCCAAGTTTTTAAAATATCATATTAAGGGTTGTTCTCTCTTTGATGGAAAAAAGAGCATACAATTAAAACTGAAACTATGATAAACCTTAACTCAACATTTTATATAAATTAAATTGCTATAAACACATCAACCATAACAAAATAGAATATTAAATTTCTACATATATAAGCTCATACTAATAATAGTTGATAATTTTGTAAATCCATAATAAACTTATTAGATCACTTTCCTTGAGCACCTAATTAAATAACGAACCCAAAAAGAAATTCAAATTTAAAGTAAAATAAGAAATTTCATTATAGTTTTCTATGTAACATGGGAAAAAGTTGTGTTATATATTAAAACCTAAGTTGTCAGCGTGGCGTATTCTAATCACCTTCTTCCATTCATTATTGATGAACTAGACTTTTCTTTTTATTTTATTTTCTTTTTCTAGGTGCTTCTTTGTTGGAGCTGGTGCTCACGTGCCATTCCAATATTGTATGAATATTAATTGTTAATATTTATACAATAAACATTTCGAATAAAGATTGTTAATATCATATTAATATGGTATAATGCTTGTAACATTAGAGACATTGTTTGATCTGAAAGAGTTCAGATCTGATCTAAAGGAGTTTAGATCAGAACTAATAGTTAGCAAAGCTGAGAGTTATAAATGCTACGAGTTAGCACTGTTAAGAGTTAGCAGGTTATAAGAGTCAGCGAGATCTAAAGAGTTAGAACCTTGTTTATAATGAGATAAAAACCTGAGAGTATACTTGTAATGATATAGTTGCAAAGAGTTGCAATAGGAGTTAAGAAATATCATTATGTAAGTATGTCTCAAAGATAATGTTCCTGATCTATAATCACCAATGCGGGTCTATCGGTGATTCACTTTATATAGATTAGTGTATGTCTATATCTGACTGGTTCAGATAGTTGTTCTTAGCTGACCATGAGCTTAGAGCTTGTATAGGCATGCGGGTATCCAGTCAGGACTGGATACTGAACAGACTTATGAGGACCCCAATAGATATCCTATGACACCGTCAAAGGAAGGTCCTCTCGAGTTGAGTAGTATTCGTGGTCCTTTGACCTGAGCGCCACGATGGTCTTATGAGTGATCCATCATGCTTTGGTTCCACATATGTCAGAGACCTTTCATGGTCTGACCGCTATGTGTCGCTGGGTATGGTCCGATGCTCATGGAGTCCGGTGTGCGTAGATAAGGGATCCGTCAGCTTACGTAGGTAAGTTGTATATCCGATGCTCCGAGGTTGTATTTCATAAAGTCTTGTGGCCACAAGCATAAACCCGGGAAAAGAGTTTCCAACAAGGTTAAATAATATAGCAAAAGTGTTTGCGTATATTGTTTATCGAGATACGAATCTGGAGATAAGATTATGGATGAGCAAATAGGGATTTGACGGTGCTGATCTATATCCCTGCACATCCAGGATATAAATGATGGAAGGATTATACGTATATGTTATGACCTCAACTTGTATGGCCTGACACACTGATTTGTAATATTCGTAACGTGTGCGTGGGGCATCGATTACGGATTAATGGAACAGTTCCATTTGACAAATCGGGTGTGGACCTAGAAAGTCCCAATATGAAATGCACTCTTTGAGCACTTGGGCAGTGTACCGTATTGAATTGTTCAATACAGTATAATTCAGCAATTACTAAGGTTACGTTAACTAAAGTATATGGTTAAATGGTGGGACCCACTTTAGGTTAACTTGGTAACCGAGTAAGGATATAATAGTAATTTCACTTTATGATTATTTAATTGTTAAATAATAAGAATAAATATTTATTTATTTAATTGTTAAATAAATGATTTAATTTAACTATGATTAAAGGTATTCATATAGTTAATTTAGTTAACTTTACTTAAAGGTTAAGTAAAGGTTAACCTAACCAAGGTTAAGTTAGTTAATTATGGTTAGAATAATTAAATATTTATTAACTTAAAAGTTAAGTTAAAATAATCTAACTAAGGTTAATTGTTAACTAAGGTTAGGTTAAACCAAATGAAATGCAAATGAAATTCAAATTAGTTTGGAATTAATGCATTAGTATATAAAGTGAAATGAAATTCAAAATTCATAAGTTTTTAGTTTATATGTTTTACATTTTTGGGAGCCATTTCAATTTGAGAAATTGAAATTGTTTGTTTTGTGTTTTAAGTGTTAGAACAACAAAACAAATTAGATAAATGGTTTCTGAATGTAATAACTAAAAACATGATTTGTTTTATTTATTCAAGAGTTGAATAAAAGGAAAAACAAATTTAATTAAGTTAAATAGTATAACTTTGAAAAATGTTTAAGAGTTAAACACATATGCTGGATTAAGATGCTGCCATTCTAGACAATCAAACCCACCATTGTTGATTGCTAGAATTGATCAAAGATTCATTTCATGGTGGACTTCAAGAAAATTAATCCAAAGGCTTATTGGTGATATTTCTCAATCTCGAATTTTCAGTTTATCAAATGTTATTTCTGTGTTCATTGTATTTAATCTTCTGCTGTGCACATGTATGTATGAGATATGTATATTGTTTGTATGATGAACACAACCCACATGCAAGCATGATAAGGCGTAATTGTATAAACTATTTTATCTTCCTAACTTGATATTTGTTCAATTTATCTCAATAATTTGGCTATTTATGCATCGTTGTATTGCTTTAAAGGTTTAATCATTATCGGAGCAAAAATACCGGAAAACGGACGCAAATCGGAGCATTAGAGATAAAAATACAAATGGAGGCACTGTCGCTACAGTAACACTGTTGCTACAGTGCAGCGCCGCAGCACTGGATTTCAGCGCTGCGGCACCGATTGCAGAAAGTGAGCGCCGCAGCGCCAAATCGCAGCGCCGCGGCGCCGGGACCTGGACAACAAATTGTGACAGGTTCCTGAAAATCAGGAAACCCAAAAGCAGCCCAAAATGCGCCCTAATTCCGTGCTCTTACCTATTTATTTGCTCAAAACTTACATTTTGAGAGAGGACTCTAGTTGGGACAGCAGCTAGAAACACAAAGAAACACCTAACTTCTAAGTTTGGAGAAATCAAAGAGGAGGAAAGCAAGCTTCAACTTCAAAGACATTTGACAGGGATGTCTTCTTTTCTTTGATTCTTTACTTGTTGTAAGATGTTTAGTTTACATGTATTGATGGAATTAGCTTCAAGATTGTGTAGTTTAATGATGAGCTAATTTCATTAATCTAGGATTACATCCTTGAACTCATTTGTGATGGATTTTAGCTCTCTCTTTTATGGTATTAATTCAGCTTTTGATATATTCATTGTGCTTGTGCTTAATGCTATTTGATTACTTGGCTAGTAGTTAAATTGATCTAGAAATGCTTAAATAAACTTGACAAAGGCATTTAGGTATTTAGTCTTAAGCATATTGATGCATGATCATAGTGTAGTACACTTGAGTTTCATATGAGATAGACATATACTCATAAGGCATGTATGGCTCATAAAACTTGTGCTTAATGAATTTTGTTCAATTTATTTATCATAGACATATAGATATTTGATTGGATGGAATAGATTCACTTGACCTGCAAAAGAGGCTTGTGATGTGTTGAGTGTTTTGTTCAATATATCAAGTTGAGAACCAATAGACCTAAAAGAGATTCTGCTGAATTTATTTGCATAATGGGGGATAGTTTGTAATCCTAGGATTTCTCATATTGAATATAATTTGTTGGTAATTTAGTTTATCACTTAGCATAATTAAGTTGTTCTTTTACTTGAGTAGTTTAATCTCATACATTAAATCATTTTCTGGATAATAGTAGAAAGACACCATTTTAGTACTTAAACTAGAAAAGATAAATCATTCTCTGTGGGATCGACACTTTTCTCATCATATATTACTTGTTGCGACAACGTGCACTTGCGCTAATTTGTGTTATAAAAAACACACAACAAAGCACCCTAGTAAATTCGCCCAAACCCAACACACCCAACATTCTTACCTTTTTCTCTTTATATTTTATAGACTTTGTCCTTGTCGGGCCCTAATGAAGCTCCAACTCTATCCTTTAATATTCTCAGAAAAATTTAACAAAGTAACAAGGGGATGCAATGAAGCAACCTTTATGTACAATAACTCTAAGTACAAGAAGGAAAGATCATCTTTATATAATTTAATGATGAAAACATATATCATATAGAAAGAAGATTTAACTTTTAAATAAAATCTAACAATTAGTCCTTAAGTCTATTTTTAATACTATTTGATTTAAAATTTTCAGGTTAACATAAAAAGTTTGAAGATTCAAATCCTTTTCACATTTGTATAAGGGAGAACTTGTTTTATGTTTGTTTACTATTTAAGGTTATATATTATATGTCATAAAGAGGAAAGTGTTGTTAATTATCAAGATCTAAATTGTTATAATATTTAATTCATCCTCTTCAGTTGATTATAGGTGAAGTTGGGCGTTTCTCACGTTTCATTTCCTTTTTTTTTAGTTTGTTTGTCACATTCCAAAACTGAAAGCTCTTATCATATTCCTGTACTTTTTCGACTATTAAGGCAAAGCATAATGGTCAGCTTCTTTGTACGTGTTAAATAGAAACAGGAATATCTTTCCAGCCAAAAAGAAGGTGATTAACTTTTCCTTTAATTTATTCCGATAACAGTTGAGCTTTTTCAATTAATTAAGCGAAGTGATGATTCTCACTTCATCCTAACATTATAAGATAAAATGCATCCCATTCTCACCTGGAGACGAGAATATCAGAAAACACTTACTCTGTGTCAATACAAGGAGAAAATTTACATTAAGTGAGAGAGAAATACAATCGGCAGCGATGTTGAGCGACGGGGAGATACATGTTGTTGAAGGAAAAGTTCAAGAAATGGCAGAACCTTTCAAACTGGCTTAAGAAAAGGACTGGCAAGGGTTCAAGAAATTCTATGCTAATTCAATCAAAGAAAAAGATGATACTCAACTCGTCTTGCTTGCACCTGTGACTGTCAATGGAGACAATGGATTCAACATTGCAGCAAAAAGCGGAGATTCCCAACTGTTCGGAGAACTGCTGGACTTGCTATCAGAAAGCGGAAAATACCAAGCCTTGAAGAGTACGGATCGACATGGAAACACACCTCTTCATGAAGTGGCCACCACCAATGATGTAGAAACGGCAAAACGTATCCTCTCGGTCCCTCAGACTTACAATGACGAAGTAGACGATGTCTTTGAAAAATTGGAGGAGATACTTGGGAGTCGGAACAAGCTGGGGGAAACGGCACTGTATAGGGCTGCTGCACTTGGGAGGACGAAAATGGTGCGATTCTTGGCTAAACAAATTGAGAGAGTTGCAAAAATACAACGTTATACTCAAAATACCCTTGATTACTTGCGACGAAATTTCTATAGAATCACATCAAAAGATGGTTGAAGCGACTCCATTATCGATGATAATCTTGATGATAAAACATCAGCTCTTCATATTGCTGTAATCGGCCAACATTTCGGTATCATCTAATTTCTCTTTCATTTCATCCTATATATATATAAGATTGTATGTTCAATTTATTCTCCTTTATGATTAAAGACGTTGTAATTGTTGTACTTACACTTAATTTTGAATAGTAGATAAAAATTATTATTTTTATTTGAAAATTAATATTCACCAACCATCCATCAATCTACTTATATTTAACAGTTATGTTATTTTAAAAAAAAAATTAAATAACTATGTATATTTGACAGTTAATGATTCTATTTCAGTTTAAAAGTTACCTAGTCTTAATTTCGAATATGTGATTCTATTTCATAATGCAGACACGGCTATATGGTTACTGAACAAGGACCCGGGGCTTGCAAACGAAGTTGAAAATAATGGCATGACAAGTCTTCAGCTACTTGCTTTAATGCCAACAGCATTCTTGAGTACGAGCCCGATGAAGAGATTGAAGAAACTCGTCTATAATGGTGCGTGTTGAGACTAAGTACTTGCTTTCACTCATCAATATATTCTCGTGTATATAATATGCATGCCTCCATGTATTGACCCAAAAACATTTCTATTTTTCAGGTCTTCCCATTTTTTCTGATGATGATGACGACGACCACGATGATGAAGAACCAATTAAATCAACTCATCGACTGGATTTGGAGACTGGCAAGAATCAGTGTGGCAACCGCCTTCGACGAAAGAAACATAGTGGTAATGCATAAGTGAAAGTGCTTTGCTCATAAAAAATTAACTTCGTTGAAGTTCCATATTTAGATGAAATATTGGATTAGCTAGAGGTATTAGTGTTGTAAACACTCACACATACATACATATATGGTCGAGTATTTAATTGATGTATATGAAAAGATTGTAACACAAAAGTAGCGCTACTTGATGCCATTTTAATTAGGGTAATTATCACCATAACTTTTCCTTCTATAATGTGAAGAGGAAACCAAGACTCTGTCCCATATTATCGGTATTCCTTCTTTTCTTTTTTTCTTTTTGACTATCCCACTGCATTGCAATTGTTCTACACAAATTGTCCCATATTAAATTAACCTAAATTATTATTATTACTGTTGTCGTCGTCGTCATCGTTCAATTTTGGTCATTGACTTCAAACTTCCTCGATTGTTATTAATCTAACATTAGCATGGAGTGGAGAGACCTTAGGTTAGTATATAGTAAATTTCATTTGGTTCTTTTTTTTTCCCCCTTTTTGTACACACTTATGCATATTCAAACTAATTATGCAGTGACATTATTTATTTTAATTTCTTGATCTTTTTGTATCTGGGTCGTACTTTCTATTTGCAGCAGTTACAAAGATGTGGATTGCCATATGCACTTACCTGATTGAAGGTGCGTATAGTTGTCATGAACAAGTAAATGTTTAATGGTGAAAAGTAACATTATTAACTTCTATGTAGGAGACTTCTTTTCGTAAAATTAATTATTATCGCTATTAATAGGGAAACTCTATTTGATCCTCCTGTTATTTAGAACATTACCCACTTACCTTCTATTGTTTTAAATTACCCAAAAACTGCAATATAGGTGAAGAAGTATTACTTTTCAATTATTGTTAGCTATTTACAACTTTATCAGGGGCGATTTTGGGTAAATAACAATTATTATTATTGTCATTAATAGGGATATTATATCTGACCCTCATGTTATTTACAGTATTACACATTTACTTTTATTGTTGGAAATTACTCAAAGACCTTTTTATAGTTTTTAATATTTTGCTAGTACAAAAGCTAAGTACGTAATTACCAAAAAAAAAAAATAAAACCATGGCCAGATCCATTATGATTATTATTAGGAATCGATATCTTTCACTTTTAATCCTTAGTAGCTGGGTATCAATTAGATTTTGAATTGCGCAATTTAACTTCTTAAAATGTTCGTGCTCAGGAAGCTCGATTGTTAATAAAATCTGGAAGGAAAAGCGAAAGCATAAATTAGCTGTTCAACTTGTCAGTTCACTGGTGAAAGAAGACCTTTCTTGGACGGAAACTCGTATCAAATACGACGAGGACAATGCCACAGTTTCCTTGAAACTAGGCAAAGGAAACCCTACGGAATCATCAAAATCTGATGACATTGTAACTATATCACAGAGTCAGATTCCATTAATGCTGGCATCAATCAATGGAATAACAGAGATTTTTGACAAGATAGTCGATACATATCCTCAGGCAGTCGGTTTCGTTAATGAAAATGGGCGGAATATATTACATTTCGCGGTAATGTTTCGTCAAAATGAAATCTTCGAACGCATAATCAATATGACAATGTCAGTGGGCAAATTGGCTTCAAGGATTGACATTGTAGGCAACACTGTGTTGCACTATACTGCCTACATGACATTTTATCCAGGAGGAACCCGCCCTGGCCCTGCTCTCCAATTTCAGGAGGAGTTAGAATGGTTCGAGGTGAGCCTTTTAATTTCTTCTTTCATGCAAATTTTTTATCTTAAATAATATATTATTAAAAAATTAGTGATTCAACAATTTTGATCGGCCAAGAATTGAGATGAATGTTAAAGTGAAGAGTTATAAAAAGTCTAGAACATGTGGGATACGTATGAAAAAGTCTAGGACGTGTGGGACACGAAGGGGAAAGCGAAACGGGACTCAAAAACGTAAAGAGAGTAAGAAAATACGGATAGCTACAGGGCTAAGCGGCGCGGCGGCCAGGACAATAACCCAGTGCCGCAGCGCTAGGCGCAATTTTGTCCAGCGCTGCAGCGCCCAAGGACGAGCACCTCAGCGCCAGAACGCGTGAAAAAATCTATTTTGGTTTAGGATTTCGAGTTTTGAGAAGTTTTAGACTTCCAAAACAAGTGGACTCTTACTCCAACAAGGAATAGGGTTAATAGGCACGAAATACACTCTATATAAACACTTGTAAACCCTTAATTTCATATCAAGTATTGAGAGAGACTCTAAGAGAGAGGAAGAATTGGGTAGACACTAAGTGCTTATATGCGCTAAGATGGAACCGTTGTTTGGGTGATCATTGTTCGTGGTAGAATAAGGGTTCACTAAACGTTTAGGTCTTTTTGAGAGTTTTTCATATTGTGTTTCCTTATAAAATCTCTAAGGAGTTATAATAAGAGAGGTTAGGATCCTTGGATCCACTGTGAACGTAGGCGATTGGCCAAACCACGTAGATTGTGTTGTGCTCTTTTGTTTTCTGCTTTGAATTTTTGTTGATTTTGCTTGATTGATAAGTTATTCCGCTGCGCAAAAAGGTTAGGGTTTTAGGCTGAATCTTGAATTCTTTGCTTCAACATAACCTCGCGATGGAGAACGATGTTATCTCCCTCAACACAACACATATATTAGTATTTTACACAAAGTAGACAACTATATGATATTATAATTATTTATAAGAGGTTCGGGTATACATTACATCGGCTAGAATACAAAATTTGTATTCGGACTATATAAATATAACTTCTTTTGACTGATTTATTTTTGTACAATTGTCTGCAATACGCAGCGTGTGAAAGAGATGGTGCCTTCCCATTATACCGTGCGCCGTAACAAAAAAGGGAACACTGCAAAAGAGCTCTTCAAAGAAAAACATGCAGAGCAGCATAATAAAGCACAAGAATGGATGAAGGACACCTCGCAGTCATGCTCTACGGTGGCGATTCTTGTGGCTACTGTTGTCTTTGCGGCCGCTTACACCGTGCCCGGAGGTTTGAAAGAGGAAAATGGTCGTCCTGTTTTGCTTGGCAATCCACTCTTCTTGCTTTTCGTTATCATGGACGTAATCTCTTTGGGAAGCTCCTTGACCTCCGTTGTGATGTTTCTCTCTATCCTCACGTCACCGTTTCAGCAAAAGGATTTCCTCGATTCTCTTCCTCGAAAGCTGACCGTAGGCTTCTCATTCCTCTTCTTCTCTGTTCTAACAACCATGGTTACTTTCACAATTTCGGTTCTGCTCACCGTTCGTTTGGAGAAGCAATGGACTGCCTCCCTCATTTACGCTGCTGCTTTCATTCCAGTAATGATATTTGCACTCATCATGTTCCCTTGGTATGCTGCGTTTGTGGGTACTTCTATTAAACTTATCCAGAAAATTGGGAACGCTCTTCCAGCAGATTGGAAGAAGAACACAAATTGAGATCTGATATGAGCTTTTATGTAGCTCAAATGATTTCTGTATGTATGTTCACTTTTTTTTTTTTGTATTTCTGTAATTCTTCTAAGTTTTTCCGTTTATGGAGTGCCATCCTTGATGATGATTGGGTAAATATTTTGGTGAGTGAAATTTAGTATTTTCGAAATATATTGTAGTGATCTTTGTCATTAATAACGTTTTGCCTAACCTGAATAGTCCCTCTTATAAGAAGTTCTTAAAACATGTAATTAATGGTTTGCATAATTCTTTATGAATTTTCTCATCTATTTTTATTTATTTCAATTTTTAAGGTCTTCCATTGCTCTGTCTTAGTTTGCATGTATTGAGAGGAAAGGAAACTGAAAGTTGAGTGTTTGTTTGGATAGAAAATGCAAGAAAATGAAAGAAAATCTGAAGAGGGAATCGAGATGAATTAAATGAATTTTATTATTCAGTTAATGAATGAATTACGGAGGCTGTAAGCAGTGTATATAGTACTGCAACTTGCTCTACTCTGTACACAAGAAACAGAGTTCATAACAAACTTATGCCAGCTCAGCAGTATTCTCACTAACTCTGCCACCTCATCACTTAAATGCCACAACACCCTCCACATCAGCACCACACCATATATGCTAAGAGAGAGATTAGGCTCATTATGTTCCCTGATCAGGTGTACAATAATTTCTTATTTTAATAAATTTCTCTCCTACTTTAGTCTCTTGTTGAGAAAAAAAAAAGGAAAAAATATGTAATGTATTTAATTATTTTTTTTAAAGAAATATTTTACTATTTAAAAATATTATAAATTTAAAATTATTTACTATTAATCATGTGAGTTGTTGTCCTATATTAAAGAGGAGTGAGAAAATAATAAAGTTTATAAAAATAATGATTACACTATTTTATAAATTAATTTTTTGAATTAGATTTTTAAATTTTAAGTCCAATCTCTTAAGAGTAGTATTAGAATTAGATTAGGTTAAAAAAAAACAGAATAAATTCAGTGTGTTGAATGAAAAGGTCAATACTATTCTCAAAATTACGTTATTTAATAAGAATGTTTTAAACAATAAGCCCAATCCCCTAACAAAAACTAATATAACTCTTCTCCTTAAAACTTTATTATCTTTACACTATTTTTTAATGTGAGATAACAACTCAATAATCTCTTCTCAAATTACAATCTTTTCTAATGTAAGACAACAACTATATAATCTCCCTACAAATAAAATCTCCTTCGTTGGCTAAGTAACAATTCACAAGAAAATCCTTAAAATTGATCATCACAACATATAAAGATTTTGCACCTGCTTACTAGCTCTCATTGATTGAGGATTTACATCGCACTTATTCTCTGTTACAGCGTAGGTCTTGAGTTTGAATTCATCTTCTCCCATCTCTATAAATATTTAGCTTCTCTCTTAATCTAGATATTTATGTAAGCTTTTATAGATAATTTACGATGCATTATTACATATATAATTCAGATATATATATATATATATTTTTCTCTATGTCATCTTCTTAACATATTCAAATCCAGTACTAAATGGTGAAAGAATAGATTATTTCTATAGAGATTTGTATTTGCATGTAGTGCTTTAAAGAATACATTTAGGTTCCAAACTTAGAAATCAGACCAATAAAACTTTGGAGTTTAGTCACTTTTTCATCTCCATAGGGCTCTTTGTGAGAGTTAATCTTAGTATAAGCGGGACTTGCATATTCTCAATTTTAATTAAAAGACTTTAGTAATTCAACCAATTGATATTTACAACAGTAAAAATATATGTAATTATAAATCTTTTTGAATTAATTCTTATAACCATGGACTCCATGGCTCCCTTGTACCGTAGTAGAGCTCCAGCGCCGTCTATGAACTATGATATGCCACAACCTTTGATAAATTGAAAATTTTGAGAATTTCCTAATGATAAATTCAATATAACAATCAACGAGATGCAGTGCCGCAATAGTTATATAAAATAATAATAAGTACAAATTTGAAAGATCATATTCATATAATTTATGAATAATAGACGATTATCATAATGAAAGATCATATTCATATAATTTACTAATAATAGCCTATTATCATAATGAGTGAAGATTTTCTTTCAAATAAAATTTTAAAAAATGGACAATTTGATCCCTTTTTTTTTTATAAATTACTTACTAAGTTTTTACTTTTTTTGAAATACCTCGGTTAGTCTCTATGATCCAAAATATTCCATTAAGTGGGCATTATTGAGGGGAGTTAGATGGTGTATAATTTTTAAATTGTGAGAGATTTGTATTAATAAGGGGGAGAAGGATTGTTGGATCTTCTTAGTTTAACTTAATTGTCTTAAAAATCTCTTAATTAAAAATTACTTAAAGAACCCTTTTTAATACTTAAAAGACCCCCTATAAAAGAGTGTTTTATACCTTACACATCCTTTAAAAAAGGAATCTTTCAAATAGTTTTGAAATGAGAGGTTGTGTTAAGGCAATTATGTTAAACTAAAGAGGTCTAACAATATTTTTTCCTTACTTGGAATGGGACAAGTCAAATTAAATAGTCAAATGCCTTAAGCACCCACGCCGCCCCTACCCCACAACCTATTTCTCAACTCTAGAATTCAATTTAAATCTCTCTTAAATTATTTCTGATAGTGCGTTGTGTGTAAGGTGAGCATGTACATTTTAATTTTTAATTTACATATCACATGCATAAATAAGTGGAACATAATATAAATAAGCTTCTCATTATACTAATAGGATATTAGAAAACTCACCCTTGAAGTGTTCTTTATGTAGTTCTAGTCTAAAACTTGATGAGATCTTTTGAGCTAGAACATTAGCCTCTTATTCTCGATGAAATATTTTACTTAAAGCAACATTTACTTCTTTTAATCTCTCGAACCTCTATTAAAATGCTTATATTTTTTTAAATAAAATAAAACATAGCTATTTACGCAGTTCTAGTTTAGAACTTGGTGAGATCCTTTGAGTTAGAACAATAGCCTCTAATTCTCAATGAAATATTTTACTTGAAGCAACACTTACTTCCTTTAATATCTCAAACCTCTATTAAAATGCTTATAATTTTTTTTTCATTTTTTTAAATGAAATAGAACATGGCTATTTATACCAAAACCGCCACAAATTGCACCAATAAAATGCAATTATTGGCTAAGCATGACAATGAAAAAATTTGCATTGTCATACTTCTTTAATACGATGAAAAGCAATTAACCATTTGGTGACTGTATAAAAGATAAATTGGTGGCCAAAGGATTTGTTTGTCAATTTAGTGCTTGCCCACCACATGCTTATTTCTAAGCATGACAAAGATATAGCTAAATTCCTTATAAGTAATTGCAACCTCTTGTTTGGGTTAAATATTGACCAAATATCATTTGGCTTCTAAAGCCTTTAACAAATGAACTAATATATTTATTTATTTTATTTTCATTTATATAATTTTATAATATTTGTAAATTATATTTTAAGCCAATAAAATCTTACCACATATTATGCGTTAACAAATTAATAGCATAATACATGACCTCAAATAGAAAGAATAAAGTGGCAAGATTATTTATACAAATCTCGTACTTAACACTTAAATACAATGATTTTTATGAGAAACCCTGGAATAATTCTAATTTTCTAAGAGTTTTTCAGATTGAACAATTTAATTTAGTGCGTTACTTCAGTGCACAATAAGTACATTTCATGTAGTGAGACTTTCTATATTCACACCCGTTTTGTTTTATGGAACCCTTTTGTAAGTCCATAATGATGCCCCACATACATTATAGAAATAACAAAATAGCATGTTGAACAATACAAGTTAAGATTAATACATATTTATATAATCCCTCCGTCATTTATATCCTAAAATAATGGAGACATAAATCATCACCATAAATTTTCATATGCTCAACCGTGAATTATCTCCAGATTCTTATTTCTATAAACAATACCTGCAAACACTTTTGTAATATTATTTATTCCACGAGAAAATCTTTTCTGAGTTTATTATTTATGGCCATAAGATTTTCTGAAATACAATCTCTTAGCATCATGGTATACAACTCACCCATATGAGCTGACGGATCTTCTATCTAGCCACATTAAACTCCATAAACATCGAACCATACCCAATGACACCTAGTGGTCAGACCATGAAAGGTCTCTGACATGTGTGGAACCTAAGTATAGTGAATCACTCATAAGTCCACCATAGTACTCAAATTAAGGGACCACAAATACTACTCAACTCGAAAGATCATCCATTGACAGGTTTAGAGGATGTCTATTGGAGATCCTAATTGAGCCTGTTCAGTACCCAGTCCTCACTGAATATCCATATGTCTATACGAGCTTCCACTAATCTCATAGTTTGCTAAGACTTATCATCTGGACTATTTAGATATAAACATAGACTAATCTATCTTAAATAAGATTTCAACCAACAGACCCACATTAGTAAAAATAGATCAGGAACATAAAGAAAGTCTGTTAAAGGTATTTCACTTTATTGAGTTTAAAGTTCCATCATCGATTTATATATTTTAAATTGACTTCACCAAGTACAATCTTTCTATAATCCTCATGACCCTATAAGAAACTGTTTCTCAAGGAATGTAGAATTATGAGAAACGAATGTATTTTGCTCATTTGGATCATAGATTGATATCTATAAAATACTTGGGATACCCTGTGAACCGATACTTGTACCTTTTTTAGGTGCAAGTTTATCCTTCTATGTAACTCTTATGCAAACAGAACAGCCCCAAATCTTAATATATTTAAAACTTGAATTCTTTCCAGTCTATATCTAATAAAGAGTGGAATGAATAACTTTAGATGAAGCTATGTTCAAAATATAAGTAGTAGTTTCTAGAGCACAAATCCATAGATATTCTAGAAGATCGGTGAAGTTAAAAATTAATCGAATCATATCTAATAAAGTCTAATTCCTCTTTTCTAAAACACATTTACATTGAGGAGTACTTGGAGAACTATATTGAGAAAGAATTCAATTCTCCTTTAAATAATCTATGAATTTATTGTTCATGTATAAATCGGATCGATCTGATCGAGAGTATTATACATAAGGGTTTTTTCTCTACTTCTAGTTAAAACTCTTTAAACACTTCTAAAATCTCCATCCTATGTTTGCCAGAAACACTTACCTGTATTGTGACAAATCATGATAAAAAATTTAAGTATTAAAATTCACCTAATAGCAGTATGATTCATTAAACCATACACATTATATGTATAAGTTTCAATAAATTAATGGATTAGTATCAAATACCTAAATAGTATTTGGTCATTTTCCCTCGAATCCAAAAGTCATTAACTGGTTAAGGTTTTATAATCAGATTAGATATTTGGCTATCCTTAACCAAACAAAATAGTCATCTCATAACTGCATGACCTAATCTTATGTCACACAATTCATTATTATTCAAAGTTCTCAAACTACTATTTGTTCTATTCACCTAGACATTTCAAGTTGTATTTAAGATATAATGGTCATTCATTAACTAACATTCAGTTAGTAAAACACTATCTTTATTATATATACATCAAGAACTTTTCATAATGTATTCATGATAACCCTCTCTATCTAATACAATGAGTTATATGATTTTTTTTGATAATGTATGGTACAAAATATCAATTATATATTGTAATGCTTCTGCCAGAATGAAAAAATACTAATAGTTACCACATCTAGAAAATCTCCATTTCTTATGCGAAGTTTGGATATTTAGAATTGGTAAACAAACATCTAAGAGGTCTATATTTCTAAAGATAAGGTATATTTAAATAGTATATTTACTATTTCAAACTTTATTATTGTAGAAATATTTTCCATTGAAACTATTCTTTATGTGTAGTTTGGATATATCAAATAATTTTTCAGACGGAGCACTGTACTACTTACACATCTTATGTGATTCTGCTCACTTAGATATTATAATTAATGGCACTCAGACAGAATTTTTTAAATGTGGTAAAGGAGTATGCCAAAGGGATCTTTTGTCTTCTTTACTTTTTTGTTTAGTCGAGGATGCTATTTCTCAAGGCATCCAAAATTTGGTAGACTCTAAGAGGGTGACCATAATTTCGATCCCAATAGGGTGTCTGGCTTCTTCTCATATTTTATATGTAGATGATATTTTTCTCTTTTGTAAGGGTGATAGTAATTTTCTTCGCTCTTTGATGGACTTTGTTTTATTATATAGCTTAACATTTGGCCAAGTGATAAACAAGAAGAAAAGCCTATTCTTCATTAGTAAACATGCTACACACTGCTATCAAGAAATGTTTAGTCTTCTGAAGTTCGCGCATGGCAAACTTCCTTTCATTTATTTAGAAGTTCCAATCTTCAAAGGCTGCCTATGCAGCCAACACTCGTAAGTTTTGCCTAACAAGGCTTATACACATCTTAGTGGATGGAAAGAAAAAATTCTTTCAATGACTGGTATAATTGATCTTGTTCACATAATTTTTCAAAGTACTCTACTTCATATTTTCAAGGTATATCTTTATCCTAGTTTTCTTCTCAAGCAATTGAATGGTTAGGCTCAGAATTTTATTATCTCAGGGCATCATTGCTCTCGTAAGATGAATTTAATGTCATAATATAAACTCGGCATGTTAAAAAAGAGTGGTGGGATAGGTCTTCGTAAACGAGACTTACTTAATAAGTGGATTCTATTTGCTCAAAGTTTTTTTTAAAAATGGTATAATTTTTTAGATTCAAGTAAGTGATACCTTAACTTTTCTCTTTGGAATGGTTGTAAATCTATTCTTTCCTATTTTCATGAAGAGACAAAGTTGATAATTGGTGATGAGAATTTAATTAATTTTTAGCATGATAGATGGTTAGATGAACTCATTTTTCTTATTGAAGGTTTATATTTAGAAGGAATGGTGAAAGACGTAATTAAAGAAGGATGATAGAGGATTCTAAATTCTCTTTATTTTATTTTTCCTCATTTAAGGGAACAGATCAATAATATTATTCTGCCAATTAATAGTAAGGCAAATAAATTCATTTGGATTTCTGCTAGAGATTGAATTCTTTCTTTAAAAGAGAGTTATAATTTTATCAATAGTATTGATGTGTGCTATAATAGCCTATCGCAAGCACTTGCTATCTTATAAAAGTATTATAGAGTTTAAATCCATATTATCATTCACGTAAAGACTATTGAACCCATTTCCTTAAATCAATTACTAAAAGTATTATACTTTACTTTTATTCAAAAAATTATAATGATGGATTTTAACTAAATTAACTTACTGCTATCAATTAAAGTTAATTTAATATCAAAAGCAATCAAAGATTGAATTCATTAAAAAAGAAGCAATCTAAGGTTTTGACTAATTCTCTAGTATTTCATTAAATTTCTCAACCCTTTAGTTATTCTATTAATATCAATTGATTGGCTAGACATTAATATTATCATAAGCCTTTGTCGATGGTTGAATAACTATATCACACTCTAACAATTATCTATATGTCTATGGTAATTCGAGTAAAATACAATTCATTAAGAACAAGTTTAAATCAAATAATACATGTTATATAGGTATATGTCTATCCTAAATAAAAATCATAGTTGCTACCCTATGATCATGCGTTAAACTATCTAAGGTTAAATACATAAATTCATTCGTCGAGTTCATCATGGTTCCTCACACATTTAAAATATTGATCAAGTATAATGAAAGTATTAAGATCAAGATAGAATGAATCAATTGTATTGTATTAAGTTTATAACTAAAAGTTTAATGGAATTCAACTACATACTAGATTTAAAATGTCTAACCCTAGATTAAAAGAGTTTAGCTCATGATTAACACAAGAATATCAAAGAAAGAATTGAAAAACATCTTGAACAAGATCATCTAACTAGGAAAAGAAAGAAAATAACACAAGTGATGCCTTGAGTTGCTATTCTTTCTCTTGACTTAAATGAAAAGAACTTGTTCTTAAATCTTCAATTATTTGCTTTAATCTCTTAAATTGCTTGTGAATCCATTTGCTCTATGTTTGCCTCATGCATTTTGTGTGTGTGTGTGTGTGTGTTTTTTTTTTTACTTTGAAAAGTATGCTTTTATACGTGTTTTGAAACCTTAAGGTCGATGACCTTTGAATCACACTCAAATTAGGACTGAAAAGTAGGGTTTTGACACTTATCGCATGGGCACCATGGCACTGAGACCTGGGAAGAAAGGATTTGTGTTTCTCGATTGGGCGCTACGACCTTGATAAACCACTGCCACGCCTGTAGTAACTAGTATCCACAACCGATAAAAATATATATTTATATATATATATAAATACACATATTTTATTTATATGTAGGTGATTCTTAATTTATGTATTGTTATTAGTAGTGTTTGTATAGGTTAAGGACATAATATTAGTATTGGATTTATTTGCAAGACTTTAGATTTATTTTAGGGACCAAATTATAATACTTTGAAAGTTTTGGGGGCTAGTTCGTAAATACTAAAACTCAGCCTCTTAGTATAAAAATACACTTTTGAAATCCTAATTTGCTTATTTTTAGGTCGAACCACCCCTTTAGAGAGAGAAAAGAGAGAAATAGAGGGGAGAGAAAGAGAAGAATAAGAAGAAAAAGAAGAACAAATTGGAATTTAAAGTTTTAAGAGGTATATCATAACTATTTCTCAATTTATTGGTGTTAATTAAGATAATTTCTTTAAGTTTTAATTTCTGAAAATATGTACAATTAAGGTTTTGATGTGTATTTTGTAAAATATTGTGAGAATTGATGATAATCTATGTAGATAGCTTGATAAATCATGATAAATTGCAGAATTTAAACTTGATAGTCTCTTGATCTAGGAATTTTATAAATTATTGTGATTCGATTCTGGTTTTGAATCATTTGAGAATTTTAATCAATTGAAAATTTTAGAAATTGAATTTGTAGTGAATTTACCAAAATGACCCTGAAATTCTAAAAATTTCCTGTGTTAATAGTATGATAAAGTGACAAATAATTTTTGATTTACTGAATGATCTTTAAAAATTACAAATTTTTGAAATATGATAAATTTATATGTCTAATATGATATATTCAAAATTTAGAATTTAGATCAATGTGGTTAAATTGTTATGATTTTATAAAAGTGTCAGCTCATTGCAGCATTTGATTAACAGATTTTTAAAGCTATAGAATAAAATAGTTTTAAAATACTTTTGGCCGTGATTTTAAAGTGAAATATTTTTCATGGATTTAGATATGTGTTAAGAGTAATTCCGTGGTATTTTTATAATTTTTGAGTTAGTATATGATTTTATAAAATTGGGAGATTGAATACTGTTTAATAAATATCTCGATCCTGTTAGGTTAGTAGTTTGGATTCGATGGTGTTTATGAAATGGTTTGTGTAAAAAGTATGATATAATATTCATATATAAGAAGGATATATGAGTCAAGAATGATATATTCTGATTTTGGAGTAATTGGACATCATTTGATGTATAAGAAAATTTTGTTAAGTGTAAGTGGTCAAAATGACAAGTTTTGAGAAACTAATTAATTAGACCAATTCAATGTGATAAGTGCAATATATATAATTTTATAAGCTATTTAAAGTATTTTGTATGAATGTTGAGGCTCATTAAAAGATTAATCTCCATTAATAGGTTAAGGAGATTTAAGTCTTGTAGCTAAAAGTGCTAAAATGTAAATATACTAGACCTTTTACTGAAATCACAATAAGCATAGTAATTGTTTATGTATAATTTTGTAAATGTGCTTAGAAATATATTTATGTTATGCTAAAGTATATTTGATATGAAATTTGAAAGACATATGTTTATAAATGTGAGCATTGACATTGAGTATGGACATACATCTTATTTTGAAAGTGAGCTTTCAAAATAAGATGTGTTTAATAAAGAAAGCTTTTGAAGTGTAATATGTCTATGAGAAATATTTTGTGTTTTGAGGGTGCTTGAATTCACTATTGACTTAGTAGGCATTTTATGTAATTTGTGGAGCCTTTATGTGTGGCCTTTCCTTTGGGATTGACATATGTTATATATTCTGTATGTAGGGACGATCCTATTGGTACCTAAAGGAAGAGTGAGTCATCACATTCGTGTGATGGCGTATTGGTGCATGTGAGAGGACTCACCGATGATCAGGGTGAGGGTTTGGCTTTTAGCTTCGGGTATGAGCATTATATATGTGTAATTTAAAACCTCACTTGTACTATTTCTCTCATACGGTATGTCACTTACGAGTGACATTTGGCTCATTATGTGATATGTAAATCCTACTAAGCAGTAATTAAGTGATGGTATTCCTATTATATATTTTGAAAGAATGTGTAAACGCTTACATGACATGTGATTTGATAAGATTTTGATTTTGATTTAGATTTATCACAGCATATCATACATATGTATTGTGTATATATATGTATTTATATTTGATATATGAAAAATTAGTATGCTTACTGAGTTTTATACTCATTATAGTTTATGGTGATTTCGGGTAAATAAGGTACATGTGTGCTTAACGGATTTGACAAGGCTTCTGCTGTTCTTTGGGTTTCCTAAGTTGTTAGGTTGTTGAGTGTTTTATTTGGGAACACGTGGGATAAGATATTTGATTTGTCTATATTGAATAAATACCTATATATTATTTTATTGTGTGTGGTTGGATTTGGTTTAAGTTTCACCAAGTGTGGTTATTGGTTGATTTTAAATAAGAATTTACAATGAATATATTCTGAGCTTCTGATAACAAAGTTGTTATTAGTGACATAGTAGAGTGTTAATCTCTGAGAAAACTCTGCGTATCTCCGGTTTATTAATTGTCCCAGTCATAATTCAATTGTTATAATTTTAAAAGAAATTGAAATGAATGTTTAAATATTGTCAATAGAAATTTATGTTTATATGTTAGGTTATGGGTTGATTTTAGTGTTAAACTTACTAGCAACTTGCTAAGAATTCCTATGTTGAATTAAAGTTTAAAATTTTATGTAATATTATTTATGAGTGTACATTATTGAATGAATGTAATTGATGTCGTGTGTCAGATCTTTTGGGTCTGGAGCGTGACAACGGCGCCTAGGCTTGGTTCATCTAGGCTTCGTAAATTGAGTGTATCTCGCTCATTTCTTATCGGATTTACCTCATGTTTGTTCCTATTCATCACATTTCCCCTTATGCACCTATTGAAGATAAAAAAAATAACAAATAGATAAATATTTATAATTTAGAGTAAAATATAATATTACAATTATGCCCTATCAAGTATCACAATAACTTATTCATCTTTATTGTTTCTTTGGCATGGTTTTTTCTACCTAAAATCTCTATATTTATGTGGCCTCTACTTCAAAATCTTCTTCCTGTTGATAAATTATTGTGGTCTTATAGTATTTATGTTGTTCTTGTTTGCTCTTTTTATTTGAGAGAAACTAAAACGGTGTACCATATTTTTGTTAGCTACCTTTTAGTTATGAAGCTTTGGCATTGCTTTGCTCATATGTTTAAACAAAATTCTCCTTTAGTTTCAACTATTATAGAATTATGGAAAGAGATTTTATTAAAAAATTTCAGCCCCCAACTTTTAAATCTATGGAGTTTATTAATTGCTTATTTGTTTTATTTGATTTGGAGAAATCAGAATCGCTTTAGATTTAACAATAAGAGTTTCAATTCTTTTAACATTAAGGTGAATTGTCTTATCTCATATTCGCTACTTTCTGCCCCAGATTTATTTTTGGTAATGATATTCCTATCTTAGACCATTTGGATATCGCAACTAATTTGAAACGTGCTTTAAAAATTACGATTCTTTTTTGAAATTTTCCTCTTCATGGATGGATTAAGATCAACATAGATAGACTTTCAAAAAGTAACCCATATATGACTGCTTGTGGATGAGTCTTCAAAGATAAGGTGGATTCTTTTTAGAAGCCTTCTTGTCCCTTAGAAATTAAGATAGCCTACTATGCAAAAATAATGAGAGTTATCTTAGCTTTTGACATTGCAATTGCTCGTGAATGGCATAAGATAATTTTAAAATTTGACTCTATTTTAGTCTTCCATCTTCTTTCTAAGCCTACATTGTAAGGATCATTTTGACTATTTACAATTTAGATTTAATTATACTTTTAGTGAGGACAATGCAATGACAGATAAACAAACAAATCTCGGGTTACAATTTGATATGTTACATTGTGGTTACGGCCTTTTTTGGATATTAGTTATATGCTCTTTAAGAATGCAAATGAAATGCTTAATTATAGGTTCTATTATTATTATCAGTATTATTTTGTGAGGTTTTACCCTCATGCAAATGAAATTGCTCGTGAATGGCATAAGATAATTTTGAAATTTGACTCTATTTTAGTCTTCCATCTTCTTTCTAAGCCTACGTTGTAAGGATTATTTTGACTATTTACAATTTAGATTTAATCATACTTTTAGTGAGAACAATGCAATGACAGATAAACAAACAAATCTTGAGTTAAAATTTGATATGTTACATTATGGTTACGGCCTTTTTTAGATATTAGTTATATGCTCTTTAAGAATGCAAATAAAATGCTTAATTATAGGTTCTACTATTATTATCATTATTATTTTGTTACCCTCATTCTTCTATTAGAGTATTTTGTACCTTTTACGTGTTTTTGCCTTTGTAACTTTTTCTTTATTCTTTTATTAATAAATTTCTCATATTATCCAGTTTGCCTTTAAAAAAAAGTAGTATTCTATCAATTTATGAGAAATCTCAAAGCTTATAAAATCTTTGTTTATCATTAATATTAATCTTATTAATTAGTTTTTTTATATTGTATATATTCTTTAATATAATTGATTACTCAAATATTTGAATTTCAAGAATAAAAATTATATTTAAAAATAATTATTAGATAATTAATTTTTTAAATTAAAAAATAAAAAATACATTACCAAACAAAGAAATAATTTTCTCCTCTCATTTCATTTCTTTTCTTATTTACTTTTTCTTCTTATTCTTCAAACTACAAATACGCTACAGATAGAAATGTGGGCTTTTGAATCACTCGGCGATATTGGTGAATTTGGACGTCTCATGCCTTATTCTTTTTCCACGTTATTACAAGAATAACAACAGATTCTTGTTGCTCTCCAAAAACAAAAAAAAAAGGCTGGCAAAGCATAATAATCACCTTTTGAATTTGGACGTCTCATGCCTTATTCTTTTTCCACGTTATTACAAGAATAACAACAGATTCTTGTTGCTCTCCAAAAAAAAAAAATTGCTGGCAAAGCAAAATAATCACCTTTTGAATTTTGTGGTGGTTACAGAAATAGAAAACGGGAATCTATTTCCTGCGATTGACTGTCCTTTATTTTATTCTTATAATACTTTAGCTTTATTATTAAGCAAAGTAATGATACCCTCTTTCCAAAAAAAACAAATAATATTGATACGCACCTCATCCAGAAGTTATACGCATGCGCCACTCCTTGAGACGATGGAGGATATCGGAGAACACTTACTCTGTGTCAATACAGCGAGAAAAACAAGTGTAAGAGAGATAGAAATGGCAGCGACGTTGAGAGAAGTGCATAAAGATACAAGAAGAGTTCAGGATATGGCAGAGGCTTACAAAATGGCCTCAAAAAAGAACTGGCAAGGCTTCAAGGAATTCTATGCAGAAAATGGTATTGAAGCCTTGTTTACTCCTGTGACTGTCAATAGAGCCAACGCATTTCACATTGCAGCCATCAGCAAAGACACCCGACTGCTCCGAGATTTGCTTGGAATGCTACCAGATGCCAGCCTAAAATATGAGGCCTTGAGGAGTTTAGATGTACATGGAAACACTCCTCTTCACGAAGTGACCACGACCGATTGTGTTTCGGAAGCAAAACTTATCCTCTCTGAGATTTATAATTACCAAAGAAATGACGAGCTTCAACAAATGGAGCATCTTCTCAACATTCGGAACAAGTTAGGGGAAACAGCATTGTACAGGTCTGCTGCTCTTGGGCAGACGAAAGTAATGCAATATTTGACTAGAGTGACTGAGCAAGTTGAAAACCTACTACATCATTGCCATAATGAAGAGGATACCATTAAGTACTTACAAGATCATTTCCATAGAAAAGATCACATCTCCATTCTTCATATTGCTGTAATCGGCCAACACTTTGGTATCGTCCGACTCTCCCTTCCATTTCATTTCACTCTCGATAATTTTTTTCTCCTTTTCTGAAAAATAATTAAATACAACAAACTCTTTCCTTGTCTTTAACTGAGGAGGATTACAGTCGCAATTTGTTTTGTTATTCTTACAGATTTTACTAATTGAATCAATTAATATCTACATGATATTCTAAATCAAAAAAACTAAATTGATAAATTTTAAGTTCGATTTATCTTTTTATACAATTAAAGGCCTATTTGTAAATTGTAGTTGCTATACTTCTACTTAATTTTGAAGTAGAATGCAAAAGGGTTAAATTGATGGGTAAATATTAAGTTGACAAATAATAATTACTACCGATCGACCCATATTGTATTTTAGCAACTAATGGCTCTATTCTACAATTGTTCTGTATTAAAAACTACATCACTTATTAGGAAAAAAACAAAACTACATCATTTTGTTTAAAAAAAAAAACAAATGCATGACTTCTGTCTGAAATTCAACCGTTCACTAAAGGAAAATTATATATGACCATCTGTTATTTTAAGTATTATCCACTTATCTTCTTAATATTTATATTACTAGAAAAAAACTCACGTTCTTATAAAATTTTGTTAAATCTTAACTCTTATTTTTTTTTAAATACTAAAATAATAAAAACCATAACATATTTATATTATGACGAAAGGAAAAATATTTTGGTTATTTTATTTTTACTTTACTTTTATTTTTAAAAAAAATTATTCATTAATTATTTTATTAAATACATTAATATTTAATAATTTTAAAAAGAACAAATATATTACGGTTTTATTATTTTTTTTAGTAATTTTTTTAAAAAACATTAAACAACTATAGCGTATTTATTCTTTCTAATGAGCAGTAAATATTCATGTATTAAATATCTTAATATTAATAAAAAAAATAACTAGTATGTCCATCATTCCATCATAACATAAATATGTTATGGTTTTTATTATTATAGGTTTTTATTATTATACTATTTTACTTATTTGTTTAGTATTTTTTTAATAATAATAAAAATTATAACATAATTATTATTTCTAATGAGCATTAAATATTAATTTATTTAAAATATTAAATATTATTAAATTTTTAAAATAATAAAATGACCAGAATGTTAATCCTTCCATTTATGTTAAAGTTTTGTTATTTTAATATTATTTTCAAAAAATATATTATAATTTTTTTAAAAAAATATAAAAAGATGATGACAGCAATGATGTCATTAATGAAAAATCAAATTAATAAAAAGTTAAGGTTTAACAAAAAATTTAGAACAGTAAAAGTTTTTTTTTTTAGTAATATAAAATATTGTAGAGAGATAAATAAATAATGCTCAAAATAGGGCTAATTGGTCATGGCCCCGGTGCAAATCTAGCCATTAAACTAAAGAGACTTGTGCCACATCACCCAAATGTTAAACGTGTTTTAAATGCATTAAATTATGTATACGCATTAATTCTTTCTTGTTTTAATACAGAAACAGCTATTTGGTTATTGAAAAGGGACAAAGAACTTGCACACAGAAAGGAAAAAAATGGTATGACATGTCTTCATCTGCTTGCTTTAATGCAATCTGCATTCAGGAGTACGAGGCCCATGAGTAAATGGAAGTCCCTCGTTTACTATTGTAAGTATTGAGACTAATTTTTAGCTTTCAATCATATATATATATATATATATATATCATATATCGATAAGAGTTAAAATGTCAAAATTAAAATAGTGAAGGGTCAAAATTTGTACCTCCTTGTAGTTCCGCCTACATGCATGACTCCGATACTCGACCCCAAAGCCTTATATTTGAACTTGAAATTTAATAAAATTAGATTTCTTCTTTTTGCAGGTCTTCCAATTTTTTCGGATGACGATGATAACAATGAAGCTAACGACAATAACAATGAAGGTGAGTTAAGTACATTAACTAAGGATCAGGATTTGGAGACTGGCAAGAATCACAGTGGCAACCGCTGCCAACGAGAAAAGCATAATGGTAATATCAGATAAACGAAAAAGCTCTATCCGAAAAAATTTATTACCATACTTTTCCTTCTATAATTTGGAAAGGAAAACAAGGCTCAATGTCCTTCATTATCGATTTTTTAAAATTATTAAATATATTAGATAATAATAGCCTAGTCTTGAAGTTAATTTCTTTTAACCAAAAACTAAATAAAGGTACAATTTGTAAAAGAATTTCACACAAATCCGTATCATTAAATTTCGTTAAAACTCTGTTAGTAAAAATAATAATTTGACTGTTATACTACTAAATTTTCAAAAATAAATTAGGCATATTTAAAGACTATAACAATCAAATAATTAATTTTATTATTAGAAGTTCTAATGGGATTCAACAGAAAGGATGTGTGTGAAAATTTTACAAAATTATGTTGTTATTTATTTGAGTAACGTTAGGTTTACAAAGTTGATAAATGACAGTTATTGACTTTTTTATTTTAATTAATATGATAATTATATAATATTAATAAGCAAGTGATATGTTAAATACCATACCAGTTGAAAAGCAAAAAAATTTATATGTTAACTTCTTAAACCTAACATTATTGTCTTTATTTTCTCACCAATACCGAAGAAGCCCAATACTATATCTCATGAATAAATATGTTGCTCGTTCAAGGCTTCCAAAAAAGAAATTTGTCATGGATATGCAAATACAATTTCTGACACAAATTGTCCCACATTAAGTTTTCATGAATTATCCTAATTTCAGATCCAAACTATTAATGTTGTTATTGTTGTTGTTGTTATTAAGAAAGTTGACAATTTAGTTTTTGAATTCATCTTGAATTATTTATTAGGTCCCTAAGTTTTTTAAAATATTTAATTTTATTCTTGATGTTAAAAAAATAATGTCTGAAATGCACTTTAAAATATCTAATTTAGTTCTTGATGTTGAAAAAATAATGTCTGAAATGCACTTTTTAGATAATAAAATTAATTGGTATACCTAATCAAGAAAAATAGTTCTATAAATGATCAAACTTATCTTACTATCATAAAAAAGTGCATTTTAAATATTATTTTTCTTTTTACAATAGAGACTAAACTAGATATTTTAAAAAAAATTAAAGACTTAATAGATAATTCAAGAAAAACTTAGGGACTAAACTAACAATATTCATTATTATTATTGTTGTTGTTGTTATTGTTAGTAGTAATAGTAGTAGTGGTAAACTAAATCAAATAGATATAGACTATAAATTACATCACATAAATATAGATTTTGAGTCATCAACTACTAATTTTAAATATTAATAATATGAATTAAAATTTAAAAATTATAACAATTAATGATTTCTTTGAATTTTGGCATCTAAATCACCACGCATCATTTATAATCCAAACGTTAAGTCTCTATTAAGATTCTTTATAAACCTATAACACATAAATGAGAAAAGAAAATTTTCATTTAATTTTTTAAAACGGGGATTTGGGTCGGGTGCAGGGGAACCAACCCATCCTCAACCTCGACTTGAATGGGGTAAAAATTCTCATACTCACCCATACCCGATTTATGTCATTCAAGTTCAAGGCAGGGGATTGCAAAATAATGATGGAAATTTTTTAAAAAAAATATTATTCTACTTGTATCAATTTGATTTAGTAAAATAGTCATTCACTACGTATAGTTATAATAGGCTAAAAGAAATTGTAAATAGATGTAAACTTTGAGTCTTTAACTATTAATTTTAAATATTAATAACATAAATTTAAATTCAAAAATTAAAAAATAATAATAATTTCTTTAAATTTTAACATCTTAATCATTATGTATCATTTGTAATTCAAATATCAAGTCTCTATTAAAATTCCTTACATATAATACAAAGATGAGGAAAGAAAACTTTTCTTTTAATTTTTTATAAACCGAGATTCAAAAATGGATCACTATACCCAAACTTACTTTATCCTTGAAAAATTATTAACTTGAATTATTCTCAATTTGAGGCGGGCCCTATGGGCTTATCCCGTGAAAAATTCTGTCACCTTTAACTACTACTACTACTACTATTATTATTATTATTAGTATTATAGATAATTTGATTTCAAACTTTTTTTCAGTTCTTTTTTTAAAATTTAGCATTAGTTCTACAAGATTTGGATACTCTTAATACATTGAACTTTTTTTTATAATTAAAATTCATATCATGTGTATCTTTTAATCAATTCTGAAACATAATATACATATGACAAATGATTTAACGAAGAGTACATCATACGTAATACCCAAGAGTCTCAAAATACAAAGACCTTATAGTTTCACTACATTTTTATTCTGGTACTATAAATTACTTGTGTAACCTTTTTTTTTCTTTAATTTCTACCAACTCATGCACATTCAAACTAATTAATGCCTTGACATTTTTTTTTTAATTTCTGTTTCTTTATTTATTTATTTATTTATGTTTTCCTTTTTGATCTGTACACATTCCATTGTACCTATATAAGTGCCTCATGAGATAGCATCAGTTTTCAGTGTATACGCCTGACCAAGTTACACAAAATGGAGCGATTTCAAAGATGTGGGTTGGCATGTGCAGGCCGCTGATTAGAGGTGCGTATAGTAGTAATGAACAAGCAAATGAGGCATCCAGTATCTTTAACTTGGTGGCTGGGTTTCACTTATAAGTTTAAATTGAGTAATTTGATTCGGTTTATCATCTCATGCCTAGGATGGCCGATTATTAACAACATCTGGAAGGAAAAGAAAAGGCATAAATCAGCTATTGAACTTGTGAGGTTGCTGATTGAAAGCGACCTTTCTTGGCGGGAGTGTGCTGAAGGAGACCCAAAAGACGATGAGACGATTTCCTTAGGATTAGGACCGGGCAAAGGAGGCCACAACACCAAGGAAGGACGGGAAGGCGATGAGACAAAAGCTGATGAAATGACTCCAAGATCATTAAATCCTGAGACACCGTTAATTTTAGCCGCAAGTACGGGAATAGAAGAAATTTTTGACGAGATAACCAATCGATTTCCTCAGGCAGTCGATTACGTTACTGAAGATGGACGGAATGTATTACATTTGGCGATAATGTTCCGTCAAGAAAAGATCTTCAAACGCATAAAGAAAATGGAAATGTCACTGCCCAAATTGGCTTCAAGGATTGACAATTATGGCAACACCATATTGCACTATGTTGCAGACATGACGTATTATCCCGGAGGAACCCGCCCCGGCCCTGCTCTCCAATTTCAAGAGGAGTTAGAATGGTACCAGGTAAGCCTTTCTACAGTTTTTCTTTCCGTGTAATTACTTATATATGCTAGGCTAGACCAATCCTTTTCTTTTCTTCAAGAGTAAGTTCTGTGCACAAAGGTATGCCAGATTTTGATCTGAAGAACAGATATATATATATATATATATATATGCTTTCATCAGTCCGTCACACTTTTTAAATGAATTTGTCAATTTTTTTGTTGTATGCAAATGCGCAGCGTGTAGAAAATCTAGTGCCCTCCCATTATGCAATGCACCGTAACAAGAAGGAGAAAACTGCAAAAGAACTCTTCACAGGAACTCATGAAGATCTGCATAAGAAAGCGCAAGAATGGATGAAGGATACCTCTCAGTCTTGCTCTACCGTCGCTATTCTTGTCGCCACTGTCGTCTTTGCAGCTGCTTATACCGTTCCTGGAGGTGTGAATTCGGAAAATGGTCTTCCGATTTTGCTCGACTCTCCACTCTTTAAGCTTTTTGCAGTCATGGACGTAGTCTCCTTGGGCAGTTCCTTGACCTCCGTTGTGATGTTTCTCTCTATACTCACGTCGCCGTTTCAGCAAGATAATTTCCTTGACTCTCTTCCTCGAAAGCTGACCATAGGCTTCACCTTTCTCTTCCTCTCTGTACTAACAACCATGATTACTTTCACGGCTTCGATTCTGCTCACCGTTCGTTTGGGGAAACGATGGACGTCCACTCTCATTTACTCTGCTTCTTTCATTCCAGTCATGATATTTGCACTGATCATGTTCCCTTGGTATGCTGCGTTTGTGGGTACTTCTATTAAACTTATCGTAAAAATTAAGAAGGCTCTTCCTGAGAGGAAGAAGACAAATTGAATTCTGAAGTGATAGCTTTATGCAGCTCATATATATGCTGTCTATATTTTCTTTTCCCGTTGTTTTATACTTCTCTAATTCTCCTCATTTTTACATTTATGCTGTGTCGCGATCAATAAAAACTATAAATAAATGTCTAGCCTTGATAAAGTGTGACGAGAAGATTTGGTGAGAAAAATAAGTATTTTAGAAATAAATTATGAATCTAATATCGTAGTCAATTTAGATTAAGTGATTACACGAGAAACAATCTTAAGTCACTGTTTATCTAAAAAAATATGGTGTTGTGTTCATTGCCAAGACAAATAGGATAATAATATTTTCCATCTAAATGAAAAGTAAATGCATACGAATAAATAAATCATGAATACTCGTACATAATTATTATGTATGAATGCAAATTCTGTTCAAAGTCTGCATAAAACGACCCGTCTCATAATTGTTTTATAAACTTTAAGGAGAATTTTAATGGGTATCTTATAGACATTCTTACAGTTCCTTTGCAGTAAGAATTCTACAAAAGTTTGGCAAACGTTTCATTGTTTTTCAGACATTCCAAACTTACAACTTAAAAATCTAAACACTTTTTATAATATCAAGATAAGTTATTATACTTTCAAACTTTTCATTTCTTCTCCATAACACATATCCAATATCATCAAATAAAAATATATCTATAAATCATTCATCAATATATTCTAAGTATTTAGGACAATGTTAACAATATTATAACATCAAATGCCGTAAATAGCATAATACATATCCAAAATCCAAAAATCTAATACAATAAGTTCTTATAAGTTCAAAAAGACAAAGAGAGACTATGAGTCCTACATGACCCACAAAATAATCTAAAGCATCATCATATAACTCACCTTAACTAGTCATTGAGTTTAGAAAGTCTATAATCTCTTGAAAGAAAAAAAAAGTAAGGAGGGTAAACTTTCACAAAACCCAGTGAGTTGAATATTTTAAAATAAATGAGAAACATAATAGAGATAATAATAATAATACAATTTTATACTATATTAACAAGTATGATATAAATACTTCAAAACCTCAGGAAAATCATCAAATTCTTTTTTGTTAATACTAAATATGAAAGTTTAACAAAATCTAACATAATATCGTAAATAATTTTCATAAATTAGTCCATATGTAATACATTTCACAGAATTCAAATATTTTCCTAAAACCTTACATTAAATTAGTACTTAGGAGAAACCTATTTATACCTAAAATATTCATCGAGTAGAGCATTGGAACAGTACATAAGTCACTAATCATATCTTCGTCTTACACATGCGTAGAGCAAAAAGCTTTTCAGAGAATAAAGTACCATACACAAAACCCAATGCCTCTGTGCATATATAAATGGATCCCAAAAATTTGAATCTCTCATCTCTATATCTAAAAGGGGAGGATACTATTTAATGGTTTGAAAACCAACTCTATTATGCAAATGTAACTTATAGAGTATCATTATCTCATACTTAATATTTTAATCTCATAAATTATTTAAACATATTTTTACTGATATCTATAACATCACTTATAAATATTTGATCCATCAATGATAAAATGATGTAAAATAAATAAAATCTTAAATATAAGAAATAAACTATAGAAGTATGTGTATGTATGTGTGTGTGTGTGTATATATATAAATTCCACTCACAAAAAATGATGCCGCTAATTAAAAATACGTTCTCAAAACACGTCACGTATGGGAACCTTCTTAAATGAGAGAAAGTACACAATTATTCACCAAAACAAAAATTCATATTCAAACTAATATTTCTAGGCAAAAATATATTACACAAAAGCATAACACAACAAGTTATACATGTATTAACTCATGAAATTAATGTGGATTTTATGACTCAGGATCCAAGTTATTCTTTGATCTCCTACAAATTTTAAAATAAAGAAAAATAATAAATTAAACTAATTATACCATGAATTTCAAACTTAAGCCCAAATCAAAGGGTTGGAATTTTTCAAAACCTAAATCTCTCTCTTTTTTGATGAAATCCAATACTCCAACATATATATATATATATATAGTTAAATCTTTTAATTTGATATGTAAATCTTGTTTCAAAACCTCTAATACACTCTCTTATACTAACTTTCTCTCTCTAAAACATAAATTTTTTCTTGATTGAGAAGATTCTAATGCTCTAGATTTCCAAATCATGCTTAAAGTATTGCCCGAATCACAGCATCTCAAAATCATATCTAAAAAAATTTTAAAAAAAAAACTTAAATGGAAAAATGGCCATTGAAGCTTGCCAATTTCTCAGCAGTAACACCCTTTGTCTTTTCCTTTTTTTTTATTCTTTTGATCACTTAAAAAGATGTGAAATGGATTTGTGGACTTTAGTTAGAATAGGCCAAATTTAAATAATAAATAGATTTTGAGTTTAATTTGTTTTTTAAAAATATGGCCCATTTTAATGTATGCACGAATTAATTTTTATTCAAAGTATGCATGCTTGAATTCAATTCAATTTTTAATTAGAAAGAATATAAATTTAATTTAAAGTTAAGTTTTATTTAGATAAGTGATATATTGTAATAGGCCGGTACAAATTATGTTGAATTTGATACCTATAACATAAATTTTATAATATGATTCTATTGTTACATATGATTAAAATTTATTTTATTCATTTGCTTTATTTTATTAACGCTGTAGAATTTCATAATATGATGCCATTGTTGCATATGATTAAAATTTATTTTTATTCTTTTGTTTTATTTTATGAGAAAGTGACATTTTTGTGCCTTATTTTATGAATATATACTAACTTAGTTCCTTATATTTCAATAATTATCACGTTAATTTCTGTTGTTAGAAGTTTGTTGTTAAATATTTACTTTTTGCTAATTTTATCACAATACTTTTAATCAAATGTCTACCAATTATCTGACACATGTCATCACTTAATTAGTTTAAATTTTTATTAAATATTTTTAAAATAAATTAAATTAAAATTTTAAAAAACAAAACTGCCACCATTCTCAAAAAATGGCGAATGGCCGGCCGCTATTTTCTTGTGATATTTTGATAATAAAATTTATCTTATTTTATATCATTAGACTTCATTTGACGGCGAACAGTGATGGCCGCCGCCCCTTCCCCACCATTTTTGACATTTTTTTACATTTTTTTTGCAAAAAAAAAGAAAATGAAAATGACCCCACCATTGTATAGATCAGAAAAATAGAATCTAATAATGTAAAATTTAGCCTTTAATAGTATCCCACTATCGCCAAAAAATAGTAGCGATCGCCATTTTTCGACAATGGTGGGGAGTAAATATATTAATCAATTATTATTCTTAAAAATATAAATCAATTATATGATGACATGTGTCATTTGTAACTAATCATATTATGAGACGTGTTCATTATTAATTAAATATATATTTATTAATTTACTTTTAAAAATTCTTTCTTTAAAAAAATATATTTATTAAACATATAAATTAATTACATGATGACACGTGTCATTTGTAACTAATTATATTGTGACAAGTGTCTTTTTATTAAAATTATATTTATTAATTTATTTTAAATGAATATTTATTACAAATATAAACTAATTACATGATGACACATGTCAATTGTAACTAATCAAATTATGACATGTGTCCTTTTATTTAAAATATTTATTTATTTTATTTTTAAAAATATTATTTTTTCAAAAAAATATATTTATTACAAATATAAATCAATTACATGATAATACGTGTCATTTATAATTAATCATATTATGACATGTGTCCTTTTATTTAAAATATGTATTTATTAATTTACTTTTAAAATTATTTATATTTTAAAATATATATATTTATTACAAATATAACCAATTACATAATGACATGTGTCATCGTTAACTTATTATATTATCACACGTGTCATTTTTAAAAAAAATTAAACTAACATTTGGCAGTTTATTTTATAAATAGTAAAACTACTATTTTTCCCTTGAAAAAAAATCATTTAACAACAAATTTCTAACGGAAGAGATTAATATGATAATTATCGAAATATAAAAAACTAAGTTAGTATATACTCATAAAATAAGGGATTAAAATGTAATTTTCTTCTTATTTTATCAGTATCAATAATATTCTTGGTTAACTTATTCAACTCATAAATGGCGAAAGAATAGGTAACGGATTAATTTGTACTTGCATATGAGTTCTTTGCAGAATAAATTCAGGTTCAAACTTTAGAAGTTATCACAAAAAGTAAAATTCTCTCGTTGTGTTTACATTTTCTGCCCAGCATAGGATTCTTTATTATTTAATAAATTCAGTTCTCTTTCTTTACCAATGTGAATAACGTATGGATATAAGCATCTAAAAAGAAAAGAAAAAAGGAATGCTAATTAAAAGCAAAAGCCATATCTCTCTGTCTATTTCATAAACTTGTTTCACACAGATTATTACTTGCTTTATTAAAATCTTTCCTCATTATTGCTTCTTGATTTAGCGATCAAAATTTCATCCCCATAAATAAACATGGGAAAAGATTAGATTTGAAGCTGTGAAGAGCTTATTTCTTACAAGTCAATCACCAGCAGCTGGTACATGTTAAAAATGCTACTTCTGAAGTAGTTAAAAGAGAATCTATATAAAAACAAATGCAAAATCTTGCTTGTTAAAATGTTAAAATCTAATAATAACAAATGATGCCAAAACGTTTTTTGATTGAAAAAAAATTGTTTAAATTGTTTAAATAATAGAATAACATTTATCAGTTGTACTCTTAAGAAAACATGCGTCAGTAATTGCTATAAGACGTACATCATATCGTTATGTTTCATCGAGGGCTACATTTATGATCATAGTATCTCTTTTTATAATATAAGGAGTTCAATAAATTATACATATTTTTATATTAATATGATATTATTTATTTTAGATCTAAGTTATTAATTTATTGAAAGAATTGTCATACTCTTTAAAAAAATAAATTAAGCGAAAAAAATCTTAGAATGAGTTCAACCTCAAATCCTAATATATTTGTACAGCGAAATAATCAAATATCAAGCAAATAAACAAAATAATCAAAGCAGATTAAAAACATAACACAATCAATATACGTGGTTTAGCCAATTAACTACGTCTATAATGGATTCAAGGATCCTATCATTTCTTATTAACTCTTTTAGAGAACTTATAAGAAAACAATAATGAAGAACTCTCAAAATATCTATGAATGGTGTACCTTTATTCTTCCAAGAACAATGAACACCAAAATAGCGACTCCACTCTAATACACACAAGCACTTAGTGTCTATCTAGATCTTCTCTCTCTTAGAGTCTCTCTTAATGCTTGATAAGCAATCTAAAGGATTTACAAATATTTATATAAGGGTTATAACGTACTTCAAAATCTAAACCTAATTGAAATAAGAGTCAACGTATTTTAGTAGTCTAAAACTACCTCAAACAAGTTAAACCAAATCTAAAAGGGACCTCTCCGCGTCTGGTGCTGCAACGCCAAAGGCTGGCCTTATGGTTCTACCAAGAAATCCGATTCAGCGTTGCGGTGTTGGCTGTCCAATGCTGCGGCATTGGACATACTGCTTCTAGCATTGGGCGCTGCAACCTGGGCAACAGTCCTTCATTTTCTTCACCTTTTCGTACCTTTCAAGTCTCGTTTTGCCTCTTCCTCATGCATCCCACGCGTTCTTGATTTCAATGTGACTCTCCCATTGATATGCATCTAAATTCTTACGTATACAAGGTTGTTGAATCATCAAATTCAACAAATCGTTTTCTTGATTCAAAATCTTCAAATAAAAATGTTTTTAGATCCTATCCACACTAATACTTTATTACTTAGAGCTAAGTTCAATTAAGTCTTCACCAAGACTTAATTTTTCTCAGACTTGTAACTTCGATCTCCAAAGGTATTCGTACTCTTTGTATAAGGTATAGATGCGATGCACTCATTTTCGATCTTCATCACTTCAGTGAGCATACTTTAGATGTTGACTTATGGTCTGCATTACCCCAACACTCGGTGTTAGGCCACTCATGATTATCCCCTTAAGCATATAGAACCCTCTATTGTGCTTCTCACTCTAATACACGTGTTTTATAATTAAGCATCTTAGTGACAAACAAAAAAAAGAAGTATAAAGAAATTAAGTAAGTGGTGGCCATTTGTCTTCATACACACACACACACACACACACACACATATATATATATATATATATATATATTGCTTCATTTAAGAAGAATCAAAATTAAAACAGAAGAAGAAGATGCAAAACAGAAATAGAAGAGAGAAAAAGAAAAGAAGAAGAAAAGAGAAAGGAAGAAAAGGAAGTCGAGAAAAACGAAGGAAGAAAAAGATAAAGGTAAAGAAAAGAATAAAAAGAAAAAGAAAAATAGTAGTAGAGAGAAAAATAAGAAAGAAAAATAAATAGAAAATTTTAAAAAATTAATTTGGATAGTTAAATTTATACTAAGTGATTTAGCGGGTAATTGTTTTATGATATTAGAATATTTATAATATATATCGGTATTAATAATATATTTTTATACTCTATGTTATAGGAGGAGTACCGATAACTGATCGACCCTAAGATCCAGAACTAGCTCAAGATTAGGGCGCTTTTATGAGTGAATAATTATATATATTTTATATATTTTTAATACAATATTTTATGATTTAATTACACGTTATCAGATTTATTCATAATTTATTTAGACAAATAAATATTTGTGTTAATTAATATATTCAAAAATATTTTAGACTTGTTTATAATATAGTTTGTGATTATATTCAGTATAGAAATATTTTTTTAGAATAATTTTGCTTCCATAGTATTATATAGTAGTAGTTTTAGAACCACCGTATGTTTATCCTCCTCTTTAGTGTAGTTGTTTTACGCATGCATTAGACTAGTTTAGTTTGCTCTGTCCGAACGATGCAATATTCTGCTGGGTTAGACCAACTCAGATCCCCCGCTCTGCTTGTGCTTGAGTTATTCCGCCAAACTAGACCAGTTTTTTTCGGGTATAAGTTTAGTGTGGTTTTCAATATATATATATATATATATATATATATATATATATATATATTGAAAACCACACTAAACTTATACATGTTTCTAGAGTTATATTACATATATTTAGTTTGATAATAGATTTTATGATAGTTTACGCTTTTAGATTTTTAGATCCCTAGTATTATGCTATGATTTTAGTTTAGCACAAATTTTATGACAGCTCATATTTCAGTACAAGTTTATTGACTACTCAGTATACAACTTCATGATTATTTTATTTTATAGATTTATACGTGTATAATACATATAAAGTATATAATATTTTCAGATTATGTCTACTCACTGAGCCACAAGCTCACCATTTTTTTTATTTTCCCTATTTTTTTCAGTTGCCACAGGAGTTTGTGCAATGTGATACAGTTTTTACATTTTGAGGTTGGCCAATGACACGCATAACTATATAAGTGTCTTAGTCTGTGTATTTGTATATCTTTATTAAATTGGAGTACACGTGTACACTTTTGTTGAGGCAAGTAGCCTCGTTGTATTAAATATATAAGTAAAGAGTATGTTAGTCACATGTCATCGCAAGATCCACTTCGATTCTTGAAGATGGCTCGGGTCGAGTCCTACCACTCACCCTTAAACCTTATAGATCTTTTTACTACTCTTAGTTTTTTCTTTTCTACTTTAATTGAATACCCTTCTTCATCTAACTTCCCTAGGAATATCAAGTTCCTTCTTAGATTAGAAACGTGTATTACACCACGTAAGTCCCTAGTTCCTCCATGTTGCATCTTCAGCCTTATGTCACCAACCCCTATAACTTCACAAGTCATGTCATTCTCTATTAGATATGTTAGGACACATATGGACGCTACACTCAAAATCTAGTATCTATTTACCAGCGTACTTACCTCTTGAAACTACCAATATATCTACAACTTCAATATCTTCTATAAGACTATCGATTGCAATACTCTCATCCTGTCCTTTTGATTTAAGACAATTCTTTACAAAGTGCCCTTATTTGTGACAAAGAAAACACTTCTTGGATTTTCTCTTTGTTGGTTGCTCTTCTTTCCTTATGCAAGCAACACCATTTCATTTTCAGATTTGGATCTCTTTGTCAATTCTTTTGAGTTCAATAATACCTTGACATCATTCATCATAAGAATTTCATTCCTATAAATTAGCATATCTACAAAGCTCTCATAGCTCTTCGGCATTGAACTTAACAGGATGATGGATTATCTTCATCTCCGTCTTGATCCCTAAGGTTTTAAGACTTATGATGATCTTGTTAAACTCTTTAATATGGGCTCTCAATGAAGATCCTCGGACATAGACAGCTGATACAACTTATTCTTCACAAAAAGTCTATTTGCTAAAGACTTTTTCATATATAAAGCCTCAAGTTTCTTCTATATACCCAAAGCCATTTCTTCGCCATCCATCTCCTTTAATACTTCATCACTCAATGTTATGATTATGGTGCTATAAACCCTCTTTTGAATCGTGTCCCAATCCATCTCTCCCGATCTCAAGGTTTTCTTCTCTTTGCTAGTTGACGAGCGGGTTTCTTCCAAAGTTGAGTTTAACCATTTCTTGACTAGTATAGTCATAATCTTTTTCTTCTATAGATTAAAGTCATTCATTCTATTAAACTTCTCAATATCTTACTTTATTGTAGTCATGATTTAAATACTACTAATGTGTATTATCTAACATTTTCTCTAATATCAGTTTGTAAAGAGTCCAACGAATCACACATATCTCTACGTTGATATGATATTGTTAACTTTGAGCCTAAACTTTCATAATTTTACTCTTGAGCTCTATTCAAAATGTTTTATACCAATAGAGATATAATTCACTTTTTATATATCTACAATCCTCTCCATTTCTTGCCAATGTAATATTTTTGTTCGTTTCTTAACACATAATAAAGATAAAAGGAAGTGATGAAGAGTATGTTATATTTTATTTTCAGAAAAAAAAAAATGCATCACAAGAAAGAATGATACCAGCTTAGTTTACCATAAGCTATATATTTTGCCTACTTCTCTCTGTTTTGTTTTTAATTTTTTCAACTATTTTAAAAATGTTTTGCCATGAAGGTTTTTGTAGCTATTTATCTCTTATAACGGATAGGTTTTATTCCATGAAGATTTTAGATACTCTTAAATATTCAACTCTTACTTTAATTTATTATTTAAACTTTGATAGTTACGGGTGCCGTGTACCTTAATGACTGCTCGAGCATCGCCTAGGGTTATGTACAATAACAATAAGTACAAAAAGAAAAAATTCATAATACTTAATTACTAATTCATGATAAAATTTTATGATAATGAGAATTTTTCCATAAAAAGTTGAACATAAATTCTTTGTATGTGGATATGGTTTAATAAGATTTTTTATGGATGACACAAAAAGTTCGAGAGCAAATGTTAATCACACTTGAGTAAGAAAGATTTGTTTTATATATGTATACTATTTCACCATAAAAAAATGTGATAGTATTATATATATCAGGCGAGAATTTTTTTTTGGGTTTTATATTATATTTATAATCAAAATTGTCATACTTAGCATATTTTATTCATTCTCTTCCTTTCCGAACTGGTGAAGCTTAATGTTTCTCACGGTTTCTATTATTTTTTTTCATTTTCTTTCTTGGGAAATTTTCAGACCACATATGGATTGAAAATTTTTTTCTTATCGCTGTCAAAATTTTTATTCTTTAATAACAAAAAATACAATACTTTTTTCATTTTGCTCTTATTTGTGTAATTTTTAAATATATATTATATATTTAGTTTGTTATAATTACTTAATTTAATCAATAAATTAAATTAAAATTTTATTTTTATGAGAATTATAATTATAATAATATTTAAAATAGTTTTAAAAAATAAATATTCATAATTGAAAAAAGAAAGTGGGCATCAGCTTGGCAACTTTGCCTCTTTTTTTGTTTTTAATTATAATTAATTAAAAAATAAAATTTATTTTTTAGTTATAATAATATCTATTTTTAAAATTATTTTATAATAAATTTAATTTGTTATAATTAATTAATTTATCAAAAATTTATTTTACGAGAATTATAATTATAATAATATTTAAAATAATTTTAAAAAATAAATATTATTATAATTTTTAAAAAAAAGAAAAACTAATTTGGCAAAGTTGCCAAGGTGATGCATGATCATTAGCTTGGCAACTTTGCCTCTTTTTTAATTTTTAGTTATAATAATTAAAAAACTAATTAAAAAATAAATTTTATTTTTTTAGTTATGATAACTTAAAAAAAGAGGCAAAGTAGCCAAAGCTATGCGCATAAAAATAACTAATTAATATATAATAAAAAAAATGCGTGCTTTGCAAAGCTGATGAGCGCTCATCAGCTTTAAGCACATATTTCTTTTTTTTATAATAAATTAATTAAAAAATTAATGTGTACTTTTATTTTCTTTTAATTAATTTTTAAATTTTATAGAATAATTTTTTATGTAAATAATTAATTTTGATTATTTTTATAAAAATAAATTTTTTGATTAAATTTATTTATTAAATTAAAAAGAACAATAATTTTAAGTTTTACTTTTTAATTCCTTAATTAAAATTTTATTTTTAATTTATTTTTCAATTAATTAATTTTACTTATTTATTTTATTTAATATTTTTTATTTTTAATTATAAATTAGTTTTAAAATAATTAATTAAAAAATCATTAACTAAAAAATTTTAAAATAAATATATTTTTTCTTTTTTCTCTTTTTTATAAATTATACGATTGGGAACCAACCTAATAATATAATACTATACCGAAGCTTTTCCATACGACTCATTATTATAGCGCTTTATCCATCTATTACTAAAAAAGAAGAAACCACATTACAGGAATCCTAGAAGCATCGTTTTGTAACCTTGACTAGAAGAGATTTTTTATCGATCGAAGGCACCTTCACAATAACTTCATTGATGTTATCTAACAAATAAAATGCCTGTTTAGGAGACCATCTAATTCTCTGGATATGATCAATTTAAAACCTCTAATTGTTTCTACTAGACCAACATATTTTCCCGGGGAATCGGTAGTCGACAGGGTTCATAACTACTTCTCTTACTACAAGACGTTTACCCAACCAACATTTAGATTCGGCTCTACCTAAACTTTTCTAGTTCACCCCAACATTCCTCACTTGTCCGATTGTTGCTAAGCAGATGTGAGAAGAACTCATTCAGCTGCAGCAAAATTTGTAAAAGGAATTGATCGTGATTTTGAATCAGTTCTTTCCATGACTCCTCTTAACTGAGACAGGAGATGCAATGTTTATGCTCTTTTATTTGAAGTCAGTTCCTTAGGTAGAAGTTTTGTATAAATGTATCACCATACTATTAAGTATTTTGATTTAAGTTCTTTTCTTTTTAAGAGGTGGAATAGAATAACCCGGTGAACCATAAATGATTAAAATTGAATAAATCAAATAATTCAAAATACTTTTTCAAATTAAAGATTTTTGTGACTCCTGAATATTCAATTGACCAATTAATTCTTTATAACATATTCAATTTTTCTTTGACAAATAAGCTAGTAGACGTTGGCCTTTTTTCAAAATTTTTCATTAACCCCCTTTTGAGATAAATAGTCTTTTTTGTGCAATTCTAAATGTGAAGTAAGTCTTCGTATCTTGTTGGTGAAATGCAATACTTGAAATTCAACCGATCCGTAGTTTTCTTCTTTTGTTTCTTGAAAAATAACTAAGATGAATGAACTTTTTACCATAAAATGAAACTTTCCCTTTTTTATATGAATTTTACTGATCAGTAATAATAATGCTAGTTACTTGAATTTGATATACACAATAATCTTAAGTTCGTTATGAACTTCTTAGAAAATCAATAGTAGTAATCAATCCAATTTTATATTGGATTAGGGATCCAAAACAAAAGGATGGTATATTTTTATCATTTTATAATTTTTGCAAAAGAGAAAAATTTAGACCTAAAACGAAAAAAGATTTTGTTGATACATTTATGGATATAATTGATATAGATGTCATCAAATTGTTATCATGCACAAAGCTAAATTCTTGTTTTACGAACGGCCAAAAAGGGAAAAGCAACACCTGAACAGCTCACCCAATGCACGTTAGATGCTCTTTTATGGCTATAGTGCTTTTAGAGCATTTTAGAGTTTTTCGCAGCAAGAGCTCGAAAGCCCTACCTTTAACCGCCCCATCGGCATTCCTAACCTACCATAGGTCTTTTATCTATAGGCTCAAATAAGCTCAAAACACGCCATCAAAACTGTTTTGTTCTAATCCTCCTCCCTTATGTCAGCCATATAACAGCCCGCCCGTGATATGCAGCGTTCAGGCCGGTCGATCCCTAATCTCCCGAGTGTCCGACCAGCACTTAAGATATTTTATTTCTATGAATATATGAATGAAAGAAAAGAATAAAAGCATCTTTTTCTATTAGAATTGTATATTATTTTTTTTACTCTTCTTCTTTGAAAAGACCTACTGACCCACTAAAAAAATATATTCTTGTGATAGGGCTTGTTTCGGGTCAAAAATATAGTGAAATCACTTTACCTATTCTTTTCGCGAACCCAGCGACCAATAAAGATGTTCACTTCTTAAAATATCCAATATGCATAGGTGGGAAGAGGGGAAGGGTCAGATTAATCCTAACGGGAACAAAAGTAACAATACGGTTTATAATGTTATAACTGCGGGTATAGTAAGCAAAATCATACAAAAAGAAAAAGGAAGGTAGGAAATAACCATAACAAATCTTTCGAATGGACGTGAGGTGGTTGAGATTATCCCTCCAAGACCTGAACCACACTAATCCATTCCGAACTTGGTGTTTAAACTCTACTACAGTGACAATACTGTAGAAAAGGTTCTATGAAAAAAAAATAGCTCGACGCCAGGATGATAATATTTAATATAATTTAAAAAATAATGTTATAAATGAAAAATAAAAAAAACACACAAGTTGATGCACCCGCATCAGCTTTTTTTCTTTTAATTAAAATAAATTAAGAAAGTATTAATTAAAATTTTAAAAAATAAATATATTTTTTATAATAAATATTATTTATAACCAAAAAAAGAAAAAAGGAAAAGTACCCGTCTTTCTTTTTTTAATTATAATAATATTTATTTTTTAAATTATTTCAAATATTATTATAATTCTAATTCTAATTCTAATAAAAATAAATTTTTGATTAAATTAATTAATTATAATAAATTTAAAATATATATTTTTACAAATTACACAATAAAGGTAAAATGGGAAAAGTATTATATTTTTAATTAATAAAATATAAAAATTTTGACTATAATAAAAAATATTTCTCTCAAAAAGTGATCAATGGTGCAAATTTCCCATTTCTTTTTCTATGTTAACCTCAAGAACTTCATCACATTACTCAGTTATTTGTTAGATCATAAACTTGATTTATTATGGGAGCCCAAACTCAAACCCAATCAAATTGGAGTCCAAGTCCATAATCAAAGTCTAAAATTACTAGCCTTCTACCTAAAATCTTTGAGGGTGTGGTAATTATGCATGTGAATAATTTGGAAGGATGGAGAAGAATGAAGAAGAATGAGGTGTACGGTTATTGTAATTTTGAATTAGTTTATTTGTGTGGTGTAGGATTGTTCTTAAGTAATATAAATACCCCTCCCCATTTTAGTTTAGGTATCAAGAAAAATTAAGAGCTTCTAAGTGAGTGAAGAAGCAAACTCTAATAAGAGTGAGTTGTAGTATCTTGTTTTTTGAGTGAGAGTGCTCTTGTAATATTTGTTTGAGTTTGAATAAAAGTTGTTTGTGTGAGTGTTTCATTTCCAACAAAGTGGTATCAGAGCAAGTTGGAAAGTATACACTATTGCATATCAAATCGAAGGTCTCGACGAGAGGAATCCGACGCCACTAAAATCTTCCCAATCTGAGTTCTAATGCACCTCCACGCACCGCCGGAAGACTGCTGCCAAAAAATCAAGTTGACTCATCGAGTTGAGCCGAGTTGGAGCATTGACCGAGCTGCCAAGCCAAGTTGATCGAGCCGTAAGCCTGTTGACCGAGCCCCTTGACCGAGCCGTCCAAGCGAGTTGACTGAGCCGTCAAAGTCATTGACCGTTGACATGGTTAGGGTTGACTTTGACCATTGACCGAAAAATTAAAATTTTTGACCAGGCCCCTCCCAAGGTTTTTCGGGATTTCGGATTCATCCGTGCAATCAAATTTTGTAAATTCTCATTATATTGAGAGATATGACAAATGGTATGGCACCATTCCAAGTTCCGACACTCAACAACAACAATTACGACAATTGGAGTATCAAAATGAAGGCACTTCTTGGATCACAAGATGTATGGGATATCATAGAGAAAGGATATAACGAGCCTGCGAATAATGCTGCTTTTGCTGCTCTTACACTAGATCAAAAGACAACTTTGAAGGATTCAAGAAAGAGAGATAAGAAGGCTCTCTATCTCATCAATCAAGCATTAGATGATGGCTTTGAAAAGATTTCGAGTGCAAGCTCTAGCAAGGAAGCGTGGGAGAAGCTGCAAACCTCTTACAAAGGATCCGAGCAAGTGAAGAAGTTTCGTCTCCAAACATTAAGAGGTGAATTTGAATCCTTACACATGAAAGTATCTGAGTCTATTTCGGATTATTTCTCAAGAGTAATAGCTGTTTCTAATCAATTAAAAAGAAATGGTGAAAATTTAGAAGATGTGAGAATAATAGAAAAAATAATTCGTTCATTGGATCTCAAATTTGAGCACATCATCGTAACGATTGAAGAAACTAAAGACTTGAAAAAAATGACGATCGAGCAACTCCAAGGATCATTGCAAGCATACGAAAAGAAGCATAAGAAGAAGCATGGGTTTACTGAGCAACTCCTCAAGCTGCAACTCAAGGATATGCATGAAAGCCAACGCAATGATAGAAACCAACGTGGTCGAGGCAGAGGTAGAGGCCATGGACGAGGTGGAAGTCTCGGTCGTGGACGAGGCTGAAATTACAACAACAACAATTCCAACAACTATGAGAAAGGAAAAAGCTCAACACGAGGCCGTGGAAGAATCAATCTGAACTCAAGGTATGAAAAATCTCAAGTTCAATGTTATAATTGTCAGAAGTTTGGGCATTATGCTTCAGAATGTAGAGCTCCCAACAACAAAATTGAGGAGAAGGCTAACTATGTAGAGGAGAAGACAGATGACAAAGAAACTCTTCTTTTAGCACGAAAGGAAATTGATGGTGGCCAAGCAAATTCCTGGTATCTTGACAGTGGTGCAAGCAATCACATGTGTGGAAGAAAAGACATGTTCGTGGAGCTAGACGAGTCAGTAAGCGAAAATGTTTCCTTTGGAGATAATTCCACAATAGCAATGAAAGGGAGAGGTAACATCCTTATCCGTTTGAAAGATGGGAGACATCAGTTTATTTCCAATGTCTACTATGTGCTCAATATGAAAAGTAACATCTTGAGTTTAGGGCAACTGTTAGAGAAAGGTTATGATATTCATATGAAGGATTATAATCTTTCTATAAAAGATGATAAGAATAACTTCATTGCTAAAGTGCCGATGTCAAAGAATAGAATGTTCTTGATCAACATACAAAACGATGTTGCAAAGTGCCTGAAGGCTTGCTACGAAGATGCATCATGGCTTTGGCATCTTCGATTTGGGCATCTCAATTTTGGAAGTCTAGAGCTGCTATCTAAGAAGGATATGGTGAAGGGACTACCTCGCATCAACCATCCTGACCGCTTTGTGAAGGGTGTCTAGTCGGGAAACAATTCAGGAAAAGCTTTCCAAAGGAATCAAAGACAAGAGCCAAGAAGCCACTCGAGCTCATCCATACCGATGTGTGTGGACCGATCAAACCAAGCTCTCTCGGTAACAGTAACTATTTTCTTCTCTTCATTGATGATTTTTCAAGAAAAACCTGGGTATATTTCTTGAAACAGAAGTCAGAAGTTTTCGAAGTCTTCAAGAAGTTCAAAGCAGCAGTGGAAAGAGAAAGCGGTAGAAAGATCAAAGCCATGAGATCCGACCGAGGTGGAGAATTTACTTCCAGGGAGTTTCAAGAGTTCTGTGAAGCAAATGGAATTCGTCGACCAATGACAATTCTTAGATCCCCTTAACAAAATGGCGTGGCAGAAAGAAAGAATAGAACAATCTTCGATATGGCACGAAGCATGCTCAAAAGCAAGAAACTACCCAAGGAATTTTGGGCGAAAGCAGTAGCATGTGCAGTCTACTTGTCAAACCGATCTCCAACAAGAAGTGTATGGGGAAAGACACCGCAAGAGGCATGGAGTGAAAGAAAGCCTGGAATTTTTCACCTGAGAATCTTTGGAAGTATAGCTCATGTTCATGTACCGGACGAGAGAAGAACGAAGCTTGATGATAAAAGCGAGAGTTTTATCTTCATCAGCTATGATGCTAATTCGAAGGGCCACAAGCTGTACAATCTAGACAATAAGAAGATTGTGATTAGTCGAGATGTGGTCTTCAATGAAGAAGGACAATGGGATTTTAACTCTCATGCAGGTGACTTCAATTTCTTTCCTCAGTTTGAAGAAGATGAGCAGACAACGAGGGAGTAACTAGGACCTCAATAAGAGCTTGCAACTCCACCCACTTCACCAATATCAACCACTCAAGAAAACTCATCACCTTCGTCATCGTCAAGAGGGAGTCAAAGTGAAAGAGTTGTGCAACGTATAAGAAGCCTTAGAGATCTCTAGGAGGTAACTGAACGACAAGATAATCTTACATTATTTTGTCTGTTTGTCGATTGTGAACCAGTGAGCTTTCAAGAAGCAGTACGAGAGAAGAAGTGGAGAGATGCGATGGACGAAGAAATCAAGGCCATCGAGAAGAATGACACATGGGAACTCACCTCACTTCCCAAAGGACATAAGGCGATAGGTGTCAAATGGGTGTACAAAATAAAGCAAAACGCCAAAGGAGAGATTGAAAGGCACAAGGCGAGGCTAGTTGCTAAAGGCTATAGTCAAAAGGCTGGAATTGACTATGATGAGGTATTTGCTCCTATTGCTCAATTGGAGACTATTAGACTAATCATTTCTTTGGCAGCTCAAAATAAGTGGAAGATACAGCAGATGGATGTAAAGTCTGCCTTCCTAAATGGAGTTCTTGAAGAGGAAGTCTACATTCAGCAACCATCAGGCTACGAAGATAAGGTGTTGAAGTTGAAGAAGGCCCTTTACGGGCTAAAACAAGCACCAAGGGCATGGAATAGCCGAATTGACAAATACTTCCAAGAGAATGGCTTCAACAAATGTCCCTACGAGCACGCTCTATATATCAAGATCAAAGATTGAGATATTTTGATCGTGTGCCTCTACGTGGACGATTTGATCTTCACCGGAAGTAACTTAAGCATGTTCAATGAATTCAAAGAAGTGATGACGAAAGAATTCGAGATGACAGACATGGGGCTCATGGCGTACTACCTTGGCATTGAAGTTAGGCAACAAAAGGATGGAATTTTCATTTCACAAGAAAGCTATGCAAATGAGATCCTGAAGAAGTTCAAGATGGAGAATTGTAAGCCGATAAGCACACCGACGGAATACGGAATCAAGATGTCCAAACATGAAGAAGGCGAAAGTGTAAATCCAACATTCTTCAAAAGTTTGGTGGGAAGTCTACGCTATCTAACTTGTACGAGGCTCGATATTCTTCACGCAGTTGGATTGGTTAGTCGCTACATGGAATCTCTAACAACCACCCATTTTAAAGCCACAAAGAGAATTCTTCGCTATCTGAAAGGTACAATTGACTTTGGCTTGTTCTATTCAGTTTCTAATGATTACAAGCTTGTTGGATATAGCGATAGTGATTGGGGTGGAGACATAGATAATCGAAGAAGCACTACTGGATTCGTATTTTTCATGGGAGATACTGCTTTCACATGGATGTCAAAAAAACAACCGATTGTCACATTGTCCACTTGTGAAGCGGAATATGTTGCTGCTACCTCATGCGTTTGTCATGCAATTTGGCTTAGAAATCTATTGAAGGAGATAGGCTTGATACAAGAAGAGCCTACTAAGGTTTGTGTCGACAACAAGTCAGCCATTGCCTTAGCCAAGAATTCGGTATTTCATGATTGAAGCAAACACATCGATATTCGCTACCACTATATAAGGGAGTGTGTTGCAAGAAAGGATGTGCAAGTTGAATATGTGAAGTCACAAGATCAAGTTGCCGATATTTTTACCAAACCACTGACAAGCGAAGACTTCATAAGATTAAGGAACTTATTAGGGGTCACAAGATCAAGTTTAAGGGGGGGTGTTGGATCATAAACTTGATCCATTATGGGAGCCCAAACCCAAACCCAATCAAATTGGAGTCCAAGTCCATAATCAATGTCCAAAACTACTAGCCTTCTACCTAGAATCTTCTAGGGTGTGGTAATTATGCATGTGAATAATTTGGAAGGATGGAGAAGAATGAAGAAGAATGAGGTGTATGATTATTGTAATTTTAGATTAGTTTATTTGTGTGGTGTATAATTATTCTTAAGTAGTATAAATACCCCTCCCCATTTTAGTTTAGATATCAAAAAAAATTAAGAACTTCTAAGTGAGTGAAGAAATAAACTCTAATAAAAATGAGTTGTAATATCTTATTTTTTAAATAAAAATATTCTTATAATATTTATTTAAATTTAAATAAAAATTATTTATGTGAGTGTTTCATTTCTAACATTATTTTCAACTATAAGAAAAATGCATATACTCTTAACAATATTCAACTATAAGGCAAAGCATGATGATTACCTTTGAGTTCGCGGTGATTATACTTGTTATTAAAATAGAAACAAAAATATCTTTCCACTCCGAACGAAGGAGATTAACTTTCTCTTTATTTTATTCCTTTTTTTTAGAACTCTTTATTTTATTCTTGTACTTTTTTGGCTTTATTATTTAATTAAGCAAAGTATTGATACCCATTTCATTAAGTAGCTGTAAAAGAATTATCCCCATCCCACTATAAAGCGATGGCGGATATCGCAGAACACTTGCTCTGTGTCAGTACCAACTAGAAAAAAAATTACAAGTCAGAGAGAAACAGAAATGGCGGTCGTGACTATTGATGTACAAAGCGCCAAAGTTGAAGATATGGCGCTGCCTTATAAAATGGCCTCAAGAAAAAACTGGCCAGGCTTCAAACAATTCTATGAAAAAGACAGTGACGTCTTGTTCACTCCTTTGACTATCACTCTAGACAACGCAATCCACATTGCAGCATCCAACGAAAACGCCCAACTGCTCAAAGATTTGCTCGCAATGTTATCACTCAGTAAAAGACACGAGGCCTTGAAGACTACTAATGTCCAGGGAAACACTCCTCTTCTCGAAGTGGCCGCGACCGATTGTGTTCTAGCTGCAAAAACTATCCTTTCTGAGACTTACAATCACGGAAGGGACGATATTGATATTCAACAACTGGGTGAGATACTTAAGATTCGGAATTGTGTGGGTGAAACGGTGTTGTATAGGGCTGCTGCTCTTGGGAGGATGAATATGGCGCTATACTTGGCTGAAGTAATTGAGCAAGTTGCAGACTTACTAAAACATGATTCCCTTTCAGACTTGCGACATCATTTCCGTAGAAAAGATGATGATAACATCTCCATTCTTCACATTGCTGTAATCGGCCAACACTTCGGTATCATCTGATCTCTATTTCGCTTCACTCTACATATATGTTTATATTTTTTTTATTATATATATTAATATTTTATTTCTTTTTTTAACATTACAAATCAAACTCTTCTCACTCCCTGAACTGAGCGGGAATACAACTCCAAATCTTTTCTATCATCTTTAAAGATTTTAACTAGTTGAATCAATTAACACTCAAATTTCAGTTCATTCTTGATTATATGTGTGTTTGTCATTGCTGCACTTATGCTTAATTTTACAACAATTAAAATGCTAGTGACATTAATTTTTACTTGATAGTCAATGCTCACCAACAATCTATCTACTTATATTTAACAGTTAGTGATTCTATTCCATATTAACTATAGACTAAAAGCCGCATATCAGCTCAATTTCAGATATACCTTGAAGGAATCAAATTTCATTCCATGGCATATTTACCATTTTCCTTTTGCTTTAAGCAGATATGGCTATTTGGTTACTGGAAAAGGATGAACGACTTGCAAACAAACCGGAAAATAATGGTTTGATATGCCTTCATCTACTTGCTTTAATGCCATCTGCATTCAGGAGTACGAGCGAGATGAGCAAATTGAAGACTTTCGTCTATTCTTGTACACTTTGAACTAACTACTGGCTTTCAATCATAAATATATTCGATTTTAATGTATACAATATGTGTGGCTCTATATATTCGGCCCCAAATAACTTCTGTAAGTATATTAGAACCTATATTTATTTATTTTGGCAGGTCTTCCTGTTTTTGCGGATGATGATGAAGAAGATAACGATGCAACTGGCACATACGGACAATATCCTTCAAAAGAAAGCATTTCATCTCGTGATAAAACTGACGATACTGACGATACCTCTATTTTAGTCTTATTAATTCAAGAACAGGAATTGGAAGCTGGCAAGAACCACAGTGACAACCGCCACCAACGAAAGGAACAAAATGGTAACGTAAAAGTGAAAAAGCTTTGCTAATAAAAAAAGGTAGCTTTATTGAAATTCTATTATTTTAAAAGGAAATTCAGGAGCGGGTTTCGTTTGATATAATGAGTGTCTAAAATTTTTTAAGGAAATCTCCGCTAATGAAGGGAGCGATACCGAAGTTTCGATATCGGAGTTTTGTTCGATACACTGAAGGGAGCAATACCGGGGTTTCGATATCAAGGTGTGTCGAACAAAACCCCGGTATCGATACCGAATACCGGGGTTTTGTGCGACACATTGAGTGTCCAAAATTCAATTTTGATATCATTAAGAGCATTAGGTCAAGGGTTCAACGTCTAACCCAAAAACTAACTTATTAAATGATGTAACCTTCTTTTTATAAATCATTCTATTTTCCAACTCCTTTTCTATATGGACAACAACTCAACAAATCTAACGGTCGGAATCGGCGTGAAAAAACTTTTACAAACTGTGCCCTGGCTTATTTTTCCGCTAACACTGAAGAACCAGATATTATTGTCCCATAAAACTTTTACTCTTGTACTATAAATTATACGTGTTCCTTATTGTTTTTATTTTCTTTAATTTCTACACGTGCATATTCGAACTAATTAACGCAGTGACATACCAACATTCTTTATTTCAATTTCTTGATTTGTTTGATCTGTGTTATATATGTCATTCTTCCCATATATAAGAGCCTCATGTGGTAGCATTATTATTTTATTTAGATGCAAGGACCCTGACCAAGTTAAACAAAGTAGAGCAATTTCATTGATGTGGGTTGCCTTATGCAAGCTGCTGAATCGAGGTGCGTACAATGGTGATGAATAGCCAAATATTTAATGTTGAGGGATTGGTTTCAGTTATTACTTTAAATTGAATAATTTAATTTGTTATAATGCTCATGCCCAGGATGGCCGGTGATTAAAAATATCTGGGATGACAAGAAAAAGCATAAGTCAGCTGAAAAACTAGTGAGTATGCTGGTGAAAGGTGATCTTTCTTGGAAGAATAGTATTGGAAGAAAGGTCGGTGTGGAGGAGACAATTTCCTTAGGACTAGGCAAAGAAAATGGCAGCAAGGGATCGTCAAAACCTGACATAACAACGTCAATACCAGAAAAAAGAAAATTTTGTGCCCGAGACTCCATTAGTCTATGCAGCAAGCAAGGGAGTAATTGAGATGTTTGAGGAGATAACCAAACGATATCCTCAGTCAGTCAATTGCGTTACGGCAGATGGGCAGAATATATTACATCGGGCGATAAAATATCTCCAAAAACATATATTCCAACGCATAAAGAAAATAGAAATGTCACTGCCCAAATTGGTTTCAAGGATTGACAACGAAGGCAACACCATATTGCACTATGTTGCAGACATGACATCTTATCCTGGAGGAACTCGCCCTGGCCCTGCTCTCAAATTTCAGGAGTTAGAATGGTTCACGGTAAGCTGGACCAATCTTTTTTATTCAGTTTATTTTTCAAGAGTAAGTTTTGTGCACAAAGTATATTTATCAGATTTAACATAAATTTGAAATATATGCTCTCAGCTTATCTATAGAATTGTCTAGGTCCATCTGCATTTTACAAACATGATAAAGAATTGCATGATCAGTGCATCTGAATATCTTCTAGCAACTTTTGGTGTAAAGTGTTACGGTCTGTATTAAAAAAAATCCTAAATAACGAGTTGTTTAAATATTTTATTTTATTTATTTAATGATTATTTTTTGTCTACTTCTCCTCCCGCTTGCAATGCGCAGCACGTGGAAGAAATAAGGGAAAAGTTCACAAATAGCCTCATTATTTTTTTATTATAATATTTTAACCAACTTAAAATTAAATATATTTTATTAATTAAACATAAACATTTTGGACACATTTGCCCATTTTTTCTATTAACTTTTCACTCACCCGAAAATCAATCAAAAAAAGCAAAAATTATCAAAATTCGTTAGATCGAAAAATTTGAAGTTATCACTGCATAGATCGGAGCTTTTACAACAGATTTCTCACTTCAAACAAAGAAAATGGCCGATTTTTAGTGAGTTTTGTTTAAGTTTTGAAAATTTTAAATTTGTTTATAACATGATTAGAATTTATATTTAAAGCTAGCAATAGATGAAATTATTGAATAATATGTGAAAATTGGGTTTGAATGGTGTAAGAAAAGTTGAAAATGGGAAAAAAAATCGTGATTTTTGGGTCATATTCGCGATGCAGATGGCGGCCGGAGCGGCGGCGGCCACCGTTGCCAATCTCGGGGGCATCTCGGGCCCGAGATGGCCCCGCGATGCGCGTTAAGGGCGCATCGCGGGTGCGCAACGCGGACCCGAGACGGCCCCGCGATGCGCGTTTAACAGGCGCATCGCGGGGCCATCTCGGGTCCGCGATGCGCCCTTAACGCGCATCGTAGGCGCGCATCGCGGACCCGAGACGACCCCGCGATGCGCGTTCAACAGGTGCATCGCGGACGTCCGCGATGCCGCAAAATTCGCGCCACGTGGCGCGAATTTTTTTGAATTAGGTTTTTTTTTTAAATTAAATTTAATTATATTTAAATTAATTAAATATATTTTACATTAATAATTTAGATAAATGTAATTTTATTTAAATTAAATAAAAGATTTCATAAATTCTATTTAGAAAGAATATTGATCTAATAGATGGGAAAATTTGCTTAAATGACTCATTAATTTTGGTTTGTAACATTTTTTATTATTATTATTATATATGATTATTTTGATTTTAATATATAATTAATGTTGATTAATATTAATATGTTAGTAAATTAATTATTAAGTTTGGTTTGATTTTATTATTATAATATGTTGATTAATATGTTAGTAATTAATTATTTTAATGTATTATGTATGTTAAATTAATTGTTTTTGTAAATAATCTTTCTCTGATTAATATTAATGTATTTTGTTTATTTTTTTTTATTGTTACAGGAAAGAGAACATATCGAAAGAATATAGAATTCCAGAGCATATGTTTTTTCGTGCATCAGTGACGGCTTATGCTAAGATGTGGAGTCTAAATTGCATTAAGGATAAACTGACAACAAGTCAGAAAATATTATTTAGGCAGACGTGTATGGGGTATTTCTTAGATATGTCAGAGTTGACATTCTCTGGTATTTTGGTGCACGAGTTATTATTGCGTGAGGTGCATACCTCTAATGTAGATGATGAGATGTGGTTTTACATAGGGAGGAAACGCATCCGTTTTAGCCGGCAGGAGTTTGTACTAATCACTGGACTACAAATGCGAGATTACCCTCCCGCCCAGCAGCTGCATAGGAAATTGGGCACTCGATTATGGGATACATATTTTTCTGGGGTAAAGAAATTATCTTACATATTTCTTGATCAATGGTACGCACGTCTAAATTTGGAGAAAATGGACGATACAGATGCAGTAAAGTTGAGTTTATTTTATTTTGTGCATCGTGTTTTGATTCCACGTGACGAGCGTAGTGGAATTCAAAATTTTGTTTTATGTTTAGTGGATGACCTTGATGAGTTTAATAAGTATCCATGGGGCAATATTGCATGGACCGTACTTCATAACTCACTTAAGAAGGCTGCATTCCAAAAACTTGAGAAAATAAAAAGGAAAGGGTTTGCACAGAAGAAGTTTGAGAGTTACAACGTATATGGCTTTTCGCACGCATTTCTGGTACGCCATATGTACTTAACTTTTTGATCTTAATTATATATTTTGTTTGTATACGTCAAACTTATATTTTAAATATAATTATATTAGGTATGGATTTTCGAGGCAATTCCAGTGTGCGGAGAGATTTTTGGTTATCATAATGGTGATCGCTTCCCTCGTATTTTGAATTGGACGACTCGAGGGACTCCATTGTTCGATGAGGTTCAGGATACAATGTTAGCAAAGGATTTGGTATGTGTTGATATGAATGTAATATATATATATTGGTTTATAACTTTTATTTTGTTTTAAGCGTAACTTAATATGGTTGGTTGATTTATAGGTTCTTTCGGTACATCGTAAATTAGTACTAAAAGACCACGAGAAGAGAGAGGCAATTGTGCGCCTGGCTAGACGTGTAGGCATTCCAAGCGGAAGTTATGCTGGGGACTTACCAAATATGTCTGATTTCAGCGAGAACAAGCGCCCCAGGACCTATGCCCATTTTAGCGACCCTAACGATGATGTTATGGATGTGGAGGGGGGTGGATATGAATGGACAAACCCACAAATGTCAGCACCAGTGGCAGGAGCAACGGTATATTTACGTGATTAACTAAAGAGAAATTTCAATATATTTCTAATATTTCTAAATAAGTCATTAACTATGATTATGTTTCTTGTAGTCTGAACACAGTGCATCTGCAGACCATGGCGTAACACATCAGATTGAGCAGCTGCGGGAGGAGATGATTAAGAGAATTGAGCATACTGAAGCTGCACTTCTACAAAGAATGGACAAGGATAAAGATGAAATTTTAACAAGTGTTAATCAACTCCGGACCGATCTTACACAGCAGATGCAGCAAATGATGATGTGGTTTAGGCAGTCATGCTCATTCCAACAGAACGAAAGCCATAATATGGTAAGCAAAATAAATTTTAAACACAATTACCTTAATTGCAGTTTTATTTATTTTAATATATACATATATTGTAGTATGGAGAGAACACACCGGCAGGCTGTCAATATGATTTTCAGACCCCAGCTACTGGTCATGATATATTGCCCCAGCCACTGATTGACAGTGTCACGCCCCAGACCCAAAAGATCTGACACACGACATCACTTACATTCATTCAATAATACTTAAGCATTTATTTTAATTTCTTTCAGAATTATAGCAATTGAATTATGACTGGGACAATTAGTAAACCGGAGATACGCAGAGTTTTCTCAGAGATTAACACTCTACTACGTCACCAGTAGCAACTTTGTTACCGGAAGCCCAGAATATATTCATTACAAATTCTTACTTAAAATCAATCCATTACTACACTTGGTGAAACTTAAACTAAATCCAACCACACAATAAAATAATACATAGGTATTTATTCACTAGGGACAAATCAAATATCTTATCCCACGTGTCCCCAAATAAAACACTTAGCAACCTAACAACTTAGGGAACCCAAGGAACAGCAGAAGCCTTGCCAAATCCGCTAAGCACACATGTACCTTATTTACCTGAAATCACCATAAACTATAATGAGTATAAAACTCAATAAGCATACTAGTTTTTCATATATCAAATACAAATACATATATGTACACAATGCATATGTATGATATGCTGTGATCAATCAAAATCATAATCTTATCAAATCACATATCATGTAAGCGCTTACACATTCTTTCAAAACACATAATAGGAATACCATCACTCAACTACTACTTAGTAGGACTTACATATCACATATCACATAATGAGCCAAATGTCACTCGTAGGTGACATACCGTATGAGAGGAATAGTACAAGTGAGGTCTTTAAATCACACATATATAACGCTTATGCCCGAAGGTAAAAGCCAAACCCTCACCCTGATCATCGGTGAGTCCTCTCACATGTACCTATACGCCACCACACGAATGTGATGACTCACACTTCCTTTAGGTACCAATAGGATCCTCCCTACATACGGAACACATAACATATACCAATCCCGAAGGAAAGGCCACACATAAAGGCTCCACAAATCACATAAAATGCCTACTAAGTTAACAGTGAGTTCAAGTACCCTCAAATCACAAAATATTTCTCATGGACATATTACACTTCAAAAGCTTTCTTTGTTAAACGCATCTTATTTTGGAAAGCTCACTTTCAAAAACACATGTATGTCCATGCTCAATGTCAATGCTCACATTCATAAACATATATTCACATTTCATATCAAAATATACTTTGACATATCATAAACATATTCTTAACCCCATTTACAAAATCATACAAAACAATTATTATGTTTATTGTGATTCCAGTAGTAAGTCTAGTATACTTACCTCTTAGCACTTACAGCTACAAGGCTTAAATCTCCTTAACCTATCAATGGAGATCAATCCTTTCATAAGCCTCACAATTCACACAAATACTTAAATAGCTTACAAAATTATACACAATGCATTTATCACATCAAATTGGTCTAAATATTTGGTTTCTCAAAACCTGTCATTCTGACCACTTACACTTAACAAAAATTTCTAATACATCAAATGATGTCCAATTACTCCAAAATCAGAATATACCATTCTTGACTCATATATCCTTCTTATATATGAATATTATATCAAATTTCCTACACAATCCATTCCATACACACCATCGAATCCAAACTACAAACCTGACAGGATCAAGATACTTACTGAACAATATTCAATCTCCCAATTCTATAAAATCATATACTAACTCAAAAATTATAAAACTATCACATAATTACTCTTAACACATATCTCAGTCCATGATAAATATTTCACTTCCAAATCACTGCCAAAAGTATTTTAAAACTATTTTATTCTATAACTTTAAAAATCTGTTAATCAAATATTGCAATGAGCTGATACACTTTAGAAATTCATAACACTTCAACCACATTGATCCAAATTCTCAATTCCGAGTATATCATATTAGACATATAAAATTATCATATTCCACAAATTCATAATTTTTAAAGATCATTCAGCAGGTCAAAAATTATTTTCCACTGTATCATACTGTTTACACAGGAAATTTCCAGAATTCCAGGGTCATTTTGGTAAATTCACTACAAATTCAATTTCTGAGATTTTCAGTCGATTCAAAGTCTCAGATGATCCTAAACATGTCTAATTTCATATACTCAAAATTCAAAATCAGAATCGAATCACAACAATTTATAAAATTCCTAGATCAAGAGGTTATCCAGCAGAAATTCCATAATTCATCATGATTTATCAAACTATCTTATAGATCATCATCAATTCTCACAACATCAAACGAAATACACATCAAATCCTTAATTATACATATTTCCAGAAATCAAAACTTAAATAAATTAACTTAATTAACACCAATAAATTGATAATTAGTTGTGATATACCTCTAAAGATCCAAAATTCTCATTTTCTTCTTCTTTTTCTTCTTCTTCTTCTCTTTCTCTCTCCTTTATTTCTCTCTTCTCTCTCTAAAAATGGGTAGCTCGACCAAAATGAGAGAATTAGGGTTTTTAAAAGTGTATTTTTATACTAAGTGGCTAATTTTTAGTATTTACGAATTCACCCCCAAAACTTTCAAAGTATAACAATTTGGTCCCTAAAATAATTCCAAAGTCTTGCAAATAAACCCAATACTAATAGTATATCCTTAACCTATAAAAACACTACTAATAACAATATATAAATCAAGGATCACCCACATATAAATAAAATACGTATATTTATATATATAAATATACATATTCTTACCGGTTATGGATACTGGTTACTACAATTCTCCCCTCCTTATAAGAATTTCGTCCTCGAAATTCAAAACTTAAGCACATAGATGAGAATACTTAGATCTCATTTCTTCTTCTCATTCTCAATTTTCCTTTTCAACTGTATAGTTTATTCATAAAACATTTACAAAGCAATCTTCCTTGTATATAGGATTTGCTCATTGTGGTCCAAAATCCTAATAAATACTCATTCATATGTTAGATTATCTCTAAGTTGGCTCATAGCTGAGTATACGAGAGGAGTACGAAACATATATCCATAAAATAAACATATGACACACATTATGGACTTATAAAATTATACACACATATTTTTATTCTTTTCTCTCATTCATTCAATATTTAATGGGCATCTATACACTTCACCTTTTATTCATTAAAGAATAATATAGATGTAGAATACCCATACTAATCTCTCACATAAAATTCTTAACTCCTCTAAAAATTTTAATCCCTTCAACATATACTCATATGTCATAATATCATTCACTACCTTGATATCATTAAAAAAAAAATGTAACATTTCTACGCAACTAAGTTGTCATTCAAATCAGAATATTGAAGGCATTATCTTAAACGATCAAAAATCAACTTCAATAAAAAGACCTTTAGTTCAATTGATTCTTAAACTATAGATCTCAACATTATATCTCTTACTCTAAATCTTAAAAAAAAAATAGTCCACCTTATTGGACATCATTTTCTCATTGAGACTGACATGTCTGCTTTTTCTAATATGCTCGATTTCAAATAGAAAAGATTCCACTAGCACAATTACTGCGATGGCAAATATGATTCTTTTAACTATTCCTTTAACGTCATCCACGTAAAAGGAAAGGACAAAACGATTATTGATTTTCTTTCACAAAACTCTATAAATAGCCTAAACCTCATAATCACTTTTCTAGCAATAAAGAAAACCAACCCTCTTACCATCTTCATAATGAATCCTATTATCATAACTCCTCATGTTCCTTTTACTCCACCACAACTTCCAGACCTAATCAGAACCAGAACACTCCATTCCCGTGCCAAAGAATTCATCAGACACTATGCCATCTTGGCAGTCCAAGAACACGGCCTCACAGTTCTTGGTGGCCCTTCGTTCAACTTGGAATACCCTTTCTTTCACCTGCACTCTTTTTTCCCATTTTCCCAATGGTCCAAACCTGTCCTTTACTTGTTATGGTATCTATTGGATTTGTATACAATCGCCATGGAATTCCCATTACTTATAACCGTCCAAAAATTAGAAAAATGTGATGAAGATCATCCAGCCCTGATTTTTCTCCAATGGTTTTACCCAAAGACATGGTGGATAACTAAATTTCAATACATGATTGCAAACAACACAAATGCTGCAGTCCCCAGACAACATCTTTGGTCAGTCTTACTTCTCCAACGGAAGGGTATGATTATTTCAGATCACGAGATTCATTATTACCCTACTGTTAAGGATTACTTCACATTTACCCTTTCACTAAAGGGATCAATTAAGCTCTGGCCTGAAGAAGTAATTCAGCAAAAGAGAGAACTTGAAAGAATTCTTGCTCAGGAAAATCAAATAATTCCTCCGTCTGTTTGGATCTCCCCAGAAGATGCTGCACCTTGGGAACAAGTTGAAGCTGACTTTACAGAAGACCTGAATTTTGCCAATATACTCAAATTCCAACAAAGACAAAAATATCATCTTTCACATCTCAGAAATACAGATTACTCTACTCATCATCACCATATCCCAAACATGACTTATTATGCCAGATACAGACAAGCAATGGATAACCTTCACCAATGGCCTCAGCTAACTGTCCCGACAGAACCTACCCAATCTCAGCCAGTTGTCCCGACAGAACTTGACCAACACCAACCCAATCTTGACTTATCCCTCTTTCAAGACTCCCAACCTTATCCAACCGACACCCAAATCCAAGAGGAAGCCAGCACATCCCTCATCCAGACCAGCTCACCTGGAGAAGATCAAGATATGGTAGACCCACCTTCCACTCAGCCAGAGCCCTCATTCAATGTATGGGAACAACAACTCCATAAGTTTCTCTCTCACGGATACGACACAGATGAAAGCGACCAGGGAGACTCATTTTAACCTACATTGCTGTTTCTATTTTCACAGAAACTAGATCCGTGTTGCTCTATCACATCAAAGAGAGACTGATTACTGCTTTATCTTTATGTCAAGTGTGCTTTATCTTTCTTCATATCTGCTTTTAATCTATCGGCCAAAAATTAATGTTAAGACCACAAAATCTTTGTAATTAATAAAGTTAATTTGGCCTCATGTCCAAAGTCCAATTGTTAGCTCAAAAAGTCTTCAAGTCATTGATGTATTGTCGACCATTAGTGCCAAAATGGCTAAGTCCCTAAATCCATGAAATAGGCCTTTATTGACTTTTCTTAATTATCTTACCTAACTTATCACACTTCCGACACAATTTTTATCACACTTACATATCAACATATATTTATTCAAGATTTTGCGACCTATTGTCCCTTATAAAATGATAAAGTAAAACTCATTCTTTTTTTTTTGTTTTACCTCACAAGAATCGAGAAAAATATATACTTGAACATACTTACACATATGCTCCACAGCTATTATCAATTTGTTTCTCTATAAATACATTATTATTGCATCCTTATACAAACTCGAAAACATTCAAAGATTAGGGTGAGCATAACAATGGAGGAAACCTCAGCTCGTCGATTCACAAAAATTTGTGTCTTTTGTGGATCTAACCCTGGGAATACTGAAGAGTTTACAAAAGTTGCAGAAAATCTTGGTAAGGTATTAGCTGAGCGAAATATACATTTAGTATATGGAGGAGGTAACCGAGGGTTAATGGGGTCTGTGGCAAAAGCTGCATACAATAAAGGTAGTCGAGTTTTGGGTATCATTCCAAAACCTCTAGCTATTGAAAATATTGTAGGAAAAACAGTTGGGGATGAGTTACAAGTCTCATCTATGCACGAGCGAATGGCTCAAATGCTTAGGCATGCGGATGCTTTCATAGCTCTACCAGGAGGTTTCGGGACCTTGGAGGAAATTTTTCAAATTGTCTCATGGGCACAATTACAAATCCACCAAAAACCCATTGGTTTGTTAAATGTTAATGGCTTTTACGACGGGTTGATATCTTTTCTTGACTATGCAGCGGGAACACAATTCATCCCACTTCTAGCACGACGGATTCTTATTTCAGCTCCAACTGTTGATCAACTGATTGATCAATTGCAGTCTTTTATTCCTCTGTCTAATCCAACATTGCATCAGTTAGATTGGTCTACTCATGACAGTCAGAAGAAGCGCAAAATAGACTTAAATCTCACTCCGTAGCCTCTATTGTATTTTTGTTGCTGCTATTGTTGTTGTGTTGTTGTTTTCCTTTTCAATAAAAGTTGTTTCAATTGATGTCTTCAATACTCAACTTCTCTATATTTTGTCATTGAGAAAATTTTCTCAATTTGCTCTATGACATGTAAATTATCATTATAAGATATTCGACATCATTCTTGCTAAGCATATTAGTCACAACTTAAAAAAAATTCTAAATGGTAACATAAGATCCACAAGGTACCATTATCCACAACAACAACAATCTTAGCAGCTCTTGGATAATGTGTCAACTTCACAAAATCATACAAAATTTAAGGAATATGTCAAACTTTTACACAACAAAGCTACAAATACAATCCTAAGGATTTGGCATCTGCTCGGTTCCCTTGACTCGACACTTAAAAGTCTACAGAATCATATCTTAGCTCTGATACCAATAAAAGCTGTCACGCCCCAGACCCAAAAGATCTGACACACGACATCACTTACATTCATTCAATAATACTTAAGCATTTATTTTAATTTCTTTCAGAATTATAGCAATTGAATTATGACTGGGACAATTAGTAAACCGGAGATACGCAGAGTTTTCTCAGAGATTAACACTCTACTACGTCACCAGTAGCAACTTTGTTACCGGAAGCCCAGAATATATTCATTACAAATTCTTACTTAAAATCAATCCATTACTACACTTGGTGAAACTTAAACTAAATCCAACCACACAATAAAATAATACATAGGTATTTATTCACTAGGGACAAATCAAATATCTTATCCCACGTGTCCCCAAATAAAACACTTAGCAACCTAACAACTTAGGGAACCCAAGGAACAGCAGAAGCCTTGCCAAATCCGCTAAGCACACATGTACCTTATTTACCTGAAATCACCATAAACTATAATGAGTATAAAACTCAATAAGCATACTAGTTTTTCATATATCAAATACAAATACATATATGTACACAATGCATATGTATGATATGCTGTGATCAATCAAAATCATAATCTTATCAAATCACATATCATGTAAGCGCTTACACATTCTTTCAAAACACATAATAGGAATACCATCACTCAACTACTACTTAGTAGGACTTACATATCACATATCACATAATGAGCCAAATGTCACTCGTAGGTGACATACCGTATGAGAGGAATAGTACAAGTGAGGTCTTTAAATCACACATATATAACGCTTATGCCCGAAGGTAAAAGCCAAACCCTCACCCTGATCATCGGTGAGTCCTCTCACATGTACCTATACGCCACCACACGAATGTGATGACTCACACTTCCTTTAGGTACCAATAGGATCCTCCCTACATACGGAACACATAACATATACCAATCCCGAAGGAAAGGCCACACATAAAGGCTCCACAAATCACATAAAATGCCTACTAAGTTAACAGTGAGTTCAAGTACCCTCAAATCACAAAATATTTCTCATGGACATATTACACTTCAAAAGCTTTCTTTGTTAAACGCATCTTATTTTGGAAAGCTCACTTTCAAAAACACATGTATGTCCATGCTCAATGTCAATGCTCACATTCATAAACATATATTCACATTTCATATCAAAATATACTTTGACATATCATAAACATATTCTTAACCCCATTTACAAAATCATACAAAACAATTATTATGTTTATTGTGATTCCAGTAGTAAGTCTAGTATACTTACCTCTTAGCACTTACAGCTACAAGGCTTAAATCTCCTTAACCTATCAATGGAGATCAATCCTTTCATAAGCCTCACAATTCACACAAATACTTAAATAGCTTACAAAATTATACACAATGCATTTATCACATCAAATTGGTCTAAATATTTGGTTTCTCAAAACCTGTCATTCTGACCACTTACACTTAACAAAAATTTCTAATACATCAAATGATGTCCAATTACTCCAAAATCAGAATATACCATTCTTGACTCATATATCCTTCTTATATATGAATATTATATCAAATTTCCTACACAATCCATTCCATACACACCATCGAATCCAAACTACAAACCTGACAGGATCAAGATACTTACTGAACAATATTCAATCTCCCAATTCTATAAAATCATATACTAACTCAAAAATTATAAAACTATCACATAATTACTCTTAACACATATCTCAGTCCATGATAAATATTTCACTTCCAAATCACTGCCAAAAGTATTTTAAAACTATTTTATTCTATAACTTTAAAAATCTGTTAATCAAATATTGCAATGAGCTGATACACTTTAGAAATTCATAACACTTCAACCACATTGATCCAAATTCTCAATTCCGAGTATATCATATTAGACATATAAAATTATCATATTCCACAAATTCATAATTTTTAAAGATCATTCAGCAGGTCAAAAATTATTTTCCACTGTATCATACTGTTTACACAGGAAATTTCCAGAATTCCAGGGTCATTTTGGTAAATTCACTACAAATTCAATTTCTGAGATTTTCAGTCGATTCAAAGTCTCAGATGATCCTAAACATGTCTAATTTCATATACTCAAAATTCAAAATCAGAATCGAATCACAACAATTTATAAAATTCCTAGATCAAGAGGTTATCCAGCAGAAATTCCATAATTCATCATGATTTATCAAACTATCTTATAGATCATCATCAATTCTCACAACATCAAACGAAATACACATCAAATCCTTAATTATACATATTTCCAGAAATCAAAACTTAAATAAATTAACTTAATTAACACCAATAAATTGATAATTAGTTGTGATATACCTCTAAAGATCCAAAATTCTCATTTTCTTCTTCTTTTTCTTCTTCTTCTTCTCTTTCTCTCTCCTTTATTTCTCTCTTCTCTCTCTAAAAATGGGTAGCTCGACCAAAATGAGAGAATTAGGGTTTTTTAAAAGTGTATTTTTATACTAAGTGGCTAATTTTTAGTATTTACGAATTCACCCCCAAAACTTTCAAAGTATAACAATTTGGTCCCTAAAATAATTCCAAAGTCTTGCAAATAAACCCAATACTAATAGTATATCCTTAACCTATAAAAACACTACTAATAACAATATATAAATCAAGGATCACCCACATATAAATAAAATACGTATATTTATATATATAAATATACATATTCTTACCGGTTATGGATACTGGTTACTACAGACAGTCCTGCAAGTGTTGAAATCTTGCCTGCCCCGCATAAGGGAGTAAGTCAATTTGGGAGACAGTATAGGCCTGCATGGTATTTGCACACCCCATATACAAATCCATTTCCACAAAGGATACACGAAAAGAAGAAATTTGAAATTGAAGTGCAACCTCAAGCAGACATGAATCCGTTGCAGCCGATAGACTCGACTATCATAGTTCAGTTTCAGGCTTGGATGGACAAGGATGAGGGTGTAGTCAGCTTACCTGGGCTAGAAGCTAACCCGACATGGTTTCGGGAATTGCTACACAGTTGGCTGGATGACTTTGTAAGTAAATTATTGAATAATTATCCCCTTGCAGTTTTTTTATAAATTTATAGAATCACTTGACGGTTATTGTTTCTAAATGCAGTATATTAATGAGTATTTGAAGGTGATTCGACTTAGGCAATACGGTTGCACTAATGCATTGCCTCAATTGTCCACTTCTGTGGATTCGTACTTCTTTGTAAGTGATGAATTAAATTATTTATATTTTGTTATTTCAATTTTATTGATTATTCGATGGCCCTGCATTTGTAGGAGTCTTTTAGACTCTTTTATGGGCAGCACAAAAATGACATTACAGGCATTGTATGGAGTGATGAAGTGATGGCATATGCTCAAGGCGCTAAAGAAGATTTACTCGGTGCACGTATGTGGATTGAGGTTGATAAGGTAAATGTTGTTATTTTTGTTTATAACTTGTAGTACTATTTTGTGTGAATGTTGTTATTTTTGTTTATAACTTGTAGTACTATTTCTAAGACTTATTTGAATTTTATGTAGGTTTATATTCCTGTCAACTACAATCAACAGCATTGGGTAACGACTGAGGTGGACATCTTGCATCGGTAAATATTGATCTACGATTCTAGCATCAAGGGATTTGCCGATGGCGTGATTGAGAATCATGTCCTGCCATTAGCTATGTTGTTACCCCGTTACTTAGATGCTTGTAGATTATATGAGCAACGACGAATTACACCTGACTTAACCCCTTTTTCATGTAATTAGATTAAAGGATGGAGTGCCACAACAGACAGTGAATAGTGGAGATTGTGGGGTTTATGTTTGTATGTTTATAGAGTTTTTGATGTGTTGTCATCCCTTAGATTTTGGTCCTGAGCATGGGTCATTTTTTAGGACCAAAATGGCGACCGACTTATGGAAATGTGCAAAAAAGTAGTGAAATGATGTTAATTGATTTGTATGTTTTTTTGTATGTTTATAAAGATTGTAAAATGATGTTGATTGATTTGGGTAGGGACGGGAGGTTCCCTTTACAGCTAAGAGATGTGAGAAATATTTGAAGTGTATTTTCTGCAGGTTTATGAAATATAGATTTTGAGAAAAAATAGGGGAAACTCTGTCCGTTTTAATCCAGAAATTTTAGAAAATAAAATAAAATTTCCATGTTTATAAGAGTACAAATAAAGTCCATAACTACATGACTTTAAAATACAAATACAAATATAACTCATAAAGAACACATCAACTACCATGTAATGGAATTGGGTTTCGACAAGTTTGTCGATTATGTCCATGCTGCTTACAGCGACTGCATACATTCTTCGTGGGAGCCTCACCTTGCGATAGAATTCTATTCTTCTGACGTCTTCTTGATTGCCGACGTACTATAGGAGGCTGGATGTCAGCAGCTCTCAACTCCTCTGGAACAATCCAATCTAACGGATGACCAACCGGATTTACTGGTTCACTGTATGCACGCAACAAACACTCAGTCGTATAATATCGCGAACAAAGAGTCTGGTACTGGAATCTGACCTGCCTGCATACTGTAAGTGCATAAGGACACGGTAGTTGCCGCATATCAAACTTTTGACAACTACATGACTTTCCCGGGATGTCCACTATTCCATTTCTTTTTCCGTCCTTAACAACAAAACGAGATCGATCTATTGCATGCACCGTCATGCGAGCGGAATCATCATTGTGCTTCCAAATCTTGTTATGGGCCCAAGTGGTCAAGAAGTTTGACATATTTTCTGCAGCCTCACGTCTCTCAACAAACCATTTTTGCATTAACTCTCGGATCCACTCAATTAAGGCAGTCACCGTCATGGCACGTGCATCCTTCACAACAGCGTTAATGCTCTCTGCAATGTTGGTGGTCATGATGTCATATCTTCTGAATGCTCCCACTGATCGAGCCCATTTTGAAAAACCAACCTCTTCCTCCAAGTATCTCGTTGCCTCCGGTTTCATTTCTCGCATCTTATATATTTCCCTTTGAAAGTCAGCTATGCGATACGCCTTGGCAGCAACAAAATAGGAGGCCAAGTATCCCCTTCCTTTTGTTGTATGCGATGGTATCTTATATCGTGCTACCAAATTACCCTTCAAGTGATGGATGCATACACCATGATATACATTAGGAAATACCTCTTTAATGGCCTTCTCGATACTAACATGTCGATCAGATATAAATACAAGGTTCGCAAGATCGCCAATAACTCCTCGGAGTTTTTCCATAAACCACTTCCATGAAGCATCATTTTCAGAGTCAGCAATACCCCATGCAAGTGGAAAAATCTGGTTGTTTCCATCCTTGCAAACAGCCACAAACATTGTTCCCAAGTATGCATTTTTTAAAAATGTACCATCAACTGCAATAACCGGTCGGATGGAAGACTGGAACCCTCTAATACATGGTCCAAGAGCCATGAAGAAATATTTAAAGTGCTTGCAATCGTCAATCTCCAAATGTGTGACTGTACCAGGGTTCTGTTGTTCCAATATATGACAGTATGCAGGAAGTAATTTATATGAACCCTCTGGAGTACCACGTATCAACACCAATGCATGCTCCTTAGACCGCCAAGCAGTAGGGTAAGTTAAGTCCACACCAAACTCCGCACGTATGTCTGCTTGAATATCCTTCGGTCTATAAAGTCGACTCGCAGATGCAAATTTATTTTTTATAAATTTGCCAATAATTCGAGACTTTGCTTGTCGATGACCATCGCGTAATCGATCTAATTGGCACACGTGACTTGAATCAATTCTGCGCACAATAAAATGTTTCCTTGCATCTGTCGACACTGTACGTAATCGCCATCGACATCTATCATCATCACATTTGATCTCAAAACGATCTTTTGTCGACCTTGACACTTTAAAGCTCCAATTACCTTTAAGTGCTACCATACTAATAGCCTGGTGAAGTTCGTCTTTGCTATCAAACAACTTTCCTACAAACACATCGTCAATTCCACTACTCGATATCTTATCTGAAATGACCAAGTCTGATGGTGGTATTGGAGGCATAAACGCAAAGGGATTTTCTGCTTCACAAAAATCTATTCTTCTAGCTTCAACATTTAGGGAGCTTGTCGAAACATAACAACGTCCGCCTTCTACTAAATCATCCCCTTCTAAATTATCAACATTTCTAACATCATCATAGTCCCCTTCCACATCCCCAACATTTTCAATGTCATCACAAGCGTAATGTGTATAGGCTGGGTCTTCATTAAAGGGTATAGGAGAAACATTGTGATACTCGTTCGTTGTGTTTGCAGGAACCACTGCTGGAACTAATAGAGATGTATGGCTCACTTGGTTGCTACCGCTAGCTGACATAAAATAACCATGAATTGATGGTGGATATGGGGGCTGTACATTATCTTCATAAACAGGAGCTCTAGGATCCACTGTTACACATAAAGGACAGTACGATCTTCTATTGGCGCTTAAAAAAAATCGAACATCATTGTCATTTCTAATCTCAATAGGCTTTAGGTTATACCTCGTTGCATCAATTTTGATTTTCAAAGTCACCTTACACTTCACATTGTCGACTCCCAAGGTATAACATACTGCATTTAAAAGATCTTCAAAATTAATATCTTTCGAAACCGAAATTCCAAAATTATTATAATCAACATAACTTTCTTCCCCGTCACTAGAACTCTCCCACTTTCCACCAAAACAAATAACTATCGCATCACACTCCATATGACCTGAAAAAACAAAAAAGATTAGGAAAAGTTCACAAATGGAAAATTTAGTAAATTTTTTTAAAACGATAAAATATTTAAAAATAAAAAAAATGCGCATCGCGGGGGCACATCTCGAGCCCGAGACGTGCCCCCGCGATGCCCATAGATTGCGCGCTGCGGGGCCGTCTCGGGCCCGAGACGTGCCCCCGCGATGTGCACAGATTGCGCGCCGCGGGTCCGTCTCGGGCCTGAGATGCACACAATGTGGGCGCCGCGGGGCCATCTCGGGCCCGAGATGTGTCCCGCGATGACCAAATCGACGGCCGCCGCAGCGACCGCCGTCTGGTTTTCGCCAAATACACTCCAAAACGTATTTTTGGCCGGATTTGAACGCCGTTTATACCATTCTAACTCATTTAGTTGGTTAATAACAACTACTTTTAACTTCAAATGTAAATTTATCTAATTTCTAACAAGTTTAGAAAATTTACCCGAGCTATTTCTTTGATTTGATTCGAAACGATTCTCAGCAACCCTTTGATTTTTAGAATAATAACTTCAAAAATATTCGGTAAGCTATTTCTTTAAAGTTTCTTTAAACTTTAAAAAAACACGAAGTTATAAATTTGATATAAGAATAAATTTGTCCAAAATTAAATTATTTAGCTAATAAAATATAATTATTTTATATTTAGTTAAAATAAAATAATAAAATAATTTAAAGATTATTTGTGAATTTTTCCCAAGAAATAATGCCGCCTCATTATGCCATGCACCGCAACAAGAACAAAAAAACTGCAAGCGAACTGTTCCGAGAAAATCATGACGATCAACATAAGGAAGCACAACAATGGATGAAGGAAACCTCTCAGTCATGCTCTACCGTCGCGATTCTTGTTGCCACCGTTGTCTTTGAAGCTGCTTACACCGTGCCTGGAGGTATAAATTCCGAAAATGGTCTTCCCGTTTTGCTAGAGTCTCCACTCTTTAAGCTTTTCGCAGTCATGGACGTAGTCTCCTTGGGCAGCTCCTTGACCTCCGTTGTGATGTTTCTCTCTATTCTCACGTCCCCGTTTGAGCAAAAAGATTTCCGTAAGTCTCTTCCTCGAAAGCTGGCCATAGGCTTCTTCTTCCTCTTCTTCTCTGTATTAACAACCATGGTTACGTTCACTGCTTCGATTCTGCTCACCATCCGTTTGGGGAAACGATGGACAACCTCTCTCATTTACACTGCTGCGTTCATTCCAGTCATGATATTTGCAGCGATGATGTTCCCCTGGTATGCTGCTTTTGTGAGTACTTATGTTCCACTTGTCAAGGAAATTCAGAAGGTTCTTGCCGGGAATAAGAAAAAACAATGATATTTTATATGAGAGCTTTATGTCGCTCAAATGCTTTATATTGCTATTTCTTTTCATTTTTTTCCCTAATTTCTTTTAAAGTATTTTTTTTCTTTTGTGGTGGGAATTTGTTTTTTCTTGGAAAGCTGTGATTGGATGTTTTTGGTGAAAGAAATTATTGAAAAATAAATTATGGATCTAATATTGTATTCTCCTTATCCTTAGTAAAGTTGTCTAACCTGTTTTTTTTAGAAAAATATAAAAGAAAGATGTTGTTTACCTGAATATTCTCTCTTTAATTATTAAATAGAATTTCATAAACATGTAACGTATTAGTCCTTTCAAAAGAAAACGTGTAACTTACTGAATTAAGTTTTTTCAGAGAGAAATACTTTACTAACTTCCAATACTCTTTATGGCCACAAAAAAAATTCCAATACTCTTGAATATTGTAATTTTCAAATCCAAATATATTTACTGTTAGCTCAATAGAAAACCTCCTCTTTAATCTTTATTGGCAGAATTTTAATAGATAATTATATGATACCATTGTTATTAAAAATTATAATTAAACTTAAACATATTCAAATCAAGTAGTGAAAAACAAATACACATAATTACTATTGAGTTTTGTACTTGCATGGATTAATGCATTAGAAAATAAATTCGGGTTCAAACTTTAGAAGTCATCCTCGCAAATCCTCTTGTGTTTAGTCAATTACTCCGTATGAAACTACATGGTTAAATTATTCCTTTTTTTTTAATTTAATCAAGCAGGAAAGCAATTCACTTTCTTTACAAACGTGAATAATGTATACACGTGACACGGGGAAAGTGAGCAATTTTAGGTAATAAAATAATGAGAAGTTTGTTGAATGGACTGCTGACGAAGGGACTTTAACACGTGGAGGCGGTGCAATTTTTAATTGATATATGTGCGGCCAAAATTTTTATACGGAAGAAGGATAATTTTATTTTAATAATTTGGTGATCATTTTATTTTAATTAAATTTAAAATATTTAATTTTATTTAAATTTATTAATTTGGACAGAAATAATAATTTTAATATATAATTATTAGTTTACATTTTTTGTTTGTCCTTTCACTTTAAACACGTGTTACAAATTCACTCATTTATTAAATTTAAACATATGACGTAATTTTATTTATTTATTTTAATATAATTAAAAATAAATTATAATAAAATAACGCATGTCATAACTTGAGTTAATAATAACACGTGTTATCATGTAATTGATTTTATTTTTAAGATTAAATTAAATAACAAATAATTAAAAATAAAAATTATTGGAGCGTTGCTGAAAAACGACGGCCAAATTTCATTTTTTATAATCTACACAATTGTGAAATTAGTTTTAATTAAAAAAAGGACCAGAAGAATGATGCTTCGGCAGTTTTTGTTTTTAATTATTTTTTATTTAATTTATTTTTAAAATATTTATTAAAATATAAATCAATTGTATAATAACACATGTCATTTGTAACTAATCATATTATGGCATATGTTATTTTATTAAAATTTATTTTTAAATTATATTAAATTAAATAAATGAATGAGATTGCGCCACTTGTTTAAAGACAATGAATAGGTAAAATTGTGTTATATGTCCAAAGTTTAATTTATTATATAGTTAAATTATTTTTTTATTTTTTCATCATAGCAAAAGTTAATAGATTGAACAAAATTGAGTATTTGAAATATAATTAAGAAAAACTTATATTTTGACTAATTTTTTAAGATAAAATTGTCTTTACCCCATGTTTATATAAAGGAACTTTGCTTCATTTTCTACATGCAAGCCAAGAGAGAAGACAGAAGCAAATTGAGAGAGAAGAAAAAAGAAAGTAAGAAAGTGATAGAAAAAAAAAGAGGAGAAGCAGAAGGATATTATTTGATAGTTTAAAAAGTATTTATTTTATGAAATTTATTGTTAGAATTCTATTTGAATCAATTACTTAAAAATATGATTGAATATTAAAATTTTAATCAAATTCAATTACTTGAGAGTTTTGATTAAATTAAAAGTAGTTCATATACATCTTAATAGAATAAGGATAATCCAAATTCATAAAGAAAATACCCATTATAAATGAAAACGCATTCTTAATAAAAGAAAATATCACTGCAGAAAATAAATACAATAATTGTGATATAAATCTTTAAATCATTCAATTTAATTTTTAATCTCTTACAATATTATTTTGATATTGATTAAGGTTTAAAAATTCCTACCCTTCTAATATTTGTTTTCGAATTAATAAAATTAGCAATGATGGGAGGTATATTAGTTTATAATTTTATTTTTTCTGTATTAATCTAAATACTTTTAAAATTATTAAGTATAATTAAATTGTATTTAGAACGAACACTTATAAGCATATAATATATCTTCTTAGTAGAACTCTTTTTTTTTTCCAAGACAAACTACTCTTTTTGTTCATTTTCCATTCTAATAAACTAATAAAATATTTTATCAAGGCAAATAGCAAGCAATCTCAAATTAATAAACTCTTTAAACAGAAAAGACCATATGTACCGTGCATTTCTAGAATATAAATAAATATTATATATATATATATAATAACGAAAGACTGAAGTCATGTGGATCTTTTACGAAAATACTTAACCATGCTATATAAAAACAAACTTGTGCTTCAATATGATTTTTTTAAATAATGCAGAAAAAAATAATCTAAATATTAATATATACACGCGCACAAAATCTCGAAGTCTCAATTTGTTAAACTACTTTCTCAAGTTCATTCATGATCGAGACTTGTCCTAAATTGTGATAATCGCATGGTTAGTACTTCTCAGAACAAAAGCGCAGTACTAAACTCATAGTTTCTATTTCATGCATTATTCATTAATATGGATACATACTTTTCTCACGATACCCTTGCCATTCTAAATTTAACATTTCTTTCCAATATGCTAATAAGCTATGATTTGTGAATTATTTAGTTGTAAGTAACAATCTATTTTAAAAATAACCATAAAAATATGATTCGTTCTCTTGCCAACTCACAGATTCGATGTGAACGTTGTGTTTTTTGACTCAAATTGTATAATCGATTTCCTTTAGGCCCTAAAACAGTAATAATCAACAATTTAAACTAATAAAGTAATTAAAATGTCAAATTTAGCCATAATTTAAAACTTAGAGTTTTTGAAAACCTAATTCCACTTTTTCTATATAATTTAAATAACCCAACTTATATAGGAGTAAAAATCTTGATTTGAAGTAAAAATCTTGCCCCCAAAGGCATCAATACACTCTTCTCACACTAATTTTTCTCTCTAAAAGGCTAAACACTTTCATAATTTCCTTCTAATGGTAAAAATTCCAATACTTTAGGAGTACTTAGTCACTCCCTAACTTGATCATAACCTAATGAACCGTAATCTAAATTAAATTACGAAATAAAAGGAGGTCCTCAGAAATATTTGTCACTCTCCCTTCATCATCTTCTCTGGGGATCATGGCTCTAAGCCACATCCTTTCTTCTTTTCTTTTTTTTCACTTGGTTATTTTTTTAATGTTTTAAAAATTAATTTGGTAAGGGCTAACTGTGGGCCTTCGTAAGACTTATCGCCCAAATTTAATTTATTAACATGGTACATTTTATGGAGTCTAATTATCATTCTACACAAACGCATTACGCGAATTGAAATTAGGGATACAGGTCTGAAATTTATTTTTATTTTTATTTTTATTTGCCCTAATTTGTTTGCTATAAATGAAAGACAACTATCCTAATCTATTTCCTACTAACAAAATGGTAATGCCATAATTAATATATTTCTTATCATGCATAGGTTATTAAGAAGAGGTGTTTATGTGTTTATATAAAGAGTGGCGTAAAAGCAAGTCTTATATCTCTTTACTATTTTTTTCATCATAATGGACTTAACCCTAGGTATAGAGTGAATTATAATAAATTTTCCGTGGTTTTTTTATTCTTTAATTTTTATTATTTTAATTACTCTTGTTATTAGAAAGATTAAGATTTAATTCGTATCAATAAATTTTCCGTTGTTTTGTCGAGGTTCATAAAAGGAAAGAAAGTCTGACGCCATCAAAATAATTAACATAAAACCAAAAAATAAAAAATTATCACCCCTTTCCGTCATTATTTGTGAATTTGGGCGCTTCTTATATTTGTATTTTTTTTTTCTCTTCTGTTTTTCTCTGGCACGCTTAAAAACTTAGAATTATTCCTGCAACCTATTTTAATTAAAGGGGCAAAGCATAATCACCAGATTTTTAAGATACTATTATTCTTGTTGCCCACAACCTTTTTTCTTCCCAAAGGATGACTAACTTTATCTTTATCATATTCTTATAATGGTTGAGCTTTATTAAATATATAAGTAAAGTAGTGATTCTCACTTCATTTGTGAACTTTATTAAATAGATAAACAAAGTAGTGATTCTCACTTCATTTGTGAAGTTATAAATATTGCTCAAACCTGGAGACAATGATATCGAAGATCAACAATAAATACAAAAGGGAAAGATTATATTCATATAATTTAATAATGATAGCATATAAGGAGAGATTCAAATCTTAATATTAATCCTTAAGTCTAATTTTTTGTGTATATTAGTGGGTTCAATCATTAAGACTTAATTTACAGGGTAATAGCCTAATAAGAGAAATTTGATATTCAAATCTTGTTGATCGCATTTGAATAAGAGATGTTTGATTTTATTTATTTTTTTAAAAGTTATAATATTAAATATCAGCAAAAACGACCTTTTTTCATGTAATATAAAATATCAAGAGTTTTATTTTAGGTAATAGTAAATGCAACAAGATTAAATGCTCATAACCCTAATTAAAATTATTGAAAATTATACTTACGTGTCATTTTAATTTTGTATGAATATTAATTATTTAATATTTATATAATAAACATTACGAATAAAATTATTAATATTATATATATATATATGGTAAGATGCTTGTAACACTTCAGGCATTGTATGATTTAAAGGAGTTTAAATATATTGTAAAAGAATTTAAATCAGTACTAAAAGTTATCTACGTTAAGAATTATAATTATTAAGAGTTAACACTGTTAAGAGTTAGCAGGTTATAAAAATCAGCGAAATCTAAAGAGTTAAGAGTCTTGTCTAAAATGGGACAAAGACCAGATGTATACTATCAATGACATAATTGTAAAGGGTTGCAAATAGTACTAAGAAATGTCCTTGTGCAAGTATATTTTCAAATGTTATGTTCTTGATCTATTTTTACTTATGTGGGTATATAGACCGGTATATACCTATATTTGGATGGTCTAAATAGTTTGTCTTAGCAAACTATAAGTTTAATAGAAGCTCAAATAGACATGCGAGTATTCAGTGAGAACTTGATACTAAATAGGCTCAATTAGAATCTCTAATAGATATCTTATAAAACTATCAATGGATGATCCTTTTGAGTTGAGTAGTATTCGTGATCTCTTAACCTTGACCTGAGTTTTATATCAAAATACTCCAAGATTGTGTTTCATAAAATTTTATAACCATAAATAATTCACCTTAAAAAAAATATTTTTCATGTCAGAAACAGTATCGTAAAAATGTTTATAAATATTATTTATTGGAATATAAATTTAGAGATAACGGTAATGATCTATGTCTCTACTCTTTCAGGATATAAATGACAGAAGGATTATACGAATATGTATTAACCTCAACTTGTATGGTTCGATATGTTGTTTTGTTATTTCCATAATATGTGTACGGGGCAACGTTTACGGACTTACGAAAAAGTTCCGTAAGACAAAACGAATGTAAATTTAGGGAGTCTCACTATGTGAAGTGTACTTATTGTGCACTGCACCTAATTGAATAACTCAATTTAAAAAGTTCTTAAAAAATTAGAATTATTTTAAAATTTTTTGAAAAGATCAAAAGGTTTAAATATTAAATTTAAGATTTCGATAAAAAAAAAATTATCATTTTAATCTTTCTATTGAATGTCACATGTCATGTCATTAATTTATAAAAACATAACACATGACATGATATTAATAGATTATTAATTTATTAAGTGTTAATATATTATTTAACCAATTGAAATAATTTGCAAATTGTGCTAACATTAGTTACACAATTTCGGCCAAACTGATAAGCAAATCATTTGGTGGCATTGTATATATATAATGTATTTTTGGCCTCGTCATGTTTCTATAGTTAAGCATGAAATGGCATGATAATATACAAAGCAAGATGCCACCAATTTGCATTTTATTCGGCCATTCATTTAATAAATAATAAATGGCCATTTATTTTTAAACCAAGAGGTGGCATTCTTTTTTATATAAATTTGGCTATATTTATAAGCATGTGCTGTCTTTAAAGTATAAGTAATAGGCCACCAATTTAGTTCTTGCTCGGCCACCTATATAACCACCTTGCCACCGATTTGTTTCTAAAGCATGAAATGTTAATTGTTGGTGCTTTGTCAAGCTTAACTTATAATGCCGTTAACTTGTTTTTCATTTGGCATTATGGCGGCAAAGTTTACTATATATAGGAGGCCTGAATTCATTTGAGGTGTGTGAGTGGAGAATACAAATAAGAAAATTGTGAGTAAAATATTTAAAGGGTTGAGAGAAAAAAATAAAAATGTAAGAGTTGCTTTTAATATTTATATTCTATCGAGAATAAAAAATTATTATTTTAATTTGTAAAATTTTATCGAGTCATTGACAAAAAAAATACACTTTGAAAATAAGTTCTTTAATATTTTATTAACCTAATAAGATGTTCATTTATAATTCACTGCATTTATTTATATATGTGATGTATAAATTAAAAAATTAAAATATATATGCTATACGCATAGCGCATTTTCAAAAACAAAATAACAAATCTTAAAAAAATGAAAAGCATGAAATTAAAATACCCTAATAAAATTTCTTAAACTCCTAAATTTGCTCTACATCATTTTTATTATATATTGAAATATCTCAATTATCACACTTGGCATATTTTATACATCCTCTCCCATTCATTTTATTGTTGAATTTGAGCGTGTCTCGCGTCTTTTTTTTTAAAAAAGAAAAAATTTAGGTTACACTCAAGAACTTCAACGTTTCTCACATTTATTCTTATCGCTTTTCGACTGTATAAAGGGAAAGCATATGAATCAGTTTTTGAATTTCATGGTGATTATACTTGTTAATGGAATTAGAGCACGAATCTCTTTCCACCAAGAAAGAAGACGATCAACTTTGCTCTTTAATTAATTTATTCTGTTGGTTGAACTTTTTTGATACGCAAAGAAATGATACCGACTTCCTTTGGACGGTATAAGACCCAAAATGCTAACTTGAGAAGATCGAGGATAGCAAAAACAGCTAGTTTATACTCTATCTCAACACAAATTAGAAAAACAACTGAGTGAGAAATAGAAATGGAAGATTTGAGTGAGGCTTATGAATTGGCTTTAGAGCAGAACTGGCAAGGCTTCAAGCAGTTCTATATAAACAATGGGGCTAGTAAAGCCTTAAGTGTTCTGACTGTCCATAAAGTCAATGCATTTCACATTGCAGCAACCAGCGGAAACGACCAACTGCTCAAAGATTTGCTCATAATGCTACCATCCGACGATAGAGGCGAAGCCTTGAAGTGTCAAGATTTCCACGGAAACACTCCTCTTCATGAAGTTGCCACGACGGATTGTGTTAAAGCTGCAGAAGTACTTATCAATTTTGCTGGGACGGATAACAGAAAAAATAACATACTCAGGATTCAGAATGTACTTGGGGAAACGGCACTATATAGGGCCGCCGCTCTTGGAAATACGAAAATGGTGGGATATTTGGTTAAAGTAATTGAGGAGGTTGGAAAGTCAATATACATTCTCAATAGAGAGGAAACTTTAGAAAACTTACGAGACAATTTCCGCAGAAATGATAAAATCTCCATTCTTCATATTGCTGTACTCGGGCAACACTTTGGTATCGTCTGATCTCCCTTTCATCTCACTCTAGATAGTTTAATTAAACTGATAATTTTACGTTTAATTCATCTCTCCTATGATTAAAAGTGTGTTTTGTAATTGTTGTACTTCAAACGTTTTCTAAATTTTGAAGCAAAAAAATTAAAAATAATATTAGAGATTTCAAATTGTATCAAAAAAAAATTATTTATTAAACAATTATTAAATGATAAAATAATTTAATAAGTGATTTTAAAGTTTTTGCTATTCTATTATTAAATAATTATTTAAAATATTATTTTTTAAATATAATTTAAAATATTTAACATTATTAAAAAAATTCAAATAATGATAAATTAATTTTGCTCGACAATTAATGATCGCCAACCATTTTTCTATCTACTAGAATTTAGCCATTAGCAATTATATTTCAAATCTGTTTTATACAAATGAATCAGACTCATTTGCATGACATACTAACCATTTTGTCTTGCTTTTAATGCAGACACAGCTCTTTGGTTACTGAAAAAGGACGAAGAACTTGCGAACCAAAAGGAAAATAATAATATGACATGTCTTCAGCTTCTTGCTTTAATGCCAGATGCATTTTTAAGTGCGAGTTCAATGGACAAATTGGAGAGACTCATCTACTTTTGTACGTATTGAGCTAAGATTCTGTTTTTTTTTTTTTACATGCACACTCAATTTGATTTTAATTCTAGTGATATTATGGTTGCAACATTTTATTTTTAATTTATAAAAATATTGATTAAAAATTATTAGAATATGATTTGATGATCAAGTCAAGTGCGTAGAGTATGTAAGAATAAAAAACAAACACAAAAGGAGATAGAAAACGAAAAGGAACGCACCAAGCGCCAGCGCCACGGTGACCAGGCATGGGCACTGCGGCGCCCAATCCAACACCTGAGCGCCACAGCGCCAGGCAAAAAACAAAAATAGGTGCACCAGGCACTAGCGCCACAGTGACCATGCGTGGGCACCGTGGCACCCAAGCGAGCGCACCAGCGCCGCGGCGGTGAGTGCTAAACACCGCAGGGCTAATCACGAGAATTGGTTTTCTGTTTTGAGTTTTTCTTATTTCGTCTCCCACTTGTTTCATAACTCCCTAATACGACTCCCACACGTATAGGGTAAACTTAGGACGTCCCAAACACATTTTTGTGATAACTCAATAGATCTCAGTAATTATCAAACACATCTTTGTGATACTTTGAGAAATTTTTGTGGTTCTTTATGAAAAAAAAATCATAAAGTGCAAGAGATAGTTTTTTTTGTGATCTTTCTTGTAAAAGGCATACTTTTGTGAGTGCTTTGTGATTTATAATAAGATAAGAGTGTGATCTTGATCCGCCGTGGACGTAGGCAAATTACCGAACTACGTAATTCTTTGTGTGTTCTTCTTCTACCCTTTCTCTCTTTATTCCTTAATTACTTGCTCTACATTATTATTTGCTTGGGTTAATTGCTTCTTTGTGCACTTCCACTTCAACAAACTAGTATTAGAGCTTTGGTTCTAAGTAGACATAGCCACACCCTAGTATGAGGTAGAGAAATTCAACGGTTCGAATGACTTCAATTTGTGGAAGATGAAGGTAAATGCGTTGTTGGTGAGTCAAATGCTTGGTTCAGCATTAGAAGAGACTGTAACTCCATCTAGTGATGAAGAGAAGACGCCAGAATCATTTAAAGCAGAAGCAAAAAAAAAGGACATTTAGGAAAGAGCTTATTGCACAATCATTCTGTCATTGGGCGATGAAGTATTAAGGGAAGTAGCAGGTGAGACGATAGCGATAGGTCTTTAGAAAAAGCTTGACTCCCTTTATATGCGAAAATCGTTAGCCAACAGGTTGCATATAAAGAAAAAGTTGTATCAGCTGGCCATGTCAGAGGGGACGCCAATGAAAGATCATATAAATACCTTCAATAAGATCATCATTGATCTTGAGTCTATCAACATCAAGATAGAAGATGAAGATAGAGCAATTATCCTGCTAAGTTCACTCCCCAAGAATTATGAGAGTTTTGTTGATACGCTACTCTACGGCAAAGAGAGCTTAACGATGAGTGATGTGAAATCATCATTAAATTCAAAGTTATTAGGGAAGCAGATCGAGGGCAATGCAGAAAGTTTATCTGTAAAAGGAATGCCTTCATATAGAGATGGGAAGAAAAAAGGCTCAATGTCAAAATTTAGGACTCCTAGGAAGTGTTATTGCTACAAAAAAATAAAGGCACTTCATAAAGAACTATCCTAAGAATAAAGCACAAGACAAGAAGAAAACAGATATTGCGCTTACCTATGACGATAGCTCTGACAGCACAGAAACACTCATCGCTACTGATGATATGAACTCTGAACAATAGGTTTTAGATTCTGGTTGTACTTTTCACATGTGGCCGCACAAGTCTTGGTTTACAAATTTTCAGCCCATTAGTGGTAGTAAGGTCTTAATAGATAATGAAGTTACATGTCAGATGATGGGAATTGGTAGTGTTAAGCTTAGGCTGCATGATGAGCAAGTGAGAAAGTTGACAGATGTTAGGTATGTTCCTGACTTAAAAAAAAACTTGATCTCACTAGGGACTTTAGATCAGAATCGGTGTTCCATCAAGATCGATAGAGAGATTTTAAGAGTTTTGAAGGATTCCATGGTAGTGAAGAGAGGAAAGAAGCGCAAAGATGTTTATGTGCTTAAGGGAGAAGTTGTGAATGGTTCTACACTATTCTCTGTAGATGATGAGAGTATGCAAACAAAGTTGTGACATCTTAGACTGGCACATCTAGGCGAGAAAAATCTAAAAGAGTTATTTAGTCAAAAGGCGTTTGGTGAGGATAAGTTCCAGCCCTTGGAGTTTTGTGAACATTGTGTGCTTGAGAATGCACATAGGGTGAGATTTAGTACCAACGAGCACAAGACTAAGGGGACTCTTGACTACATTCACTCGGATATTTGGGGACCAACTCAGACAGCTACTCGTGGTGGTGCCAGATATTTTCTCAGCTTGATTGATGACTATTCGAAGAAGCTGTGGACCTATGTGTTGAAGAGTAATGATCAAGCATTTGATGTGTTCAAGACTTGGAAGGCTCTTGTTGAGAATCAGACTAGCAAAAGAGTGAAGAGGTTGAAAACTGACAATGGCCTCGAATTTTACAATAGAGAGTTTGATGGTTTTATGTCAAGCATAGAATTGTGAGGCATAGAACGATAAGATCAACACCACAACAGAATAGCGTAGCTGAAAGGATGAACAAGACCCTACTTGAAAATGTGAGATGCATGCTTACCAATACAAAGATGTCCAAGACATTTTGAGAAAAAGATGTAGTGACTACAGCTTATTTAATTAACAGAAGTCCCTCCTCAGCAATTAACTTCAAGATGCCATAAAAGAAATGGTCTGATAATCTTTCGAAGTATGACTACCTCAGAATATTTGGTTGTCCTGCCTTTGTACATGTTAAGAAGGGGAAGTTAAAACCAAAAGCTATCAAAGGGGTATTCATAGGATATCTCGAATGAGTGAAAGGATACAAGGTATGGTGTAAAGACTTGACACCACCAAGGGGTATCATAAGCCGTAACATAACATTCGATGAGACGACGATGTTGAAAATCTTCTAAGAAGATGAGAAAGAAGAACCTGTGCCCAAAGAAGACTCAGTACCCGAGTCAATAGAAGTTAAAGTGAAGCCTGAATCAAGATCTGATATGCCTCCAGATCAACACTTCAACAAGAAAATTTTTAAAGATGAATCAAGAACACTGGCAAGTTCCTCCAAGTCCACCCAAAGAAAGACTAGGACTCTTGAGATGGAACTTAAATAGTACCAGCTAGCCAGAGACAGATTAAGGAGAACGATAAACTCACCAGTCAGGTATGCACAAGCAGATTTGGTTGCTCATGCTTTTAATTCTACTTACACTCTTGAGTATGATGAGTATAGGATATATGGTGAGGCTATAAATAGTAAAAATAAGAAAGAATGACATAGGCCATAGAAGAAGAGATTAGTTCCTTTAGAAAGAACAATACCTAAAAGTTTGTGGAAAGAGCTTAAAAGAAGTTAATCGGGTGTAAGTGGGTGTATAATGTGAAGAATAGGATACCGGGGATAGAGCCTACGAGATTCAAGGCTAAGTTAGTTGCACAATGTTTTACTCAGAGACAGGGAGTTGATTTTCATGAGATATTCTCTCTAGTTGTCAAGCACACATCCATTAGGATTTTATTAGCTATGTATACAAACTTTGATCTACATCTAAAGTAGATAGATGTAAAGACAATTTTTCTGTATGGAGAACTTGAAGAGACAATATACATGGCACAGCCGCAGGGGTTCGAGGAGCCCGAAAAATAAGATCATGCTTGTTTGCTAAAGAAGTCGTTATACGAGTTAAAGCAATCACCTAAACAGTAGTATAGGAGATTTAACGAGTTAATGATGGCTTGTAGTTTTAGTAGAAGCAAGTATGACAGATGTGTGTACTTCAAGAACATAAGTTGTGGGATGATGTATTTACTTCTATACGTCGATGATATGTTGATCGCATGTAAGAATATAAAACAAAATACATAAGCTCAAGAAGCAGTTGAGTAGCGAGTTTGAAATGAAAGATTTAGGAGCAACGAAGAGAATTTTAGGTATGGATATTGTGAGGGAAATAAGAGATGTTATCTTCTTGTCCCAACAGCGATATATACTCAAAATTCTAAAGAAGCTTGGTATATTGAACGCAAAGATTGTCTCTACTCCTTTGGCTATGCATTTCAAACTTTCACCAGCACAATCGTCAATATCTAATGAGGAGAAACTGCAGATAAGTACAGTACCGTATGCAAGCGCTTTGGAGAACATTGTGTATGTAATGGTTTGCACCAGACCAGACATAGCACAGGCTGTGAGTGTAGTGAGTAGATACATAGCAAATCCAGGAAATGGGACATAGCACAGGCTGTGAGCGTGGTGAGTAAATACATAGCAAATCCAGGAAAGGATCATTGCTTGTAGTAAAGTGGATTCAGAGATATCTCAAAGAGACGTTGAATCACGGGTTAATGTATAAGAGGGACGAGGACAGCAATAAAATGGTAAGAATATACGTAGACTCAGATTATGCAAGTAATCTTGACAAAAAAAGATCGTTGACAGGTTACGTGTTCACAGTGTTTGGGTGTAGTATGTGTTAGTGATTAATTATATAACATGTGGTTGCACTATCTACCACGGAGGCGGAGTACATAGTTGTTGGTGAAGCTATCAAAGGAGACCGTATGGTTAAAAGGAATATGCGCGGAGGTATTGGCTAGTGAAGATGTAAACACCGGTGTATATTGTGATAACCAGAGTGCTATACACCTAAGTAAGCATCAAGTGTTCTACGAGAGGTCAAAACACATTGATGCGAAGCGCCATTACATTCGAGAAATTGTCTAAAGTGGTGATGTTAGTCTAACAAAGATAGTGTCGTCTGAAAACCCTGCTGATATATTGATTAAGCTACTGCTCTCGATTAAGTTCGTCCTCTGCAAGGACTTAGCCAGAGTCATTACTTTGTGAGGATGACCGAAGATGCGAAAATGAGAGATCGAGTTGCTTTGTGAATGATTTTGAATCAAGAAAGGAATTTGTGAGAATATTAATTAAAAATTATCGAAATGTGATTTGGTGATTAAGCTAAGTGCGTAGGGTGCGTAAGAATTAAAGACGGACGTAAAAGGAGGCAGAAAATGAAAAGGGGCACACCAAGCTTCAGCGTCGCGGCAACCAGGCGTAGGCACCACAGCGCCCAATCCAGCACCTACGCACCAGTGAGCGCTGAGCTCCGCGGCGCTAGTCGCGGGAATTGGTTTCCAGTTTTGAGTTTTCCTTATGTTGTCTCCCACTTGTTTCAGAACTCCTTAATACGACTCTCACACGTATAGGGTAAACCTAAGACGTCTCAAAGCCTATATAAAGGAGTTCAATTGGTTTGTAAATATATCTTAGCGATCAAACACATCTTTGTGATAACTTAATAGATCTTAGTGATCATCAAACACATTTTTGTGATAGTTTGAAAAATCTTTATGGTTTTTTGTGAACGAAAATTCTTAGAGTGTAAGAGAGAGTTTTCTTTGTGATCTTTCTTGTAAAATGCATACTTTATGAGTGTTTTGTGACTCATAATAAGATAAGAGTGTGATCTTAATCCGCCGTGGATGTAAACAAGTTGTCAAACTACGTAATTCTTTATGTATTCTTCTTTTACTATTTTTCTATTTATTCATTAATTACTTATTCTACATTATTATTTACTTAGGTGAATTACTTCTTTGTGCGCTTTCACTTCAACATAATTAAATATTAAAAATAAATTACTTATCAAAAAAATTAAATTAAAAGTTTTAACTGATACCAAACCAAAAAAGAAACAGCTGTCAATTAGACATGTAAAAACACTTGTATATTACATGTGTTATATGACCCCCGCAAAGCATTGCTATAAAGATATTATAACTTTTTTCAGGTCTTCCAACTTTTTCACATTATGATGATAATAATGAAGCCGAGACAATTACATCAGCAACTCAAAGACAGAATTTGGAGAGTGGCCAGAATTACAGTGACCACCGCCACGAACCGAAGAAGCAGAATGGTAACGGATAAGTGGAAAAGCTTTTCTCAATAAAAAAAATCGTATTTTCATTGAAAACTTTTAATTTAAAAATATATATTTTCATTTGAATATAATAAATAAATGGAGATTTGAGATTGAGATTTAACAACAGAGATTTGTGTCCAAAAATTTTACGAACTGGGCTTTCGTTAGCATTTTTGGCCGAGGATGTTCAAGTATTATTACCTCATAAATAATTATTTTTCTCATTTTTTAGATTTAAAAAATAAGAGAGCAAAAGACATTCACACATTTAAAATATTGTTTAACATCCGACTACACTCTCATAATTTTAATAATACTCATTTATACTCTTAATAAAAATATAATATAATAAATTAATAAAATACTCATCATAAATAGCATCCAGTCATTGCTTGTGAACCAAAATCGGTTAATACTGTTCGATCTACAGATGGTCATTGTTCACGTGTGTTTATGAACAATAACACACGTGAACAATATAGAACATTTTTATATGATTATTGATGGTGAACAATATCTGTCACGGTAATACTGTTTAGGTGTAGTACTTTTTACATAAATAGTGTCGTCGCGAATTATTTAGAAAAATTTTGTTAAAAATCGTCATTGCTTTCTCTGTGGCAGTAAGTTTCGCCTATGAGGCTTTTTCACAATGAGTGGGCCAACCGCAATCACATTACAACAGAGAACTTATGTAAGTGCAACTTGTAAAGGCCATTTGTAACTTATTTTTTGCCCTCACCTGTGGTATTCTTTGCGCCCGCTATGAATTGAATTCAAGTGCTTCTAGTTCTAAAAATGCGAATTTGGACATTAAAATAGTAAAATTTAATTAAAAATTTAATATCCGAATCAATAATTTTACTAAATAGTAGTGAGTTGTACTATTTATATAAATAATACCTCATGTGAATAGTATTATTACAGGAGATATAGTTCACCATCAACAATTATTTAAAAAATATTTTATACTATTCACATATAGTACTATTTATGTAAAAAATTATCATTCGCCAATCAAACAGTATTTATTAATAATTAATTTTTGTTTATAAATAACTGTCTATTTATAATTAACACTTTATTAATTTATTATAATATTTTTTTATTAAAAGTGTAATTAAATTTATGAGTGTAATTAAATATTGAACAATACTTTAAGGGTTTGGATACTTTGCAAAAAAACATTAGCTTGGGTAAAGGAAATTCTAGTTTTCCTAACTTCTAGTTTTCCTAAATTCTGTCTGCGACTCATACTTTTTCTTCAAACTTTTTAAGAATCAACAGTTTAGTCTTTGAATTTTTTTTAAATATATTAGATTCCTAAATTTTTTTAATATACTCAATCTAATATCTGTTGTTAAAAAATAACATATGAATTGCATCTTTATAAAACAGTAAAATTAGTATATTTTTTATAATAAATAATCCCGTATTTAATTAAATTTATTTTATTATTCTAAAAAAAATGCACCTCAAACATTAATTTTTAACAATAATAACGAAAATGAGTGTTTCAAAAACATGGAAGTCAAATAAATAATTCAAAAAAAATTACAAATTTTTTTTTTACTTAATGCCCAATAACTCATCTATATTTGCTGTCATTTGATATTGTTGTGTTAAGGACTAAGTTTTTTTAACCATTGCATAATTTTATACATTTCAAATTTGTATCTTATATAATTTTATTATTTAATAATTACATGACACCTTATTATTTAAGATACAATTTAAGATATGTAGCATTACTCTTAACCATTATACTTTAAAAATTAAATGAATGCACAACAATATTAAACAAAATCTTAATCCAATTAACGCATTTAGATCGTTGTTTCAATTTCTTGATCTCCTTTTATCTATGTTATAATTTGCACTGTACAAATAAAAGTATCATTTGATAGCATTACTTTTGTATATCGTTTTAATTAAGAATATGTTGACCAAGTTACCCGAAATGCAGCAATTGTAAATAGGTGGATTGCCGTGTGCAGCCGCCTGATTGAAGGTGCGTATAGTGGTCATGAACAAGCAATTGTTAATGGTGATAAATAACATTTACTCAGTTTAATTTACTCTCAACATTACGAGGAATGTTTATTAAATTAAAAGAAAAAAAAAGTGCAATATTTAAATGGTGTAGCTTTTAAAATCCTTCGCTGCACTATTTTAATCTTAGCAGGAAAGGTGACGAGTCTATCAGCCTTACATGCATTTTGCATGAAGACGTAAATTAGCAACAAAAAAAAAAAAACCCTCGCCACATTAATTCTCTCTAAAAATGTACTTCTTTCCATAAAAAGTAGCTCCTTGTTTTTTTTGGGTATCGCTCCAGAGCCTTAGCTACCAAATTAGGAATCAATATCTTTCACTTCATTCCTTAATAGCTGGAGTATCACTTATTTAATTGCGTTATTTAATTTGTTATAATGTTCGTGCCCAGGATGGCCGATGATTAACAAAATCTGGAAGGAAAAGAAAAAACATAAATTAGCAAGTAAACTGGTGAAGAAGTTTGTGGAAAAAGACCTTTCCTGGCAGCAGTTACCTGAAACAGAGACAAAAGACGATGTCACAGTTTCCATAGGACTAGGCAAAGCTGGCACGTTTCAGAAAAACAAAGTAGGCAGCGAATCAAAACCTGATAAGACATCAGCAAGGGCTGAGATTCCGTTAATCTTCGCAGCAAGCACTGGAATAATAGAGATTTTTGACGTGATAACCAAGCGATTTCCTCAAGCAGTTCATTACATTACTGCAGAGGGGCAGAACATATTACATGTGGCGATATTATTTCGTCAAGAAAGAATCTTCAAGCGCATAGAGGCTATGAATAAATTGTCACGGGAAAAATTGGCTGCAAGGATTTACAATTATGGCAACACTATAATGCACCATGTTGCAGATATGACATTTTATTAAGGAGGATCACGCCCTGGCCCTGCTCTCCAATTTCAGGAGGAGTTAGAATGGGCCCAGGTGATCCTTTCTCTACTCACTTTTTCCCGTTTACTCTTACCAATTTTTTTCAAAATTAAGTTTTGTGCTCAAGGTATACACATATAGATTTTTCTTTTTTCTTTTTTTTGGGAATCTTGTGCACATTTTAAAATAGAATTAGGATACTCTCCTATTCTAATCTTATCTAATCTTTAAAAGATTTATTAACACATGTATCTTATTTTATTTTATTTTATTATTAATTTATTTTTTATTAACTACAACTCTATATTAGTAAAAATAAAAAAATAATAAAAGAAAATTAGATTAATAGAGGATCAGGTTAAAACTTAAAAATGTAGACCTCCAATATTAAATATATACCTATGTTAAAATGTGCAAAAAAAAATCTAAATCAAATAATTTTTATTTTTATATGTACATTCTTGACTCATCTATATATATACGTAAATACTTCTATAGTATATTCAATCTCTTCACTTTTTAAAATAATTTGTCCAATTCTGGATGATAAAGAAGTGTACAATAATGCATCAGAATTTATCATCAGTTCTTTTTTTAGCAACTCTTGAAATAGAGATTTGTCCTGCTATATGTTTAAAAAATTGTAAACAGTCATCAAATTATATATATATATATAAAATGATGTGTCAAGTAATTATTGGATGATGAAATAATTTAAATTATAAAATTATTAATTATATTCAATAATTATTTAATATATCATTACATATAACTTGGGATACAAATTTAAAATATATAGCATTATTCATATATATACATATATATATATATATAGTCTAGATACAAAATTTAGTAACTTGTTAAAATGTCAACTGAGATTGATTATATATATATATATATATATGAACGATTAATTTGGTGTAATTTTCTCTTTGTATGAAATATGCAGCGTGCGAAAGACCTGATGCCGTCTCATTATAAATTGCACCGTAACAAGAAGGGATAACAGCAAAAGATCTCTTCGAAGAAACTCACGAAGTTCAGTATACGAAAGCACAAGAATGGTTGAAGAACACCTCTGAGTCATGCTCTATCCTCGCAATTCTTGTGGCCGCTGTTGTCTTTGCGGCTGCTTACACTGTGCCCAGAGGTGTGGATTCGAAAAATGGTCTTTCGGTTTGGCTCAACTCTCCACTCTTCAAGCTCTTTGCTGTCGTGGACGTAGTATCCCTAGCCTGCTCCTTGACCTCCGTTGTGATGTTTGTCTCTATTCTCACGTCGCCGTTTCAACGAGACAATTTCCTGTACGCTCTTCCTCGAAAGCTTAGCATAGGCTTCTTCTCCCTCTTCCTCTCCGTAGTAACAACCATGATTACTTTTACGGCTTCGGTTCTGCCCACTGTTCGTTTGGGGAAACACTAGAGTAGCAATCTCTTTTATACTGCTGCTTTCATTCCAGTCACGATATTTGCACTCGTCATGTTCCCTTAGTATTCTCTGTTTGTAAGTATTTTTATTGGATTTATAAAGCTAATTGCCAAGGCTCTTCTACCTGGGATGAAGAAGAGTGTGTAAGATTTGGATATGAGAGCTTTAATTCTACATGATAGCTCAAATGCCATTTGTATTTCCTTTTACATTCTCTTTCGTACTTCTTTAATTCTTCCAAGTTTTTTTTCTTTTATGGTGTGTCGCAAAGGAAGTGAAATTATGAATCTAGTATTTTAGTCTCTTCTATCATTAATAAAGTTGTTTCTGACTAATCTGAATATTCTTTCCGATGAGAAGTTCATAGAACATGTAACGGTTTTCATAATTCTATCTGTACTTTTTATTTGCTTCATTTTTAGTGTCTTCCCATTATTGTCTCTTAGTTATGCATTTTTAGAGAGATATGAATATGATTCAATTTTAATAATATATTAGTCTTTTCTTTTATAAAATTTTGCTCATACCGCAAAAATTTACCACATAAAAGAAAGTCATAAAACATGCCTATTTAGTTAAAAAAAAATTCTAGAGAGCTATCTTACTCAGAGTGGACTCAGAATGATGAGTGTGAGGGGCTAAAATGTTAAAATTAAAAAGTTTAAGAGGTTAAATATATTAAGAAGTTAAATTGTCAAATAAATTAATAGGGGCTAAAACATAAAATTTCAATAATTAGAGGATATATAAAAAGAATCATAACTACATGCTTAATGACTTGCAAATTTTGTGAAACCTATAGAGTCGGAGCCTTCAAACCTAAATATAATTCTGCACTAACTTAATTAGCTTAAAAATAAACAGAGGACTCAGAATTAGTTAAATTATAATGATTACGTTGGTGTTGACGACTTTTCAACAAAATACGGGTGCAAAGCATCCTCTGTTTATCTGCGTATATTGATTTTCTTATAATTTGATTGAAAGATATAACAAAAATGATGCAATACAAAATGAGTAGCCAATATTTTTGCCCACACTTGAGAGTTGTCATCTTCACAGCTGCCTACACTATACCTGGAGGTTCAAATAATAATGATTGTGGCATCCAATTGTGTTTCTCTTTCTACCCTCACGTCTGACTTTTGAATTCCTGGAAGATTTTCACTTCTCACTCCAAAAAAAAATTTTAAAAACAAGATGTTCGAATTCATCTTACTCCTAGCTTCATAGTAGCAAGTGGCAACAACAAAGCTAGCAACCCAGAAAGTCTAATATATATTGGAGGCAGTACAATCATTTAATAATATTATAACAAGCATATTTTTATTTATTATAACTAAATCTTTATTTATTTATTATACGAATGAGATGTATCTTCGAATATTATAAACTTTCTCGGTTGAAGCACAGACGGTGGACCACGGCTGTTACTTACACTGTTGCATTTGCTCCTGCCAGCTTGATGGCTGTGGCGCAGTTCCCTTATTGTGTTGTATTTACGGGGGGCTTTGAAGAAGTTTCTCAAGTGTTGATCAAGAAGATTCTAGAGAAATATATTACAAGATTATACTCATTCTTGTGCTTCTTCCCTTATTTACATCTTTTTTAGAGATTCAGTGATTCTAAATGTTGTTTAAACAAAAATTGAGATGTATATTAAATTATATAATTATAAAAAATTTAAAATATGTAAGACACAAAAAAAAAAATGAAACGAAACTCAAAACACAAAAGAAATGAAAAAAAAGTGTGAAAGTTGGTGCAGGACTGAGCGTCGCGGCATTCAAATTAGTATGTTAGCGCTGCGGCGCCATGTTCCTGTTGGTGTGTAAATAAAAAAATTTGATTTATAAAAATAAACGCAGTGAAAATCAGATCGTCTTATTCATAATTACATATATAGGGATAGAAGATTATCTCAATTCTTCGCTATAGCGGATCTTGAATTGACTGACTGCAATTTTCTCTATTATCCTTAATTTTCAAACTCAACGCGTGTGGGCACGTGAATCTTTCTTAATCTCTTAAAATACTAATATCAAAATCGGAGATAATAGTAATAATTAAATTCTTTTTTCCACATAAGAATACGTAAAAAGAATTTTTTTTCTATATTATTGTCTCTCTTTATTACTCCATACCTCTCATATATATAAGGATCTCCCTTGGGTATTTAGAATTAAAAAATTAGAGTTTGATTAAGATTTGAGCTAGTAAAGGGACTGCAAGACCCATGGCCTTCCTAACTCCAACTTAAAAGACTTAATTCTTATTATCTCATAATACACCAATTCTTTTAAATTAACTTCGGACTATTCCACTCAAAGTCAAGGGCTATACTCTAGTAACCCATGTTATAAAGTAAAAGCTCATTTATTTAAAACTTCTTTTAATTAACTTGAGTTTAGTCTTTAGACCAATAATAACCACATAGTTGACCATCTAATTGATGTCGATAATTAAAGTTAGACCATGAAAAAAATGTCTTGTCTCTTTAATTACTTATTTACCCCTAAGTCACTGAATACTCTAATGATCACTTTTAATATATCTATTTTTGTAAATAAATTTACATATAAATATTATTATTCAATAAATAATTTATTGAATAAACTATGACCACAGATTCTAATGATCAAGTACTGCAAACAGCTTAGGTGAACATTAATGATTAGATTCTATCTTGCAAATATATGTTCCTACGACCCATGAAATTATATCTCCAAGCTATCGAGGTTTTTAACCGTTTATATGGATCTCACTCCGTAATAACTCAAAAGATACAATAGATGAATGTAAGTTCATTACCTGCTCAGGATTAAGATCAATCAAACTTATTAAAGTTTTTGTGAATTAAGATCTTCGACATTTAGTTAACCAGATCAAATTCACAGTAGTCCCGTTCAATATAACATATACACTAATTTTTCTACTCAAAGTCTCTACTTCGATGATTAAGGTAAATCATCTACTATAAGAAGCAGAAAAACTACAACCTTTCATAATAAAATTCCCTATTTCATTAATGGCTGCGAACTAGATTTAATTTATAAAGAACTTGTAATCTATACCCTCTATATTAGCATCATATGCCTAATACATAGATCACATACTTTATAAATATGGGCTCATCAATGTATACTCAATTATATATATGAATAAACTTTATTGATCTAATAAAAATGTTATTACACATGCTTTAAGGGCATAAAATAACATAAAATGTCTAACAGTTCCCAATGGCACCGCAGTGTCAGAGCGTGCTTAGTCCATTTTTGTTTTGAATTTCTAATTTTTGGGAAGTTTTAGACTTCTAAAATAAGTGGATTCTTACTACAATAAAGTTTGGGGTTAATAGGCACGAAATAACTTATATATAAATACTTGTAAACCATTTAGGTTGAAATCAAGCATTAAAAATGGGAAGAACTGGGTAAACACTAAGTGCTTGTGTACGCTTGGGTAGAACCATTTTTTGGGTGTTCATTACTCGTGATAGAGTAAGAATACACTAAATATTGGATCCTTAAAGGTTTTTCATTGGGTCTTCCTTGTAAAATCTCTAGGGAGTTAATAAGAAATGCTAAGATCCTTGGATCCACCATGGACGTAGGTAATTGTATTTTTCTCTTTATTATCTGTCTTAATTTCTTGTTATTTTGTGTGATATACAAGTTATTCTGTTGCGCAAAGAGTTTAGGATTCTTCGCTTTAACCTAATATCATAGGGAGAATGGGGATTCATCCAACAAACTGGTATCACAGTTAAGATTCGATAATACACACTTGGGATTTTTAAATTATGGCTGCAATCAAGTAAGAAATAAAGAAATTCAATGAGATGAATGACTTTAATCTTTAGAGGAAGAAGGTTATGGCTCTACTAGTGAAGGAATGGCTAGACTCAGCCTTAGAGAAAGTCAGCTCCTCAACTAGCAAAAAGACAACAACCTCAAAGTCCGAGCATAAAAATTGGGACACAACTCAAAAAAAATCTCATAGCACTATAATTCTAGGGTTGAGCGACAAAGTATTAAGGGAAGTTAGTGATGAAAAAATCGTTATGGGGCTATAGAAGAGACTCGAAGCATTATACATAAAGAAGTGTCTTGCAAAGACTCTTTTTGTGAAAAAGAAACTACATTGGTTAATTATACACAAGAGATCTTCATTGAGAGTCCACATTGACGAGTTCAACAAGATCATCATAAGTCTTGAGCAATTGGGCATCAAGACTGAGGATGAAGACAATGCCATAATCCATTTAAGTTCATTGCCGAAGAGCTATGAGAGTTTTGTGGATACGCTGTTATATGGTAAGAAGTCCTTGATGATGATTGATGTCAATGCATCATTGAACTCAAAAGAATTGATAAAGAGATCTGAGTTCAAAAGTAGAGCAACATTGCTTGCACAATAAAAAAAGAGCAACCAATCGAGGAAGAGATCCAAGAAGTGTTTCCTTTGTAATAAGAAATGGCACTTTGTGAAGGATTGTCCGAGATCAAAAAGCCAATGAGGGTATGTTGCAATCAGTACTCTTGGGGAAAATACCGAAGTTGTAGATACGTTGGTAGCCTTAAAGAAAAAGTACGCTGACAAATAGATACTAAATTTGGGGTGTAGCATTTATATATGTCATAACAAATCGATGTTTACCAACTACAAAGTTAAGAAAGGTAAAGCTCTACTGGGGAATGACATGACTTGTGAGATCATGAAAATTGGTGATATAAGACTGAGGATGCAAGGTGAAAAAGTTAGAGACTTACATAGTGTAAGGCATGTTCCTAATTTGAGGAGGAACTTGATATCCCTAGGCAAGCTCAATGAGGATGGGTATTCGGTTAGATCGAAAAAAGAAAAACTAAGGGTAGAGAAATGATCTATAAGGTTTGAGGGTGAGAGGCACAATAGATGGCTCTATGTGCTTAATGTGATGGCTATAAGTGGCCTAACATGGGGTGCTGGGGTAATGCAGATTACTAGGCGACATCCAAATGGTACTCACCAAGGTGATGAGGGTCGAAAAGGAGTGCAACGCATCTATACCCTATGCAAGGTACACGAATACCTTTGAAGACTAAAGTCACTAGCTTGGAAAAAGTCAAGTCTTAGTGGAGACTTAACTAGACTTAACTCTAGATGATAGAGTAATGGTGTAGATCAGATCTAGAACTTTTTTATTTAGAAGATTTTGAATCAAGGAATGGTTTATTGGATATTTGGTGATTCAACAATCTTGTTTGGACAAGAATTGAGATGAATATCAAATAAAAGAGTCACAAGAAGTTTAGAACGTGTGGGACACGATAAAAAAGTCTAGGATATGTAGGACACTAAGGGAGAAGCGAAACGGGACTTCAAGACTTATAGAAAATAAAGAAAATGTGCTGAAGCTAGTGTAAGCCTGAACGCCGCGGCACCTAAACCAGTATGCCAACACCGCAGAACCAATACCTCAGTGTCACGGTGCCAGAGCGAGCTGAGTTCGTTTTTGCTTTGGATTTCTGAGTTTTAAAAAGTTTTGAACTTTCAAAATAAGTGGACTCTTACTCAATAAGGATTCAGGTTAGTAGACACGAAATAATCTCTATATAAACACTTGTAAACCCTTTAAGTTGAAATCAAGCATGAAGAGAGATTTTAAGAGACGGAAGAATTGAATAGACACTAAACGTTTGTGTGCGCTAGGGTATTTTGTGTGAATTGTGAGGCTTATGAAAGGATTAATCTCCATTGATAGGTTAAGGAGATTTAAGCCTTGTAGCTGAAAGTGTTAAGAGGTAAGTATACTAGACTTTTACTGAAATCACTATAAGCATAGTAATTGTCTATGTATGATTTTGTAAATGTGCTTAAAAATATGTTTATGTTATGCCAAAGTGTATTTGATATGAAATGTGAATATATGTTTATGAATATGAGCATTGACATTGAGCATGGACATACATGTATTTTTTTTGAAAGTGAGCTTTCAAAATAAGATATGTTTAACAAAGAAAGCTTTTGAAGTGTAATATGTCCATGAGAAATATTTTGTGTTTTGAGGGTACTTGAACTCACTGTTGACTTAGTAGGCATTTTATGTGATTTGTGGAGCCTTTATGTGTGGCCTTTCCTTCGAGATTGGTATATGTTATGTGTTCCGTATGTAGGGAGGATCCTATTGGTACCTAAAGGAAGAGTGAGTCATCACATTCGTGTGGTGGCGTATTGGTACACGTGAGAGGACTCACCGATGATCAGGGTGAGGGTTTGGCTTTTACCTTTGGGCATAAGCGTTATATATGTATGATTTAAAGACCTCACTTGTACTATTCCTCTCATACGGTATGTCACCTACGAGTGACATTTGGCTCATTATATGATATGTGATATGTAAGTCCTACTAAGTAGTAGTCGAGTAATGGTATTCCTATTATGTGTTTTGAAAGAATGTGTAAGCGCTTACATGATATGTGATTTGATAAGATTATGATTTTGATTGATCATAGCATATCATACATATGCATTGTGTACATATATGTATTTGTATTTGATATATGAAAAATTAGTATGCTTACTGAGTTTTATACTCATTATAGTTTATGGTGATTTCAGGTAAATAAGGTGCATGTGTGCTTAGCGGATTTGGCAAGGCTTCTGCTGTTCCTTGGGTTCCCTAAGTTGCTAGGTTGTTGTGTGTTTCATTTGGGGACACGTGGGATAAGATATTTGGTTTGTCCCTATTGAATAAATACTTATGTATTATTTCATTGTGTGTGGATTGGATTTGGTTTAAGTTTTATAAAGTGTGGTTATTGGATGATTTTAAGTAAGAATTTGCAATGGATATATTCTGGGCTCCCGGTAACAAAGTTGCTACTGGTGACGTAGTAGAGTGTTAATCTCTGAGAAAACTCTGCGTATCTCCGGTTTAATAATTGTCCCAGTCATAATTCAATTGCTATAATTCTGAAAGAAATTGAAATGAATGTTTAAATATTGTCAAGAGAAGTTTATATTTATATGTTAGGTTATGGGTGATTTTAGTGTTGAACTTACTAGCAACTTGCTAAGGATTTCTGTGTTGAATGAAATTTGAAAATTTTGTGTAATATTATTTATGAGTGCACATGCAGTGAATGAATGTAAGTGATGTCGTGTGTCGGATCTTTTGGGTCTGGGGCGTGACAGCTATTAGTGGTATCAAAGCTAAGATATGATTCTGTAGACTTTATGTGTCTAGTGAAGGGAACCCAGCCGATGCCAAATCCTTAAGATTGTATGTGTGCTTATTTATGTATATTGATTTATTTGATATCTTACTTACTTATCTTTGTGATTTTGAAAAGATGGGGCGTAATCCAAGAATTACTAGAAGTGCTGATACTGTGAATGAGAGTACTTCAGGAGAAAATCCTGCTACCATCCAAAATATTGTTCAAGCAGTGAATAATGTGCTTCAACAACAACGACCCAAAGCAGACCATAATGATAAATTCCATGTTATTGAGAAATTCAGAAAATTACAACCACCATCATTTGAAGGCTCAAAAGACCCGCTGGTTGCTGAGGAGTGGATCCGTGAGTTGGAAAAGATATTCAGCCTCCTCGAATGTTCAGATTCACATAAAGTAAGTTGTGCCACTTACATGCTTAAGGAGGGAGCCAGTCATTGGTGGGAGATGACCATGCGGACACTGAATATTGATAAGAACAAGATAACATGGGAAAGATTCAAGGAAGTATTTAATGAAAAATACTTTCCCCAGTCCCTAAGAGATGAGAAAGAGGCAGAATTTATCCACCTTACTCAGGGCAAAATGTCAGTAACAGAATATGAGAGGAAGTTTGAGGAGTTGTCTAGGTTTGCTCCCCACTTAGTAGACACAGAAGCACGTAAGGCCAAAAGGTTTCAGATGGGTCTTAAACCAGAAGTGAGAAGGTTACTCTCTGTCCTTGATCTACAAACTTACAGTGCAGTATTACAGAGGGCTGAAATATTAGCAAGGGATGAAGAATTGGCAGCACCATCTGAGTCCAAACATATGGGTTATCATCGATCAGAAAAGAGACCTTGGGTTAAAAATAATCAGAAAAAGTTTGACAGGTGGAAAGGAAAGAAGAGGCATAGGAATGATGACATTGAAAAGAAGGATTTTCCATTATGTGATACATGTGGGAGACCACATGGAGGGGTGTGTTTCAGGAAAAGTGGAGCTTGTTTTAAGTGTAGAAAGATTTGTCATTTTATTCAGGATTGTCCAGAGATGAAGAATGATCATGGAGGATTTAAGAAAGATCAGAAAGCTCAAGCAAGAGTCTATGCTCTTACCAGAAAAGAAGCAGATGATTCACCTTCTGTGGTGACAGGTACAATTTCCATATCTGGCCAGCATGGTTTAGCTCTTTTTGATTCGGGTTCTACCCATTCATTTGTGTCACATGCATTTGTTAGTAATATGGGGGTTGTGCCAGAACCTTTGGGTGTAGATTTATGTGTTGCAACTCCTTCAGGAGATTTGATGTGTGCTACAAATGTGGTAAAATCATGTAAAATTGAAATAGGAGATAAGGTGCTACAAGCAGATTTGATTATCTTGAATATGTATGATTTTGATGTTATATTTGGCATGGATTGGTTGTCTATGTACCATGCTAATGTTAAATGCTTTGAGAAAGAAGTTGTTTTCCAACCACCCGCGGAGCCTGAGTTTAGTTTTATTGGTTCTAAGTTATGCTCTTTGCTAAAAGTAATATCTGCTTTACAAGCTTGGAAAAGTCTTAAGAAGGGTTGTCAGTGTTTCTTAGCGACTGTAGTGGATACAAAGAAAGAAGAAATGAAAATCCAAGATGTTCCAGGGGTGAATGAGTTTATAGATGTATTCCCTGAAGATTTACCTGGAGTTCCACCAGATCGAGAGATTGAATTCACTATAGAACTTCTGCCAGGAACCAGTCCTATATCTAAAACACCTTATCGTATGGCACCAGTAGAGCTTAAAGAGTTGAAGGAACAGCTACATGAATTGCTTGAGAAGGGGTTTATTCGCCCGAGTATTTCACCTTAGGGTGCTCCAGTTCTTTTTGTTAAGAAGAAAGATGGTTCAATGAGATTATGTATTGATTATCGAGAGTTGAACCGTGTGACTGTAAAGAATAAATATCCACTTCCAAGAATCGATGATTTATTCGATCAGTTGCAAAGAGCTTGTGTATTCTCAAAAATTGATCTTCGTTCTGGCTATCATCAATTGAAGATCAAGAAAGAAGACATTCCAAAGACTGCATTTCGTACCAGATATGGGCATTATGAGTTTATTGTTATGCCATTTGGGTTGACAAATGCACCTGCTGCTTTTATGGATCTAATGAATAGAGTATTCAAGGATTATTTGGATAGGTTTGTTATTGTATTTATTGATGACATCCTAGTGTACTCTAAGAGTAAGGGAGAACATGAAGAACACTTAAGAAAAGTCCTACAAGTGTTAAGGGAGAAGCAGCTTTATGCAAAATTCAAGAAATGTGAATTCTGGCTAGATCGAATGGTATTTTTAGGACATGTTGTTTCCTCAAAGGGAATTTCAGTGGATCCAAGCAAAATTGAAGCAGTGGTGAATTGGTCCAGACCAACTAATGTGGGGGAAATTCGAAGTTTTCTTGGGCTGGTAGGATATTATAGACGGTTTGTTGAAGGATTCTCTAAGATAGCTTCACCTTTAACTCAATTGACAAGAAAGAATGTCAAGTTTCAGTGGTCAGAAGAATGTGAGAAAAGTTTTCAAGAACTCAAGCATCGGTTAGTATCTGCTCCCATACTAACCATCCCTTCTACTTCTGCTGGATTTGTGATTTATAGTGATGCTTCCAAGAAAGGGCTTGGGTGTGTATTAATGCAGAATGGAAAGGTAGTGGCATATGCCTCACGACAACTAAAGACTTATGAGCAGAATTACCCTACTCATGACTTGGAGTTAGCTGCAGTAGTTTTTGCTCTGAAAATTTGGAGGCATTATCTTTATGGAGAAATGTGTGAAATTTACACAGATCACAAAAGTCTTAAATACTTCTTTACTCAAAAGGAGTTAAATATGAGGCAACGTCGATGGTTGGAACTAGTCAAAGATTATGACTGTGTGATTAACTACCATCCGGGAAAAGCTAATGTTGTAGCAGATGCTTTGAGTAGAAAATCTTCAGGACATATGGCAGCACTTTTGACTACTCAAAAGCAAATTTTGTTGGATTTAGAAAAGCTTTGCATTGAAGTGGTAAGATCTAATGATAGGGCTTATGTTGTAAGTATGTCCATTCAGCCTACCCTAATTAAGAGAATTAAGGAAGCACAAGGTAATGATGTGCATCTGAAGAAAATTATGGAAGAAATTTCATTGGGTAAAAGGCCTAACTTTGCTATTTTTGATGATGGAGCTCTACATTTTGAAGGTAGACTTTGTGTGCCTAATAATGATGAGTTAAAAAATGAGATCTTGGTTGAAGCTCATAGTTCACCATATACTGTCCATCCGGGAGGTACCAAGATGTATCGAGACCTACGAGCTATTTATTGGTGGGTTAATATGAAAAGAGAGATTGCAAAATTTATAGAGCAATGTTTGACATGTCAGCAAGTTAAGGCAGAACATCAGAGACCATCTGGGTTATTGAAACCTTTATTGGTACCGAAATGGAAATTGGAGCACATAGCCATGGATTTTGTAGTTGGGTTGCCAAGTACACAAAAGAGCTACAATGCCATATGGGTGATTATTGATAGGCTAACAAAATCAGCACATTTTATTCCAATATGCACCACTTATTCCATGGATAGGTATGCCCAATTATATGTTGATGAAATTGTGAGGCTTCATGGAGTACCTGTGTCAATTGTATCTGATAGAGATCCCCGATTTACTTCAATATTTTGGAAGAGCCTACATAATGCTATGGGCACGAAGTTGAACTTCAGTACTGCATTCCACCCACAGACTGATGGTCAATCTGAAAGGACCATTCAAATTCTAGAAGATATGTTGAGAGCATGTGTGTTAGACCTTAAAGGTAGTTGGGACAAACACCTTTCATTAGTGGAGTTTGCATACAACAATAGTTATTAATCAACTATTGGTATGGCCCCATATGAAGCTTTGTATGGAAGAAAATGTAGATCTCCTGTGCATTGGGATGAAGTTGGAGAAAGAAAAATTTTAGGGCCAGAGATTGTCTAGCAAACTTGTGAGGTTATAGAGAAGATAAGAAAAAGAATGAAAGTGGCTCAGAGTAGACAGAAAAGCTATGCAGACAATAGAAGAAAAGATCTAGAATTTAAGGTGGGTGAAAAAGTATTTCTTAAGGTTGCTCCAATGAAAGGAGCCATGAGATTTGGCAAGAAAGGAAAGTTGAGTCCAAGATTCATTGGTCCATTTGAAATCCTTGAAAGGATAGGTGATGTGGCTTATAGACTTGCCATTCCTCCATCATTATCAGGAGTTCATAATGTGTTCCATGTGTTCCATGTGGCCATGTTGCGAAAATATGTTTCAAACTCCTCACATGTGTTAAGCTATGAGCCACTTCAACTTAGGGATGATCTCACTTATGAAGAAGTGCCCATTAGAATTTTGGACAATAAGGAGCAAATTCTTCGTACTAAGAAGATTGATTTGGTAAAGGTTTTATGGAGAAACCATGCAGTTGAAGAGGCAACCTGGGAACGAGAAGAGGAAATGAGATCTAAGTATCCTCATCTATTTGCTTAAGTTATGAATTTCGAGGACGAAATTCTTATAAGGAGGGGAGAATTGTAGTAACCAGTATCCACGACTGGTAAGAATAAGTATTTATATATGTATAAATATACGTATTTTATTTGTATGTTGGTGATACTTGAATTATATATTGTTATTAGTAATATTTTTATAGGTTAAGGATATACGATTGGTATTGGGTTTATTTGTATGACTTTAGATTTATTTTAGGGACCAAATTGTTATACTTTGAAAGTTTTGGGGGCAAATTCGTAAATATCAAAAATTAGCCTCTTAGTATAAAAATACACTTTTAAACCCTAATTTACCATTTTTAGGTCGAGCTACCCATTTTAAGAGAGAGAAGAGAGAAATAGAGGAGAGAGAAAGAGGAGAAGAAGAAGAAAAAGAAGAAGAAATTGGAATTTTGAATTTCAAGAGGTATATCATACGTATTTCTCAATTTATTGGTATTAATTAAGTTAATTTCTTTAAGTTTTGATTTGTGAAAATATGTATAATTGAGGATTTGTTGTGTATTTCGTAAGATCATATGAGAATTGATGATGATCTATAAGATAGTTTGATAAATCATGATGAATTATGGAATTTCTGCTGGATAACCTCTTGATCTAGGAATTTTATAAATTGTTGTGATTCGATTCTGGTTTTTAATTTTGAGTATATGAAATTAGACATGTTTAGGATCATCTGAGACTTTGAATCGACTGAAAATCTCGGAAATTGAATTTGTAGTGAATTTACCAAAATGACCCTGGAATTCTGGAAATTTCCTGTGTAAACAGTATGATACAGTGGAAAATAATTTTTGACCTGCTGAATGATCTTTAAAAATTACGAATTTGTGGAATATGATAATTTTATATGTCTAATATGATATACTCGGAATTGAGAATTTAGATCAATGTGGTTGAAGTGTTATGAATTTCTAAACTGTATCAGCTCATTGTAATATTTGATTAACAGATTTTTAAAGTTATAGAATAAAATAGTTTTAAAATACTTTTGGCAGTGATTTGGAAGTGAAATATTTATCATGGACTGAGATATGTGTTAAGAGTAATTATGTGGTAGTTTTATAATTTTTGAGTTAGTATATGATTTTATAAAATTGTGAGATTGAATACTGTTCAGTAAGTATCTTGATCCTGTCAGGTTTGTAGTTTGGATTCGATGGTGTGTATGGAATGGATTGTGTATGAATTTTGATATAATGTTCATATATAAGAAGGATATATGAGTCAAGAATGGTATATTCGGATTTTGGAATAATTGGACATCATTTGATGTATTGGAAATTTTTGTTAAGTGTAAGTGGTCAGAATGACAGGTTTTGAGAAACCAAATATTTAGACCAATTTGATGTGATAAATGCATTGTGTATAATTTTGTAAGCTATTTAAAGTATTTTGTGTGAATTGTGAGGCTTATGAAAGGATTAATCTCCATTGATAGGTTAAGGAGATTTAAGCCTTGTAGCTGAAAGTGTTAAGAGGTAAGTATACTAAACTTTTACTGAAATCACTATAAGCATAGTAATTGTCTATGTATGATTTTGTAAATGTGCTTAAAAATATGTTTATGTTATGCCAAAGTGTATTTGATATGAAATGTGAATATATGTTTATGAATATGAGCATTGACATTGAGCATGGACATACATGTGTAATATGTCCATGAGAAATATTTTGTGTTTTGAGGGTACTTGAACTCACTGTTGACTTAGTAGGCATTTTATGTGATTTGTGGAGCCTTTATGTGTGGCCTTTCCTTCGGGATTGGTATATGTTATGTGTTCCGTATGTAGGGAGGATCCTATTGGTACCTAAAGGAAGAGTGAGTCATCACATTCGTGTGGTGGCGTATTGGTACACATGAGAGGACTCACCGATGATCAGGGTGAGGGTTTGGCTTTTACCTTCGGGCATAAGCGTTATATATGTGTGATTTAAAGACCTCACTTGTACTATTCCTCTCATACGGTATGTCACCTACGAGTGACATTTGGCTCATTATGTGATATGTGATATGTAAGTCCTACTAAGTAGTAGTCGAGTAATGGTATTCCTATTATGTGTTTTGAAAGAATGTGTAAGCGCTTACATGATATGTGATTTGATAAGATTATGATTTTGATTGATCATAGCATATCATACATATGCATTGTGTACATATATGTATTTGTATTTGATATATGAAAAATTAGTATGCTTACTGAGTTTTATACTCATTATAGTTTATGGTGATTTCAGGTAAATAAGGTGCATGTGTGCTTAGCGGATTTGGCAAGGCTTCTGCTGTTCCTTGGGTTCCCTAAGTTGTTAGGTTGTTGTGTGTTTCATTTGGGGACACGTGGGATAGGATATTTGGTTTGTCCCTATTGAATAAATACTTATGTATTATTTCATTGTGTGTGGATTGGATTTGGTTTAAGTTTTATAAAGTGTGGTTATTGGATAATGTCGAGTTTTACAAAATTTAAGTGTCGAGTCAAGGGAACCGAGCAGATGCCAAATTCTTATGATTGTATTTGTAGTTTTGTTGTGTAAAAGTTTGACATATTCCTTAAATTTTGTATGATTTTGTGAAGATGACACATTATCCAAGAGCTGTTAAGATTGTTGTTGTTGTGGATAATGGTACCTTGTGGATCTTAATGTTACCATTTAGCATCATATCTTAGCTCTGATACCAATAAAAGCTGTCACGCCCCAGACCCAAAAGATCTGACACACGACATCACTTACATTCATTCAATAATACTTAAACATTCATTTTAATTTCTTTCAAAATTATAGCAATTGAATTATGACTGGGACAATTAGTAAACCGGAGATACGCAGAGTTTTCTCAGAGATTAACACTCTACTACGTCACCAGTAGCAACTTTGTTATCGGAAGCCCAGAATATATTCATTGCAAATTCTTACTTAAAATCAATCCATTACTACACTTGGTGAAACTTAAACTAAATCCAACCACACACAATAAAATAATACATAAGTATTTATTCACTAGGGACAAATCAAATATCTTATCCCACGTGTCCCCAAATGAAACACTTAGCAACCTAACAACTTAGGGAACCCAAGGAACAGCAGAAGCCTTACCAAATCCGCTAAGCACACATGTACCTTATTTACCTGAAATCACCATAAACTATAATGAGTATAAAACTCAGTAAGCATACTAGTTTTTCATATATCAAATACAAATACATATATGTACACAATGCATATGTATGATATGCTGTGATCAATCAAAATCATAATCTTATCAAATCACATATCATGTAAGCGCTTACACATTCTTTCAAAACACATAATAGGAATACCATCACTCAACTACTACTTAGTAGGACTTACATATCACATATCACATAATGAGCCAAATGTCACTCGTAGGTGACATACCGTATGAGAGGAATAGTACAAGTGAGGTCTTGAATAACACATATATAATGCTTATGCCCGAAGGTAAAAGCCAAACCCTCACCCTGATCATCGGTGAGTCCTCTCACATGCACCAATACGCCACCACACAAATGTGATGACTCACTCTTCCTTTAGGTACCAATAGGATCCTTCCTACATACGGAACACATAACATATACCAATCCCAAAGGAAAGGCCACACATAAAGGCTCCACAAATCACATAAAATGCCTACTAAGTTAACAGTGAGTTCAAGTACCCTCAAAATACAAAATATTTCTCATGGACATATTACACTCCAAAAGCTTTCTTTATTAAACACATCTTATTTTGAAAGCTCACTTACAAAAACACATGTATGTCCATGCTCAATGTCAATGCTCACATTCAGAAACATATATTCACATTTCATATCAAAATATACTTTGACATAACATAAACATATTCTTAACCCCATTTGCAAAATCATACAAAACAATTACTATGTTTATTGTGATTTCAGTAAAAAGTCTAGTATACTTACCTCTTAACACTTTCAGCTACAAGGCTTAAATCTCCTTAACCTATCAATGGAGATTAATCCTTTCATAAGCCTCACAATTCACACAAAATACTTTAAATAGCTTACAAAATTATACACAATGCATTTATCACATCAAATTGGTCTAAATATTTGGTTTCTCAAAACCTGTCATTCTGACCACTTACACTTAACAAAAATTTCTAATACATCAAATGATGTCCAATTACTCCAAAATCAGAATATACCATTCTTGACTCATATATCCTTCTTATATATGAACATTATATCAAAATTCATACACAATCCATTCCATACACACCATCGAATCCAAACTACAAACTTGACAGGATCAAGATACTTACTGAACAGTATTCAATCTCACAATTTTATAAAATCATATACTAACTCAAAAATTATAAAACTACCACATAATTACTCTTAACACATATCTCAGTCCATGATAAATATTGCACTTCCAAATCACTGCCAAAAGTATTTTAAAACTATTTTATTCTATAACTTTAAAAATCTGTTAATCAAATATTACAATGAGCTGATACAGTTTAGAAATTCATAACACTTCAACCACATTGATCTAAATTCTCAATTCCGAGTATATCATATTAGACATATAAAATTATCATATTCCACAAATTCGTAATTTTTAAAGATCATTCAGCAGGTCAAAAATTATTTTCCACTGTATCATACTGTTTACACAGGAAATTTCCAGAATTCCAGGGTCATTTTGGTAAATTCACTACAAATTCAATTTCCGAGATTTTCAGTCGATTCAAAGTCTCAGATGATCCTAAACATGTCTAATTTCATATACTCAAAATTAAAAACCAGAATCGAATCACAACAATTTATAAAATTCCTAGATCAAGAGGTTATCCAGCAGAAATTCCATAATTCATCATGATTTATCAAACTATCTTATAGATCATCATCAATTCTCATATGATCTTACGAAATACACAACAAATCCTCAATTATACATATTTTCACAAATCAAAACTTAAAGGAATTAACTTAATTAATACCAATAAATTGAGAAATACGTATGATATACCTCTTAAAATTTAAAATTCCAATTTCTTCTTCTTTTTCTTCTTCTTCTCCTCTTTCTCTCTCCTCTATTTCTCTCTTCTCTCTCTTAAAATGGGTAGCTCGACCTAAAAATGGTAAATTAGGGTTTAAAAGTGTATTTTTATACTAAGAGGCTAGTTTTTGATATTTACGAATTTGCCCCCAAAACTTTCAAAGTATAACAATTTGGTCCCTAAAATAAATCTAAAGTCATACAAATAAACCCAATACCAATCGTATATCCTTGACCTATAAAAATATTACTAATAACAATATATAATTCAAGTATCACCAACATACAAATAAAATACGTGTATTTATACATATATAAATACTTATTCTTACCAGTCGTGGATACTGGTTACTACAAAAACTATCGTTTGGATGTTTATTGCTCATGGTAGAGCAATGGTGCACTAAACACTAAGTCCTTTTGTGGGTTCTTCATTAAGTTTTCCTTATAAAATCTCTAGAGATTTAATAAAAGATATTAGGATCTTTGGATTCACCATGGACATAAACAATTGGTCGAACTACGTAAGTGATTCTATTGTACTCTTTTTTATCTGTTTTAAATTCTTTCTATTTTACTTGATATATATATTATTTCGCTGCACAAAGAGGTTAGGATTTAAAGTTGAACTTGATTAGAGTTTTTCACTTTAACTTAATCTCACAGGAAAAATTCTAATTCCTCTAATATCTGTTAAGTGTTAACTAATTTCCGTCATGAATAAGCCAATTAATCACTCTAACAAGCTAAATTGATTAAGTTGATAGAAAATGATATATAAATTTCCTCATTTGATTTCTTGCATGACTCTCGTTTAACAATACAGTCATGCTAGAGATCTCAAAAGATAATCCAAATTAGTTCCACAAGTTTCTTATTTTTTGTTATGTTCAAACCCTAACAGCATCTCAATGAAGGAATTTTTTCAATTATTATGATTAAACATATCAATTTATTTTACTGCACTTAAAAAGTATCATTCATATATTAGTTTTTCAACAATAAAATAGTATTTAAAAAATATAAAACTAAATAATTCGATAAAATTCAATAGATTAAACTTTGCAATTTTCCTATAAAAAAGAAAAATCAATTCCAATTAATCCTAAATCAAAGGGAAAACATTTCCCTCGATTTTCTTATAGGTTGCCCACTAAATAATGATAATACAAGTTCATTCAAAATGTCTAACATTTACAACAATATATTTATAAGAACTGTAGATAATTGAAAACATCAGATCAATGGTTAATTTAAAGGATAATTCTCGAGTCATGATCTAAAACATTCCATTGAACAAATTAATAAAATTGATGCCATTATTTTGGTATAGATCAGAAAATTGTAAGCCGTACAATACTCATCATGGCCATTCTTGTTGAATATAAGACTCTAATTCTAACATTCAAAAATCTCCATCAATAACATTTACAAGAAAACAAACTAGCACAAACCTCATAAAAAACCTCAAGGATCATCCCATGATACTCCTTAGAATTCATCGACATGTAATAATTCAAGAGGCTTCGAAGATCTTTAGTTTCTTCAATCCGATTTGCCATGATCATCTCAATCATGGACTCTCTAAAATCTTCTCTTGGATCATAAGAGCACTTCTCCATTGCCACCATTACAATGAATTTAGTTCCATCGCCACCACCTCTTTGCTTTCTTATTCTTTCTCTATTTCTTGCCTCTTGCCTTTCTCTAATCATTTGATCTAGTCTCTCTTGAACCATGGCGTGTGTTAGGCTTGAGATATACGCAAAGTGATCGGAATTCGAGCTCTCGGCTTCTTCAGAAGATGAGACACTAAGCCTGCAACTGCAACACAAGGCCTTGCATCCTCTCTGTTGAAGCTTTTGCTTCTTGTATTCTCTGCTGGAAGAGGCTCTCATGATCCTCAGGCATGAATAAACCTGGAGCTTTGAAGGAAATTTTGTGCAAAATAATCATTTATGCACAATTATTGGCAAGTGGGTCACGTTAAAAATGATTATGTCCCGAGTTTAAAACAACCAAGTACATAAAAGAGATTAGGTATGGTTTTGGAATGAAGATCGGAAGGCAAATGGGGAACATTTGTATTGTTAATTGAGCTATAGTTATTATGATGTGAAGCATACCTTTAAAAACTCCCTTTATTGAGTAGTGTTAGGTGGCATATCTTTTTTAAATTTTAATTATAAATTTAGGACAAAGGAATGACAAAAGAAAAAATTTTGGTTGGCTTCACATGCCTTGTGGGAATCACTATATATACTTTGATCTACTCTACTTGCTTAGCTGCTTAGCTTGAAGGACTTTTGCCAAAGTCGCAGCTGCTGGCACTGAAAGAGGGTAATCATGAACTTGAAGTTGATGATTAATAGATAAACCTAACAAAAAAATTAAACCTCCCAAGTAAATTAAAATTAAATGGAGGGATATGGGCAGTTTTGTAAACAGATGCAAATGCAGTGTACTGTGTTTGCCGCATATACTTGATCCAATTATTAGGACCCTCTTCTTTTAGTTTCAGATGATCAGATGCACTGGGTGAAGAAAAATGCTAACTTTTTTTTTCTTTGCTCAATTTAAAGGCCAAATACAAGCAGCATTGTCTTCTGATACTTCTGTTAATTCAATTATGGAGAAAATCCAATAAAGATTCACATAGCTGGATAGAATCTCTTTTTATTCATTCCTCTCTTCAATTTTGGGGACACAAAAGTAGATAAGAAGATAAAGAAACTATAGGTGTTTGGCATGTGATAATCATTTGTGAGTATCATGATAAATCACTTCTGATCTCATTGGATTTGTAATTAGTATCAAAAAACGTGGTCTTAATTCTTTTGGTTAATTAACTCACTACACTGCATTACTATCGAGTACCAAAAGACCCAAAGTTGTTGAGCAAACACAATTGCCACATGCAGCTATCATGATTTTTTGTTAGTAACAGTAAAGCCAAATAATCAAACTTGTTTTTGATTAATTAATTCAGTACACTGCATTATTTTCAGAAAGACTAGAACCCCTCTAAATACCTCATAAAAACCCTTTGTTATTTTATTTTTATACGTTTTTTTTTACATGGATTATGCTTTTATACTTTTAACCTCGATTAAAATTCACCTTTTAGTGAGGATAACTGGGTAAAGAAGTAAGATAAAATAATACTATAACTACTAAACAACCTCATTTTCTTTTTAATATATCTTCCATCAACAGTCAAAATATCACCGAGTTACAGTTGCATATATGCTCAATAATAAAAAGGTTATAATGCATTTTTCTATTAAATAGAAGGTTTCAAATTAAATTCTCCTCTTGCCAATTTAAATATATATATCACCGAGTTCAAAAACTCTTTTCATTCGCCAACAATTGAGTCATAAATCTACTAATATCTCATTTTATTAAAGTTAAAAAATACCCAACATTCAGTAATTAGAATCAGCAAACTAAAATTTTAAAGGCCGAAATCTAAATTGTATATGTTATAGAAGTTAATAACAAGGAAACAATAAAAAGCAAAAGTTTAGAGAGTGCAAAAAACACTCCTTGAAAATGATTATAAAAAATAAATAAATAAATAAGAAAAAAAAAACAAGTAAAAGAGAGAGATACCATTAACATTTCAAGAGCTTTTTGTTCAATAAACTTAGTGAGTTAAAATTAGAACGTTATATTTGGCTTCAACTTGAGAAAGCCATCATTGACGAAAATTTTCCAAAGTTCTTACGAAGGAGTTTGATCATATAGTTGTAGTTCTGTTTTGTTTAAAAACGATATAGCTGTTTCTTAAAAAAAAAATATAATAATAATAAAAATGTGGAATACCCTTTGGGCGTGACAGTGGTAAATTGGGCCATGAAACAATTACATCTAGATGAATTTGACATATTTTAAATAAATTTATATTAAAAAAATTTTGACTAAATTATTAAATGAATTTTGTATTATTTTATTTATTAATTATGTCGAATTTATGTTTCAACTTGTTGATACGTCAATTTATTTAAAACACATAATTGTTTAACTAATCTAAATGGATCACTTCATTTATACTTTAAAACTCATTAAATTCATTTATAATTTGTTTAAACTCACTGAATAAGTTTAATATTCTCTTAAACATATAAATTTAAAAGAAAAAAATTACAACAATTATATCTAAAAAAAGTGAAATGGAAATAATATTTTTGAAATATTAGGGGGAAAAAAACATGATGAAAACCCTAAGCCCTAAGCATGAAGGCTAAAGACTAAACTTTACACTCTTGACTATACTCCTAAAAACACCACCTCTTCTTTTCACCACCACAGTGCCACCGCCATCAACCAGCAGCCACCTCTTTCAATTTTCACCCATTCCGATCAGCAGTCAGCAGATAGCCAACATCGACCTGCCACCGCGTGCGTAATCGTTCTCTGTGAATGCTGAGATCGATCAGTCATCTCAGGCCAAATTTGCAGATTTCTGGCTTCCATTTCTGAACTTCGACTATATTTTCTGGCCGATTCGCAGATTTTCAGCTTTATTTATGGGATTTTCATTATCATAATGTTAATGCATTAATTTCTCTAGCTATACATGTGATAAACATGTTGATCTTATTTCTTGACCCTTCCAGAGATCTTCATGCATTTGCTTCACTTTCATAATCATATATGGCTTTTGCGATAAGAATGGGCATAGATTCTCACAGTTAATAATCAAAATTAAAATTTGTCAATTTAATTATTTATTATGTGTAATATTAAATGTGATTTATTTATTTTTTATTATTTTATATATTTCATTGTTTAAGTTCATCATTTTATATAAATTAAATTTTGATAAAGAGTAATGAAATAAGACTCCCTTTTATATTTCCTCTTAATTTTTTAAAATTCTTAATTTTGTATGTTTCTCGGCTTCATTAAAGCATGCATCAAATCCGTTATCCATAGATGTTTATTTTGTTAAATTGTGTTTGGTTTCATTTTAGGTGGATTAATGTATTTACTTTATATTTAATTTTTGTTAAATTATGTTTGGCTTCATATTAGCGCATTAATGAATTTATTTTAGATAAGTTTTTATTTTCTTGAATTGTGTTAGATGAATTTTAAGTGAATTTTATTTTTGTTGAATTACGTTTCATATGAATTTCAGTATTAAATAATTAAAGACTTGTTTTTTATGTATTTTTTAATTTTGTTTGTTGTGACTTAAACATGTTTATTCGTATAAATGGATCAAATATTTTTAGTATTTGTATAAATGATTTACATTGTGTATGTTTATGGAAATGAATCAAGTTTAACTTATTTATTTAAACGTATTTAAATCATGTAATGTCCTGTAATTTGTTTATTAATTAAATCAAATTTATATTTTGATGTCTGATTTATTTAAGTAACAAATTGTATTTGAATTGAACAAAAATTTATTAATACCTTATATTAATATACTACAAAAACGATTTATTTGTACAAATTATCATCCTACTTAAGGTGGTTAGGATGGTCATAAATGTACTTAACGTCAGCAATATCAAGTAAAAATATAAGAATTGATATTTCATAAGTGAGGCTTGTTATTTTCATTCATATCTTTTAAGAAAATAATAATAATAATAATAATGTAATAAAAAAAGATGTGTTGCCGTTAAAGATTAAAAAACAAAACTTCAAAACTTAATGGCGAGATAAAGAGGTACAGTTGTTACACAAAACTTAAATGATTAAATGAGAGTGCACTCATCTCCATTTAAATAATGGAGTTTTTAGTATCCCGTAAATATGGAAGTTGACATGGGACTAGTCTATAAAAACTTACTTAATTTAAGGGGTTTTAATAAAAATTTTCAAAGTTTTATGATCGAAAAATCCTTTAATTTTAAAATACTCTAAAACATCCTATTTATTAGTATCGGTTTGTTTGACAATTTTAAAAGTATTTTAATACATTTAATAGTATAAAACACGTGGCACAATTGTAATAAAATACGTAACATAAATTAATTTATTTAAATTAAATAACATTAAATTATAAAATCATATTTAATAAATACTTTTTTTTCTTTAATTTTCACCTGGATCAACATTATTCATTGACCATCTTATTTAAATTAAATTAATAAATAAGTTTATTTCTTTAATTTTTACCATAAGATCAAAGTCATTCGACCATCTTATTTAAATTATATTTAATAAATACTATTTTTCCTTTAATTTTTACATAAGATCAAAGTTATTCATCAACAATATTGTTTAAATTACATTTAATAAATATTATTTTTTCTTTCAAATTTTAGCATAAGATCAAAGTTTTGCCATCTTATTTTGTTAAAGCGAAAGTACATAAATAAGTAAAACAATTTACCCAAACAATATAATAATGTAGAATAAATTATTAAAAAATAAATAAATAAAGGGGTAGAAGAAGAACACACAAAAAATTACGTGATTCGGCAACTTACCTACGTCTACGGCGGATCAATATCACACTCTTCTCTTATTATAAATCTCAAGACACTCACAAAATATGTCTTTTATAAAAAAGATCGCAAAGAAAACTCTCTCTTTCACTTTAAGAATTTTCTCTCACAAAAAACTATTAAGATCTCTTGTTTATCACAAAGATTGTCAAGATTTCACTAAGATCACAAAGATCTATATTTTGATCACAAAGATCACTCTTGATCACAAAGATGTGTTTACAAGTCAATTGATAGCCTTTATATAGGCCTTGGGACGTCCTAGGTTTTTCTTATACGTGTGGGAGTCGTATTAGGGAGTTCTGAAGCAAGGGGGAGACGAAATTAGGAAGTTTCCTAATTTCGGGATATTGTTCCCACATCCATTGCTGCGGCACTGGGATCTCGTCACTCCAGCACTGGCGCGCTTCTGCTGAGCGCTGCGGCGCTAGCTTTCTGGCACCGCGGCGCTCAGGTTCTGTTCTGGGCACTGCGGCGCCCACGCCTGGTCGCCGCGGTGCTGGCGTCTGTTGCGCCCTTCTTCATTTTTCGCTTCCTTTCGCGTCCGTCTTCGATCCGTGCGCACCCTACGCACTTGGATTAATCCCCAAATTATATTCTAATGATTTTTAATCAATATTCTCACAAATCCCCTCCTTGATTCAAAATCATCTACAAAGTAACTCGATCTCTCATTTTCACATCTTCAATCACCTTCACAAAGTAGTGACTCTGGTTAAGTCCTTGCATAGGACGAACTTAACCGAAGGTAGTGGCTTAGTCAACATATCAACAGGATTTTTAGATGACGCTATCTTTGTTAGACTAACTTCACTACTTTGGACAATCTCACGAATGTAATGAAGCCTCACATCAATGTGTTTCGACCTCTTGTGGAACACTTGATGCTTGCTTAGTTGTATGGCACTTTGGCTATCACAATACACACCGATGTTCACATCTTCACTAGCCAATACCTCTGCGCATATGCCTTTTAATCACATGGCCTCTTTGATAGCTTCTCCAACAGCTATGTACTCTGCCTCTGTGGTAGATAGTGCAATCACATGTTGTAGGACTAATCTCCAACACACACTACACCCAAACACTGTGAATACGTAGCCCGTTAACGATCTTCTCTTGTCAAGATCACCTGCATAATCTGAGTCTACGTACCATCTTACCATTTCATTGCTGTCCTCATCCCTCTTATACACTAACTCGTGATTCGACGTTCCCTTGAGATATCTCAGAATCCACTTTACTGCAAGCCAGTGATCTTTTCCCGGATTCGCCATGTATCTACTCACCACACTTACAGCCCGTGCTATGTCTGGTCTTGTGCAAACCATTACATATATGATGCTCCCTACAGCGCTTGCATACAGTACTTTGCTCATCTGCAGTTTCTCATCCTCGGATATTGGCGACTATGCTGCTGACAGTCTGAAATGCATGGCCAAAGGAGTAGAGACAGCCTTCGCGTTTGACATGCCAAACTTCTCCAGAATTTTGACTATATATCGTTGTTGGGACAAGAAGATAACATCTCTTTTTTCCCTCACAATGTCCATACCCAAAATTCTCTTCGCTGCTCCCAAATCCTTCATTTCAAACTCACCACTTAACTGCTTCTTGAGCTTCTATATTTCTTCCATATTCTTGCATGCGATCAACATATCATCGACGTATAAAAGCAAATACATCATCCCACAACTTATGTTCTTGAAGTACATGCATCCATCATACTTGCTCCTACTAAAGTCACAAGCCATCATAAACTTATCAAATCTCCTATACCACTGTCTAGGTGATTGCTTTAACCCGTATAATGACTTCTTTAGCAAACAAGCATGATCTTCTTTACCGGGCTCCTCGAACCCTTGCGGCTATGCCATGTATATTGTTTCTTCAAGCTCTCCGTGTAGAAAAGCTGTCTTTACATCCATCTGCTCTAGATGTAAATTAAGGCTTGTACACATGACTAACAAAATCCTAATAGATGTGTGCTTGACAACTGAAGAGAATATCTCATGAAAATCAACTCCCTCTCTCTAAGTAAAACCTTATGCTACTAACCTAGCCTTAAATCTCATAGGCTCAATCCCCGGTATCCCCTCTTTCACCTTATACACCCACTTGCACCCGACTAGTTTCTTTTGAGGTCTCTTCACCAACTTCCAGGTATTGTTCTTCCTAAGAGAACAAATTTCTTCTTCCATGGCCTGCTGCCATTCTTTCTTGTTTTCATTCTTCATAGCCTCACCATATGTCCTAGGCTCATCATACTTAAGAATGTAAGCAGAATTAAAAGTATGAGCAACTAAGTCTGCTTGTGCATACCTGACTGGTGGGTTAATCGTTCTCCTTAGCCTGTCTCTAGCAAGCTGGTACTCTTCAAGTTTCAACTCACGAGTTTCAGTCTTTTTTTGGGTAGACTTGGAGGAATTCGTCGGTGTTCTTGGTTCATCTTCAAAGATCTCTTCGTTGAAGTGTTGATCTGGGGGCATATCAAATCCATATTCAGACTCTACTTCAACTTCTATTGACTCTGGTGCTGAGTCTTCCTTGGGCACTTATTCTTCTTTCTCATCTTCTTAGGAGGTTTTCAGCATCGTCATCTCATCGAACGTCACGTCATGGCTTATGATACTCCTTGGTGGTGTCAAGTCTTTACACCACACTTTGTATCCTTTTACTCCTTCGGGATATCCTATGAATATCCCTTTGATAGCTCTAAGTTCCAACTTCCCCTATTTAACATGTATAAAGGCAGGGCAACCAAATATTCTAAGATGGTCATACTTCGGAGGATTGCAAGACCATTTCTCTTCTGGCGTCATGAAGTTAATTGCTGAAGAGGGACTTCTGTTAATCAAGTAAGCAGCAGTCACTACAGCTTCTCCTCATAATGTCTTGGATATCTTCGCATTGGTAAGCATGCATCTAACCCTTTCAAGTAGGGTCTTGTTCATCCTCTCAGCTACCACATTCTGCTATGGTGTTGATCTTACTATTTTATGCCTTGCAATCCCATGCTTGGCACAAAACCCATCAAACTCTCTGTTGTAAAACTCGAGGCCGTTGTCAGTCCTAAGCCTCTTTACCCTTTTGCCAGTTTGATTATCAATAAGAACCTTCCAAGTCTTGAATACTTCAAAGGCTTGATCCTTACTCTTCAACACATAGACTCACAGCTTCCTCGAATAGTCATCAATCAAACTAAGAAAATACCTAGCACCACCACGAGTAGCTGTCTGAGCTGGTCCCCAAAGATCCGAGTGTATGTAGTCAAGAGTCCCCTTAGTCTTGTGCTCGCCGGTACTGAACCTCACTCTATGTGCTTTACCTAGCACACAATGCTCGCAAAACTCTAAGGGCTGGAACTTATCCTCTCCAAAGGCCTTTTGGCTATATAACTCCTTTAGGTTTCTCTCACCTAGGTGTGCCAGTCTAAGATGTCATAACTTGGTTTGCATACTCTCATTATCTATAGATAATAGTGCATAACCACTCACGACTTCACCTTTAAGCACATAAACACCTTTGTGCTTCTTTCCTCTCATCACGCCATGGAACCTCTCAAAACTCTTAAAATCCCTCCGTCGATCCTGATGGAACACCCATTCTGGTCTAAAGTCCCTAGTGAGATCAAGTTTCTCTTCAAGTCAGGAACATACCTAACATCTGTCAACTCTCTCACTCACCCATCATGTAGCCTAAGTTTAACACTACCAATTCCCATCATCTGACATGCAACATCATTACCCATTAAGACCTTACCACCACTAATGGGCTGAAAATTTATAAATCAGGACTTGTGCGGGCACATGTGAAAAGTACAACCAGAATCAAGAACCCATTGTTCAGAGTTCATACCATCAGTAACGACAAGTGTCTCTGCGCTGTCATAGCTGTCATCATAGGCAAGTGCAGCATCCGCTTTCTTCTTATCCTGTGCTTTCTTCTCAGGACAGTCCTTTATGAAGTGCCCTTCTTTCTTGCAGCAATAGCACTTCCTAGGAGTCCTAGATTTAGACCTTGAGCCTTTTTTCTTTCTATCTCTATATGAGGGCCTTCCTCTTACAGATAGACTTTTTGCATTGCCCTCGGTCTGCTTTCCTAATAACTTTGAGTTTAATGATGATTTCACATCATTCATCATTAAACTCTCTCTGTCGTAAAGTAGCGTATCAACAAAACTCTCATAGCTCTTGGGGAGTGAACTCAGCAGGATAATTGCTCTATCTTCATCTTCTATCTTGATGTTGATAAACTCAAGATCAAGGATGATCTTATTGAAGGCGTCTATATGATCTTTCATCGGCGTCCCATCTAACATGGACAGCTGATACAGCTTCTTCTTTATATGTAATTTGTTGGCCAACGATTTCCTCATATAAAGATAGTCAAGCTTCCTTCAAAGACCTATTGCCGTCGTCTCACCAGCTACTTTCCTTAATACTTCATCGCTCAATGATAGAACGATTGTGCTATGAGCTCTTTCTTGAATGTCCCTTCTTTCTGCTTTTGCTCTAGATGACTCTGGCGTCTTCTCTTCATCATTAAATGGAGCTGTAGTCTCCTCTAATGCCGAATCAAGCCTTTGGCTCACCAATAACACCCTAACCTTCATCTTCCACAGATTGAAATCATTCGTACCGTTGAATTTCTCTACCTCATACTTGGGTGTGGCCATGTCTGCTTAAAACCAAAACTCTGATACCAGTTTGTTGAAGCGGAAGCACACAAATAAGCAAAATAATTCACCTAAGCAATATAATAATGCAGAATAAGTTACTAAGAAATAAATAGAGAAAGGGGTAGAAGAAGAACACACAAAGAATTACGTGGTTCGGCAACTTGCCTACGTCCACGGCGGATCAAGATCACACTCTTCTCTTATTATGAATCTCAAGGCACTCACAAAGTATGTCTTTTATAAGAAAGATCACAAAGAAAACTCTCTCTTTCACTTTAGGGTTTTTCTCTCACAAAGAACCACTAAGATCTCTTGTTTATCACAAAGATTGTCAAGATTTCACTAAGATCACAAAGATCTATATTTTGATCACAAAGATCACTCTTGATCACAAAGATGTGTTTACAAGCCAATTGATAGCCTTTATATAGGCCTTGGGACTTCCTAGGTTTTTCCTATACGTGTGGGAGTCGTATTAGGGAGTCCTGAAGCAAATAGGAGACGAAATTAGGAAGTTTCCTAATTTCGAAATATTGTTCCCGCATCTAGCGCTGCGGCGCTGGGATCTCGTCGCTCCAGCGCTGGCACGCTGGGATCTCGTCGCTTCAGCGCTGGCGCGCTTCTGCTAAGCGTTGCGGCACTAGCTTCCTGGTGCTGCGGAGCTCAGGTTCTGTTCTAAGCGCCGCGGCACTGACACCTGGTACGTCCTTCTTCATTTTTCACCTCCTTTCGCATCCGTCTTCGATCTGTGTGCCCCTTACGCACTTGGCTTAATCCCTAAATCATATTTCAATAATTTTTAATCAATATTCTCACATATTTAAATTATATTTAATAAATACTATTTATTCCTTTAATTTTCACCATTAAGTCCTACGATCATCACTAGAATAATTTTTTATTCTTCTTTAATCTCCCCATAAATTGGAAAATTAAAGAATCTAAAAAATGTATCCTTTCGATTCTATCCTTATATCTCTCTTCTTCCTCTCATCTCCTGTCAACAAAATATTTTTCTTATATTTAGAGACTGTTTGAACACAATGAAATACAAATAAAATATTTTTGTTAATACATTAAATATAAAATTTATAATACAAAATTTAAAAATTATTTTTTTTTTTCACTTACAAAAAAAAATCAATATTTATACTCTTTGTTAAACTTATTATTTACTTAACTTTGTAATAACTCTTAACTCTTAACTCTCAATATTTGATCACTTTTATCACTTGATCAAGTTATTATACACTTGATGCCTTTTTACACTAAATCAATTTTTTTTCATTTGATGTCTAAACTAAATGAGTAAAAGGTATTTATATTTGTTGCCACCAAATTTAAATCATACAAATTAAATATTTTAAAATTTTATTAACCATTCAATTTTTTATAGTTATTTTTTATTAACTATTCTAAAAAATATCTCCATTAATCTTGAATATTTTTAAAACTCGGACTTGAATTTTTGATTTAGAATCTTTCATTTCTTAAACTTTAACTGTAGTTCTAAAATATTTCACATATTAAGCTGGAGCTTGAACTTTGATTTTAAAATTCTCCACATCTTAAGTTTAGGCTTTAATTTTAAAATGCTTCATCTCTTGAATTTAAATCTTATAGAATGTTTCAGATATCGAGCTTGGATCTTGTTTTTATAATGCTTCGTGCGTTAGGCTTGAGCTTTGTAATATTTAATTTTATTATGGGCCAAAGGTATGTGTTGCTATTTTTAACAAAGACTACCACATATTCCTCATAAATTGCTTCTTTTGCATATATAACAAAATATTCGTCCCCTAGCTTTAAGTTATTGGGAGCAAAAGATTATCTCTTTCTTTCACTAAAGTAAAGCTCTTTAAACGAGGTCAAACCCGAAACAATATTTATAAATTATAGCCTAGAAAAATACCATCGGCTCACAACATATTCTTTTCTTCACATACATGCGTATCTAGATCGATTTTTCTCAATCTAGTAAATGGGGATAAAAGGAGATAGATTTTCAACTACGTTCGTACAGTGAGTTTCAGCTCTAGTCTTTCTCACGAGGGGGCCAAATGTAAGGAATAACAACACATTGACCGGTAGCTGTATTTTTTGTTCATCTTCCATAGTAGATTCCAGTGGAATTATCAGATTCTACTGCAAAATGAGAGATAGCTAAATGATTTTAGATGAGGAGAATATGTATTGCCATGTAATTTTACCTTTGTACATTTGCTTGCTAAATCATATAATTTTTACCTTTACCCCTTAACTATATATCAAATCCATCAGACGAGCTTTGGAGGAATGGAGATTCCGGGATGGTATTTGACATGTGAGAAAATGAATAAAAGAAAATTAGAAAAAAAAATTAAAAGATTATCACATAGTTATTGTTTAACTTCACTAATTCTATTGGGTTAAAAAGGGTAAAACATTAATTGCATATTTATTAATAAATTTTTTGTTAAAACTAATAAAAAATATTAATGAACATATGTGTTTTAGGATATTTTGAAATCATAAGATTTTTCAGTTAATTTTAAAAAACTTTAAAAGTTTAGATGTCATAAACCCTATATTTTTTTACGGTACGAGTTCCTTTTTTAAGGGTGCATGGCTGTTTCTGAAATGCAAGTATTTTAGAGAAGGGCGTCTTATGAGAATTATGTGGGGTGTAAATAGTAACACCGTTCCATAAAATACGGAGGCCTGATGTGTTCTGGGCTATAAGAAACAAATGAGCTAAAAACACATTTAGGTTTAGCCCAATATATAGGCCCGTAATGATAATCCGTTAAAAGATCTATCTCACAAATTTGAGCCGCGGGTCTGCGTAAGAAGGGTAACACGTTACATTACATTGTTTTGGAAAACAAGACTCCTGTTTCTAATATGATATAAAATTTTAAGTTGTATTTTAATATATTTTAAACCCAATAATGCATTTGGATATAAATCCAAAAAAACAACAGTACTACAAGCCCCATCATAAATCCAATCAGTAATTCGAATCACAATCTTTTTCTTTTTTTTTCCTTCGAGTCTTTAACTTTATAAATGAATTGATATTTTAAAAGGAAAAAAAAAGGCCAATCACCCGAGTAATGGGGGTCACAAGATTGGATTCCCACTTCCCAAAATTTACTTCTTAAATAATTATTTAAAAAAAAAGAGAGAGATTTAGTACGCAATCAACATAGCTTTTTCGAATCATTTATTGATTAAAGACTTGTAAATTGTTTATTTGTTATTAATCTTTAGTGATATTAATAAATAAATACAATTATGATGAGTTTAGTTTTTTTTTTTAAAAGATAAATGAAGCCAATTTCTTTTATTTGAATGACGAATAGACTAAATTTACCAACAAAAGGTCTCGTTGAATATTTCTAAAATTGTAAAAATTTAAATGTCTTTTAATCGAATTTTAAGAGTCTAATTATACTTTTTTTTTAATTGTAAATAAAATAATACAATATTTAAAAATTAAGTTATACAAATTCATTGCCGTCTGTTTAATTTATTAATTTATATCTATTTTATCAATATTATTATATCGTAACAAGAAGTATGAATGAATTTATACAATTAATTTATAGATATAGTACTATTGTAATTATGAGTAAATTTTTAATTATAATGTAATATTTAAGAAAAAAAATCAAATAATCAAAATTTTCACCCAGCCAATACGTGTACACAGAGTATCATTTAAGTTTCAACTTTCCAAGATCCCTAAAATACCCTCAACTTCCAATGGGCAAACGACCTTTCCGGGGCGGAGACTCCAAAGCCCAAGACAGTAAGAAGACGTTCCTGCCCTTTTCAGTGATATTTATTACTTATTCAGTTTAAGACAAATTAGCTGCGTTCACGCCCACAATCACACTCATACTTACCCACTAAACTGAAGAAACAGAGTTTGGTGTAGCATCGGAACATAAGTATGTCCCCGTCTTTGTTGGCTAACGACGATCTCACTCCCGTCACGTCCGGTCCCGTTAAAGGGCGCGTGGCTTCAGTTTACAGCGAAGTCCAAAGCAGCCGTATTGACAACGCGCTCCCTCTCCCTTCCGTCCTCAAAAACCCTTTCAAAATCGTCGATGGCCCCCCTAGCTCCGCCGCCGGTAATCCAGGTCAGTTTCTTCTTTTCACTTTTTTCATCAATTAAATGATACACAACTTTTCATCCAATCGGGAAAAAAAATCTATCTGTTTTCATTTTTATTTTGTTTTCCTTCTTATTACAGATGAGATTTCAAAGTTGTTTCCAAATCTGTTCGGTCAACCGTCGGCCATATTGGTGCCGAACAATGTTAACACGCTGTCAGCGGATCAGAAGTTGAAAATCGGCGTCGTTTTGTCTGGAGGTCAGGCTCCAGGTGGACACAATGTGATATCTGGAATCTACGGTCAGGATCTAATAGGAAGCTGTAATTCTTAACTTTTTTCTGTGCGAAAACTGATTCTATAGACGTGATTTTGTGTTTTTGGTGGTAGATTACTTGCAGGATCGCGCAAAAGGGAGCATCTTGTATGGATTCAGAGGAGGTCCAGCTGGAATCATGAAATGTAAATATATCGAATTGACTTCGGATTACATTTATCCGTACAGAAACCAGGTATTTTTTTTTTTTCATTTTTTGAGTGTCACTACTTATGAAGTACTGTTTGACTTGTATGTTGTAATGTGAATGTGTAAAATCCGATAAGCTAACTGTTTTTATAATTGATTAATATTGCTACTTGGATATACAAGCTAAATGCTAGAAGTGATTGATGTTAAATGAATGAAAGTGGTGAATTTATTGAAATCAATTTAGTTGAATGTTAAGAATTTGCATGGAATTTTTGCCATGTAACAGTAAATGTGAAACCTGCACGTTAAAGTATTGAAGTGAGGATCTTACACTATTTAGTTGTAATTTTGTTTCTTTTTGTCTTTTTTAATAGGGTGGTTTTGATATGATCCGTAGTGGAAGAGACAAGATTGAAACCCCAGAGCAGGTGAGTTGTCCGTTTGATGATTGACTGGTTTTGTATTAAGTGTTTATTAGTAAAGTTTGTCTGATTTTAAATGGGCATAATTTTCAGTTTAAGCAAGCTGAAGAAACAGCAAAGAAGCTCGATTTGGATGGGCTCTTGGTTATTGGTGGTGATGACTCAAACACTAATGCTTGCCTACTTGCTGAAAACTTCAGGTATAAAATCGTTCTATATTCTAGTAGTATATTTTTCATTCTGATATGAAATATTAATTTGTAGCTACCTTTGCTTGCACATTTTGAAATTTACATTTTTCTATACCATGGTTTTAACCAACTTTCTAATTGAATCAGGGGAAAAAAAATGAAAACTCGTGTGATTGGATGCCCTAAAACCATTGATGGTGACTTGAAGTGCAAAGAGGTCCCTGCAAGCTTTGGATTTGACACTGCATGCAAGGTTAATATAGCTATGTGTGCTGATTGTGCACTTTAAATTGAAATCGTTAGTAATTTAATTTTTGAAATTATCAAATTATGAAAATTTTAAAATGCCAGAAGCATGTGATTGTAATTATTTTTGACATGGCTAGGTGAAGGTTGCCTTCACGGAGCAATTAAAGAATGTTTAACATATTAATTATGTGAATGCAGCCAAATGTTAATTTCAGACCACCTTTTGCTACTGTAGTTCTATTCTTAATATTATTTTCACATGCTTTGTGAGAAACATACTACTGATAGCCTGTACGAAATTCATTTTTATATTTGTCTGATTTGAATGGGGCTACATGTGTTCATTTTTTTGCTGTTCAAATCATTCTTTGGTTTTGTGCCTCTTTCATTAATTTATCAAATTAGGTCATAACCAGTCATTAATACATGTGGCACTTATATAGATTAATGGATGTTTTTGGAGTAACATGTTTTCAAATAAGTTATACATTCTTGTATTATGCAGATATATGCAGAAATGATTGGAAATGTCATGATAGATGCACGGTCAACTGGAAAATACTATCACTGTAAGTGTTTGACTTGATATCTCATCTATAAATCCATTGTTGTGTATTGTGAACGTATGATAATGAAAGAAACCCATTTCACCAGTCTTGTTTCCAACTTATATTTAATATTTGGAATTTATGAACCCCATTTTGATTTTAGTAAAGTATAACACCTAGCCATACAAGATATTAGTGTTCTCTCTCTCTTTCCCAGCTCTCTCATAGTTTGTGCTTTCTTGAGAAGAGTTACATGTAAGATTTAACGTATCTGTGTCTGCAGTTGTTCGGCTCATGGGGCGTGCAGCTTCCCATATTACCCTAGAGTGTGCTCTGCAAACTCACCCGAACATTACTATTATCGGTGAAGAGGTAGTCACATCATGTCATTGCTTTACTTTCAAAAGTTAAAAGCCATTCAAATGAACTATGGTAAACGGTGCAAAACTTCCAACCTGAAAGATGTGATGAAACGAAGTTAAAAAGAAATAAGGGAGAAAATTTAATCTCTCGGATTACTCTTCAAAGCGAGGAAAAAAAAAAGTGGCATCCCTTTACTTGGATGTTCAAGGGCTTATAATGATTGATGAAAAGTCTGGAGATAGTTTATAAGTTTAAGCACCCCATGGCGCTGTAGGTATCAAATAAGAGAGATTTGTTGTTTTAAGCATTGTCAGTGATCTGCAATCAGTCAAGAGAAAAGCTTTCTGTGTAAATATTCCCTTGACTGCGATATATGCTTCTGCAGGTTGCTGCCAAGAAGCAAACACTCAAAAATGTTACAGATTACATAGTAGATGTAATCTGTAAACGTGCTGAACTTGGTTACAACTATGGTGTCATCCTTATTCCAGAAGGTCTAATTGACTTCATTCCTGAGGTATTGTTCTTAATAGTATAATATACTCATTTTCTTTACCTTATTTCTTTTATGATTGTCTTTTAGAACTCAAACATACACACTTGCAAATTCCTCTATATTTTTATGTTTATTTCATTTGCAGGTGCAGCAGCTTATTGCAGAACTGAATGAAATTCTAGCGCATGATGCTGTTGATGAAGATGGGCAATGGAAAAAGAAACTAACAACTCAATCTCTGCAGCTTTTTGAGTTTTTACCTCAAGCAATTCAAGAACAAATGATGCTTGAAAGAGATCCACATGGAAATGTCCAGGTATATACTCTGTATTGCTGTTCTTCTATTTGATTCTCTACTTTTGAAGGTTTGCTGACTATCATGTCTATCTTTCATCTTTTTTCTCCCTAGGTTGCCAAAATTGAAACGGAGAAAATGCTAATTCAAATGGTTGAGACTGAGTTGGAAAAGAGGAATCAGGAAGGAACATATAAGGGGGGCCAATTTAAGGGACAGTCCCACTTTTTCGGGTATTTGGTTATTTTTCCTATAAAGATTAGATCATATTGAGTATTAACTTTTATAATTACTTGTAAAATTATGACTGGACTTGATGAATTTCACCCATATTAAGAGAATTTATGTTACTGATGTGGTTCAGCCACTTCATATTAACCACGTAACAAAGTTTTAGTTTTGTATCCTGGGTATAAAAAGAAAAAAAGGAAAGTTTAGTTTTGCATCCATTGCATCAGTTGTAAACATATGTAATATCTATTCGCAGTTATGAAGGAAGATGTGGTTTGCCGACTAACTTTGATGCTACCTACTGCTACGCTTTGGGTTATGGTGCAGGAGCTCTCCTGCATAGTGGGAAAACTGGATTGATATCATCTGTTTGTGACTTGTACCCTCGTACCCTCTTTCTGTTTTTATCTACCATCGAACCAGCTATCCATTAACCGGTTTTTTAGTTTATTCAACTGTCAAATTCTCACGAATAACTGACTTCACTGTTTATGTCTACCCCTCATAATATCTCCAGGTAGGAAATTTGGGTGCTCCAATTGAAGAATGGACTGTTAGTGGAACTGCACTGACCTCAATGATGGATGTGGAGAGGAGACATGGTATTGGAACCTTTCCCCTTATGTTTTGGATTTGTACTTTATAGTGTTTACTGTACTTAAAATTTTTACAACGAATAAAGTGTGAGTTATTGTAGGGTGTTTCTGTTACATATTTTTATTCATTCATTTTTTTTCTTTGTAAAATTTCTTTGCTCTCACTGAAGTTGAATTTGTTTTGCAGGTAAGTTCAAGCCTGTGATCAAGAAGGCAATGGTGGAACTTGATGGTAAGAATCACCAAGGCACTTTCAATTTTATCTGCCCCAAGTGCTGTTACATTATATATATGTGTTATCCATGTCATGCCTACCAAACTCCTGTAATCTTGAAAATCATTTAATCTACAATGAATTTCCAGGTGCACCGTTCAAGAAGTATGCATCTCTGCGAGAAGAGTGGGCCCTCAAGAATCGCTACATCAGTCCCGGTGAGTTCCAAATTTAAAATTGATTTTAACCCACTGTCATCAGATTGCGTTAGTTGATGGCTTTGTTTGTCCTGCTGAATTAAATTACATTTCTTTGTTCTAGCCATGATTTATCTGTAACTTGACTCTTGGATTGATTTTCATTCCAGGTCCTATACAATTCATTGGCCCAACATCCACTGCCATTAATCACACACTACTGTTGGAGCTCGGTGCTCAAGTTTAAGAATATGCTGTATACAATTTACGCTTAGATGGGAAGATCGTTTTAATGTCTAAAGAAACAATGTCCAAACTCAATGTCATTGTCTTCACATGTCTTGCCTTTTTTTTTTTTGTATCTCTTATTCTAGATAAGAATTTGAGTTTGTAGAACTTGGGATTTACGAGGATCATTAGCCCAGTGGTTTCCTTACATGGCAGTTGGCACTTTATCCTTTACTTTTTGTTTTTTCCAAAATCAATTTTTCATTTGTCATAGCCAGTTCACCGACTAACTATGAACATGGGCCAGGACATGCCTTATGGCTGTTATTGCTACCGCCGTTGACTGTTGTAAGTTGTAACTATATTTTCTTTATTTACTTCTATGGCTGTTTAAACAGTATAAATGCAATTCTTTTTTTTCTGAGTATAAATTAACAAGTAATGTTATATTATTTTAAATTGATGTGTTAATAATTATACTATTTTATTAATTTATAATTGTTTGATACATCATTTAAATAAAAATTTTAAAATGACATTTAGGAAAAATAACAATGTAGCAATAAATACTCGTGTATGTCTTAAAAACTTACTCTGTCTAGGGATGCCTTTAAAAGTTTCCAACGTGGAGCATATTTCTCCCATTATGTGGAGATCGATTCAACTTTTATTGAACCTGGACTAGATGGTTCGATAAATTTCTGATTAATCATAATTTTTGTTTTAAAAAAAAATCAGGTTCAAAGAAATTATTTCTTCACAAGATGATTTAATTTGGGAAAATGACAAACTAAATTACTTTTCGAAGGGAATGAGATATTTTACTGAATATTACTTTTCAAGGGGATATTAGATATTTCACCTTAAATTTTATCAATTGACAGATTTTTGTAATGCAAATGTTTTGAGATAATAATCTCTATTGGCCTTATCCGCATGACGATAAACAGCAGAAGCATCTGTATTTTTTAAAATCATTGAATTTACGATGCTTTTCCAAAGTTTCTAGCCCTTTTCTTTTCAAGTAATTTGGATGCTTGTGCTTTGTGCAGCTTACGCCATATTCTATTCTCAAATCTCAATCGAATACAACCAAAAGCACTGTCGCTTTTTTCTCGAGGTTTTCTTTTTATCTTCAAAGTTCTTTGAATCACATGCTCTGCCGATTTGGCACTTCCATAACTATTAGTTAAAACACTTTTGTTTCTAATCCTTTGGCATCTTTGCGATAAAATTGTGATGCCAACCTCCTTTTTCTTTGCCTTTTATTGAAGTGTCAGTTCAAAGTTCTTGTGTTGGGCTCCTCAGTTTGATACTATTTAAGTATCAATTTTAATTTTATTATAATATTATTTATTAAAAAATTTACGAGTTTTAATACCTCCTACATTAGTATTTAATATTTTAAAACTCTTATTTAATATTTTAAAACTCTAAATGCATGTAGAAATTTTGCTCATAAATAAAATAAAATAAAAAAATTAAACACATAATAAAGATAAACAATCACATAACACAAGGCATAAGAATATACGTAATTTGGTAACAAATACTTATATTTATATTAGTATTCTCTTATGCGCCCAAATTATAAGATCATAAGATCTTAACTTCTTTTATTTAGTTTATAAATAATTTAAGATTAAAAGATTTAAAATAAGAGACTCTTAAATAATAAATCAATAGACAAGCTCTTTAATAATATATTAGTATTTTCTTACGCGCCCAAAATTTAAATGCTCCTATGACACTTTTTGTGCTTTTAATATCCTAGAGCTACTTAAAGCTCTCTATTCAACACTCTCTTACGTGCATTTTAATGTTTGACAATTTAAAATAATTCACAAAAATTTATATAAACTCCAAAATATTCTTAGAAATCGTATTTGTTATTGGAATAGAGAACTGAAAATGACTTAAACAAATCAAATTATCTTAAAACAAGACTTTTCTTAAAGCAAGTACTGCAGTGCCAATACGACCACGACATGGCAATGCAATGCGGCACCAAGGCTTGGAGAATGCCTTTTTTGCACTTTCTCGCCTCTCCTCGCTTTCACCTTTATATTAGTCATTTTTTAATATGTTCGATATGTACTCAACCTCGTGTTAGTTCCTTATTGATATTTAATTCAAAATCAAACTTAAACTCGATTTTAAATAGTGAAATTCCATCACCATCATTTGCTAACATTTATATATTAGTATTCTCTTACACGCCCAAATCATAAGATTATAAAATCTTAATTTCTTTTATTTAGTTTACAAATAACTTAAGATTAAAAAATTTAAAATAAAAAACTCTCAAAGAATAAATCAACATATGAGCTCTTCAAATAATATATTAGTATTATTTTACGCACCTAGAATTCAAGCAATCCCATGACACTTTTTGTGCATTTAATATCCTCGAGCTACTTAAACTCTTTATTTAACACTCTTTTACATGCCTTTTAATATTTGACAATTTAAAAGAATTTATAAAAAATTATATAAGCTCCAAAATGTTCTTATAAATCATATTTATTATTGGAACAAGAAACTCAAAATAACTTAAATAAATCAAATTGTCTTAAAACAAGACTTTTCTGAAAAGTAGGTGCTGCAGCGACAATACGACCACGACATGGCAATGCTGCACCAAGGCTTGGAGAATGCATTTTTTTGCACTTTCTCGCTTCTCTTCACTTTCGCCTTATATTCGTCTTTTTTTCATACGTTCGATGTGTATTTAGTCTCGTGTCGGTTTCTTATTAATCTTTAACTCAAAATTAAACTTAAACTCAAACTCAATTTTAAATAGTGAAATTCCATCAGTTGCAAACATCATAATAATTTTATCAGCAATTGGAAACCTTTTTTGACATGTAAGCAAAATTGCCACAGCAAATATGTAGTTATAGCTGTAGTTGAAAATTATCTAGTTAAAAAAATATAAAATAAAGCAGCAAACATAAACATAAGATATGTTGGAGTACTACAAAAATGGGCAAATTTGAGACCAAGAAATTCTGTGATCTCATCAACCTTTGGTCGATATTTCGAATAGGAGACAAGAGTAGTCGCATCAAATCGCAATTTTTTTCTTTCTAATTTCTCTATCTAGTGGTTAATTGAATCACACACAATCATCTCCCTCAATAAAAGACAATGACAGGAAGGAAAAAAAAAATTAAGTAAGAAACAATGTATAAGGTCAAGTTTCTGTGTGATGTTAAAAGATATTATCTAATATGTTATTTGATGATATCTCTAATCCTCAAATTCTTTAAAGTACCCCAAACGGTACTTCCCATTTAAATTAAATGAACAAAGAAGCAAAAGAATGGGTCAAAAATAATAATATTGGCGAAGCAATATCTTAGACATTCAATAATGCATTAAATAAATAACAAACCCTTAACATAGCAGTCCAATAAATTATGCACCGTTATACAACCAACTCCTTTCCAGTAATAATTGAGAGATTTGAATTCATATGAAATATGAATTGCATAATTCTTCTTTTGCATGTGAACCCAAGAGAATAATTACAACTTTGGTTGCCATTTTTAAAACACACAAATTAAAAAAAAGTAGGTAAGCATCACATCGCAATAACCTCATAAACAAGTTTACAAAGCAAAGAGACATTAATGATAAAATACAACTCTCAAAGAAATAGACGTTATATATATATATATATATCATAAAAATGAAACTCTCTTTTTTCACAATAACAAAGTTCATAATAAGCATCAAATTTAAGGGTAAGTGATGAGAGAGAGAAACAATCGAGAGAAAATTAAATGGTGAACACTGAACCCACGAGAGCTAGTCCTATGAGCCAGATGGTCCAAATCCACAGGACCCATATGTGCGAACCATTATGACTGTCGTTTACTTATTTCGTGGGACTGCTCGAGGTTAACCCATATTGGAAACTCAAGGGACCACCATGTTCTTGTTGTAAAGAGTTATTTATGAACACACCTACTGTTACTGTGGTATTTGGTTTTAGGGTTTTCGAGGCCCAGTTGGGTCACCTTCAGCTCACCAGGATTTTTTTTTTTAAAAAAAAAACAGCTCGGGGTATTTGGTTTTAGGGTTTCGGTGGAATATTCTAAGTAATAATTTATATGGTCTAATTAGTATTAGGATTATCTCTTAATTTTATTTTATTTTAAAACGTGTTTCGTACTAGTTATATATGATGAATTTTTATTTGTAATTATTTTTTATTAATTATCAATTCTATAATAATAAAAGATTAGATTAGATAATGATCATAGTCCATCTAATTGATAAGTTAAGAGTGTTAAAAATGATAATGTATGAGTGAAAGCAAGAGGTCAAAATATTGATTTTCCAATTACAAAAACTTATTTTATTTATATATGAGGGAGTGAGAGTGGAATGGATTGTGTGATAATTCCAAAAAAATTATTTAATTTATGTTATTAGTCTCATAGATGATATTAGTGTCATGGAACACAATAGTTGAACTCGGAAGATAGTAATTGGAATTGACTTGTCATTTTGAGATTCGAGATGGTTACATATCGACTTCATAAAACAGTTTGTGTAAGCCTGTGTCTTCAGAAAATTGAATGAAATGCTAATGTATCTGGCGTCTATTTGGGCATTCTTTAGATTGAATGCCTGTATTTTTACTGACTAATTAGCATCATCAGCATTATTAAAACTTTTCTTCACTTGGTTAAATGTCTTCAATCTGTTGCTTTCGGAAGCTATCGATGCAGATAGTAACAAGTAATCGAAAATGGCATGTCCAAATAAACCCATTATTAAAGGCTTAATTAAGTGAAAAACAAAACCCAAATAGAAAAAAAAATTCTTACAAACAAAAAAGAAAAGAAAGTGTTTCTGTTTCAGCCTTGTACTACAGTTGCTTGCTTAGACTCAATTTACGATTACTTAATTTCTTCTCACTCTCAGCTAAAAGTTGAAGAGTATTTCCAGAGTGCATTTTTATGTAGAAAATAGTTTTTCTAATAGAAAAGTACTGGATATCACTTCTGAAAATTCATATATATTAATTAGGACTTGTCCCGCTAATATAAGCATACATATATGAAAAAAGACAAAAGATAAAGTGCAGCAGAAATATAAAGGACAACAAAATTGTAAAGATTATATATTTTATATAATTGTGTTGTATTATAAATGTTATTGAATAAGTCTTTATATAAGTTTTAAATTAACATAAATAAAAAAATATAAATACATATAAAAAATTAATTATTAATTATTAATTATGAAATATATATGGTATAAATTAAATGTCTTGATTTTTTTATATTTTAATAATATATATAATATATAATTAAATGAAGATATGTAGCCATATGGGTATGTTGAATTTTCTGTGAATTTTTTTTTTTTTTGGTGATAACTGGTGTTTTGGTTTCATCTGAATATTTGATCACATGCATGCATATTGCATATATGATATACGAATGTCGTATGATGAAGATGAAGATGAAATGCAATGACCTTTGGGAATGTTTGTGTTCACCAAACCAAAATATGCTAAAAAATAACAATAATAATAATAGCAAATGGACCCTCCTTCCAGTCTCTGTCGGGTTAAATTATGTATACGGGGACAGCACTACTTTTTGTATACAATTTTTAATATAATTTTTAAATTGTTAATTTTTTAAATGGTCATAATTTAAGGTGACGTTATATTTAAAAAAAGAGAGTAAACTCATTACTCAGTTAAATATTTTATCTTCTCTTTTATGTGCCTTACAATTTCTTTTCTTCTTGTATTTAGTTTTCTTTTTCTTTCTCTCTCTCAACTCTTCATTTGCTCAAAGAGAGCTGTTTAGAAGAGCGGCTATACTTCTTAGATTTCTTGATTTTGAATTTCAGAGATAGAAAAATGGGTTGGCGTTGGCTTTGATGATTGTAACATAGTATACAAATTTTACCATAATTTTAATACAGTATAGAAATTTTAATTATAATATACTACACCTTCTTGTTGAGTTTTTTTTTATTTTTTATATTTGTAAGAATTGTATTTTCACTTGAGTAAATGAAAAGTTTAGAGAAATGAGAAAAAAAAAGAAATTATAGGCACATATAAGATCGAATAAAAAGGATAAATAAAATAATATTTAATAAAATGACGATCTATTTTTTAAAAATTAAAAAAAATAACATCATTTTAAATTATAACTATTAAAAATTTAACCATTTAAAAATTATAAAATTATGTAAAAAAAAAAAATTGATGTCAGGTATCCTGCATTTTATATGTATATATATACACGTGTGTGTAATATATCCTGCGTTTTTGTCATTATAAAAACTACAAATCATGCTATTCTCTGACACCACTGCCAAGCTAAAGAAGAGAGACTTCAACCTCAATTTAAAAATTTTCCCATTTTTAAAATTTTGTTTTTCTCCTTAAAATATAATGAAAGTGAAAAAGAACTAAGAACTGAAACATTTATCAACCAAATGGCAAATGTTCCTTGTCCTTGTAACTATACATGCAGCTTAAGAAATAAATTACCCTATCCTCTTCCTTCAACCTAAAATTAGTTATTACAAAAATTATTCAAACTTATTTCGTGTATTTGATTGAATTTTTTGACTTTCTGAATGAACACTGATAAAATTACTCTTCCCAGTATATACTTACCAGTTACCACGGGCTTTTAAATTCTCTCCTTGTTTTTTTACCATCTTTTTTCAGCCATTGATTGTACGAAGCAATGGCAGGACCCTGAGAAGTGCATGCAGTGGCAGTGCAGCTCTTTTCTCTAGATACCCTTTTCAAATCTAATCTGAGCTGCATATCTATCTACGATTCTACGTTGACAAATCCTACTTCCATCTTTTTGCTTTTCTTCTAGCTATTACTTGGCCGAAAACCCTAGCTCTTTCAGTGCAGTGGTCGACAAAATGCCCCATTGGTTATGGCTTGACCATTACATGGGACAATGTGAAATTGGAATCAATTTTTGATACCTTATTTTTATATAGGTTTTTCATTTTTCCCTTTAAATAGGGTAGAAAGATGCATACTTATTACATCATTCTAAATGATAATGAACTAGAGGGCATGGGTATCAGGAATGATATTTTTTTATTAAAAAAATGTATTATATAGAATTTGTTAAAAAATTGAGAAATGTTGTAAGGTCGCAGTTAAAGTGAAATTAAAAAAAATAATTAAAATAATTAAAAAAAACAAAGACAAGAGTTTACGTAGTTTGGTTTTTAACCTACATTTATGGACGAAGACAGAAGAATCTCTTATTATTAAAAATGGAGAATACAAGTATTGTAGTGTTTTAGCCTTACAACCCAAAACCCCAATACACCCAATTCTCTCAAAATCACTCAAAAAACTCTCACAAACTTTTTAAATTCTCTCAAATTTTCAATGTTAAATCAATTGTTGAGCAAGTGGACAGCCTTAACAAGGCTGTCCACAATTGTAAATTTGCTAATCTACAGGTGGCACACGGTGCCAGCCGTGTGCCAGCTGCTGACAATTCTCTCACTTGGAGATTTGATTGAAAATCAATCAAGTCTCCACACCATTCTTTCTTCTTCGCCAAAGCCATGTTGCCTACGTGTCTGCTAGGCCATGTAAGGATCTACATCATACAAACTTATTGGTATTGATGGGCTTGGTCATCACATCTGCAATGTTATTATCTGTATGAATTTTTTTCATATCCACACTTTCATCTTCTACCACTTCACGAACAAAGTGATATTGAACACCTATGTGCTTTGTTCTTGAATAAAAAGCTGGATTCCTTGCAATGTGCAAGGCACTCTGACTGTCACAAAATAATTCAACTTTCTCTTGCTTGTGCCCGAGCTCCTCCAGTAATATTTGTATCCAAATTGCTTTTTTGCAAGCTTGTGTAGCTGCCATGTATTCTGCTTCTGTAGTAGATAATGCCACAACAGTTTGCAGTTTCGAAACCCGTGTTACAGCTCCTTCTGCAAGTTTAAACACATAGCCAGTAGTGGATTTTCTTTTATCAAGGTCTCCTGCAAAATCTGAATCCACATAACCCTTAACAATAAAATCTGATCCTTCGTAGCATAAAGCAACATCTAAGGTACCCTTAATGTATCTAAGGATCCTCCTGATACAACCCCAATGCTCTCTACCAGGATTCACCATGTATCTACTAACTGCTCCCACTGCTTGTGCAATGTCTGGTCTGGTACAAATCATAGCGAACATTAAACTTCCCACTGCAGATGCATACGGTACTCGAGACATCTCCTTCCTCTCTGCTTCTTTGCTAGGACACATCTTAGAGGATAACTTGAAATTAACAGGGAGTGGGGTACTAATTGGCTTACAATCTTGCATGTTGAAGCGTCACAAGATTTTCTTTAAGTAGTTCTTTTGAGAAAGCCAAATTTTCCTGTTATTTCTGTCTCGATGAATTTGCATCCCTAGAATCTTGTTTGCTGGTCCCAAGTCCTTAATATCAAATTCCCTAGCCAACTGTGCCTTCAATTCTTGGACTCGATCTTTGTTGGGGCCTGCCACCAACATCTCATCCACGTATAACAGTAAAATAATGAAATCATTATCATCTTCAAACCTTTTGTAGTATGTACAATGGTCTGAACTAAGTCTGTTGTATCCAAGGCTGATGATATAGGAATCAAATCTCTTGTACCAACACCTCGGTGCCTATTTGAGACCGTACAGAGATTTGTTCAACCTGCAAACCAAGTTGTCTTTTCCTTATTCTTTAAAACCTTCTGGTTGGAGCATATAAATTTCTTTTTCAAGTTCTCCATGAAGAAAAGTTGTCTTCACATCTAGCTGCTCTAGATGTAAGTCAAATGTAGCACACATTACCAGAACTGTTCTGACTGTCGTAAGTCGAACCACAGGGAAAAATATCTCATTAAAGTCAATACCTTCTTTCTGAGCATAACCTTTCACCACCAATCTCACACGATACCGCTCCACTTGGTCATTGCCATCCCATTTGATCTTGTAGACCCATTTGTTTCCAATGACTTTTCTTCCACGTGGCAGTGCAACCAGCTCTCATGTTTTGTTCTTATGTAAAGCTTCAATCTCTTCTTGCATTGCTGTCATCCATAGAGAAACATCTTGACTTTTAGAAGTCTCCTGGAAAGACAAAAGAATCCCTTACTATTGAGAGGTAAATTGAGGGGTGATGCAGGGTCGCAGCTAAAGCGAAATTGAGAAAAATAATAAAAATGACAAAAAAAAATAAAGACAAGAGTTTACGTGGTTCGGCTTTTAGCCTACATCCACGGGCGAAGATAGAAGAATCTCTTACTATTAGAAATGAAGAATACAAGTATTGTAGTGTTTTAGCCTTACAACCCAAAACCCCAATACACCAAATTCTCTCAAATTCCTCAAAAAACTCTCACAAACTTTTTAAATTCTCTCAAATTTTCAATGTTAAATCAATTGCTAAACTCTCCCTTTTATAGGGAGAGTTGAGCAAGTGGATAACCTTAACAAGGCTGTCCACAATTGTAAATTTATTAGCACCGTGTGCTAACAAATTTATAATTGGAAAATTGTTAATCTGTAACTGCCACACGGTGCCAACTGTTGACAAAATTTCCACCTTGCTTTTTTTCATTTTCTTTATCATATGATCAGGAGATTTTGGACTCCAATCCTTTTAATTTTAATCTAAAAATTTTATAAATTGAACTAATTAACACCCAAAATTCAAGAGATGATGTTAAAAACAGTAGTAAAAAAAGAAACCCCCAAAGTAACTCTATCATTGTCCGTGTGATTAAGGAAGAGTACAAATTTATCAACTAAGTTTATCAAGAAAGAGATGAATTTAACTCTTATTTAATTTAAAATTTCCAAGAAGTCATAATAAACTTAATAGTTAATTAGTACTAATCACAATAATATATATATATAAAGTATGATTCGGGATTGTAGTTTGAGTTGGCTATTGAGGTTCCAAGTTAGTTCTTGTTTCCTTCTTAATTAATATACATCAAATAGAAATAATGCTGCCAAAGGGAAAGCTCTTGGTTTATGCATTAATGTGAACTGTGATTCTGTGAACATGTGTGAGATTTGTATAAAAGTACTATTTTACTATTCATCTTTTTAATGTTAATTTTTTAGGTTTCTGGTTTGTGAAAGTGAAGAACTTTATCAGTTTATTAATTAACATTCCCAATCCTTTGTCTTGTCCTTGAAACTGCTGCCCCTCACAGCAAATCAACAAATCAATCATTGTCATGTCTTGCTGTGGATGCTACTACTGTGGTCCTGAGTTGCACTGGATCATAATATATTTATATATATGTATAAATAAAAAGCCCACCAAGCAATTTCAATTCTCACAGGCTAAATAATAACAACAGCTATAAGGACAGAAGAAGCAGTTGCGGTTGCCATCAAAGCAGAAGAAGAAAACGTTGGGGGGAAGGGAAAAGGAAAATAAAAAATGGGGTCCCGTTTACATTAATGAAATAATGGCTAGTTTTTGCTTTGCACATGGCTCATCATTTTCCCTACAAACAAACGCCATTAACAAAAGGGCAAAACAAAAAAATGAAAATGAAAAACATGAAAATTGAAAATCATCATCATCATCATCTTGATGATCATGATCATCAATCAATAAAAAGTCAAAAACAAACAGCCATTTTCCTCTTTTATCTCTCATTCCTCTATGCGTTAGATTCCTTCAGAACATCACTATTACAAATCTCTACAGCCAACCACTTACCCATCAATCATCGACCCTCCATTTGGGTCCCACTTCATTTGTCATATTGTCAACACCCTCAAATCTTCTTATATTTACATGGTTGATGATCGATATGACCAATCATCCAATAGATACGTACTACCTATTGAGTTAAGTTTCAACCGTCTGATTGTATCCATCGGACGGTGGAAATTGATTTTGGTAATCACTGATGGGGACGATTTATATCTGGTTCCCGTAATCAAGAAGGTGTCCCGTTTTGTCATCTTTGATAAAGTTCTGGGCCGTTCTGGTAATTTCACCCCGCTAAAAGTTGCAAATTAATGAACAATCCAATTTCTCTAAGGCCAGCTTGCAATTTGTATTTGCTCACCGCCATTGAAACTACAAAGATTTGAAAGGGTAGTCTGTTGTTGACAATGATGTTTCAATTGTTTCTCTTTTTTTCATAATTGTTTGGACAAAAATTTGTAAAATCATAATCATTTTGCTCTGTTAAGTGTTAATTATGGAGATGGTATTAGGCAAGAGTAATAAAGCCTGCTATTATATCAACTACTAATGGGTTATATATATATATAATTAAAGTAATCACCATGTGGTTGACTTGAATGCAAATTTGCAATATCTTCAAAAAGAGGAAGATAATTATGTTTCCTTATTATAAATTAGACAACACAAATTAATTGTTTTTTTATAAAATAATGAGTGAAAAAAATTTGAAATTTAAAATTGTACCACAAGGTTTCAAGATCCCACTTTCATCTAATTAAAATTGAACCCCACACTTTTAAATTTGTTATATTATATACACATATATATATATATATATATGATCGAATAAGGCACGTAATTCATTATATTACGAGTAATATTGTCACGTGGTATTCTATAATTAATTTATAATTTTTATATAATTTTTGAGTAATTTATAATATGTTATAAAATCTTAATATGTGTTTATAAACTCTCTAAATAGTGAGTTAAGTAAATTATTAAATCATTTATATATATTTATTATGTACTATATGTTATTATAATTTATCAAAATGTTGAAATTCTTAATCAAATTCGGATATTTCTCAATCACGTTTATAAATTAGACTAATTTTTATGATTTAAAGAAACTAAATTGGCAAATTTAAATTGATAATTTTTTATTAAGTTGATAAATTATTCATTTCAAATAAAACAAAGTATATATCTTAAATTGAAAAGAGATATATCAAGAGTTCAACTATAAAATACTTACTTTAATACCATATTAATAAAACCATTCAATTTAAAAACTTAAGCCATCTAGTAAAGACCCAATCGTAATCTTTATATAAAAAATAACAATAATATTTAATTTATATAAACGACAATTCCATATTTGTTTATACACCTTTCAAGTTAAGGTTGACAAAGAACTTAACAAATTTTAGATTATGAGGTCCTTGCAAATTCTCTTTTGTAGCACACGTGTGTTGGGATATAATCTTAATCCTTTTGCATTATTATTATTATTATTAACACAACAAAAGAAGAAAAAATGGAGGATGTCAAATGCTAGCTCACATGAAGATGCAAAAGTACATGATTTTAGGAGTTTGCCATGTAATCCCACATGCCGCCCACAATGAGATGAGATGAAGATGATGCATCACTCTCTCAATCACTTTTTAGAAAGAAAATAAAATAAAATAAAATAAAAAGGCCACAACCCACATACACATACAAAATACACATGCATTTGCATTTTGAGTCAACCCCACTTTGTATGTCATCATCTTTTTCTCCTTGACATGTAATGTAATCATCAAGAATCTAACAAAACGCACATTAAAGGTTCCTAAGGTTCAAGGATCAGATGGCTGACATCCTTTTAATCACACTTTTTAGATTCATCCCAGCAAAATTTAGATTAAACCCAACAAATTTCTCACACGAGAGAAAAGAATTCTTCGGATCTTATTGTCATTTATGTTAAAAGGTCTATCTCCTCCTATTTATTATAGAGAGAGAGAGAGAGAAAAAAAAAATTAAACTCTTTAACGGATTAAAATTTGTAGAAACCTCATTTTTATAAATTCAAATATTAGTGTTAAAAAGGGAAAAAAAAAGAACGAAAAAAATATAGTAGTCGCAGCAATGAACACGTTCAACATCCAATGTGTTTAAACACATAATCGTGCATATGCACACACTCATAATCACGTACACCAAAACCATTCTTGGTAAATGATAATACACACCAATAACAAGTTCCCATACTTCTTTAACTTTGCTTCTTTTCGTGTATTTACATAAGAGGAGAGATTTCAACTTAAAATCTTTAAAATATATTACATATTTGTTATTAATTTTAAAATACTGTTATATTTTTTTTAAAATTATTTAATTTTTTTAATTTTAAATAATTATTAAAAAAACGAAATAATATAATTAATAATTTTTAAAATTATATTATTTTATAATTTAATAATTATTTAACATGTTAATTTATAATAAAAATTTTAAGATAATATTTAAAAAATTTTAACTTTATTTTATTCATAGCCAACAAATAAATAAAAATAAAAAAATGAACTCCAAAACTTGTGACTCTGTTTCTTCTCCAATAAAAATTTATATCTCTGTTTCAAAACTTATATATTTAGTCACTCGATTCTTCCAATTTTTCATGTAGAAATTTATTTTCTTTATTACAACGAACGCCTTGTCCTAAAACTCTTTTAAAACTTTAATTTAGAAACTTCCTTCCCCCTCACCTTCTACCCACCATCTCATTCTGCCCTTTAAAAGCTCCTCCTCTTTCTCTCTCTTTTTCCTTCACAAAACGAAAATGGATAGTCCGAGTTGTACGATCCACGAACTCAGAACTAGTCCCTCTCCATGCAAAAGTACTACTACAAGAAGAAGAAGCAGCGATTCTAAAAACTCGCCCGAGTTCGAGTTCTGGATGGTCCGAAACCCGTCTTTCCCTCAACCTAATCTTCTCTCCGCTGATGAACTCTTCGTTGACGGCGTTCTCCTCCCTCTCCATCTCCTGTCCCACAAACCCTCCGACGACCCACCTGACCAAAACCCTCAACCGGATCCTGAACCGGAAGCTGGGCCGGGCCCCGAGTTAAGACATGTAACGGCTGAGGCCGCTACTGGGTTGACTTCATCAAAGCGTTGGAAAGACATTTTCAAGAAAGCTGATAAGAAGAATGTGACCAAGAACGTGGAAGATAAAGACAATAAAGAGAACAAAGAGAAAGAGAAGAAGAAGGAGAAGAAGAGTCAAAGCGGGGCGAGTTCAGCTGAGTTGAATATCAATATCTGGCCATTTTCAAGGAGTAGATCCGCCGGGAATGGCGGGACCCGACCCAGATTGGTACCCGGGGCTCCGGGGACCCGGAAGGTGAGTAGTGCGCCGTGTTCGAGGAGTAATTCGGCTGGTGAGTCCAAGTCAAGGAAATGGCCTAGTAGCCCGGGTCGGGCGGGGGTTCATTTGGGTCGGAGCAGCCCCATTTGGCAAGTGAAGCGTGGAGGAGGTTCTGGCGTGATGTCAAAGAGCTCCGAGGCTCAGGTCCGGAGTGGTGGTACAAAAGAAAGCAGAGGTAATAAATTGGTGGGGAGTGGAAGTAACAACGGTGGGGGTAAAGCTAGGGTTTTGAATTTGAATGTGAATGTGCCGACGTGTATTGGTTATAGGCATCATCTGAGTTGTAGAAGTGATGAAAATAGTGCAATTGGTGTTGTGGGTTTTGCCAATAACAAGAGCAGCAACAGCAGCAGCAATAGTGGTGGTGGCGGTGGTGGCAACAACAGTAATAATGTTGCCAATGGTGGCAATAATCTCTTCAGTATCCGCAGCCTCTTCACCAAGAAGGTTTATTAATCTTATTATAAATTACTAGCTTATTTTCAATGATTAACAAGACCCATGTTCAAGAGAGTTTAATTTTAATGTATCCTTCACTCTTTTTTTTTTTCCTTGTTTCTTGTGTTGTATAATCTATTGTGTAAACATAGAATTTTTAGTTTTTCCTTCAATTGTAATTACTATTAACCATGAAAAAAAGTTTGTAGCTTTGTACTTTTGGTACTATTTATATAGGGCATAAATTTTGTTTAATGGTTCTTTTCACCTTTCCATTGGGCTTTCAACTATTCATTCTTTTGATGAAGCTCTTGAAATTTGTAGATCTCTAAAGGGGAGGTAGTAGTTTTAAGTAGTACTAGTGCTCACACACTTGTGGTTTTCATTGGTAGCAATTAATATGCCAATGGGCTCATCACTATTTGAATGGTCCGATACACGGCCAGCTAGGCAGCTACATTGCATTGAGCATCGTTTCTGCTTATTCTTTGTTTTTGGCTCTCGTTTAGCTTAAACATTTGCACGCTTCAGTTACAGTTTGTTCGTTCGAGGAATTTTGCAACTCCCATCGTTTCTAGAGCTTACTCAGCTTAGTAGTGCGTGTCATTGTACTAAGCTTAGTGATTAGTGATAATATCATTCTATTATTTTTACGTGAATGTGTTAAAAAAGTAAAAGAGAAGCGAGAAATTTACCATCAACTACTCCAGCCTGTTTGACGTATGGCTCACAGTCGGGACCAGACCCATATCCAGAAAAAGAAACTCAAGCCTAGGTGCTATCTCCTCTTTTAGAGGCATCCCAATGTCTTGTGAGCTGTCACGTTATCAATTCACATTATTATATCACAAAATATAACATTATATTCAAATTTTCATAACTTTTGGGAGTTTAAATTATATAAAACAATGAAAACTAGTTATCATACAATGAAAATGGTGTATAAATACGATTTTTAATTTGGTGGATAAAATTGCTCCCTTTATGGCATGTGACTAAAAAAATTGTTGAGGGTTTTAGTATGCATTCAAGAAATTTAAGCAATTTTATGGAAATTTTTATTCATACCTAACAAAGGATTAGAAAAAAAATCACTCACAAAACACACAAAATTTGTATGATTTAACAAAAATTTTTACGCCCATGACGAATCACAAAATTTTAATTTTTTTTTTATTTAATTCACAAAAAAAATTTAAATTAAAAAAATATTTCATAAAAGATTACAAGAAATGCTTAATAGTCAAAATTCTCCAAGAGTCTATACAGCACTCTATTTCATAATAAAAACTTATACGCCTAAATTTTCCATTCTCTCTTTTGTTAATGCTTTTTAGTAATTGATTTACAAGAGTATATATACACTTCAAAACGTTCTTAAAAAATATATTTATAATTAAAATAAAAGTTTACGCATTTAAAAAAATTTAAAATCAACTCAAAAAATTAAAATATCTTAAAATAGAAAACTTAGCATGTCTTGGCACTACAACGCCACTGTAGCTTAGGTCATTGCGCTACGGCCTAGCCAAGGTTGGGTCGCAATGCCCAACCTTTGCCCAAATCGAGGCAACGGCTCCAAAGCTTGAAATGCCTCATACATGCATTTTAAATCTCTATTCGTTTTTAGCTTTCTATTTTTATTCATTTTTCCTTCATCCAATACGTTTTTAATTTTGTGTCAACTTCTTATTATATTTAATTCAAACTTAAACTCAAATATAATTTTAAATTACTAATTTTTAACAAAAACATTTACTAAAATTAAAATAAAATGCATTGCTAACTTTTTATCTAGTCACAATTTGCAAGTATCAATGTTGAAGTTTCTTTAATAAGTTAAATATTTAAACTCCATAAGGTGAATAACGTTACTCAACTATCAAATCAAATGGTGTGTATCTATTAATTTTAATTTGATTAGTCTAATTGTTGTATATTTAGTGTGAAAAAACCACGATACACATACAAATTTTTGCATCGCAGTATTATAAATACAATATTTTACGTGTGAGAGAATTTATGTATAACAATACAGCATTATATGTCAATTTATATATGATATTAATTTTGTATATGTGCCTTCGTATTTTTTACGATTTTTCTTTAAAAGAGGAAAAATTCTTTGGAATATTTTCTCTTTAGGATTTGTGTAGCGCCATATGACAGGGAATGACGATGAAAGTGGCCAACTAAAAATAGAGCATTTCTTCAAGAAAAGTTCTGCCACGTACTATAATGCTGACGTAGCAGAACACCAGCACCCGCGCGCACTAACGGAGTTGAGTTCCTTTGATAACGCAGCATAACATCTTTAACGAAGCTAATGGACGAGCCGGCGGATCGAACCAGACCTAACCGGGGCTCAAGCACTGAGGCGAACAGTCGGAAATATGCCGTTGATGCCAGATGCTTATCCAGCGCACATGACGAAGAGAATTCCAACGACATGGACAGCCGCGAGTCGGTCGGTGACGACTCAGCGCGCTTATCTAATTTGTCGGCCAGTTTCCGGACATTCTCCGAGTCGCTGCTGAGAAAGGAGCTCCCGAGCTGGAGATGATCAAGTCGAAGGAGGCTTTGAGGTGCGAAGCAGAGACCGAGCTGACCCAGATGCTGGTTACAGACTCGGTTGCAGATCGCGTCGTTCGTTGTGTGAACGTAGTCGAGTCGAAAGAGGAAGCGTGTCGAAGAAGAGTCACCAGGTTCTCGAATGAAAATTTCTCTGAGTTTTCAAAAATTGATTGAACTTATAACCCATCAATTGAATCACCAAAGCTTCGCCGCTTGGTCTGCTCCAACGCAACTTAATGCTTTAAAGTTGCACTACGGGCATCGTCACGTCTTTTTTTAATCTGGGCTAAATAATAAATACATCATATTTTCAAATGTATGCTTATCATTTCGATTAATTAGTAATTTTCATGCATATTACTCGTTAAATCTTACATTTTATAAGCTAAAATAAATCGTAACGTACATTTATAACTCATGAAAAACTTCTTATGAGACTTCTCTAACTCGTTCTTGTTCATCACTAAGAGATCTTCTTTTCTTCCCCAGAGGGTGATCGGCAAATCGGCAATTTCTAATTGTCCTAATTATCATATCTATCCACTTCCTCTATCTCTAATAAGCATGTAGCATGTATTCGGTGTAATCAACATAAATCCAACGGCTGTTTCTTTGTGCGATTGGTACAATTTTGGCGGCTTTGTTCAGCAGCATCAAGTAGAGACTTCCGCCGGTTTGTTGCACTATCGATGTACTCTTGTAGAGGTGGAAGACACCCTTGTTCTCCATCCTTTCTTGCTAGTCCTCGAATTATCTAACAAGGCCACGAAAGTTGGCTTGAAAGCAATACCACAAAGCTCTTAAATTGCGACAGAAAATATTTACCTTAGATGCCCATGTCCGCTCTGCTTGTTGACACACGTCCCTAATATCTCTTCCAGACATACTGCATTTGGCAAGCCAGTGAGGAAGAGGCAACAAGATGCAAACCTCATAATTTAGGGTGGAAAGGATAGGTTTACATTAAGTTGAGGTCAAAAGTTTTAATGATTTAAGAAGATTTCAACAGGATGATTTCATTACACAAGACAAAAGATGAATGCAGGCTCTGAGATCAAAGTATATTATGCAGGAATATAAGGATTTGATATGGTGAGAACATTGTGGCAATGATTCACATGCAAATAAATGACTAATCAGATAAGATATGCCATAGTAAGGGATTGCATACTCTTCTGTAGCAGTGGCCAATTCAACCAGTTCAGACTTTGTAAGGTGCTTTGCGTACTGAGCTGCTATTTCCTGACGGTTCTGGTGATCCGGTAAGCCAAAGGTAATCATTGAATCAAACCGACTGAGATAATAGATAAAGCAGGATAAATGAGCTCCCATCTGAACCCGAGCTACAACTGCCTTCCACAGAAAAATGTATATGAATATTACCTTAATAAAGCAGGATCAAGATCTTGCTTTCTATTTGTTGCAGCAATCACCACCACTTTTTTATCCTGTTCAAATCCATCAATCTGCAGGAAAGACGTACAAACTAATATCATTGTCGATACATCCAACACACATTCATTTACACACACAAATACATATATGCATTATTGGTCTCAGGTTTATTGACCAACTGAACATTTTCTTCTGTACTGCTGTTTGGCAGGCAGACAAACTATTGGGAATAAGGGGGAAAAAAAAGACTAGGACCCAGAAGGGTTTAGACCCTTTCAGATAGGCAACATGAACATGTCTTACAGGCGTGCTGAAAGGCTCATTGTCTAGGGCATAAAACTAAGTGAGATCCTGGTTCACCTGTCGCAATAACACAGACAAAATTCTTCTGGTAGCTTCGTGCATTTCACTATCACGAGCAACCGCAAAAGAATCAACCTGTAATGGTGATGAAGAAACAGAAAAGGGGAATGGATTGTCAAAAAATGTTACAAACTCTGCAGAAGATAAGATGAAGATTAAATTTAGTAATAACAGAATGAATTACTTGTACATAAAGGGAGTTACCTCATCAAGGAAAACAATAGCTCCATTTGGGAGCTCATTGGCAAGAGAAAACACTTTTCCCAATAGGCGTTCACTTTCCCCATAGTATTTTGACATGACAACCTCCAGGGGCACATACATCAATGGAACACCCTGCCAAGTTATGCCACCATAATATCAAGACAGATTCATGCAGAAAGTAATGTGATATGATTCTCTTTATTGAGCATGAATAAAGTCTATTTTTCTGAAATTTATATTATCACCAACCCTATGTTTCTTATGAATGCAAAATGTTCAGTGTCTATTAACTGCCTTCCTTAAAATGGGGTGTTAACACAAGAAAACATTTAATCAAGGCCCAAACTTCCGTGTAAAAAAAGAAACCACAAAGAGAGACCTAAACAGATCTCTTATCAGTATAGATGAAAAGGTATACTGGCATATACTTATATTACACGGAGTATTTATTTGGTTCCGTCAAAATCAGAGGGAACAAAAAAGTTCAGCAGAAAATCATAAATTTTTGAGTCAAAAATGGTGGAATGCAGGCTACGATATATCCATTCAAATTCCAATGAAATCCGAGTGGCTCACCGCTTGATTAGCAATAACACGAGCACATGATGTCTTCCCTGTACCTGAAATTTGACAGGATTATAAGTCTGCCTAACCTATGTACTAACCCAAACTAGGAGGTGAACAAATAAATGCACGGGCGCAATCAATGTAGATTAGATGAAGTGTGGAATATAAGCAAGATAAGAATGGGGAAGTAGTCTCAATGCAACACTCAAGAGGAACAAGTTAATCAAATGCGTTGGAGATCGTGAACTAATGTTCGAATCAATAACAATAAGTCCATGTTGGATGTGTCACTCAAATTATGTTGTTGGAAAAATAAACCGGTAGAAGGCAAAATATTTCTTCAGAAATAAGTTTTATTTCCACCATCAATGGAAACATGCATGTGTTAGCAACATTTACAGAATGGATAGAGCACTCCTTCATTTCTCCAGAACATGGCATCCTAGATTTAGCAGTTTGGCATGTTTAGTTACACAACTGCTATATTCTTCTTACGATACTAATACAGGATTTGGGAGAAAAATGCAGAGAAAACCAAGAATAATTCATTATGTCCAAGGCACAAAATTGCATTAATAAACCCTGAGTGAAACAAAAGCTAACATTGAATGTTAAGATTGGAATGCCTTGATATATCAGATGCCCCTTAATAACCTCATATGCAATATGCAAAAGAATAATTATAAAATAAATTATTTCAGAAAAAATCAGTGCAAACTTTAAGCAATCCACTTGAGAAAATTATTCAGGGCAAAAATGCGAACCTGGTGGACCTTCAAAAAGCACAGCCCGAGGTCTATTTGACTCGAACTTACACCGAGTCCCACGAGCAATATCGTCATATACTTCAGGACTATGGAGAGCCAACAAGATAGTGTCTTCTATTTCTCTACATAATCAGCAGTTAAAGAGCATATATTGTTGTCAAATTTTGAGACATTTAAAGGCTGAAAAGCCTATTAAGAGATCAAATTACTGCACAACTTTTAATCAAATTTCCATACAACTCTTAACTAAACACCATCACAAAATCTGAAAGAAACGAGCATTCTCCAGCAAAACTATACACCGAAAAGCCCTCTACACTTATTACTAACAGTAACACTCAAGTGAAACTTATTGAGCCCATGATACAATGCTCTAACAAGTATATTAGATTATAAGCTAACTCTAGCTGCCATATTCACATGAGTTCAATAATTACTTTGTTACTATGTGCAGCTTGTCAGTGATCTGTTGCAACCACAAAATCAGGAGTCCATACCATACATGATTCATGGGTTTTGACACCTGCAAGATCCTGTGACTAAAAAGACTTTCACGAACAACATCTCAGAATCTCAATTCCCACACCTCAACATGGAATGACTAAATATGCTGCTCATCCAACATATAGTAAGCTCACAAAAGAAAATGTGTTTATAAACAACAATACACAATCCCTCTATTTTGAGTTAAAACTTATTAGAAAATATGTTCCCAAGAAGTTTAAAAAAAAAAATTGACATATTTCTAGCTGTTTGTCTGTCATTACAATTTCCTCAAATACCAATTCATCTTAACCAGCAATATTGTAAATGTAGCAAAAAGAGATACATTGGCAATAGAGCTTTTCATACCTCTTTTGCTGATCGTAACCAGCAATATTGTCCCATGATATCTCACTGTTTGTGGAATTCAATTGGGGTTCATCAAGTCCATATATTCTGATTCCCATAGACTCCAGAGCAGCTATTGTTTTTTCTGCAGATGGCTTTTGTGTAATACCTTCTCTTGGTTTTCTTTCCAAAGTTCTATTTTGGCCCAACCTTCCGCCAGCTAATTCTAAAACAGAAACCAAAGCATCAAGTTCTCCAGAACTCAAGCTTCCCTTTTTTATGAACTCAATTTCCTGCAAGAAAACATGTACATATTTATACATAAGACTAAATAGTCCACCATTTCTTGCCATGATATAAAAGAAGCAATATAGAGGACTTAGTAGGACAAACATATAAGCTACAAGAGACAAAAACTAACAGCTTTATCTGAGGTAATGAGAGAACGAAATATGAGGATGCATAGGTCTCCTTCATGTGTATTCATATCACCAGACTGTGCATTATCCCCTCCATTTTCCTTCTGCTTTTCAGGATGCCTAAGTGTTAATTGCCAAGCAACTGCACTGAAATAGCACATAAAAAACAGAGAAATTTAGTTCATCTTAAATAATTGCAATGACAAAATAAAAGCACAAACAAACTTTTGTATTTGAGGCCAAGGACAATAGAGGACAACTTATGGACATAATAAATGATGGTTGCACTTAACCTGTCCCAAGCACGCAAGGTCATATCTGACCCACCACCATGCTCTTCAACCTTCAGTCCAAGATTGGATACAAGGTTTGCAATCAATTGTGGAACTTCAATTGCAGGAGGTACTTGGAACTTAATGGTGACCTTGATACCAGAAACACCAAAATTAGAGTTACATTAGCAATATTGCAATCCTATCAGAAGACAGGACAAAGAAAACACAACAATGATAGATGCAAAACGTCAATAAACTAGATGGCAATGCCAATAAAGGCAGCCAGTGACATTCCATTAAGATTTCCAAACATATGGAATTTAAGAATGTCCAAGCAATGTCTCAATTCCGAACCTATAGGCCACAGGCACACAAAAAACAAAGGGCAACTCTGACCATACTGAGATATGCACTGAATAATAATTACTAAGCAAAGAAGAAATCAAAAATAGTATTTTTGATAAAATCAAAGAAAAGTGTGGTAGTATGAGATCAAGAAAAATAAGAGCAGTAACCTTTTGGCCCTTAACAGCAACAGTAAACCGAGGATAAGAACCATAGTTCATTCCTTTCTTTCTAAGCAACTCTTGAACTCGTTCTCGTTCTTTCTTTGCAATTTCCTCCAAGTCCACATAACTTGAAGAAGATTCTGGCGCCAATGAAGGTTTAGCAGTACCTGTGCCCTGGCAAAACCAAAATTCAAAGTAAATATACTCAAAAAACAATATTTCTATGTAACATGTATTCACAAACTATCAACATAATAGAAATCATAATCCAAATTGTGGTGCTTATCTTGTAAATTACACAAACCTGATCAGCATCTGCATAGGCGATATTCAGCACCCCAGCACCAAGTATACCAGCTAAGATAGCTGGAAAAATAGAGTTAGGTCCTGGAGCATCAGGCTGCAATTTCAGGCGCTGAATTTCTGATGCACTGCAATGAATTTGGCGCTTCAAAGACGCTGCAAGAGTCAGTAATATAAGTACAAATTTACGTATGATACAGTGTATGTTTGTGATTACTTCTACAAAAAGCAAATACTGCTGAATAAAATCAATGCTATAATATCACCTGAAAACGATCAGGTGTTCTTCACAAACACTTTTTAAGTACTCTATCCCAAAAACACTTCTCAGAAAAGCACGTATCAAACTGAAAGTGCTTGTAATGGAACTAAAATACTTCGAAACACAAATATAATTACAGTCATTGCACCATTCATAGAAAAGCAATCTATCACAACACTTATAAGTCGGTAACGGTAACCTAATCATTCAACGAAAATGAAATAGATAGTAATTAGAACCAAAGCAAGGGGCAAATGTTTTCAACTCCAACATAATAATCTTCAAACAACTAAGTGAGCTAAACAGAAGTTGGATCAAAAGGACAATTAAAATCAACGATTCACAGCAATTGCAACGATCAAAACAACTATGAAAAAAAAAATTACTGTGAAAACGAAAGTAGCAACAATTTTAATGAGCTTACGGTGAGAGAGATAGCGGGAGAGGTCACGCGGCGGAGCACGCGAAGCCGTTAAGATGCGGCACGCCGATGCCGACTTCGCTAGCCGCCGCAAAGACGCCATTAGTATTATAATCGTAGTAAAATTAGGAAATTTCGATCTCTCGGTATCAGTAGAGCACAAGCCTGGCGTGGCGCGGGCTGGAGTAAAGTGGCGTGTTAATATTAGTCGGTGGTTCTAGAAGTTCTATTTGAATTATCATGTTAATTATTTTTTCACTGTTTACTATTTATTACTTTGCATAAGTGTATTTCAAAATCAAATGGTCCTATTAGGATAAAAATCCGATTATTTTCATGTGGGGGTATTATCAATCACCTCCCTTCTTGTTTGGAAAAAATTTATAAGATGCTCATAATTGAAAATAAATACTTATTATTAGAGATAGCAAAATGACTCGCAAATTTACTGGAACTCGTTCAAAAAGATTTGACAAATTTTAAAGTATATTTAGGATAAAATTAATACGTAAAATTAAAATTTATAACAAATTTGGTGAAATATCAAACGTATAACTATTAAGGTATTCGTAAATATTTATATATTTTTTTATTTTTTTTTTAAGAATATATAAATGATGTTATTTTATTATAATCCTAGGTGAAAAATTAAAATAATAATTTTTATCTATTTTTTAATTCATCAATTATTTTTATTTTCACTTGTCATACAAATGTTTTTCCACATCTTTGTCATCTCCGATTCATTATTCTCACGAAGTTATTGGCTTAATTCTCAAACAACATATTTCAATCTCTTTTTAATCTTCATATTTCTAACATTACATTACTTATATAAATATATTTTAAATAGATGAGTTAATTTATTTATTTAATTTTTTTTATTTATTATCTTCACACGATGAAATTTAATAATCATTTTATTTTATTTTTTATTTATTTTCTCTACGTGATAGAGATTGATGGCTACTTTATTTTTTAAGCTTTTAACGTTTAATGTGTTATTAGCTTAATTAGTTGACAAATTAACTTATCTTAAAACTATAATATGTCAATATAAAATTATTTATAAGAATTGTTCTAAATCTTAAATCAAGCCTAAAAAATTATTTTTGTTTAATTGAGATATTTTTATACTTATGTTATCTAGTGTTTTAACTATTTATGAGTCTTTTTTATTAGTTTTAAATTGAAAATAACTTTAACTTTTATAGGAAGATTTTTATTAAATTTAAATTTATGATATGATTTTATTTGTTATATTTTATAAATTTTATTTAAAAATAATATTATGATTTTATAAGTGTTATCGTAATAATTTACAATTTACTTAAAATTTGTGGATAATTCATTGTAAATTTTGATAAGAAATACATATTCGTTGAAGTAAATTTGATTATAAAACTCAAAATTTATAACAAATTTAAAATAATTTAAAATTTTATTTTTAAAATAGATGCAAATGCAAATTTAGGGATAGTAATTCTAAATCTAATCTGCTCCCGTACATACTTATCACCCTCTTAACATTTTTTCACTACTATAATAGATTTTTGCAAGATATTTATTTGCCCTCTTCTTTTTCTATAAGAAAAAAAGAAAATAGCTCACCCCATCTATTGCATTATAGTTTTCATTTGAGGTCATGTTAATGAAATTCATAGATTGTTTTGGGTTTTGTTCTCAAAGTCATGCATTATTTTTTATTTTTTTATTGGAAGAAGCTTTATTGGCCTCTGCCACTTGTCACCAATTCCATTATATCAATTGATATTTTTTTTTCTATTTAGTTTTAGTTTATAAGATTTATTTGTCTTGAGTTTCAGTTAGATTTAATTTTTTAGTTGATGACTTGTTGAATCTACCACCACCTGCTATAAATTTCAGTTTTAGTATAATCGAATTTGTAGTTAGATGACAATTTCAAGATGGTGGTGAGCGAATTTTCACATATTATAAATCGTTAATTTGTCTTTTATAAATCATTGTTTTTACTTTTTATTTAAAAAAAAAACGACTCAAATTATTTTAAAATAAGGAAAATTATATTTTTTTTCTTTTTAAATTACTAGGATGCCCCTGACATTGTTAGATGCCATTAACGTACCTATTTTTCAATTGTCTCTCTAATTGAAAATTCTCTAAACTACAGATGAGGTGACTGATAATACCCTTTTGATATGTTATGTGTAATTTTATCTCCATATTTTAGATTAATTAATAATTTTAGTTTAATTAAATTTAAAATATTTAATTTTATCATAATTAATTAATTTTTACTGTTAATTTTAATAATAAAATTATAAAAATATAATCTAACCATACAAATAAATTACTCATTAAATACGTGGTAAAAACTTACATATTTATTGTATTAACACATGGTACAATCTCATCCATTAATTTAATTTAATATTATTTTAAAATTAAACTTTAACAATATGACATGTGTCAAAATGACTAATTGAACACATGGTAAAATCTTACTCATTCATTATCTTTTTGAACACGTGTCACAATCTCATCAATTAATTTAATTTAATATAATTTTAAAAATAAACTTTAATAATATAACACGTGTCAAAATGTGTTTAATATTTTTAGACACGTGTTACTATGTAATTGGTTTATTTTTTTTTACAATAATTTGTAAATAAATTAAATTATACAAAAAAATTAAAAATAAAAAACTGGCACTGTCACTGAAAAATGGTAGCCGGCGACCGGCCACCATTTTTCGGTGACAGCCGACAACAAAAATTTATTAAATTTATATAATTGGACTCAATTTTTCTTGATCAACACAGTGGTGGGATCATTTTAAGTAAAAAAAAGGTCAAAAAATAGTCAAAAATGGTAAAAAGTGGCGGCGGCCACCGTCGGCTGCCGTTAAACGGTGGGATGGTGACTTACACCGATCTATCGGTGGTGGGATTATTTTTGATAAAAAATACAAAAAAATGGTAAAAAATAGTAGAGAGTGACGGCGGGCACCGCCGGCTACCATTAAATAGTAGGGGTGGTGACTTGCACCAATCTATCGATGGTGAGATCATTTTTGGTAAAAAAAAAAGCTAAAAAATTGTCAAAAATGGTGAAGAGTAGCAGTGCAAGTCACCTTCCCACCGTTTAACGGTGGCGGGTGGTGGTCGCCGCCACTCTTTACTATTTTTGACCTTTTTTTTTTTACCAAAAATGATAACATCACTGTATAGATAAAGAAAAATAGAGTTTAATGATGTAAATTTGATAAATTTTTATTGTCGGCGTGTCGCCGAAAAATGGTGGCCGGCAGTCGACCGCCCATTGTTTTACGATGACAATGCCAGTTTTGTTTTTAAAATTTTAGTTTATTTTATTAATAATATAACAAATTATACGATGATATGTGTTATTTATAGCAAATCATATAATGACACGTGTCCATTTATATATATATTTTATATATTTTTATATATGTGTTATTATTGAGAGTAAAATGATAAAAATATATTAAATGTAAATTTTTCATTTAAATTGATGATAAAAATTAATAAATTAAGATAAAATTAAATATTTTAAATTTAATTAAAATAAAATTATTAATTGACTCAAAATATGAGGATAAAATTGTATTTATCCCTTATCAAAATTCGGATATTTTTTTAAGTGTTACAAATTAATATTCAAAATTGAGCCTTAGTAAATTATTTTGGGAGGAAAAGATATTTTGCCTCAAAATTACGCGCACGCAAGAGCGTGAAAATCGCGTCGTTTATATAAAAGAAGATTCCCACATAAAGAAAACTGAGAATCAATTTCTCTCTCTTTCGAGTTTCAATCAAGAGAAACCAAATCAATCCATGGCGTCACATGACAAGAAACCGGCGAAGCCATCAAGCAGTCGAACCGGCGGCATACGCACGCTTTCCGATCTGAACAGGCGTTCCGGACCCGACTCCGACTCCGACTCCGACGATGATGGGCCTCAAGAGTACTACACTGGTGGCGAGAAGAGGTCCATTTCCTCAAAATCTCTCTCCCTTTTCTTTGGAAGCAAAGATTTAGCTCATAATTTCATATATTGTCTTTTTTTTTGGGTCAATTTTAATATATGGCAGAATGGAATTTCTTGTCATTTTTGTATAGTATAATGAATAGTTAGATTGGTTGCACAGGATATCAGTGATTATTGATAACATTTTTTGGCATAGATGATGTGTGCTTCTTTCAGTTAAATTTTTAATTGGTTGAGGTTTAAATATGACAATTGTAATGGAAAAGAGAGGAAATGTTTCTTGTGAATTCTTTTAACTTCACCAATTGCATAGTATTAACTTATTATAAGCAATGTTAGAGACACAGAGTTGGAATCCTGTGATAGTTTGCTTTGGAAGAAACCTAGTAGGTTTCAAAAAATATAATTAGTGCTTGGAGGAAATTGATTCTGAAGTTCGGCTGTGTGTGGGTTTTGCTTTTTTTTTTTTTTCTGCACCCAGAACTCCCTCAACCTTTTCTATGTTCTCTGAGTTGTAAACTAGGGACTACTGCCGGACCCTACAAATTTGATGGTTAGGAAATATCCTAAGTAGGTTGCCTGAAGGATTTTGAACGCTTGACCTCTTGGTTGAATTCAAGGGTCTTTACCACCGAAACAACCCCCTTGGGTGTTGGGTGTGTCGTCTATATTGTTTTTTGGAATAGTCAAGATTTGAACCTGAGACCCAAGGTGAACCACTGGAGCTAGTTTTGTGTTGGAAGAAGTGTTAATTTTTTTTTTCAGCCTAACAATTATAACTTTCTAGGAAATTATTTACTTCTCTTGACTGTATCATGTTATACATAGTTATACTTTTTGCTGTTTCATGGGACTCGATCAATTTGCTTGAATAATTTCTATTACTCCAGGAAGAAACTAAAATTGGTGAAGCATTGTTTGGATACAATTCAAATATAAAAAAAATGAACAAGAACTCAGCATGCTTAGTGACCTGAGACTCGTATTATTGCACTAGACCCTGGTGCTTCATACTCCTGAGTTCATTTAGTACTCAAAACTCACAATGAAATTGTACTTCTAAATATGAATGACAAGTCTATATGCCTTGGATCATTGGTACTCCAGTATAAATGTTGCTTTGAGTGTACTTGGTGAGTTTCATATGAGGTATGAAGTGTGAAGGCATTTTATGTTTGGGTACAGCTGATATAGTTCCAATTATTGCCAAGATATGGTTGAGTGAACTGATTTGAACCTTCACCTGCTAATTTGGGGAGCTTGTTTCATTCATTTGTTTCCCAAGTATAACCATTTGCTTTCGTTTATTATAGGGTATTTCTGTATAGCTAATCTTTGTGAACATAAATGTTGCAGTGGTATGCTTGTCCAAGATCCTTCAAAGGGTAATCCTAATGATGTGGACGCAATTTTCAATCAAGCTAAGGAACTGGGTGCTGTAGAAGGACCTCTTGAACATCTCCGTCCTTCTTCGAGCTCTAGAAGCTTTACTGGAACTGGTAGATTACTCTCAGGGGAAACTGTGCCGTCTGCACCTCAGCAGCCTGAGCCTGTCATTCATAACATTGTTTTTTGGACCAACGGTTTCACTGTCAATGATGGCCCTTTGAGGAGGCTGGATGATCCTGAAAATGCATCTTTCTTAGAGGTAATAACAATAAGGTCTAATTGCTATATTCAAATATAAGTGGAAAGTAATGGCATTGTCTTGTTGGAGGTTGTTAGTTTCTGTATTTTTGTTAGTGTGTTATTAGTAGTGTGAAAAATTTTATAGCAAGGATTAAATATTCAATCTTTTTTCTTAATTCTTCTCTTGATGAGTGTAATTCATAACTTAGAGCTGTTGGGTTCCTTGTCTTTGCTTTTTAGAGTATTAATTCTGGCTAAATGGTGATGTTGTGCTTACGGCTTACGAGGTGGTTATTTTCTGTTGCAGAGCATCAAAACATCCGAGTGTCCAAAGGAGCTGGAACCTCCAGACAGAAGGGCCTCAGTTCATGTCAATCTCATTAGGAGGGATGTGAAGTGCCCTGTAAGTGTAATTTTATTGCTTTTAACTAGCATTATATGTGATGGGGGCCAAGCATATACATTGGTGTTTAAGTGTAACCATTTATTATTCAAAAATGCATAGATGTTATGTGCATCTCTTTGCAAATTAGTTAACTTCTAAAGACATGCTGGAGAATGTGAACTCCACCGGCAATCCTAATATTTATTTTCTTTCAGGAACCAGAAAAGCGCCACGTTCCATTTCAGGGTGTGGGAAGAACACTAGGTAGCAGCAGTACTTCAGCAGCTTCCCAACCAACTGCCGATTCCACTCCCCTCAACACTGCTCCAACTCCTTCTGAGGGCGTGGTTGTGGATGATAAGCTTCCGTCAACATCAATTCAGATTAGGTTGGCTGATGGAACCCGCATGGTAGCTCACTTCAATCTCCGCCACACAGTCAATGACATTCACGCCTTCATTGATGCATCTAGACCTGGGGCTGCGAGGAATTATCAGCTGCAGATGATGGGGTTTCCTCCTAAAGTTCTCAGCGATCGAACAAATACTGTAGAGCAGGCAGGCCTTGCCAATTCGGTGGTTATCCAGAAATTCTAACCAAGCTGTTAGCTCACCAGTGACTGTTGCTTATTATTAAGTGAACATATTCCATCGAACCTAGAACAAACCAGTGTGTCTATGTTATTTATATACAGAGAGGAGGCTTTAGCGGCTGGTTATGGTTAATCAGGTTGCTCCTTGTTTCTACCGATCTTTGTTACATCGTTTCGTTTTCAGTTACATGTTACTTGCATACTCTAAATGTCTAAAATGTGAATTTAGTTTGTATCGTTTCTTATACTTTTGAAACTCTTATTGTTCGGTAGGATTTATATTAAGACTGATTAAAAAAGAAGGATGGGTCTTGGATCAAACCTCTTTTCACTGCTAGTATATTATCGACGCTAATTCTTGTTTGCATGTGATTATGGTTTTGATCTAACTTGGTGAAATATTTTATAATATTCTATATTTATTACTTTTTTTTTCATTATAAAGAGTTCAGCCAGCGAAAGTGAACCCTTATTAAGCTGTAGCATAGAAACATTATATGGCATATTCAACAAGGACAGACAGATTGAAACCATTGAAGACATTGGTTAAAAAATAATGATCTTAATTGTTCGTGAGACAGACTTTTGGCATCATGTCATTATCAAGGGACTCGATTGAAAGTGATTAGGGCTTCGCAGAAAGGATGAAACCAACGAGTTAAATGATATATATATATATATCTATTTGATATGTATTACTTTCTTATATATAATGAAATAATATTACACAAACTAATTTTGTAAATGTGTGCATGATATAACTGAACGTGTGAAATTATTAAATCTTTTATTCTCATTTATTAAATTGAAGTTTTCTTTCACTCGTGTAATCATATCATACGATAATAATTTATATAGATAAATTTATATAAGTAACTTGTATGTTTATTATTATTTATATAAATTTGATTGTAATTTATATTTTCTCGAGCCTTTGCACGTGTGTGTTTTATTTATACTAATAATTTTTTCGTGTATTTTTTAAAAATAACACATTTAGATCATTTAGTATATTCGTTGGGGTTTTTTTTAAGTTAAGTTTATTTAATTTTTTAAAGATTTTTATAAATATATTATATTATTAGTCATATTTGATCAAAATTAATTTTTTAATGTTAATTCACAATTTTAATTTAATAATTGTATAATCTTGTATATGAATGATGCATTCAAAAGGAAAATCATTTGACAGGCTTATTATATTGTTAATCATATACATCTAAAGTAATATTGTATTTTTTTTTTATATGAAAGAGTGGGGATTCAAACTTTAGATTTTTAGAATCCATTGCAAATATTTTATTATTAGATCATGTAAGCAAATGCTAGATGTAATCTTGTATTATTAGTTTACAATGTGAATTTAATGGATTGAATAATATTATACAATCCATTATGTCATTAAATTCACATGGTAAATTAATAATAAAATAAATTGTCCATGCAAAATAAAGAAAAGGGGAGTAACACGAAATCGAGCTTTCATCATCTCCATCGATGGTGGCACGCTACCATGGATGATTAGATGGCACTACAAAAAGCAACATGCATGTTGTCGGCCAAGACTACTCTTAAATTGATTGCCACAAAATGTTACTATCGAGTGAAGATCTTGTACTTAAAATTTGATTCGAAGCTGAACCATTTAATTTTTATTTTTTATTTTTTAAAAAATCTAATTTAAAGGTGTAAGAGTTGGTAAATTGATAATAATAAACATTACTCGGGGTTAAAAATCTGTGTTATGATTTGATTTTGAAGATATCAAAGTTGAAACCTTTTTGTGATAGGACATCTTTCAATTATCGAACAAAGTTGGAGTGTTTATAAGGGAGTCATGTCGCTCATGCGAACAAAATGCAAAAGCCAGCAACAAAGTAAACGATATATATATATATATATATATATATATATTACATTATCAATTCAATTGTATTATGCACATGCTTATGTAAAAGCAACAGCGACTCTCTTTAATTTGTCGCAAATTCACAATGCAAAGACCATCGTGAGACATCAATTATGTCACACGGACACCAATTTCGAGCTAGGGTTGTGGTGCCAAAGCCAGGGCCAAAGCCAGCCAAATTCTTAACTGGAGTTAATTAATAAAATTATGAAGATAAGAAGAAAAAAAATTGCTTCTGCTCCTTTTCTAATATGGGGATCGTGACGGTGATACAATTTAAAAGGTAAATTAGGACCCGCTATGCAAACCCTTGATCTAACTTAGAAGTTGACTTCGTGATTTGATCATAATAATCATATTGTATATGGGGACCTATAATCATCATCAATGATATTTTTTAGATTAGCTAAATAAAGTTGCATGCTTTTTTTTTTAAAGCTCAAATGTTGCTAATGATGATTATATATTATGGTGTCTACAAACTCTATTAACATGGCATGCCTCCTCAATTGTTGAAAGAAAGAATGTTAGCACTTATTAGTACATTTAAATTATTTTTTCTTTTAAAAACAAATTCACAAGTACCCAATTATCAATTCTTTCAATCAAGCAGAAAGTCCAAGTTATAAAAGAAAAGGGAAATGGATATATAAAAAGATGACAAATGGAAACCAAACAAGAAGCCAAAAAGAATTAAAATATAATTACACATAGCTTGTTATGTAGTCTTGGGAGTGCACTTTAATCAAAATTTCAACGGTTTGGGATGGTTCGTGATCCAATAGCATCTAAGTTTGTCTTGGTATGTTTATGGAAAATTGAAGAAAATAAAGTTAGAAGAAAGATAAAAATTCTTTGTTGCAAGTGGGAAGACAAGTTAGTATTATATCTTCTTCCACTCATCTTTAAAGCAAATGGATGCCGGATGCTAGCGGCCGCTTTATATATAATCAAAGAGTTGGGATTTGGATGATTCGGATGCGACAGAAAACAAAAGGAGATACATATGTAAGTGCCAATATTAAATTTAAAATCAAGAAGAGCTTCGCCATTTCTATCCATAAACAATCATTAGACCATTAATCTGTCAATTTAAGCATGCCTCTGTCAATTTAAGCATGCGAGGCATGCCGCAGGATTACATTACTCATGTCAAGGTTCAATCTTTGGGGTAAGGGATAAAATCTTCTGTGTCCCCCTTACTTAAAAAAAAAATTGATGTCTCTCATACTTGCATAATTTGTGATCTAAAAAGACAGTATATCTTTTTTTTTTTTTTTATGATTTTATCTCAATTTTCCTAGTTAATGCCGTTGTATAGTTGTTATACTAAAGTGGGAATAAGTTACACTAAAAATTAGGGTTATTCCCACTAAAAATCAGGGTTGTGCTCGTATTATTATAATATCACTTTTAAAAAAATGATTAAAATTTTATAATTAATAATATTAAAATTGGTGATTTAAAATTATGTTTAAGTATAAATATGAATTAAAATAATAATAAAAAATCATTACGAAGTCAAGAATGCGATAAATGTACAAGAAATGAGCAAAATAAAAAGTTAAAAACAAAAAAGGGAGTAAAAATAGATATTGTAAGTATAAACGCTCAAGTGTTGGATGACAGAACGTCGCGGTAACAATTTTAAAAAGTCTAATGTCCTAGCATTAGTTATAAAACGTCGCAATGTTGGACAAGTCGTATTATTTAATAGGTTAGTCTTTTTAGTTAATAGCAAGCGTTCGGTCTATGATAAGTGGTATTATAATAAATTTAAATTCTCATTCGTATATAGGCCTTCAAAATTGTCCAAATAGAGATTGTCACATGGAATGTAGATTCTTCATGTTGTCAAGGGATGGGCAATATAAGTTAAGTAAGTCCTAAAAATTATGTATTTTGAGCTCTAATAGAAATTATCACATGGGTAGTGGGTCCCTTAGTTTTGAGGGGTGGGCAATATGAGATAGGTTGGTCATTGAGTTTGGACCACACCATGACGAAGAGGTCATGTGATTGGATGAGAGAGAATGATACGTTCCACATTAAATAAAACCTGGGTATATAAAGGTGGGTATGCAATATTATCTACTATGCTAATCTTTTGGATCAATAACAAACATCCGATCTGTGATACATGGGATTACTTGAGTACTAAGTGTACAAGAAAGTAATAATAGATTATATGAGGAAAGTTATGATTATTCATTGTACTCATTGGTTAAATTTCTCACTATTACATTTAAAAAATATATAGTGATTTAAGAGTTTTTTGTGAATCATTTTATTAATAAAAAAAGTTGAATTATTAATTTGTTATGAACATAGATGTTTATTGTCGAATTATGTATATCTTATATTTTGAAGTGATTTTTTTATTTGTATTTTATATTAAATTTTTATTATTTATGAATAAAATATTCTATACGCGTATAAAATTTATTTAGAGTATACACTAAACAAATCTCTCTCAAATTAATATTATAGTAAAAACTAATCTCACAATAGGTAGATATAATTTTTTTTCATTGTAGTAAAAATAGATTCAATATATAAGTTGGGCTTTTTATAGATCGAAAATTTTAAATCGTGCCACTAAAATCCAATCTCGACATCTTCTCAATAGATTTTCAAAATTATAATTCCTGCTAGGGATGATGAGGTTAAGAAAAAAAGAGAGTAGAATTAGGGTTTCATTGAGTCTTCTGTTAACATAGTTGATGTTAAAAGAAGTGGGTTAACTTTTCTAATAATCCCATAACAAAAGTTCCACTCGTTCAAACACATTGAAAAAGTTGAACTGTTGTCGATTGAAGCATTGCATGAGGCCCAAGGCACAAATTTTTCACTTTTTTTTTTTTATTAATTTTAAAATTTTCAAACTTTCATTTATTGAATCGCAGCAAGCTGCAAGATAGCTTAGCTGTTTTTATTTTTTATTTTTATCTTTCTTCTTTTCATTTCCTTGCCTTTCTCTATGTCTGATCTATCATGCACTGTTGATGGAAATGACGTAAAGTGAATATCAGAAAAAACTTTTAGCTTGAAATAGCCTAGGCTTTACTGTCCATCCATATACCCTTCTCTCCCACTCAATGCCCATTGCAGTGACGTCGTTTCTTCACTTTTTTCCTTTGCTTTTAATCTTACGCTGTTGTGGCTGTGCGGGATTCGCCTATTCTCTCTGTCTCTCTCTCTCTTCTCCAAACCCTAACCCTAATCCTAGGGTTAAACCTTGACCCCAGTTTCATACAAGACCTCAAAAGAAAAATAAGAAAAAAGAAATGGCAAGAAGGGTTTTGTGTAAACCCCACATGGGTACATGGAATCATTTTTCTTGTCTTGATTTTCATAATATTGTATGTAAAATCAGATCTCTGGTTCTAACAGGTGGGTTTGATCATCTGTGGTACCGTAAATCTATCACCAGGGACCTCATGATGACAGACATACTGATTTGATTTGATCGAATTTGGAAAGATCATCCAGTGTGGTACTTGAAAATTTTCTCCTGTGCTAATGAAAATGCAAACTCATTTGTGCTTCAGAAGTAATTTACCCTTAAGATTATAATTCATGTGATTGATAGAGAGAGAGAAAGGAGGAGATGACAGATGAGTTTGTGTCTTGATCCTGGCATACAATCAAATCAAGTTAAAGTTGCAAAAATAAATAAATAATTCAATGATTTACAGGTATATGAGGATATTAAAGAAGAAGACATGTTTAAAAGGTACAAGTTTCATCAATCTTTTCCAGTTTTAATAGATTTTAGATTCTCATCAAGTCACTTGTGCCTTCTGTTGTTATTGCCACGAGAGTATACACTTCTTCTAAGTTCAAATGCAACATGAAATTAATATTGCATCCAATCAAGTAATTGCTTACATTCTGTCCACGGCAAAAGAACCATACCCATCTAATTATTTGCTTTTTTCTTTTCTGAAAATCATATAATAGGCTTTAATGTCAAACAAAATCATATAGACTTATTCAGATGATCTCAAAGGGCAGTCCAGGAGAAACCATCTCACTTCAAGTTGGATTACAACTGCAATGACTTTGTAACTGAGAGAGTCTTTGATGCTTTCGAAGCATGATATTGTTTTTTAAAATTAAAATCATATAGGTATTGACTTCTTGTAATTAATTAAAAAATACACAGATTTTTATTTACTAGAGCAATATATGCATAAAATGCAATAGAACTTTAATTTTTTTTTCAGACATTTTCGACTGAAATGCATTGAGAAAATACGTATACAATATTCTTAACTTTCTGGACAAAATGCAGATACAAATCAGATGTGTATTATTACTAACATGGTATAAATACAAATTACACGTGTATTGACATTTTGTGGTTAATTGGTAAATACATATATCTTATATTATAGGCTTTTTTGACAAATAGATGTGCAAATTCATATCAGCATGCATGAGCATTTAATTAATCATATACCAAGAATCTTTAAGCTGAGAGAGTACAGTTAATTAATCATACACGTGGTAACAGACACAGCAGATCAACCAAAACAAACAAGAACATGTTTCAGTGAATAAACAGTACAATAATAATCTTTAAAAGGAACTAAAGGAAATTCATCGACCTTCTCGCTCGTTCGTTCTTATTACAAAATTCAATACAAGAAAACAGACACAGCCAGGCCCCGGCCCCGGCCCCGGCCCCTCTGCATTATTTCTTTGCATTTTGGATCCTTGATTGCAGCTGCACAGAGTGGAAATTTTGTAACAAGTGAAAAAAGAAATACTAAAATACAACTTACACATTTTGTTGTTGGAGCATGAGCTTGAATTGACAGGGGGACAAAGAAAAAGAGACAATTGTTCAACTGGACAGGGGCTTTTGAGGAGATTGAAGCTAGAGATATCTATCTCTACTATCTTTATCAGAGTTAAAGAGTCCCTATAAATTTATCATACAGATACAAACGTAGACACTAGAGAGGGGATTGTGATGAAGGAAGGGACATTCGGACTGTCCCCACTTGCTTTTCCCAGCTTTTTATTACATTTTGGCTGAAACCCCACTTCTACTTTGGCAAATGATTATGGATTAGATGCTTGATTAGTAATGAGGTAGAGAAGAAGAAATAGTCTTAGGATAAAAAGATTTTTATCAGTACCTTAATTATTTGCTAGATCCATTACCATATCTAACCAATTTGATCATGGTTATATAATTTCTTTTATATAAAGAATGATTTAATGTGCCATGTTGCTCGTGTTACAATAAACGATAATCTTATGGAACATGTTGTTATTAATTTATATCTTTTATCCATATTTAACTTATAGCTTTGCGATATGGCGGGCTGATGTTTTTCGCTACCACTACATTTTTTTTCTTTTCACAATCTAAATTACCCATATTATGCGTTATGTTCATTCAAGAACTACGGTCGATGGACTCGTGAGATGTGAGAATTTTCGAGAGTTGGTGCCGAGAAGACGACAAAAATACGGGCGATCGTTAAAGCAAGTGGGCAGATTGCTATTGCTAAGCAATCAAACTAGCTCCAGTAAGAGTAAAAACATATGTTTTTTATACAGTTTATTAGAAAAAGAGTAGTGATTTCCTAGAAGAGCTCTATAACTCCTATCTGTATACCTCGATTTAATGGATCCTCTATACAAAATTTTTTTATTTGTGCATCTTTTACCAGTAATGGCAGTGCTTCAGTAGCAGTGCAAGAAAAGAGGATAGAGGTTTCATCGGGAAGGAAAAGCTTTGACTCAAAAGATAAACACGACACCCATCATCAAAACACAGCCTGCCTCTCTTATTCTAATTTTTTTTTTTTGCTAATTAATTTTTCTACTTTTTCTCTGTAAACCCCTCCTGCGCTCTGTTCTTTTCTCTGAAACCTCTCTCTCACACACCCTTGAAGATGAACCCTAAAGAGACAGAGAGAGAAGTGAGAGTTAATGTTTGTTAACGAGCAGCAGAAAGTAAAACCACCCATTTTCCAAAGGTAATATAACCTGAGCAGGCTTTGCCAGAGAGAGTAAAACTCACAAAGATAACACAACACAACTGACTACTGCTGCAACTGGTACGATTACTGTTTAGGATTTTTCTGTAAAGAGGCTGATTGTTGAAGCATAAATCTCGGGAGAGCACTGGAGATGCAACAATCTTGTGAGCTAAAAGATTGCGTATGAGAGAGAAAGAGAAAGAAAGAAAGAGGGGCATGTGTAATGGGTAATGTGATTGCCATATAGCAAATCCAAGATAAGATAGTGATAGAGAGCGAAAGAGAAAGAGAAAGAGAAAGTGAGAGATAATGGAGGGTGGTTCTAATAGCACTTCTTGTATGATGGCTTTTGGAGACAACAGTAATGGACTATGTCCTATGATGATGATGATGCCTCTCATGTCTTCTTCTCATCAACATCACCATCATCATAATACTCATCAACATCCGGATGCAGACTCAAATACCCTATTTCTTCCTCTTCCTACAGATACCAATAATCTATACCAAAACCAAAACCAGAACCGCAATAGCACTAGTGGCTCTTCTCTGATTCTTGACGATAATAATAACAATAACCCAGGTGGGTGTTATTTCATGGAGAGCAACGATGGCAACAGCAGTTCTTCTATCAAGGCTAAGATAATGGCTCATCCTCACTACCATCGTCTCCTGGCTGCCTATGTCAATTGTCAGAAGGTGCAAGAAGAAATTTTTGACTCAAAATACCTAACACTCACTTGCCAAAATACATCTTTCTTGCAAAATGGACTAGTTGAAAAATACCACAAGCTAGTGGCTAGAAACGACATGTATTTCATGTTTGCTTATTTTGTTTCTAAAATTTTGAAACGAGTAAATTTTTTGATTTCCTTGACCTTTTGAATTCATAATCAGAAACTTCTTTTGTTTCTGCTTTCATTTGTAGCGAGTTTGTATATGGTTATTTCTGTTCAAAGTTAAAGAGAGGTCAAAACCCTCTTTGATACTTTGATGGAGACACTAGTCATATTCTTATATTTATCTTTTCTTTATAGCAAAGCTCACAAGTTTTCTGACGACTAAGCAAAACCAGCAGGTAGGAGCGCCGCCTGAAGTGGTGGCAAGACTAGAAGAAGTTTGCGCATCTGTGGCGACGATGGGTGCCACTGCTGGCTCGAGCTGTCCCGGTGAAGATCCAGCCCTTGATCAGTTCATGGAGGCTTACTGCGAGATGCTGGCCAAATACGAGCAAGAGCTCTCTAAACCCTTAAAGGAAGCCATGCTTTTCCTTCAAAAGATCGAGTGTCAATTCAAAGCCCTCACGGTTTCCTCTCCAAAATCTGGTGTTTAACATCTTTCTCTTCACACTTCCACACGCTAGATCTTTAAAGGGTTTTATGCTGGCTAATTATTAAATTTTGTTTTGTTTAATAGTAATCATTCGGCACATGGAGATTTTGGTTAACAAACGTAGAAGAGCTTGTTTTCTGAAGTGGGTTACCTAGTTTTTATTTATTTATAATTTTTTTAGGCGTATTTTACTCTCTTCTTCTCTTGGGTTTGCTTCTTATTTTTTTCTCTTTTTTCACTATTTCTTTTAGAAACTAGGGCACTCAGAAAACGATGTTATATAGTTTCCAGCTAACCGCGTTGGTGTGATTTCTCTTCTCATCTTTTTTATGTTCTTGTGTTTAATGGGTTATCTCATCGGTGAATTTTCTTTTTTTTTAAAATATTTTTATCTGTATATTGGTAGATATTGACAAATATTTTGTACTTTTTTTTGGAGTTGAAGAAAATGGTTTGTCATTATTATCCCTATTGAATGTTATGTGTGATATTGCTTTGTTTTTTCATTTATGTTATTCTCTTGAAGATGGTGACGCTAAAGAAGGAAAACAATTTCTAAGGGCCATAACAATATGATTAGCGGTTGCATGGTAAGATATTATCTTATGACTTAAAAAGGCTTTAGGGTGATCTCAATCCAGGTGTCTTAAATAGTTTGGGGCGCAAGCACCAGATATTAAAAGATATATATCCTCCTAGCTTTTTCACGAGTCTGCTTGTGCAGACATGGATCATTTTTAAGGTTCTAAACAAGAGAATAACGGAAAGACATTAGACTTCTTTTGCTATTCACATTAATTAGAGCTAGTTTTTTCCTTTCGTGATTCTTTTTGCTACTTTCCCCTTCTGTATTATCAGTAGTATAGATATCTTCCGTTGTAGCTGCACCATATATGCTTCAACTGCAATTTATTAGTTATTTGTGACTCGATGATGTGTATTTTCAAAGTGAAATTATATGTTTGTGTGAATACAGTCATTTTCTCAATGATATCTGATCAACTTCACTGTTGGAACCGTTGATGTTACCCAAGATGAATGCTTGCATGGAATGTTTACAAAGCCATAAGAGAACGAAATTAATATAATTAATTCTCGCATAATATATCTTGTGTTAGAACTGAGAAACAACCAATGGTAGATCTTCTGTGAAGTCAGAAGGAATAAGATGAATTGGTGGCACGCACTTCCTATTTTAGCTTATGATAGATGTAGTCATTGTTTTGTTTCTTGTGAAAAGAATGATATTAAAGCAAGATATGCTCTACAAGTTAAAGAATCCATTTTTCCTACTTTTATCTCTAGGTATACATGATAGAGAGATAAAAGTAGACCTACCAGGATTAAGGTGCTGTATTTACCCTAATTATTTGGCTTGTTGAAAAAGGTTAGCTATGAAATTAAAAAGAGTCCTTATTTGCAACAAAATAGTTGTCATAGACAAAGACACTTAGGGTTCTTCATCATTGTAGGGGTATAGAGTCCTTTTCTTAACAATTTATTTATGCAATGTAAGTCAATGTTAAACTAGCAAATCATATTTCACGGTGCAGTAGATTTTCCATTATTACATTTAAATCACTCTATAACTATCTTCTGTAATTAAATTTGCCTGCAAGTTGGATGGACACATGAAAAATGAAATAGATTATGCCATCAATTGCTATGGGACTGGAAAACCCTAATCCAGTGTTGAATCAATCCCTGTTATACCCCACTGATCCTTGACCCTATTGTGCACAACAATGTTGATGAGTTTTTTTTAGAGATTTCCACTATGCTTTCACCCTTCTTAAATGTGATCATCAGATTATTCAAATGAGTAAAGTAATTAGGTTGACATTGGTTTCTGAAGGAATTGTGAAGGCAGCACAGAGCTAAGTTATAAATTTACGTGTATTTTAAATGTTGCTGAGAATGCTGCACTGCTTTTTTTTTATTTCTTAAAAGCCCTTAGTACTAAAATTGTTGCTTCAATGAATTTGCCACAAGTTAGATTGAAATGCATTGCAAGCTTATATATCTATTGGTATGTACTGTAGCTGTGGTTGTAAAATAATGTACCTTTACTTGCATGTCCGACTCTAGTTGCAGTGTTTATCTGTTGTAACAATTGTTTTATGTGAGATGCTTACTGTTTTATGCTACCATGACCAGCTCCTGGCGATGCTATTGATAGGAATGGTTCATCCGAAGAAGATTTTGATGTGAATATTGACTTTATAGATCCCCAAGCGGAAGACCAGGAACTGAAAGGTCAGCTTCTACGCAGGTACAGTGGATGTTTAGGAAGTCTCAAGCAGGAGTTCCTGAAGAAGAGAAAGAAAGGGAAGCTGCCTAAAGAAGCCAGGCAACAGTTGTTGGATTGGTGGAATAAACATTACAAATGGCCTTACCCATCGGTATTTATATGCTGATTCCTAATTATTGTTCATTAGTATAGTTGATCGTCCATATGCCCAAATTCGTTTGAAGGCCCCACATTTTTTCCCCCTCAAATCTGCCAATCAATGGGAACTAGTTGTCTTAGCTACCATTTATACGTCAAAACTTGTAGATTTTATTTCTCTAATTTCTTTTGTCTAATCTACCAAATTCTATTGTATTTCTTCTCAAAATTTGTTTTTCCCCTTTCCGCTCGATGGGAGGAAAAGTAATGCTTAATTGCATTGGGATGGCTGCTTGTGGCTGTGAACTTACAGCCATTATGTAGCATGATAGCCTACCATAACCCAAATGGAATACTGTTCTAATTCAATTTCCAATGTCCAGCTTGTTATATGAGGTGTTCTTTTGTTTGTTATTAAATCATTTGTGCTTGTGACATCCATACTTATGATTTTCTCTCTTTTTTAATTATAGATGCTTCTAATCTTTATATGAGATATTGAAACTTGATATACGAACAGGAGTCACAGAAGATGGCGCTTGCAGAATCAACTGGTTTGGATTCAAAGCAAATAAACAACTGGTTTATTAACCAAAGGAAACGGCACTGGAAGCCTTCAGAAGATATGCAGTTTGTGGTGATGGATGCTACCCAGCCTCACTATTACATGGACAATGTTTTGGGTAACCCCTTTCCAATGGATCTCTCTCATGCGCCGCTGCTCTGAACAATATTTAGCTGATATATTATATATGATGCTCATCTTATATATGTTATTAATTGTATTGTATTATTCATATATACAAACCCAATATCATATGATGCCAAATTATGTATCTTATATAACATATATATGCATGCCGCATGTATGCATGTGGAGACTACTTAATATAAATGCAGACTGTAGTTAATTAAATTAGTACCTAGGCTTGTTCATGACTTGGGTGATTGGATATTACGTTATTAATCATTCATGAGTTGCTGGTTGTTCCAACGCCTTGATCCGGTATATGAATTTGGAGATCATAATGGCTCCCATTTTCCGGCCTAAATTGACCGGGAATATTCTTTCCTTATTTGAGTGCATATAAAGAGACCTTTCCTTATATGAGTGCATATAAAGAGATTATCTTAATCCGAACACAGAATGAGAAGTGTGAAGTGATGCCATCCATCAGTTAGTATTTATCTTGTGTTCGAAGTAAGAATAGCTTGGCTCTCAAGATTTGGCTAAAAAGACATGGATTTTTACATTTTCTAGCTGCATTAATTTGCAGAAGTTATTGCTTAATAAGTTTTTTTTTAATAAAAGAAACTTTTATTAATTGATTAATTTACTATAAAAATGGATGTATTTTTAAAAACAATGACCCCTTTTTATTATATTTGGATTTATTGATTTAATCCCATAGATGCTAATAAATATTTTTGGATATTCATACTAAAATAATCACTTGTATACATATATATCTTTCCAGTATTCTATTTTTAACTCTTTTTAATCATCTGTCTTAATAATTGACTTTTGGATTAAGTTACACTAGATTATTGTAAGAAACTATGATATATAATTGATTATCATAATAAAGTGAGTTTTAAGTGGAATTATAAAATATTGAAATTTAAAACTAATACAAAATCAAAATAATCAACAAATATAAAACATGTTTATTAAAATAAAAAATGAATAAATAAGTAATAAAACCATTCAAAAAATAGATGTTATTAAATTTGATAAAGGAAAAATATATTTATTAAAATAAAATAAGAATAAATAAATAGTAAAATTAAAAAATAGATGTTAAATTTGATGTAAGAGTTCATTTTTTAACTGTCATAAACTATTACAAGAAATTAAGTGCGGAGGCAAAAAATAGTAATAGTAATATTAATAATAAAAATAACATAAATTTACAAATTTAAAACTTTGCAAGGTGAATTTGTGGAATTGCAATATTACACCATATTTCAAATGATTCTATTGTGTTGTCAATAAAAACTTATTGCTGGAACTTTTCACAAGTGTGCACACGGCAGCAAAGTTCTAATTATATTAATTTCTTTTAATTTTCTTTTTGTAACGCTGAAAGAGAGGGAAGAGAACAAAAATAAAAGATCAGCCGGGAAGTAACTTCACTTGAACAGCCAGCCTATTAACTCGTAGTCCTAAATAGTTAATAAGTTTTTAATAATTCAAATTAATTGGATTCATTAATTAAGGGGAGTCTTAATAAATAACTTATCCATTGATTGAAGTTAAAAATGTTTGGACATGAGAATCTCAGTAGTAATTTTGTAAAGCTACAATGGGTGAGACAATGCTGCTGTCTGTTTATGTAAATAATAATAATAATAATATATTGCATGATAATATATGATTCCATTTCCATACAATCACGTCAAGAAAATCTTCCCTTGCAGAGGGATTAAATAAATACCACAGAAAATTTTAATTTCGAAAAAAGTCTTTAAGTGAAACGGGTGGATCATATTATTTATCCAATGAAAAGTTTAGTATGTTTACTTTCATCAATTTGTAATTGAATCATAGTAATTGTTCAAATTAAAGAACAATATTAAAAAAAAAACAGAAACATAATTTTATTTGATCATCTTAATGAAATCGTCCTATATGAAGAGAATATGTAACTCGCACGAGTTCAAGGTTCAAGAGTTATTTATCATTCATTAACATTCAACGTAGTAACGAACAACATGGTGGTGATTTTTACAATTGAGCATGCTTTTTCAAAAGGCCGACATAATTTAATTATTGAATGTGATTCTATGATAGTGGTTCATTTATTTTTTAATGTTTTTCTTCATCACCAATAATAAATTCAATCTCGTTGGTTTAATTGTGAGAAACGATCACTACCCACTTATAATATGAGTTAATATTCCCTTATATTTTGTGATTTTAAAAAAAATCAAAACTCTTACGTTGTTAAAATTTTTTTATTATTTTTATATTATTTTATAATTTTATCTCTTAATAATATATAATTTTACAATTTTATCTATAAATAATTAAGAATAAAAGGAAAAATTAAAAATTTTAAAAAAATTTGAACCCTTAATTTTTAAAATATAACTATCTATTTTAAGCATTTGGATAAATTTAAGTTTAGTTAACATTTATGAAAACTAAAATATATACCCTATAACAAAAATTAGATAAATTGTTAATTATAAATTAAATATTTTTTGGTACTCAAAATCATAAAGTGTTATAATAAATTTTTAAATCTTTTATTGTACATAATTAATTGAATTCATTATTTATTAAAATATTTTATACTTATTGTTGTTTACAATTTTTTAGTATCAAAAGTTATTTAATTTGTAATTAACAATCCATCTAATTTATTTATATGGTATATATATTAGTTTTTATAAAATCTTATTTAAACTTAACCTTAGCTAAGTGGTTGAGATGAATGACATTATTTTTTAAGTTAAGGGTTTAATTATCTTTAAAGTCATTTTTTTTTGTTCTTAATTCTTTAAAAATAAAATTATTAAGTCATATATTATTAAGGGTAAAATTATAAATTTATTTAAATAGTTAAAAGATAATAAAATATTTTTAATTACATGAGATTTTGGTCATTTTTAAAATCACATAAAGTAAATACACATTATAATATCACTGGGCGATAATAATTATTTTCCCTTTAATTATCGACATTACAGATTTAAAATGTCTTTTCCTTTTTCATCATGAATTCAAAAAAATAAATGTAATACTTAACTTTCTAGCTAACATAGAAATTTGTTGTCATGACTTCACTTGATGGTTGAGGCTCCTTCTAAAATTTCGAATCAGTTGTTTATAGATGCAAATGAATTCTCTAATTATTATTTTACTGGATTGTTATAACCTTTTGTTTTAAGTTCCCTTGTAATTTTATTCAATTATTTTTTTCTTGATTCTGTTTTAGTTTTTTTTATTATTTTGAAGGGTAAAATTCATTACATCTTCCTAAACAGGTGTACTTGCATTTGCTTTATTTTTATTGCTATCCCTCAGCTGGTTGAGGTTTATTTAAAAAAAAAAAACAAACACGCGCCTGATGACTGGCACTCTAAATGCAAGCAAACAAACAAGAAAACGACATGTCGCATACATCTGAACGACATGTCCTGACTACAAAAGTAACTGGTGGATCCGGCCCATTTTGCGCTAACCTAACTGGGCCTTACCGAACACTTAGAGGGAGGCTGTTGATAAAATGGACTTAAGTGAATTTGTGGGGCCGCCAACGTGTATTACAATTGGCCCACTTTGTGTTTAACTAATAGGCTTGTACTGATGGGCCCAAATTCATTAAACTGCTTCTACGGCCTCCCTCTAAACCCCCCCAAATAGAAAAAGAGTGTTGGGGTTTTTCGTTTGTTCACTTTGTCGCCCTCTCGCACAGTGTCTTCTTCGCTCTTCCCGGCGGGAAGATCGACGGCTACCGATTCTCCGGGCCCATCCGACGGGCCACGCTTCGACTACGAGAACAGCAACATTATAAGCTCTTTATTTATTTCCTTTGATCGGATCTCTCTCCATTTTTAACAGCTAAATACTTAGAGGGTAAATGGCGCTGTCGGTTTCTAGAAGGCTGCTACGTCGTTTCGGATCGCTATCTGCGTTTGGTCGTTGCGATTCTCCAAGTGTCTCGAATCATCCGATTCGAACCTCTCATGGTAAATAAATATTATATCTTTTTTATTTTTTTATTTTGTAAACAATGGAATTGTGTAATTTTTGTGAAATTTATAAATCATTCTTTTTTATGCTCTTTTAACAGATTCTTATGGGCTTGTTTCCGGGGACAAATTATCGCCTTTAGAGGTAGGTCATTATTATTATTATAACAATTACTATTACTATTTTATCAGATTTTGTAAATTTCGATTTTTTTACACAGTTATCTATTAGTTATTTGTTTTGAGAGTCTATTTATGTTCATGAACTTGTAATTTAGCTTGCCAAAGATGGGTTTGTTAGCTGCATTAGTTGTAATTTTGCAGATTTTAATTGCTTGTATATTTATTTCTCTTCTCTGTTATTGTTCTATGCAGCATGTTTGTTGCTCTTCATTTCCGAGTCTTTCAAATAGTGATTCTGTCGTAAATCCAATTTTTCTGGTAATTATATGTAGGGCAGTTTATCTTTCCATGCTGGTCGAAAGCTTTCAACTATGATTTTAATTCCTGACTCAAGTGAAGGTTCTTTTCCTTCTGATTTACTGTCCAAGCAGACTGTGCTAACGCCAGACCGTACAATAGGTATGGAGAAGAATCAAAACTTCTTTGCATGATTGTGGGATTAATTGCATTTTTTAATCATTTATTTTATGGTTAATGGTCCTCTAACTTCTGTATGTTTAAGACGCATTAGATGATAGATTGTATATTCTGAATAACTGCTTAATTCAACAAATGTATCACAATGTAGGGCTTTATAAGGATCTTGTAATTCCAGTGACAAATTTTCAAAATGAAGAAAAGGGTCTCATGGTCTTGGCTGGTGATGTTTTTGATGTCTCTATCAGGAAGGACATTATCCATCGTGTTGTAAGATGGCAGCTTGCAAAACGACAACAGGTAGTGCTTAGTCATTGTGTTTGAGATGCCTGAAGCATTTAATTAATGGGTGGGAATGGTTAAAAAGAAAAATGTATGCATTCAAAAAAGAAACTATAATGGTCTGATGATGTCAGGTGAGCCATATGGCAGATGCTTTCTGTTATGGAATTGTTGAAAGATATGCCACCCTTTTGTTTTGTCTCCTTGAGTTTTCCACTACCTTTTAGTACAATATCTCATTCTTCTTCTCCCCTCTTTCTATCTCTGTGTATGTGATGGTAAAATGTGTGAAATGCATACTGCCTATCCCATTCTTATTGATATAAAAACTTAAGATTCTTTCACAAGAGTAAGCTAGCCAATGGATCAGCTATGATTAGTTTTATTTTCTCAAATCAATTCTTATGTGTTCTAGAAGTTCCTGGTCCTTGCACAGTATGTTGTTATATGCAAATGTAAGTTATGGGGAGTCCATGGAGAAAAATAGATGTCAATATATGATGATTGACTGATTAACAGGGAACTCATTCAACAAAAACTATTAGTGAGGTGAGTGGAACTGGGAGAAAGCCATGGCGACAAAAGGGTACTGGTCGAGCTAGGCATGGGACATTGCGCGGTCCCCAGGTAATGCATTATTATGCCTGATTTATCAGTTTAGATAATTGTGATATATTCATCGCTAATGTGTGATTAGGATGTTTACCTGAGGACATTGATGCTAATTATGGATGGGTAAACAGTTCAGGGGTGGTGCTACTATGCATGGTCCAAAACCTCGAAGTCATGCCATAAAGCTGAACAAGAAGGTGCGACGACTAGGACTGAAGATTGCTCTGACTGCTCGAGCAGCAGAAGGGAAGGTAATTCTCTCTCTCTTTAAGTCTAAGATGGACACAATCACTGTCTGATGGTATCATGGACATTATGAGTTCAACGTAATGAAGACTTGGTATATTGGAAATCTTATGGGATGTAATATTTCAGCATAGATTGGATTTATTTTAAACAGTTTCTCTTTGAGCTTCGATGCTTTGTTGTCCTGCACTGACATATATAGATTCATGTAGTAATATTTCACTGATAAATATCAATCATTAGTCAGGATGAAGTTCTTAACTGTCCTTGAGAGTTCATGTGGTGCTTAAGATTTTTCACAACTGAGTCTGGACTAGGTGGTTCTGAGATTTTATTAGGCAATTTCTTTTATTTGCAGTGGCCTGCAATGTATTTATGTACTGAAGTCACTTTTAGATTTGAGAAGAGTGAAAAACAGATGGCATTTTGGTAGTAGTGCCACTCTCAAAGGTAAGACAAAATTGTTGTATCATAACCAAAGTACCATACTACGTATACTCCCTATTGTGCCCCATGTATTTCTTCTATTGTAATCTGCACTTTTATTTCTTTTGCTCAGTGGGGAGGCTGGGATTCTGCAAAGTGGAGTTTTGCTTTTTAACGCACTCGCAGTTCATTATTCTCTTTGTAATACAATTACCTCATACTCCAGAGATTGGTGATCTTCTCAATCTTACTAGTTTAGCTGTTTATTATAGGTTCATTGGTTGGAATCACCTAATTCCACGGAAAGTTGCTTATTCCTTCTTAACTTTAGTACTATGCCTCTCAGCAAGTGGGTTTCTTGTAATAAACTTTTTTCTGTCTAATCACCATTTGTGGTTATGGGTTTTACATTGTCTAAAGAAGGACCATAATTGGGCTTGTTATGTTCTCTTCTTGTTATGTGTTTATGTTCTGTTGTTTGTTTGGGAATTTATTTTAAGTGGAGCTTGTTATTTCTGTTCTGTTATACCTACCCTAAACCTTTTTTTTGGGGGGTATTTAATACAATTTTTTTGTGTTTCTTATCCAAAATAATGTGGGAAATCATTTTGAGACTAATAACTCGTGTCGAGTATTGTGGATTGTAATAAATCCTTCCCCAACATTACTTTTAAAATGATGTTCTCATATCACAATTGTATTTGTATCTTCTATGCTTTTGGGTGTTGAATCATTCCACAGCTCTTGATAGTTTCTGCATACACTGCTACATGATTCATGAGATCTAACTTGATAAAATTGCATAAATGGACAGCTCATGGTTTTTGAGGATATGGAGATGCCCACTCATAAAACCAAGTTCGTTGTGAACTATTACAACCAAATGGAAAATACAAAGAAAGTTTTGTTGGTTGATGGTGGCCCCATAAATGAAAAGCTGAAGCTGGCTACACAAAATCTACATTATGTGAATGTACTTCCCTCAATTGTAAGATCCACTACTCAAATCTTTCTTATTTGTCATTATTTCTGTAATTTTTTTCTTCGAAGAACATTTGAACTATAAAAAATTGCATAACTCCTAAGGCTACTTGTATCCTATACTATATCATGAGTTTAATATAACATTAGTTGAATCCATAGTCTAGATTGCAAGTTCTCTTAGATAATTGGATTAGTTATAATGGCACTTGATTTTCATCCCAACCATTGAGGGTTTTGATGTCATGCTTTTGCAGGGTTTGAATGTCTACAGCATCCTGCAGCATGACACATTGGTGATGTCCCGTGATGCCGTAAACAGAATTGTTGAGCGAATGCACACTCCAATTAATCGTTGAACATATTATCAATTCTTATGCTGTGTACTCCTTTAGCCTTGAATGAAAATAGGAATCTTAAAGTATCTTCAAAGGGAAAAATAACCAAAATAATTTGTACTTCCTCTCTTTTAATGTATGCAAATGCATAGCGGGATTGCTCTTTGGTTGTATCAGCTTTGTCTCTTTCAGCAAGAAATTTTGTAGTTGAATTGGCGAAACTTAAAAATGACACGCCATAGATTTTGAATACAAAGGATTAGTGGCTTTGGAGTCTTTCATTCTTCACATGCTGTGCCTCCAACAACTTGAAACATGATGTTATTGGCATGTCAACTCAAAATTCATCACTACACCTATTTTCTTTTTGGGTTTCAAACATTCAATTATTTGATCAAAATCAATGCTACGTGGCCTTGGAGAATAGCAAGCGTGTTATGTTGCATAATTTTTACCATCTTTATTCTCTGGACCACCACTCGGTCATTTAAATCTTAGGTACCCTCCTGCCATGCCATCTTCACTACCAACACAGAGATTAGTAAAAGAAGATATCAAACCATTTATATTTTCCATCTCAAAATTCTGCAACAATATGCAGATTCGTATTGATGCTTGCATCCCAAATGGGAATTGAACTTATTAATTTCATAACGTAAAAAACTGAAAACTATGGATGAAGGGGGACAATCTCGAGTAAAAACCGAGCTGGCATTATCTATTTGGAAAAAGGAAACGATAACTATAACTATATGATGAAAATCTAAGCCAAAATCTAACGTGACTAAATTCTATTAAAATTTTGTTGTAGTAGATAAATATGAGTTCATTAAAATAGTTAGCTAAAATTGTATTTAATTAACATGACATATAAATGAACACTGTAATTTCAGCTCTATAGTGACACTCTCTTCTCTTCTCGCTCTCACCTTCACTTACCAGGTTCAATGAGGAGGACCTAGGGTTTCTTTTTCACCTCCAAATTCTAGGGTTTAAGCCATTAGCTTCCCCGCATTTCCAGCGTTTCAGTGAACAAAAAAAATTTCCCATTTCCAGAAAACCTACCCTAAAAAAATTACCTTTTCGAGTTTAGCCTAGAAAAAACCCTAGCTTTAATGGCAAAAACCAGACCGGGGATCGCTACCAAGACCAAAACTGGCAAAAGAGACCTTGAATCTTACACTATCAGAGGCACCAACAAGGTTGTTAGAGGTACGCATCTTCAATTTGTCTCTTAACAATTATTTGAACATTTTTCACTTGTGTCTTGCTATTTTTATATGTGGCGTTAAAATTCTGTTTCGATGTTCAAGATTTAATTTTGAGGTATTTTTGCATCTGGGTATTTCTCTTTTGATGCATACCTATGTTTATATCTTATGTTAATGGTTTTAGGTTGGGGACTATGTTCTTTGTCTCTGTTTGCATGTGCGTGTATGAATTTAAGAAATGCTCGTTTTTTATGGTTAAGGGGTTAAATTTTGTTGCTTTTCTCAGTTTGGTCCTTATCATGTATAGGTAGGTTCATGTTCAGAAATGTGGTTATGGTAGTTAAGGAGAGAGTTTGTGGTTGTTTTTGCAGTTGGGGATTGTGTGCTGATGCGGCCATCTGACACTGGGAAGCCCCCGTATGTAGCTCGAATCGAGAAGATTGAATCTGATGCTCGAAGTAATGTTAAGGTCCGTGTAAGGTGGTATTATCGCCCAGAGGAATCACTTGGAGGAAGGAGACAATTCCATGGAGCAAAGGAGCTCTTTTTATCGGACCACTATGATGTGCAGAGTGCTCATACAATTGAAGGGAAGTGTATAGTTCACTCTTTCAAGAACTATACTAAGCTTGAGAATGTTGGTGCTGAAGATTACTATTGTAGGTTTGAGTATAAGGCTGCTACAGGGGGTTTTACACCAGACCGAGTTGCCGTGTGAGTTTTTTTGCTTTATTATTGTTTTGAGCGGGATGTGGTATCTCGGGAGTGGTCATTGAGGATTTTGGCTGTTTCTTATTTTGTTTTGAAGGTACTGCAAATGTGAGATGCCTTATAACCCAGATGATCTCATGGTACAATGTGAGGGGTGCAAGGACTGGTAATGTCTTTGTCTTCTTCATTTTGTGCTAATTTATTTGGAATCAGTTATTCAGTGTATTAGTGAGGGATTGCTATAGAGTGTTAGAATTTAGAGTTTTGGATGACTGGAAAGTGGAAAGATTGGGAGAAACAATGGAATATTTTCCACTGGAAAAAGAAGATAAACTGTGGAATTTTGTTGTATAACAACCTCCCAGCAAAAATGTGCCAAATTTTATGATATACTGGCTATATTGAGGTTAATACACTTATGTTGTCTATGTTCAGACTGTTTGTTTGCCTTTTGGATTGTAGGTATCATCCTGCTTGTGTGGGCATGACTATTGAAGAAGCAAAAAAGCTTGATCACTTCGTTTGTTCGGAATGTTCATCTGATAGTGATGTCAAAAGATCACAGAATGGATTTTCTTCATCACCAGTAGCTGATGGCAAGGTGAGACTAGTTGCCGATGGGTAGTTATCCCTGCTTTTACAAAATATGTTGTATGGGCTGTTATTTGGGTGTCATATTGGAAAGTTGAGAAAAATGATGGCGTAAAAAATAGGGTTCCCATTTGAATATTTATCAATTGCATTTGAAGTTGAATTTTTCTATAATATATAATCTTTGTTGACAATTTATCCGGGTGATTCTTTGAGTGACATCATTGGACATGTCTCAAAAGCAAATGTTATTGTAGGACATATGTGGGCTTTTCAGATGTTAGAATAGATAGTTCTCTCATGTCCATGGGAAAGTGCTTGAGTTCAGTCCTACATTATTATTTTTGCACTTGTTTGTTTGGTGCAGCATAATTTTCTCTTGGTCTTTAAATTATTTCTTTTTATTCATTATGATCATAAACAGAATCATGGCTGCAGACAATTGTCTTTTAATGTCCTGTGCCTTGCCCATGATATATTTACTTGTGACTTCGGATAAGTTTCTTGCAGCATATTCTTAACATGACTAAATATGAAGTGATGACTTGCTCAGAGTATTAGTCAGCAGTGAGGATATAGCAATTGATACATGAATGAAAATAATGAATTTCACCTAATACAAGGATGGAAGCCAATGATGACTGATAAATAATTAATAGATTGATTAAGATGTCCAGCGCTTGTGAGAAAGCTTTGAATTCATTTTGGTTCTTCCTTTTTGCTAACATGATAAAAATGTTTGACCTTTTGAAAATATCTATAAGATTTCTGGTATAAGCTTGAAACAAACTTGTGGATCTGTTACAAGTGCTCGAGGAAGTCAAAAGTAATTTATTTAAATATGAGCTATAAGAACTGGAATCATGATTCTATTGCTTAACTCTGAAATTAAAGCAGCCACATTTAGTGATGTGTAATCTTTTAGCTTTTATCAGTCACAATCCTGAGAAAATTAGTATTGCAGATGTCATCGTATTCAATTGATTTTCTGATAGTAAAAGATTATGGGATATAATGCTAGTTTTTCTTATGAAGGTAACATGGCAAGAATTTGGTTTCAAATGCATTTCTTTTCCATTGTCTTAATATCTTCACGAATTCGCAATCTGACATGAAATGAATCACTTGTTTGATTGCCACTTTCATAGGACTAATGTCTCCGTGGGTGCAAGGGAGACCCTGCTTGTATTAATGCCTAAGCATTCTTTTAGTAGAGGATGCTGTTTCTGCATATTAAAGCTTTGCAATCTCTTCATAGTTGTCTTACATATTTACGTTGTTGATTTATGAAATCTATGATCTTTCCTATTAGGCGGAGTCCAAGCGCCGGAAGAGATGAGTGTATTTTGGGGGCATTGCAATGCATGAGGGGAGGTGGCTCATCTTTCAGTTTTAGCTTGTAGAATGCCGTTATGTGAGTTGTATAGTGCAGAAAACTATGTTGTGCTCTGGTTGGACTGGCGCCTGTTAGTAATGTGTTCATTTTGAGACAATATGTACCTACTCTAGGCTTAGAAGTTTCGTTCTCTCTTTTTCTCTTTACTTCAGTTTCTCCTGGAAGGATTCAATTGTAGTTCTCCAAAATTAATGTTTAAACCCAAAAATTTGAGTTTCCTTTAGTTATGTAAACTGCTTTGGTAGGTCTTCCAATTTATCTGTTTTGTTACTTATCATCCTTCTAAGCATTTTGAATTTCTGTTGGCTATCATTCTTTTAGGATTGACTGACATAGTGACCATGTTGTGTGCTCGAGGTCTTTTGGAGTAACTGCATGGCAAGTCTTGCTCCTGAAATCAAAACCCTTATTTCCCATAGCACATTCTCTGGGTTTTTAAGTTTTATATAAGTACATTCTCTGAGGGTATTTTCCATGATCAGGCAGACTAAAGAGCAAACTTAATTATAGATTCTGAGATGAAATCTTTCTGACTCTGTTGGTGCGAACCCACATCAGAGTCCACTATTCAAATGAACAAGCAGCCAACAAATTAGGAAAAAGTCAAGTATTTTTACTTAATTATCGTGATAAGCTCTACAGCATATCCGGTAAAAGTTAACCTGGACAGCTGAATGCAAATGGTTGATGGTGAACGATTAGCAAACTTGGCGAATGTTTCTTGTGTAACTTCTCCCCAGAAAATGAATCTCTCAAGGTTGTCCTGCGTGAGTTGGTTAGTAAAACATGCTTGGATTTTATTAAGAAAAAAAAAGGTAACCGTCAATTTTAAAGTGGGGCTGAAATTTCCCTAAAACAACTCATAATAACAGCTTTATTCACACTAACGGTGACGTCTTTCAATAATGTGCGAACTACAAAACGTTCTTCCTTCGGTCAGGACTTGTAATCGACCTGACCTTCCAAAACCCCATTTCCTAGTTTCTCCGTAAACATGGCAAATAAGGGTGATGCATCAACTTCATCAAAATATGTAGTGGTTCTGGTTCTTGCAAGTTTTATTGCTTGCTTTACAGAAGAAGAGCGAGATATATATTTGGTCTTAGTTGAAGGGGATGCAGTTGCATTTCATGGCAGCACTCCCAGTAGTGATCATTATACAAGGAGATCCGATTTGAACAGGTATACACAGAGTTCACTATCTATGATTCGGCTTATTTCACAACTTCATTCCGATTTGTTGACATCTTAGCTTCTATATATGGTTATCATAATTTCAAAATCCAACTTGTGTGAACCTAAAAGATGTTGCAGACTAGTAATTAATTTTGAATAGCTTTGTTGGCTCATTAGTAACCGACGTTAACAGTTTCCTTGTGATTGGTAAGTGATATTTCCAAAGCTCATGCAAAGCAGTTGGTGGAATCTCACGACCAAATTCTACAAAGCACATTAGGTACAGGAAGCTACAACAAATTATACAGCTTTAAACACATTGTTAATGGCTTTGCGGTCCACACAACTCCTTCCCAGGTCCTCTCACTTCCTAACACCCTTAATTCTCCATCACTAATATCGAAAGACAGAAAAACAAAATCTGAGTTATTTCCAATTATATATGAAAATTTCAGGCAAAGAAACTCAAAAATGCTCCCCAAGTTAAGCTGATAGAGAGAGATAGAAGAGCCACATTGATGACAACGTACACTCCTCAATTCCTAGGGTTACCTCAAGGACTGTGGACTCAAGCAGGAGGAGATAACAATGCAGGTGCAGGGATTGTGATTGGTTTTGTTGACACAGGCATCAACCCTTTACATCCAAGCTTTGCTTATGATCCCACGAGTCCGTTCAAGTCCAATATTTCTCATTTTTCCGGTGCCTGCGAAACGGGTCCTCGATTTCTAGCGAATTCTTGCAATGGGAAGATAGTTTCAGCTAGGTTTTTCTCAGCTGGGGCACAAGCTGTTGCTACTCTTAACACTTCAGTGGATTTTCTTTCACCATTTGATGCTGTTGGACATGGCAGGTATATATAAACTTGGTTACCATATCTGCTTTTGATCTTTCTAATCTAATTTAGTTTTCAATTTTCTGCTTTATGTGTTTTGATTTTTCAGCCATGTAGCATCAACTGCGGCTGGAAATGCCGGTGTTCCGGTGGTGGTCGATGGATTCTTTTACGGACGAGCCAGTGGGATGGCGCCACGTGCTCGGTAGGTGATCTGTCGGCATTCAATGATGCTATTGGATAATACCACATGGCTAGATCATTTTATTTGGTGCATAACAATTTTGCACTTTTTAGTGGCAGTCGATGATTTGATAGTACTTATAATCTTGACCCTTTTCAGAATTGCTGTTTATAAGGCTGTGTATCCAACAGTGGGAACTCTTGCGGATGTGATTGCAGCTATTGATCAAGTACGTATCTTTTTTCTTGTTTGTATAGCTTTTCTTTTTGGGAGAAAAAATTGAAGAAAAATACCAGATTGAGTTTCATCAAATACTATCGTATCAGAATATCCAAGCCATTAAATCAATTAATGTAGAGAAAAATATAGGTTGCAATTTTGACTACCCCAAGCCAGCAGAAGATAAATAAATTTACTAAAATTAACAACCCATTATGCATGCATGCATGCATGCAGCAACTAAATGTTTACGAATTTACATATTTTCAAGCAGATCTCCATATACAAACATTATTTTGATGAATACCTCCGAAAATGATTAGTTGTAAATTGCTTATGGGGGAGAAGTAATTTTTTTTTTTTTTTGTATTGGGTCCTATATGATCATCATACGCAGGCAACCCTAGATGGGGTTGATATCTTAACACTCTCCATTGGACCAGATGAGCCGCCAAGAGAGGCAATCACATTCTTAGGTATTTTTGATATTTTCATGCTGTTTGCAAGACGAGCCGGGGTTTTTGTGGTACAAGCTGCCGGGAATCAGGGGCCAGCTCCGTCAACTGTAGTGTCTTACAGCCCTTGGGCCGTCGGTGCCGCGGCCTGCAGCACAGACAGAAATTATCCCGGTTCTCTCCTTCTTGGAAATGGCCAAAAACTTGGAGGTGTAGGATTATCAGGTACGAATCCTGCCGTTTCAAGTCGGGTTAGAGTGTTGAAGTTAATAACCAACTATTCATATAAAAATACATTTTCCTTTTGAATGACGACGAAAATGAAATACAAATTCTTGGATGAGTAACAGACATTTAATTTTCTTGATTAGGGCCAACTTGTGGAGGAGGATTATTTCCTTCAAATCTAATATTGGCCAAGGATGCTCTTAAGGTAAATGGGACATTCCCAAGGACTCCACAGTACATTGAAGAGTGTCAATATCCTGAAGCATTCGAGCCTAATCTTGTGCGAGGTAGTGTTGTCATTTGCACTTTCTCGGAAGGATTCTTGAACCAGACTTCATCTCTCATTAACATCATCAACACAGCAAGAACTCTAGGTTTCATGGGTTTTATTCTGATTGCAAACCCAGAGTTTGGTGATTACATAGCTGAATCCATTCCCTTTGCTGTTTCTGGCATTCTGATCCCCAAAGTCTCAAGTTCACAGGTATTATAGCAAATATGGCTCTAAAATCATTAACAGGTAACTGTTGTTTAATCAGCATTAGACGAATTTACTACTAACAAAATGCCATCGTGTCTTATAGATCATTTTGCAGTACTATGAGCAACAAACATCCAGGGACCAGAGAGGATTTGCCATAAGATTCAATGCCAAAGCTGGCATCGGAGAGGGTAGAGTTGCTTCATTTGAAGGTCGTGCTCCCACCGTCAGCAGATTCTCTTCGAGAGGGCCAGATTTTATTGACCTTAACAGGAATCCTGCCGATGTACTAAAGCCTGATGTAATTGCACCAGGACACCAAATTTGGGCGGCCTGGAGCCCCGTTAGCGCCTTAGAACCCATACTAACAGGTAAGGGATTAAGCAGCAATATAAGATTTGAGTTAGTATTGTTATACAAACAGAAATTGATCAAACTTGACTGTTTATGTAAGGATACAATTTTGCTCTATTGTCTGGTACAAGCATGGCAACGCCACATATAGCGGGAATAGCAGCTCTCATCAAGCAGTCTAATCCGTTATGGACTCCGTCAATGATTGCATCTGCCATCTCCACCACTGCCACCAAGTATGACAATTATGGGGAACTTATAATGGCAGAAGGATTTGATATTGGGAGCTTGTTTACCTCCACTCATTTTGATTTAGGTGCTGGCCTTGTGAGTGCAACTCGTGCTATTGATCCAGGCCTTGTTTTGTCAGCAGGTAACCTTCTTATGTACTGCATTTTTCATGCTACTGGGAGGTCGTTTTACTTTCGCTTCAGTGATCTCTTATTTGCAATGCATGATTATGATATAGGATTTCAAGACTATGTCAGCTTTTTGTGCTCTTTGCCCAATGTCGATCGGATTTCAATCAAGGCAGCCATCGGAGTATGGTGCAGCCAGTCACTTGGCCACCCGGCAAACCTGAACATCCCGTCGGTGACAGTTTCAGCGATAAGAAGGTCACTGTTATTGCGACGAAGTTTCAAGAACGTTGGCAATAAATCAGAAACATACTTAAGCTCAATTCTACCTCCAAATGGGACAACAGTTCGCTTGTACCCACCTTTTTTCACTATAGCTCCACAGGGAACACAAGATTTGGATATACAATTCAATGTGACCCAAGCACTTGGCGAGTTCAGCTTTGGTGAGATTGTTTTAACGGGAAGTTTGAATCACATTGTCAGAATACCGTTATCAGTTAAGCCAGTTTCGATATTCTAAATGAAAGGTTAATACAACTAGTATTGCTGCATAATGAGATAATATTCAGGTTCATATATTTTCTTCAATGTGGCTTTCGTTTTTTAATCATATGCTTGCAATTCTGGTCTACATAGTATCCAGAGTTGTACAATGACAAGTCTTCAAAATGCAACAAGGTTTGCATCTTTTGGTACACTCTGTATAAGATATGGGTATTGACCCAGCTGAGATTGAATGAAAACTAATGAAAGTAAAATCGAAGTTAATGAACAAAAATGCTACCTATAATGGTAACAAAAAACATGCCTGTTAAAGGCAAACAGATTAATCTGTAATGCACATACATTCTTTACACCGTGGATACCGATAAACGCTCCTTGCCTTTGGCCTCGTCTGGATGTGTTTAGTTTGTCTAACTGCCTTCCTAACTCTCTGCTCAAATACTTTCCATTGTATGGTGGAATTCTTCATGAAGATTGCTGCAAGTCTTCGCTTGTTTGGCCGTATTGTTGGCATCTTTCCACCGCCATAGTATATTCGATAACCAGATACCAATGATGACAACTGACTCCCCGAGTCTGTCATGGCAAATGCATCTGCAGCAGTGCAGCCAATAAAATCTAGCGCTGCTAGCTGTAAAAGATACAAGCTTAGCATAATTAACACACAAGAAAACAGTATGATGGTAATGAAGATTGCAAAGAATTCAAGACGAGTGAAATATTGCTGTTGCATAGGAGCTGGTTTCACCATATGAGCATCTCAAACATCAGTCAAGCAGTCTGATGACACGTCAAAGTGCTGCCTGATAACAAGGATCGACTCACTTTTGTGCATGAAGCGGGAACTAACATCTAACTGCTTATATAACTAATTACAAGTTTGCAATGACTACACGGGGACAAAATTACTTGGATAACACTCATAAACCTAAAATAACAAACATTATTAGTTCCTGATTTTTACCTGAGATGAAAAGTTCTTAAATGGTTCAATTTCAGTTGCTGAAAGCAAGTTCTCTTTGGTAACTAAATAAGGATATAAGCTATTCAAAGCCGCCAATCTTTGTGTCCCGCCATATATCTGTGCTCCTGCCACAAATATATGCGTCATATGGTTGAAACCAAGAGCTGCAAGCATAAGTACTGCTTCTTCAGGTGTCAATGGACAAAGGCCCTCAGATCTGAGATCAGCAGGAAAAGGTAGCCTGCAAGTTAAAATAATCTTTGTATAAAAATCACAGTAGTTACAAAATATATACTTTTCATTTTGGATAAATACAAACACACCAAAGACAACCGGAATAGCAACACAGTAAAAGTGAGAAGATACATACTTTGTTGTCTTCTTGAGAAGTGTCAATGCAGGGAAATGAATCTCACGATATACTTCCAACTCTCGCCTCTCTTCTTCACCTCCACCAAATTCACACAAAGAATGAGCTACCATGTCAATTTCAAATCTCAGGTGTAGTGCTAAATATCTAGAAGCTTTTGCAGACAGAACCCTTTTTTCCTTCACATTTGATTCCGCATATGGACCAAGAAGATAATGATCCAAAGGCCCAGGGTGACCTTCATGCTTTCGCAACCTCCGAAGAAGCAAAGCACCGGTTTCTTGTATTTTAGGAACAAATTGTAGTGCATGAAAGTTACATCTACATCGAAGTCTCTAGATGAAGTGCAGAATCAGGAAGAGTAAAGTTATAAAGAAGAAGGGCATTACACTACAAAAGACCAAGTTATGATGACAAACCAATAAAGAATGCTTACAATCTATTAGAACTTGCAAAGAATTTAAGAGTAATAAAGGCTACAAATTACCTGCAACTGGAAAGGTATTGGGTCAAAGGCTAGACGATTTCCAAATCCAAGAAGATGGACAACCCTATTTCGAAGTAGAATAGGGAGAATTTTTTTCAAATAGAAACTTGGCTTGGACTCTTTTGGGATGTCTACATCACTCACCTGGAACAGCATTTGAAAAACACTATAAACAAACACTTCGCATATGCTACTACTGCATCAATCAAGAATTCTATAAATTTGAGTAAGAACTCACAACACTACCAATTGCCTCCAAATCTAATGACTGCAGCTCAATTGGAAGTTCCTTCACTATCCGAATATCGGGAGTCAGGTAGTTAATAAAGTGCTGCTCCTGATAGACATCGCTGAATTGACTATGAAATTATAAAATTTAATATTGTCACTTTCCATCTACAGGAAATACTCTGGATTGAATTTAAATACTAAATCATACAAACATGCAACTAAAAGTAGCTAAATACGATTCCAAATATAGGCACATATATGCTGCCTAAACAAACCACTTAAGTTGAATTGAATGCTACTCATTGAGCGCACAAAACCTACAATGGAAATGACAAGCTCACAAGCAAGACAGACATGAAATGATCCACACTTCAATAATGAAAGATGCCGCTTCTACTGTAGGATGCCCTTAGTAATAACCCCAGAAACAGAAGAATACCACAAACCAAGTCTCAAAGAAGTTGACAATTTGAAGCAGAGGAATGCTTAAAATCCGATAATGGAGCAAAATTCTAACGCTGAAATGATAAATGTAAGAATCCTAGTTATATTTTTGATCCAGCAATTAGATGCAGTCCTTCCAATTTGAGTGAAACATTAACAGGACAAAAGAAAGAAGCATACGCTTTAGGAATAATTAGAGAACAAGTAATAGAAAGAAAGAAATGAATACCTCACATCTCTCCAAACACTACTGTACATAAATTTGGGAACAACAAGAGTTGCATTCAGCAAGCGAGCTAAGACAACAGCATTGCAAATCTGTTTGCAGTCATATCATGGTTTTAGAAAAATGTAAAATAGTATGAGTAAAATGTGTCACCCCTTCAGAAGTAAAGCTGAGTATGAAATCAACAAAAAGATCATATGATTTAATGACACATATAAGACAAAAAAGCAAAAGATGAAAATTTGCATCACAAGCAATACTTACGGCTACTCGCTGCTGGTTCATTCCACCATTTGCAGTGACCATAATGTATCCATTATTTCCCCCTATCAATTATAGGAAGTGCAATGTGAAGACCAACGCCATTGATTAATCCACCAACAAAACTTAATTCTTTATCTTCTAGGACTAAAAGAAATGTTTAACCATAACTAAGCCCGTTCAAGCGCGTAAACACACACAATTACACACACATATTCTCACCACTGGGTTCCCAGTTCCGTTGATCAGCACAAGGTCTCCAAGCAGAAGCAGGAACCACAGGCTCTTGCCACAAATCTTTTGGTTCACATTTATTCTGTCCTTGCATGCCAAACAAGAACCCCATCACCAAAAAGATGAACATTAAGTATTCCAGCCCAAAAAGAAGTATAACATTACAAGATTAAAAAGATTTATATTCAATCACCTCTGCCAAAGCATGGGCAGCCAAAGCCAAAATTCTCCCATAAAAACCAAACTGTGACCTCTTCCCTTTACCAAACTTCTTCAATTCTCTCTACAGACATCAAAAACACAAATTGAGTTACCAATTTCTAAATTCATTCACAAACTCAATAGTCCAATTTCAATTATCACTTATTTATCACTATAAAGTAATTAGCTTTGTTGACTTCTTGCATTCAGCTTAGAAATCGAGCAAAAATATTCTAAATTCAATCACAAACTCACTGACCCATTTCATTTTTCATTCATTTATCACTATAAAGTAAACAACTTCCTTGAATTAAAACGAATGCAAATGCAAACACAAAAGGAGCATTACCTTAACAGAAACTGAAGCCGAAACCGAAGAAGAATTAACAAAAGACTCGATTTTTTTACCATGATCTTGTAAAATTACAAGCATAAACCAATTTAAAAAAATAAATAAACCAATCAAACCAATCACACCCACTAAACTCTGAACTCTTTTTCTTTCATACCAAACTTTCCCTCCTTTTCTCTTCACTTTCTTAAACCCCAAAATGGAACTTCTCTTTTTATCAAATACATTACTGTCGCCATTCAAGAACCGGCGTGGCGAGCTCTGGCGGCTGCTCGGCGTTGTAAGAGAAGAGGGCAAAAAACTGTTGGCGTTGGATCGATCTGTAAGGTCTTGTTCTTTGTCGGATTCGACAAGGAGGTGATTTGAAGACATTTAGTATTTGTTTTCAGATTCAATCGGAGACAGAGGTGTGTGTTTTTTCAGTTTTCAGTTATAAGCAATGGCGGTTTATGGTTGATGAACATAGGAAGCTGAGCTGAGTTCAATTTGACTAAACTGTTTAACACACTGCTTGGAGTTGGCGATTCAATAAAGGAAATTTTCTAAATTTACATTTATAAGCAATTTAAGAAATAATTAATTATATTTTTAATTGTGTTTACTGAAAACAATTTTCTTGGTGGTATTTTCAGAAGACGGTTGAATTCTGTTTATCCAATTAATTTATAAGATATATTTACTCTTTCCTTTTTAAAATTTTTTTTATAGGATTAACAAATAAGCTTTCTGAATTTACATTTATAAGTAAACTAAGAAATAACCAATTATATTTTAAAATTTCAAGGAAATTATAAATAATTATGTTTACTAAAAACAAATTTCTTGGTGGTACTTTTAGATGTTTAATTTTTTTTAAAAGAGAAAAAAAAATTGTTGGCGATATACATGTTGAAGACGTGGCTGAATTATTAATATTTTTAATAAGACATATCTCTATTTCTTTTAAATTATGCAAATTATTCCTCCAATTATTTGTTAAGATATATTTACTCTTTATTTTTTATTTTTAGTATAAATAATTAATTTTAGGCCTAGAATTTGTTGCCTTTCATTTTGTTTACTTTTCTTGTTACATCTCTCGGATTTTACTTCAATCTACTTTATTGTAAGATTATTTTTGTATTTAATTTTAAGAGTAACAAAAAAAAGCCATATATCAATTATGGTTAGTATACCGCGTAACATCCGTTCTCTAACTTTCTCTTCTCATTAAAAACTCTCCCAACTTAAAACACACAAAACTCTTGGCCGCTACTGCCTAATGCTTCTCCATTGCTCACCAGCAACCTTATTCCTAGATTCGATGGGAACACAACTTCTGAGGCGCTCAAGCCTCCTCATGGCCATCTAGGTTTTACTGATATTTATTTAATGTTGGTTTTAGATTATGATTTGAATGGGTAATGCTGAAAACCATAGAGGGTGAATGAAATATGGTGATGTTTTTCTTTTTTTCTTGTTACACGAGGGTTGTTTTTATTCCTCTTGTGTATGGGTTGTTTTATTTATCATATGATAAAAATTTTCGTTTTTAATAGAGATAGTGATTTTTAGTTAAAATGGTTCTCCATTTTAAGATTAATTAGTATCTCTTCTAATAAGATATTAAGTTCAAATGAACGTCAATAAATTTATGTAATATAACATCTTTGTAATCTTTTAATTTTATATTTATAGTCTTAAAATGTAACATTGAAAATTTTAATTAATAATATTATATTTGTTAATGATTTGCCAAAAAAAGTATATGATTAGTATACCAAATTAGTTAAATCCTTACAAGTTTCTCACTTGAGTTGCATCGTTATTTCACAAATAAAATATTTTAATCTCACAAATAAAATATTAAAATAATAAACTATGTTTATAAGGTAGGATATCAATTTTGCATCCTAATTTGATGTAAAATATATAATTATCATATTAATAAGAATTAAAAAATTAATAACCATATAACAAAATAATAGTAATCAATTTATAACACATCTCAAATAAATCTAGCGTTACTCATTAAAAATTGACCATCCAATAAAATACAAAATTGTAACCTAAGGATGTAAATCGAGTAGAGCACTAGTACTAAAAATTAGACTAACTAGCTAAAACCCAAAACGAGTTCAAATTGGAATTGGACCTAAAATTACCATTCTGTTAGTCCGAATTTTTTTTTATTATTTAAAAAAATATTTACTTTTTTCTGACGGAATTTACTTATTTTAACCATCTAAATATTATTGTAGAAAAGAGAAATGGAGGGCCCACGTGGAACATGTTTCGATTCACGAAACGTGGTATTGTTCCCATTTTCTTTTACGATCTGCAAGAAAGCTTTTTCACGTGAGCAATTTGTCTTCATAGAGTTGTTCCCATCTTTCCTGATCGAATCTGAAAGTACAGAACTGACAGGCAATGTCTGGTAAAGGCGCATATCGAAAACTAAAAAGGACAAGGTAGTTTAGTCCATGCAAAAACAGTATTCAATATGTTAGGAATTTCTCAAAGTGAAAGGAAATGTAAGTAACTGCAGTTCATACCAAAAAAAAGTCGAATCAAAATGAAATATTTTTTATTATGCTGCAAACATCTTGTATGTGCATCAAAATATCCAAAGAAAATTTTAAATTACAATATAGCAATAGCATTTCCAGCTACATTTATATACCTTAATTTGCAGTATAAATAGAAAAATTGCAGATGAATGTGCAGCGCATAATTAAATTATCTTTTCAGTCTGCCTTTGGAAACCTTTTGGATATTTTCCACTTGCCCTGCATCTTCTACAAATCTCTCCCCACCTCAGCATATGCCCGGATTCAAAAACTCAGGTTTCGCCTTTCTAGAAACCTTTCTAAGTGAACACGGGCTAATACAGTTAAAATGACATATCAATAACCTCATGCTCCGGGGTCTTATAGGAAAATCCTGATTCATCACTTGAACGCCTCTTGACCACACTTGCCCTTTGTACTAACCGCACCAATGCTTGCACTACTTCGGACATGGGAGGCCGAAACTCAGGCTCCGGCTACACAGAAGAAACAAAAATTTATATGAACAATTCTCAACAGCAGAGAAGATACTTTTATTTGGCCTTTAGATTACTACTTCACTACAACTATTTTGATAACAACTTACATTTTAGTGCTTTTGTCAATATGGGAACTTACTTTCATTCCAAAAGCCCTAAAAACCAAAGCTTAATATAGATTTAATCTTAGCACTAGATAAAAAAGGTTTTACCTGAACACAAAGAGCAATAATGTCAGCAAACCGTGATAGAGACTTTGCAGGATACATGCCATTCAAGGAAGGATCAACCATCTTTGCCAAGGCATCAATATCATGTAGTTGGGGAGTAGCCCATCTTACAAGTGACTGCTCTGATCTTGGCCTTGAACTACACAACAGGCAATACAAGAATGGCAACACCGCACATTTAAACCAGAGTCCAGAAATTGCACACAGCAATATAACCATTTCAAAGAGCAAAAATACAACAATTAGGTAATCTAGTACAAGGTTTACCTATCCAGCGGTTTCCGACCAGTCAACAGCTCTAACATCACCACTCCAAAACTGTACACATCACTTTTTACAGTGTATATTCCGGACAGGGCAAATTCAGGGGCGCTATAACCGAATGCACCAATCATCTGAGTTGAAACCTGTCAAACATGCAAGGGTACGCACTTGTCAAGCGCATATAAGAAAGATAGAGCAGAAGGCAAATCTTATGAAATGTGAAATTGTTATCTTATTCCAGCTGATCACCTGTCTCTCCGTGTTTGGTGTTAGAGCAGCTAAACCACAATCTGACAAGTGGGGATTGAGCTCTTCATCAAGTAAAATATTTGCCGATTTGAAATTTCTATGTACAACAGAAGGCAAGCACACTTCATGCAAGTACCTGGTAGGCAGAGATATAGTTTAGAAAGGGAATGCACCTCGATGACCCACAGATCCTCCTGTGGAGCAGAATATAAGAGAGAGAGAGAGAGTCTTAAAATGTCATACACATGTAACATACTCTAAAGCCCGGGCAGTGCCTAGTGCTACCCTAACACGTGCATTCCAAGTCAGGTTCTTGCTGCTATCATCACCGAAGTGCAGCATATCATGGAGACTACCATTTCCCACATATTCATAAACCAGAAGACGCTGGCCATGCTCTGCACAATATCCAGCCAGTGTAACAATGTTCTGGTGCCTCAAGCGCGACATGTTAGAAACAGCTTCCAGAAAATTATCTTCCTCCTGTAATGACAGCGCTGCATTGTCGATCTTCTTGATGGCCATTATCTAGTTCAATTTTAATACAAAAAGATTAATCATTATTGTATGCAAATAGAAACATGACCAAAAAAGACATGATGTGGTAGTACTGCCAGATGCTAACTAAACAGTTGAAATGATGATGTCATACTTTAAACAAACAGTCATTATAACTGGAAATTTGATATGATATATATTAAAACAAAAAGGCAGAACCATGCTTATTAACATGTTATGATATTATTTCATTATTGATCCAGAATTATGGGTTGAGTAAACCCATTAGTGGAAAAGTAAGTTTATTAAAACTAGTTAAAGCCTTCATGGCAAGGAAAGGCAGGGGCATTAAAATTCAACATAGATAAGAGAAGTCTGAGAACTCCATTTCCAATACATAAGATAGCAATGGCATAGACTCCAAAATAGTTAAATACGATTCCTTATCCAGGTTCTGGCCTATCAACTAGGATGCAGGGGAAGTGCAAGACTGAATGCATATCAAATTACAGTGGAGGAAGAAATTTGAGGTGTGTTGCAGCAGTCAGGATGGTAGAGACATCAGCAAGTTAATAAAATATTGTAGAAGAAAAAGAAGATTGAGAGAGAAAAAGAGGGGAGCATGGTGAAGGCCACTAGCTGATTCTCACTGTAGAATTGCTGCAGACGCAAACCATCCTGGAAGGATGTAAGACGTGCTAATTGAAATTTTTGTCCGTCTCATCATTATGGGCCATTGGGAAACAATTAATTTTACACACAATACAGCAAATGATGTTACCTTCCCATTGGAAAACTCTGCTTTGTAAACACGACCAAGGGAACCTTCACCAATAAGATATTCTTGACTAAAACTATTTGTAGCTGTTTGGAGAGAAGCAACAGTATACGAAGTAGCAGTGATAGGTGACTTTATTTTCTTTAAGGATCCACTTTTCACCACCCTCTCAACCACCAATTTTTCTGCAGGTGGGGGTGCCAGATCAGTGACAGCAGCTACACTTTTTACCCGCTGCTCTTGCATCTCAGTGTTCACTGCAAAGGAAAGTGGATTCCAATAACCAAACAGTCAGGATTGCGGCACTAGAGCTTTAAGCTCCAAACTATTAATGATGACAGCTCAAAGCAAACCAATAAACAGATATTTATAATAAGTTCATATGTAACCAAAATAACCAAATAAGTAAAGGAAAGGATTACACTCTGAGAAGGGGAAAAGCAGAGAAAGCAAACCTACCATTATTTGTGCTGATAGGGAGACTTCCTGTAGAACTCCTTGCACCACTTACCTTTCTTTTATTCTTCCGGATGCAATAAGAAAGAACAAGTAGCACAAGGGCAACCAGTAACACAGCACCAAGAATTATTCCCACAATAGATCCAACTGACAGTCCCTTGTCTGAATTAGAAGACTGACTGTCAGAAGGTGCATGCGAGCCTGGTCGATGAGTTCGATTATTGTGAGACCTACCAGGAGGAGGTGGGGTAAATGGAGGTGGTGGCGGGGCAGGACCATTGTCGAAAGAATTTCCATCGTATCTATTTTATTTTCAACAACTAAGTTAAGAGTATTGTGAAAGCCTAAATATTACCCAAAAAAAAAGTAAAGGGAGAAATGGGGGAGAAAGAATCAGCATAAAAGAGCAAAATCTTACATAAAAGTTCGGATTGAACTGAGCTCTCTAGGCATCCAACCACTGAAATGATTGTTTGCCACGTTTCTGTTGGACAGGGTGAGGTGAGAAAATATGGAAAGATAATGATAAGCCTACAACATAAAAGTAAGAACTTACAGAGTAGTCAAAGGCAGACCCGAAAGGACATTAAGAGAACCAGTCAACTGATTGTTTTGCAAATAGCTGTCACAAATTCAGAATCATAAGCACTCTCATCAAACGACACAAATATTATAACCACTTTTTCCCCTGGAAAAGGTAGGGAGAATTTTACTCACATTGCAGAAATATTGGACAATGAACTTAATGAATTTGGAAGATCTCCAGAAAAGTTGTTAAAAGATAGATCCCTGCAATAACAAGCAAGGTTACAGTATGTACAATATAACGTAAGGAAATTTTTAAATGCAAGAAACTATCTACAGGTGCAATATACTATAAATGGCAGATGATCTTAGTGAGTTGCTTATACGTGAAAAAAGTCAAATAGTACATTTTTTAACATGAAATACAGATTTCCATGTATAAACACCACACTGAACAATTTTCAACTGCTTATATATGACAAATTGTAACAACTAAATTCTCAACATATTTATTTTGATTGCCAATAGGCTATAGAAATCAAAGCTAACATAATAATAAAGACAAATTCATATAGAAGTAAGATGTCTTACAAGGTTGCAAGGCCAGCAAGATTACCAAAAATGTCTCCAACTGTTTGAGAGATCGAGTTACGGCTAACATTCCTAAACCATGGATTGTTCAATTAGGCAATGAGAAATACTCTAAACTGCAGCTGAATTCCAAATCAAATTTCATAACATTCAAAACAACCCACTTACAAATAAGACAGTGAGACCATGCCAGCAATGGAATAAGGAAGATTCCCACTAAAGTTGTTGCTTGCAAGATTTCTGTATAATGACAAAAGAAGAATCAGTGCATCAAGCAGGTCAATAATTTCAAAACAGTAGAACCAACCAGAAAACAATAGAAACATTACAGGCTGGTGAGATTTGGCGGTAACTGATATGGGATTGTATCGTGAATGTTGTTGCCACTCAAATCACTATAAACATGAACAAACTCAATCAAGTTACCAAAATATTAATCAATAACAAACCGAACCAGTAAATTTTCATACACCCAATTAAGGAAATAAACGCAAACTTCTTTCTTCTCACAATTTTCTCAATGACATAAGGTCTGAAAGCAAGTATCCCAGAGTTCCATTGAGTCCTAACCCAGAAATATCTCTGTTACAAAAGTAACAGATAAGAGTCGTCAACTAAATCAAGAGAGCTTATAAACCTCAGTCTAAATTAAAAATGAAAAAATAAAATAAAATCGCATTTTTGGAAATCAATCATACATGGAGACAACAGCTGATCCCTCACAAGTTACCCCTTTCCATGACTCTCCGCATGGATCACCTCCATTGCTTTTCCAATTAGTTAGCTGCCAAGGACTGTTTAGTGAAGTGTACATGACTTGAAGAGCTTGAACTGCCAAAAAGATGAAAAAAAACAAATTAAAAAAAAAAACAACCATTTATTTTCTATGTTCTCATCATTTAAGACTCCAGCTAAAAGTAATTATAAAAAAAAATATTTTTTTAACAACATTCTACCAAAAAAAAAAAGTTGAATTTTACTAAATCTTAGTTTCCGGCATTTTCCAGGGAACCAAACAGAAAATAAAGGATTAAACTTTAAAATAAAATAAAATAAAAGTTGAACAAAGTCACGGCCATTTCTTTATTTTAGCTCACTCCAAAGACAACGATCACTATCACATAACTAAACCACAACAAAACCGATAATCAAACGCTAAAAGAAAATTAAAAATAAATAAAAACAATCTGATGAAATGACTTCAGCAAAAATAAATAAAAAGATATACCATCAGAAGAATCAGTAGTGCATTGAACAAGAGACAGAGCTAAGCAGATCGAGACGAGCAACACAAACGCGTCGAGCAAACGACGAGTTATTGTTAAAGAAACGGGAAAAACCGCTGTCGTTTTGACAGCCATTATGGCTTCTTCTAGTATTTTCGTCTCGGCGGACTGGGGCGGGACTTTCAGAGGCGAAGTTCAGGTGAGGTGAAGTGCATGGTAGAGTGAAGTGGACTCCCGAAGGCGAATGAGGAGCGGATTGAGCCGAGGTTGGGAGCAGTTGTTGTTGTTGTTAGAGGCGTCGCCATTAAAGAAAGAGAGAGATTCGAAGCTTGAGAGTATGCTTAGTGTCGGCGAGAAATGGAAAAAAGAAAATTAAAATAAATAAGAATAAAATTTTGAGTTTAATTACAAATAAAATAAATGATAAAAGAAATGAAAATGTGGAAAAATAATGTATAACTAACTAAAACAGTGGGAATGGAAAGTTTGGTTTGGAGTAGGCAAGCTACGTATGAATCGACGCTTTTCACCAGGTAGGTCTCTTTCTCGCTCTTTTCGTGGATCTTCTACATCTGTTCTCATTTCTTTTCCCTACACTTCGTTCACCCTTTTGCCACGTCACTAGAGGAAATTAGATTTTTCTTTTGAAATTTTGGATTTGCTTATTTGAGAAGATGAGACTTATTTGGATCATGTGTAAGATCCGTGTTTAAAAATGATTCATATCTATTTTATATGCTAATCTTTTATAGGATCTATAAGTTATCCATTAGATTTCATATAATAATTATCAAATCAAAATTGGTTTTATTTATTGATAATTAATTTTTCTACACTTTAATTTTGCATGTAAAATTTATATAATATAAAATAGATTTGTTTTTTTTTAATATAATACTTTTTAATATTCAAATCAATGTGGTAATTTTTTTTTTTGAATCTAGAAATTAATGTGGAAATTAATTCAAAATTTTCATTAATTAGGGTAATTTTACTTTTTAAAACTTATATCCTTTCTTAAATAAGGTGACATGTAATAATTAAACAACAAATTTTTAAAATTTTTAAAATAATTATTACGTATGGAAAGTTCAATTTATGAATCAAGTTGAGTCGTCTTAAATATCTTAAAAAGAAAAAAAAAATTTCCTATCATTACACACCTCATAGCTGTAGTCTCATTAAAGAGGGGGTAAAGTCCCTTCTCCGCCGGCTCCTTCTCCGCATCAACAAGATTTTAACTCTTTAACTTTTCTTTTATTTAAAATTTTTATTTTTTTCTTTATGTTCAGGAGTTATCTTCAGTCAATTTTTGTCCTCCCTCTGCTTCTTCAACGACTATCATCGTCAACAACCCAACTTGGTCAAGAAGTTATGTCGCCACCATGTTGTACCGCAAGGCCATTGCACTGATCAACGCCTCTAATTGGCTCGCCTTCTGACAGCCAAATAGCTTTTTTGAGTCCGTTGTCGTGCAACAACCATTTTCTCCGATAAGAGGCTCCTCCTCAGTCGATGCTTAATTAGAATCTAGCTAGCATCGCGTCCCCCCACCGGTCATGCAGCTCGTCGTCTCCTTCAGCCATAGCAGTCGATCTGAGAAAGAACCAGCTTGGGTTGTTGCCAACTCCGGCGTGCCACTGATGAGCGTTATTTTTTTGCTATTTTTCTCCTCCTTTAGCTCCAACTCACTACTACTGCCTGACTACCAAGCTCCGCCACCAGTCGCCTCACGAAATTACACATATTGCAGTTGTTGTTTAGTTGTTGGATAGTGTAGTAGATTTAGGTTTGAGAAATCTTTGATCATATTGTGGAGAGTTTTTTTTTTTGTAATTTTAATAGTAAATTATGCAACAATCTTCTTATGTCAGGTAATTTTTTTTCGTTGTAAGGTAATCTTCTTATTTATGAAGTTAAATTCTTCCTGCGTGAATATCGAATTTTTTTATTCGTAATATATGATAGATATCTTTTTTGGAATAAGTCCATTAAGACTTGTTGTATTTTCGTATTTGAAATAATAGTTTGGACGAACTACAAAAATTTTATTTAATTTTTATAAAGTCTTGTAATTGTATTAATAGATCTACAATGTAATATTATAATTTTTTTTATAATATTACATCTAAAATTTTAAAAAAATAATTATTATTATCTATTTTTAAAATTAAGTAATATATGTCACGTCACTCGAAACAACTAAAAGCTAAATATGAGTGAAAATTAAAGTATTATTTTATTAATTATCCCATCATGTGACCCTAAATTTCTGATTCGCTGGCGGGAGATGACTTTGTACGGTTTTTGACCACGAGTGCAAAATACGAGTTCCCGAGACTAATGCAATGAATCAAATCCCTTGCTCTCTCCAAACGCGAGGAGCAAACCTGCTGTAAAACGATTCCCCCGGTGTACAAAACGACAGACAAGATACGAAAAGCCATAAATACCCTCAAAAGAGTAACTATTATTACGACGCCAATTGCCATCATTGATCTGCCACTTTCTGGGCCGAGGACAGTTAAAATTTAAAAAGGATCAGGCCTGAAACTGAAAGCTGGCAGACAGATTGGGACTTGCAATTTAAGGGAATTAACGAAAATGACTAAATTGTCCACCTGTGAAACTGATGTGATGCTGCTGATGGGGACTCCTCACATATTTTTGACTTTTTGGAAGTGAAAACAGAAAAGAAAAAAAAAGTGTCTTGGTTGGTGGCAAATGTGCTTATATAAAATTGCCGAAAGGGTATGACCAAAACGTCGTAGTCTCAATCGAGTATGGCCTCCCTTGCGATGTCGGCCTCGGCCACGCGTCGATTTTGATGTAAAATGTTAGTGGTTCCAATACCACGTACACAAATATAAAGCATTATAGTTTTTTAAAATAATTTGTAATATATATATATATTAAAAATAATTTTATGAGTTATGTAATTGAGCAAATAATACTAATATATGTTATTATTTAATAAATTTATAATTTTTATATAATTTATAATATATTATAAAATTTTATCATGTATTTAATAACTCATTGGATGAATTACATCACTTGTTAAATTATTTTTTATATATATTTATAATTTTAAAAAATATACATAAACTATCTTGTTGCAAATTCATGTAAAACGATCTTATTATTAATTTCAAAAGTATCATCCCAATTCCCAACCAACGTCAACAACGAGAAAGTGAGCTTCAAAAATAAGTAAAGTGGTATCTTTTTAGCTCATAATTTTTTAACAAAATTGTATTAAATTATTAATAACTAAAGTTGAATAAAACTATATGACCAATGATGACCTCTAAAATTTTATTCCCTTTTCCATGAAAGAAAAAACAAAGCATATTGTTTTGCCCTTGATCTGATCTACCTTTGATTCCTTCAACACACATGAAAAATAGCGAACAAAATCATTGGCCACGCCTTCTCTGGTCTACTAATTTACAAGACTCTAATTAGTGAAATTAATTGCAATTGCATGTTATCATTACACCAAAATGAAATAGATAATAATAAAAGTATTGGGTATCCATGACTAATGTATAACTTGTAACAATATAATCATACACAGGATTAGTAACATCCATGACTAAATATTTAATTTAAGTGTACTTTCGTAATGAAGAATTGCCCACATTTTTTTAATAATCATATTAAGATACTGCTTATTATAACATAAGAAACATCATTTACTATATTTTTTATTTATACAAAATTTAATGAGCGATGTTGCTTTATTTATGGAATGTGCTACTGTTTGATATGGGCGTAAATTATTTATCATTAAATTATTATAGTATCATAGTTAGGAGCGATGTTATTATTTTAAATTGTGTTTTTAAATTTTAAATAACACGATGTTTAATGTTTATTAAAAAAATGTGATAAATTTGTGCTAATAATTTAATAATAAAAAATTAACAGAATATTTATATTTATTTTAACAAAAGTCTCAAGTTCAAATTTTTATTCTCCTGTAAAAAGAAAAAGAACGGTGAAATAATATAATAAAATATCTAAAAAATTATGAAATTTTATTATTTTAATTGATATGAAAAGTTTTAAACATAATTTGATGTGTGTGGCAATTTTTTTTTATTTTTAAAGAAATAGTGTCGAAACAGGAGGCAGCAGATTGGTGAAGATGGGGCGGTGGCCAAAGATCAATCACGAACCAGGAAATTGGCCAAAAAAAAGAAGAAAAAAAAGTGGGACCGAATTCATAAATGGTTGCAGTTTCTCAAGTCCTATCAGTCGATCACTACCGTCAATTATTGGTCACCAACTCCTGGCCCCACTAATGTGTCTGTTAATCACGCTTGATTATATTTAAAAAAGAAAATCCCATGTGGCCGTGTCCTTTTATTTATTTATTTATTATTGCATCTGGAACTGGGATTTGAGTGATTAACATATTAATGAATTTTCAACGGATTTTTCTTGATAGTGACTCAATCGTTGAAGGATGTTTTTGGGAGTCATTTGCAAATTTAATCTAAAACAAAATCGTGGCTTAAGCGTGGACTAGAAGATTTTTTAAGTTGCCAATGGTCAAATATGTACAGTAGAGGGGGTGCAATTGAAAATGACAACCAAATTTTAAAATAAAAACATTGTGCATGGAGACCTTGGTTTACAAATAAACAATGTCAGAACAAGTCAAATTACATGGAATCCCATACATATGTCATATAAAAGTAAACAAGTGTACATGTACCCTCTTCTTATTTATAATCCTCACAAATTCAAATAGAAGAAAATAATAATAAATAAAAAAAGAAACGAAGGAAGGAAGGAAGACACCATATTGTTTAAATTAATTGGTGCATTGAATTTAGATTGAGGGAATCAAGGTTTATATGTTGGGCAAAGGAGATACAAATTACTGAAATTGGAAGTATACAATAAATTTAATTTGTGATTGTGCATTTTTTTTTATATTTTAACTCTTAATGAGAGCTAGAGTGTTGAATCAGCAAGGGCAGTGAAAAGATGGGAGGCAAAGAATTTCAATGTGCAAATTTTATAATAAGAGATTGAAGGAGGCAAAGAATCGGAAATCTGACCCAGTTGTCACAAAATCCACTTTTTTTTTTGGTCATTTTTCTTGAATTATAAGCAAGATATGCACTAAGTTTTGAGTCAATTAAGTGCAGCTCACATGAGTGGAGTGGCCGACTCTTCTCAACTAAAAGTTGACTGGAAATGTTGTTCTTAGCATTACATAGGAGTAAAACTATTTAGCCCCCATTAATCACCTCATCTGACCCGTTGTCAAATGTAAATGAAAAGAAATGTTTAAATTGAATTAAATTGCATAATAAATTTCTTTTAATTATAAAACTACCTTTACTTTACTCGCACTCGTTTAACAGATTTCAACTCTCCTTAATTTGTGCATGTATAATTTTTTTAAGGTCAAAAGTTGTCGTACCCCCAAACATCAAGAATTTATTTAAGCGTTGAGAAAAACCAAACTCGTTGAGTTAGCATGTATTAACAAATCAGCTTTAATTGGTTAGAGAGTTATAAATGATGGAGTACTAAATTGGGAGTTGTTGATAATAAATTGAGGTAAAATAAGATTATTATAATTTATAGAGCACTAGAAACACATAGGATGTTAATAAAATAATTGATGATGATCCTTTCATGCTCAGGTAAAACTGACTTGAGCAAAGAAGATTTTTATAGAATTTATATTTCGTAGAGAGTCAAAGAATAAAAAGAATAAAAATATTATAATCCAATAAATATTTATTAAAAAAATGACCTCCTCCCACTTCATCGTCTTTTTTTTAAGTTTTATATAATTTATTAAAAAATACATATATTAACAATAATAATCAAGATTGTAATTTAATTATTTAGTTTAATATCTCAAAAAATATATGAATATCGAATTCGATTGCAACAGAAATAAGTCATTTAATACTAAGAATCGCCTTTTGTAAATAATTTTTAAATAAAACTTATACTTTCGTTGTATAGGTAAGACTTCTTTTATTTTAAAATATAAATAAAATTTGAATAAAGTAAAAAAAACTTATTTGATAAAAATATCATTTTTTTTCTTTATGCTTACAGGATGTTGAGAAAGGTTGTTTAAGAACAAACCTATTTTTATTATGCCTTTTTTTTATTTTACAAATTCATACAAGCTTGTTTTTAAATAATTGTACGAACTAAGTAGAATTTCGGTTGTTTTTAAAAATATTTATGATTTTATAAATAAAAAAAATTTCGTTGGCCTAATTTATCAAATATATGTTTGATAGAAGACTTTAAGACATGATCAAATTTTTTTTTGTAAAGTCCATATTTTTTAGAATAACTCAATAAATTTGAAATGCTGTTTTAATTACAAAACTTTGTCTGCTCCTTTTTTTTGGTATCAAAGCTCTCTTTTATATTTGTTTTTAAATAAAAAATTTATATAAATAGTTGTTATGATAGATTTCATATAGTTCATAATTGTTATTGTTCCTTGTTTTATGTTACATATCACTAGTCTAAAGCATAAAATTTTCACATTAAAGCAAAGCATAAAATATTAGAAGCTTAGGCAAAAAGATTTTGTAGGAGATCTTATCTATATATTTCATATTATTTTACTTATAGCATTAAAACTTGAAAAAATAAAACTATTAGAATAATAATTAAAAAGATTAGCCTTTTAAAAAATAGAAATTCATATGTAATAAGTTAAAGTGTGTGGAGTTTAAAGACTTTGTTAAATGTTATAAAACAACATAAAAATTTGAATTGCATAATTTACTATTGAAAATAGATACAGGCGATTATAATTTATATCTAAAAAGACTAAGAAACTGTTATAAAAATATTAATTAAAATTATCAAATCATAAAAATATTTATAAAGATAAGTATAATAAAAATATTTATTTATGAACTTAAAAAATATAAAGGTCATAAGTTTGAATTTCTCTTAATTAATCGTTCTATTTATATTTGTTATAATTTAAATTTTTTAGTAAAGGAAAATTATTCTAGTATATTTTATACTTTTTAGAAAAAAGGATAATTTATCCTAATTTATTTTGTACTAGCAAAAGGGCAGTACCTAATTTATTTTTTACAAAGAATATGATTTTAAAGAGTATTTGTGTGCCTATATAAAAGTTTGCATGTCAGTAAGTATTGTGTTTTATATTTTTTTTGATATAGTAAAAAAATTAAAACGAAAATAGATATAGCTTAAATTAATAGTGAACTATTATAAATTTAGTACGTATTTTCTTTTTGTGCTTTGCCTTTTTTTTTATTATTATTATTTTTATTGCCGGTATTTATAGGCAAAATAGGATTTGATATGCAACATTAGAATTTCATCCAACTACATAAAACATATGAAGAATATGAATAATTTAGGACTTTGGGGTGGAAAGAGCACGAACAGCTTAAAGTTAAGCAAAGGTCACCGCATATCCCAAAAGTAGTTGCGCGATGGCCGCTCGTAAATTAGGCACCACTGCAGTGAGAAGAACCTTTTATTGAGCATCTTATAGTGGAAAATTTGAGTTTGTGAGATCGGTTTTTACCTTTTTAAAGTTGAAAACCAATTAGAAAAAAAAAAAGGAGACAAAAAAAAAACTGTAGAAAGAAAGGGGAAAAAAATGAAATGATTTTATATTTTTAATGACTATTTTCTTATTTTTCATATCAATGTTACTATTTGGGACTAAATTTGGTTTGGAGCTCCCCAAATGGTTAAAGAGTTGTTGAATAAAAAATTTTTTGATTTTGTTAATTATATTAGTATGGTTATCGGATTTAAGATATGTAAGTGTATATATATATTTTGTGTCTATTATTTAAATACATATTTGATGAAAAATTAGTGATTCAACAATTTTGGTTGGACATGAATTGAGATGAATATTAAAGTGGAGAGTCACAAGAAGTTTAGAACGTGTGGGATACGTATGAAGAAGTCTAGGACGTGTGGGACACGAAAGGGGAAATAAAACGGGACTCAAAAACGCGAAGGAAAAGAAGAAATCGCAGGGAGCTGACTAGCGCCGCGGCGCCCAGGGATGAGCGCCGCGACGCTTAACACAGAAGACCAGCGCCGCTGCGCTGGACGTGAGAAGGGCCAGCGCCGCTGCGCTCAAGGACGAGCGCCGTGGCACCAGAACGAGTGGAAAAGTTCGTTTTGGTTCGGGATTTCAAGTTTTGGGAAGTTTTAGAATTTCAAAACAAGCGGACTCTTACTCCAACAAGGAATAGGGTTTGTAGGCACGAAATACATTATATATAAACACTTGTAAACCCTTATTTAAGATTAAGCATCTAAGGTTTCAAGATGTAACCATAAGAGATAATAGATGAGATAGGTAGACACTAAGTGCGTAGTGCACTAGGGTGTAACCTTGGGGGTGTTTTCTTCTTTAGGTTCTTTGAGTGAATAAAAGAGAAACACCATAAATCATTTTGGCTTAGATGCTCGGGCTATTCTTGTATTTCTTGTAAAAATCTCTTATGAGGAGATACGAAGAGGTCTTAGGGAGTCATAATGATCAAAGGTAGATACTTAGAGGTCTCTATGGGAGATACTAAGGGGTCTTGTGGGATCATTGATGATGTAAGAAGATACTTTGTGATCTGTTTCAATGGGAAGAAGCTAAATCATGGATCTTCCATAGACGTAGGCAATTTGGGCCGAACCACGTATATATTGTGTATTGTGATTAGTTTGTTTTCTTTATCTTTATTAGTGTGTTAATCTTATATGTTCTTGCTTATGGTGTGAGTTATGGTTTTTCCGCTGCGCATAGGGTATCAAGGTTGTGGCTTAGTTGATAACATAAGGGTGTCAAATTGAAGTGCATAATGTAATATCCTCAACAATATTAAATACATATTTAAGTTTGATGGAAGCGTGAAATTTACAATAAACACGATAAATAAAATATATTAATCGCATTAATATATTTATAGGATAGAGAAAACTCACCTCAACGTGTAACGTTATACATGTATTTCTTCGAAGTCAGTATGGAAACAAGCTCGCGAGCAGTTCTAGTCATTAACACGGTGAATTTGATGAGTTAGAATAGTAGCCATATAGCCAACAAGGGATTAACTCTTAAAAAAATAAAGAATTTAAAACAATCCACCGTTACTTTAAATGGAATCATAAAAAAAAATGAAACAATTTCATTTTTCTTTTTTTTTTCTTCCTCCTCGGTTTTATTTCTCTCTTTTCCTCCATTTCAATTTTGCTTCTCATTCTCTCGGCAAAACTCACAACTCACACATACACAAATTTTCTCATATCTCTCTTTATATATATCTAATATATATATATTAAAATATTAATATAATATATTATATAATAATAAAATAATACTAATGAGTGCCAACTATTTGGTACCCAAAATATAATATTATTATATATATAATATCATATAATATAATAAAATAAGAGAGATATTTTGATTATTTAATTATTAAATAATCAAAGTATGAAATGACCATTTTACTTATTTATAAATAATTATTAAGTTTACCCCTTAGTGGGTCTCACCAAACCTGCACTTAGGTAAACTCAACTGAGGGTCCACAATGCGCTACGTGTCATTATACAATTATTAAATAATAATTATTGACTAATTGTTATATTTAACACTTAAATATAAACACGCACACATTTCTGTGGTAATGCTGAATATTGATGGATTAAACAATTTAATCTGGTACGCTGCCCTAGTGCATAACGAGTACACTCCATATCGTAGGACTCTCTAGGTCCTATGCTCGATTCATCAAATTGAACTATTCCATGAGTCCGTGAGCAATGCCCCCCCCACACGTCACGGATATACAAATCAACACGTTGAACCATATAAGCTAAGGTTGCAACGCATACGTATAATCTTTCCATCGTGATATCCTGGATGTGCGGAGATATAAATTATTATCGTCAAATCCCCTAGTGCTCATCCATATCTTATCTCCATACTCGTATCTCACTAAACAATATGCGCAAACTCATTTGCCATATTGTTATACCCTGACGAAACTCTTTCCCGGGATTAATACTTGTGGCCACAAGATTTTTCGATATACTGTCTCGAGGCATATGGATATCTAATTCCTTATGCGAGCTGAGCTGACGGATCCCATATCTGTACGTATCGAACTTCATAAGCATCGGACTATACCCAATGACACCTAACGGTCACACTATGAAATGTCTGTGACATGCTTGGAACCAAAGTATGATGGATCACTTACAAGCCCACCGTGGCACTCAGGTCAAAAGATCACGTATACTATTTAACTCGAGAGGATCCTCCGTTAGAGGCTTACATAGAGTGTCTATCGGAGGCCCTCGTGAGTCTGTTCCATATCCAGTCCTAGCTGGATACCCATATATCAATACGAGCTCTAAGCTCATAGTCGGTTAGGAACGACTATCTATACCCTATAGGTACGATATATGCTGATCTATATTAAAAGTATCCGCCGACAGACCTGCATCGGCATAAATAGATCAGAGACAATTATTCGAGAATATACTTACGCAACTAGCATTTTCTAGCACCTGATTGTAACTCTTGCAACTATGCAGTTACTAGTATATTCCTAAGTCTATATCCCATTACAGACAAAACTCCAACTCTTAGATGTGCTGAGTATTATAATTAGTTAACCCTTAACTGTGCTAACATTTAGCATTTATATCTCTCAGCATGGCTAACTATGAGCCCTTATCTCAACTCCTTTAGATCTGATCTGAACTCCTTCAAATTTACAGTGTCTGCAACGTTACATTGCATAGTACTATATTAATGGGTATTAGCAATTTAATGAGAATGTACACTTGTATAAATACACAAATATATGTACATTCAGGGATGATACGTAAGCACCAACTTTAACAATTAATGCCAAGAGTTGAATTTGGACCTCGAACTTGATGATGTTAAGAATAGAAATAAGTTGAGATTTTGCTAAGTAAAGGTTGCAAGTTGAAATGCTTTAGGGGATTTGGGGAGCATGAAAAACACAAGGTTAAAGGTAGCCATCAACAATGGATCTTTAACACTCAAATAAGATGGCGACTCAGTTGTGAATATTATTGTGTGTTGATAAAACCATAAGTGCATGCGTGTGTGTGTGTGTGTGTCCATTATCCAAATATACATATCATATACATATATACACACAACAGAAGTTAAAAATTAAACTATGAACAAAATTATATACATATTAATTAAATTAATACAAATTGAGAATATATCATTATTGAAGTCTTTGGATTAAAATTTGTTTGAAGTATGCATGAAATGGACTAGTTGTGAATTATAGTAATCAACAGATGTGATTTTGATTATTTATAATAACAGCCTATAATTCAATACCGGTTTAATATTTAAATTAACTCTTAATCTAATAAAAATAATCTGATTTTATCATTGATCAACACTTGAAAAATTAAAAACAAATCCATTTGTTATTATAATTAATAGCTTAAATTGAGATGAAGATATGTGGAAATCAACTCTTAAAAATAAAAAAAAATAAAAAAACACTTTTTTCATTCTCTCAAAAAATTTGGTTGGCCATTCTAAATGTAAACTTATGAAATTTTAATTTTATTTTAACTATTTATATAAATGTATTTAATTTTAAATTCATGTGAATTTCATTTAAGTTTAATTTTATTTTAACTTAATCTAGGGTTAATTTTTAACCAAAATCGAGTTAAATATTATTTAATAATAAAATATCTTAATTTTAATAATAAAATATTTTAACCTTAAGGTTAACTCTTAATTAAGATTAAATTAAACATTATTTAATAATAAAATAAAATATCTTAATTTTAATAATAAAATATCTTAATTTTAATAATAAAATATCTCAATTTTAATAAAATAATAAAATATCTTAACTTTAATAATAAAATAATAAAATATCTTAATTTTAATAATAAAATAATAAAATATCTTAACTTTAGCCTAACCTAATGTTAACTCTTAACTAAAATTAAATTAAACTTATTTTAATAATTAAATAATAAAATATATTAATTATTTAATAATTAAATAATAAAATATATTAATTATTTAATAATTAAATAATAAATTAAGTGAAATTACATTTATGTCCTTACTAGGTTATTAAGTTAACCTAAAATAGATCCCACCATTTAATTATATACTTTAGTTAACTTAACCATAATAATTTGCTGGATTGAACTATTTACTTCGGTATGCTGCCCCAGTGTATAATGAGTACACTTTATATTGTGGGACTCTTTAGGTCCACGCCCAATTCGTCAAATAGAATTATTTTATAAGTTCGTAATCGATACCCTATGCAAATGTCACAGATATTACAAATCAATGCACTAAATCATATAAGTTGAGATCAGAATGCATACGTATAATCCTTCTGTCATAATACCCTGGATGTATTGGGATATAGATCAGTACAATCAAATTTTCAATATCTCATCCATAAACTTAACCCTACGAGAAACTATTTTTTTGGGTTTATTACTTATGACCATAAGATTTTCTAACATACAATCTTAGAGCATCGAATATACAACTTATCTATATAAGTTGGCGGATCCTGTATCTACGCACACCAAACTCCATGAGCATCGGACCATATCCAGCGATATATAGTAGTCAGATCATGAAATGTTTCTGACATACGTGGAACCAAAGTATGATAGATCACCCACAATCTTACCTCGACGCTCAAGTTAAAGGACCACGAATACTACTAAACTCGAGATGACCTATCATTGACGGTTTCATAATATGTCTATTAGGGTCATTGTGAATTTGTTCGGTATTCAGTCCTGACTGATACGCACACTGAACTTCATGAGTATTATATTATACCCAACGACATATAGTAGTCAGATCATGAAATGTCTTTGACATACGTGGAACCAAAGTATGATGGATCACCTACAAGCCTACCACACGCTCAAGTCAAAGGATTACGAATACTACTCAACTCGAGATGATCTATCATTGATGATTTCATAAGATGTCTATTAGGGTCATCGTGAGTTTGTTCAGTATTTAGTACTGACTAAATATTCACATGTCTATACGAGCTTCAACTAAGCTCATGGTTAGTTAAGAACAATCATCTGTACCATATAGATATAGACATACACTTATCTATATTATTGGGATTCACCAATAGACCAGCATTCGTGAACATAGGTCAGGAACATAATGTTTGATAACATGTTTGCACAATCACATTTCTTAACACATATTGCAACTCTTTGCAATTATGTCATTATTAATATACTCTCAGGTCTTTATCTCGTTTTAGACAAGGCCCTAACTCCTTAGATATCGCTGACTTTTATAACTTGTTAACTCTTAGCACTTACAACTTTCAACGTTGTTAAATCTTAACACTGATCTAAAATCCTTTAAATCTTAACACTGATCTAAAATCCTTTAGATCATATTCGAACTACTTCAGATTATACAATATCTGAAATGTTACAAGCATAGTATTATTAAATAATTAATATTAATAATTTTATTCAAAATATTTATTGTATAAATATTCAACAATTAATATTCATACAATATTAGAATGACACGTAAGCACTAACTCTAGCAAATACTTCTTAAGGTTTATGCTATAGAGAAAATGTTAAAAGAAAATAAAGAAAATTTTCTTACTAGAGTACTTGTACTTAGTTGAGTTATGTCTTACTTTAGTTCAAAATTAGAGATAAACCTTGAGCATGAGGAGAGTTGACTTGAAAAATTCTCCTCATGGATGAGACGACACGTGGTGATACATGACTGAAAGTTCTATCTTCTATAGAAGTATTTAGGAGAAACAACGCAGCTGAGAGCACTTGAGTAATTGTGCTCCCTTGAAACTTTTAACATTGAGTAATCTCTAATTAGCTACTTTTAAGGGTGGTCAATTTTGGGACCAAGTGAGCTACAAGCACTGTCTCTTAAGTCCTAATGGATGCACTTCTAACTGTACTCATTGACCTAAGAAAAACATTATCCTTCTATCAATAAAGGGACAGATGCCCGTCATATGCTGAAATGATGACTTAGTAATGTTATCTTTAGATTTTTCTTATCCAAAAACTTATCTTTGGGTATAGTTATCATGTCATATGATTTTTACCTAGACATTAGATGGACTCGATGATGATGTAGAAAAAGACTGAGCTTTACTAATATGTACATCAATTATAAAGCCCAATAATAATGTGGTAGGTGACTTGGCCACGATGACACATCTCTTGACTGTAGAACTAAGTGATGACATAAACTAACGCATGAGTCTCATTTGACGAGTCTCACATGCCGAATTGTAAAGGTTAATAGACTTGAGTTCGTACTAAATCTAGTGATTAAGTCTCAATTTGAGTTGAGTAACTTTTTTAATAAATTGAGCCTGATAACCTCTAAGTTTTAAAGAGCAGCTTAAGTATCATCATAATTTTCTTCAATAATTATATATTTATATATATTTTTTAAATATTACATTTTTATTTTTATTTATTACATTTGATATTATAAATTCACTCTTAATATAGTTAATTTTAACTAATTAAAAAAATTAACGAATTAAAATAACGAGGGTACGCAATAAGCGACGCTGACTTAAACCAAAAAATAAAAATTCAATTGTTGTATTAGTTTAGTCCAACCCCCCCGGGCTGGGTCGACAAAACTAATTATCAGTTTCAGTTGAAAACGCTGCGTTTTGGAAGACGCAGGATGGAGGATAAAATCAAAGCGAGACACCTTCCGTTACTCTGTCGCTCGCGCGATATTGAGAGCCCAACTCCCGGTTTCCTTAAATACTTCATTTTCACAATATAATTTAATTTTAATTAACTCCCACATAAATAACAATAATAATAATAAATCAAACTATGAACAAGAAAAGCTTGGCAATTCTTCTGCGAGCCAGAATGAGACCTAACAATTCGGGCAAACTCGCTCTTTCTCCTTTGCCTGTAAGTATTTTGATTTTAATTTTAATTTTTATTATTATTGTTTTTTTTTTGTTGTTTCGTTTTCTTAACCGAATAATTAATTAAATTGATTTCAAAAATAGAACGTGGTTAATCAAATGCAGTCCAATTCTCAGAAGAATCAATCTGCTTCTGCTTCAGCGAAGAGGTAATGCTAATTATTTTTATATTTCTTGATTTTTTTAATTTATATTTTTTTAGTCCCGAGAGTTTTGAATTATTATCTCTTTGTTTATAGGGAATTTGAGAATGTGCGAGATTCAATGCATTTGGCAATATCAATGAGTAAAACTGAAGTTGTAGATCCTGTGCTTAACGATTTTTCAGAGGTAAAATTGAAGTTGTAATTAATAAGTGATTTTTTTTTTTAAAGGTATATGAATATTATACAGAGTGTCAGTATTTATGATGAAATATAGGGTTATCTTAGCCTTACTTATGAAAATCGATGGAGATTATTACTTGTACTAGCCAAAGAGTACGATCTTAACCGAACACATGTAAGGGAATTGATAAAGCAATATCTTGGAGGTGAGTATTGTGCATACTTTTGTTCTTTATTGTTGTTTTTAAAAATTATTTTTCAAACTTCTTTGTGAAATTGATCGAGTGTTTTAGAAGTTTCTAGTGTCGGGTGAGGAAGCTCATTCGGCTGGCCCTGAGGATGAAGGCACGCTAGCTGCTTTTTACCGAATTGAGCGAAACTTGAGACATGCACTTAAGCCAATGTATGAAGCTCTTTTTGAGCGGCTCAACATGCATCCTGGAGGATTGAAGTTTTTATCCTGCCTTCGAGCTGATATTCTATCTATTCTCGCGTAAGGTTCTGGTCTCTATTACATAATTCACTTTTGTGTTTTCTTGATGTAGTTGGTTTCTCTTAATTTAATGGGGTCTCAAAATTACTTAAACTTGTTCAAACAGTTTATTTTGTAAGAATTTTCTATATTTCACTTTTATATTTTTGCAGATTTTAACTCATTATGTGCCATAATTCAAGTACTGAAACATCTTTGAAAGGAATTAAAAATAAAATGAATTGGTTGTCTTGTAATGTTACAGAGATGAAAATATTGCATCTTTGCGAGCTCTAGATTCTTATCTAAAGGAGAAACTTAGTACTTGGCTGAGTCCCGCTACTTTGGAACTTCACCAGATTACATGGGATGATCCTGCTTCTTTGCTGGAGAAAATTGTGGCTAATGAAGTATGTTCATCTTCTTTGTCTTGTTCTACTGATAGATTTTAGATGTGCTTAATATGTTTGTTTTGTCTGAAAATTATATCTTTGTACTTTGTAGGCTGTCCATCCAATCAGCAATCTTTTAGATCTTAAGAGGAGGCTGGGAGTTGGTCGACGTTGTTTTGGGTATTTGCATCCAGCAATACCTGGTTAGCCATTCTTTCCACTTTTTTCATGGATATAGAATTTAACTGCGGTAATAGGCTTTGTGTGGATATTGTATTTACCCATGGTAAAAAGCTTTGTTTGGATATGGTAACTTGGGGATTTGGTTAGCTCTGTTCCCACCTTACTTGGAAATAAAAAAAGGTTGTTAATCATGATATTACATAGGTTCATGCATTACCAAAAACATTCAATTGAATTATTGTACTCTTTCTCTAGGGTGTGGCTGCAATATGATTATTGTTGGTTTAAATTATTCCAGGCGAACCCCTTATTTTTATTGAAGTTGCACTGTTGAAGAATGTTGCTCAGACGATACAGGTACAACTATTCCTTCATCCAGCCAATGTTCGTTTTGGTTTGAGAAAAAGATATTGCTAACCATTTTTTCTATCAATGTCAGGAAGTTTTATGGGATGATCCTCCCATACTTGAATCTGAGGCAACATGTGCATTATTTTATTCTATATCTTCAACTCAGGTGAAATTGGATGTCTTACCATTGTACTTGAACTCAATTACTTGTCAAATACAAAGTTTTTTTTTTTTCAAATCTAGAGCCTCTTGTCTTACTAGTGTACATTGTACATTTAGCTGTCTATTCCTAAGTTAATTTGTTAAATGTAGTCACTTATATTTTACCCATTGCTGTACGTTTTGTTGTCATATGCTTCAAGGTCCACCACTTTTTTGTTTGCTTATGTTCTCGTCCAATTTCTGATTAGAAATGAGATACATAAGTGTGAAAATCAGAAATTCAGAATTACAAAATAGTATTTCTAATTTGATTATTAATAGACATGATTGTCTTGTACATATTACTTTGTTCATCCTTTTATTTATTTATTAGTGCCTTAGTAGTACCTTGGAGTTTGCTTTTACCAAAATATGTGAAAACAAACTTTTGATAATATAATATGCTTTCGTGCCTCTGACTTCATACTTCTGAACTTTACAGCCGGGCTTGGCAGGAATCAATCTAGGAAAGTTTCTAATTAAGCGCGTGATTACCCTGGTGAAAAGAGATATGCTGCATATTTCTGTAAGTTGTTGTTTAAGTTCATCCATATGTGTGCTTGAAGAAGCAACATCAACTTCAAACAAATTTTTTCTAGTATTCAAGATCACTTCAAGAGCTGGAGTTCTGACATTGCTTCTTGCATATAATATAGGCATTACTTGGCCTTCGTATTTCAGTTTCTAAATAATCAATCAAGAGAATTTAAAGGCACATAGTAATTTGTTATGCAAGTGTGACCAAATCTTTACTTCTTGCGGTACTAACATTTTGTTTTTCATTTTTTCTATGAAGACCTTTGCAACACTTAGCCCAATACCAGGGTACATTCAATGGCTTCTATCAAAGTTGGCATCTCAATCGAAGCTTGCTGAAGTAGAGGACAGCTCACAATCATCAGGAGATAGATCTGGTTCTACTTTTCGGGAGAACTTACTTGAACCAGAAGAAGAAAAAGCACTAATGGACTTATCTGAGTAAGCCTTATGCATTACTTCATGATGATTTTGAATTAAATGGTGCATACAAAGCTGTGGCTTTTCTAGCAAGCTCGTGGGTCCATTTTTTATCTTTATTTTCTGCCGGTTGTATGCTTTGGGCACATTATGCTAACACGAGTTTGGTTGCCTGTTTCTCTGTCTCGCACTCTCGATATGTAATTAAATTATTTAGCAAGATTGCTCTGGCATCAATGATAACTTGTTCAGTTGCAGGGAGTTTGATGCTGGGAAAAATGGCATGGAAGTAATGTTGAACTTACTGACATCAAGAAACCATGAGTGGAGCAATTCAGACAAATTGCTTTCAGTTTTAAAACCCCCTCTATTACGATTATGTGCCAGGTATATTATATTCCAATAATGCTAGTTTGTGAGTAAAATTTAAAGAGAAAAATGTTTTCTCACAACCTTATATTATTCATAAACAAGTAAGATATATATACAGCCTTAGAAGAGACTATTCTAGGAAAGTTTGACTATTGAATACAATCAGAATAAATGGTAAATAATCAGGCTAATTAGGACATTAATTTGTTTACCAAAAACACCAGATTTGTACAGCTATATTTACACCCAATATAAACAGAAATTTCACCAATATACGCGAAAATCTCCAACACCCACCCTCAAGCTGGCTTGTACAGATTGATTATTCCTAGCTTGCCAAGTATGAGGATTTGACATTCCCTTCGTAAAAATATCTACAAGTTGCTCACCAGTTGGAACGTAGGGAATACATATTAGCCCATTGTCAAGTTTTTCCTCTATGAAATGTCTATCCACTTCAACATGCTTAGTCCGGTCGTGTTGTACTGGATTATGTGCAATACTAATAGCAAATTTATTATCACAGTATAATCGTATAAGTCCTTGCCACTTGATCTTTAAATCCTCTAGGATGATTTCAACTATAGTAGTTCACAAATTCTTAGTGCCATTGATCTGAACTCAACCTCAGCACTTGATCTTGACACTACAGATTGTTTCTTGCTTCTCCACATTACCAAATTTCCTCTCAATAGAGTACAATACTCGGACGTGGATCTTTTATCCAATACTGAACCTGCCCAGTCTGCATCTGTAAACCTTCAAGACTCAAGGATTCGTTCTTCTTGTAGAGAATACCAGCCCCTGGAGTTGCTTTTAAGTACCTCAGTATCTGATATACTGCTTGAAGATGAGATGTTTTTAGGTTGTGCATGAATTGACTTATCATACTTACCGCGAAGGCTATATCCAGTCTTGTATGAAAGAGATAAACGAGTTTGCCAACCAATCTCTAGTATTGTCCCTTGTCTACCTCTTCTTCTTCATTTTTATCAAGTTTCTGACCTTGTTTGATAGGTGTATCACAGGGTTTACATCCCACCATACTAGTTTCTTTTAGCAAGTCCAGAATATACTTCTGTTGTGAGATGACAATCCCTTTTTTTGACTTAGCAACTTCTATGCCAAGAAAATATTTTAGTTTGCCCAACTCCTTGATTTCAAACTCGGATGCCAACTTCTTCTTAAAGATTCTTTCTCCTCAATATCATTTCCTTTCCCAATTATATCATCAACATACACTATGAGCACCGATACTCACCCTGTTGTCGAATGCTTTATAAAGAGTGTGTGATCTCCTTGACTCTGTTTGTATCCCATTCTTGCATAGCTTTATTAAATTTTTCAAACCATGCTCGTGGAGATTGCTTCAAGCCGTATAGTGATTTTTTCAGTCGATACACTCGATTTTTAGGAAAGGAGTGATTGAACCTTGGAGGTGGATCCATATATACCTCTTCTTCTAAGTCACCATGTAGAAAAACATTTTTAACGTCATATTGTTACAAAGACTATCCAAGATTAGCTGCCAAGGAAATTAAAATACAAACAGTATTCATTTTTGCAACTGATGCAAAAGTATCTTGATAGTTTACTCCATAAGTTTGGGTGTACCCTTTCGCCATAAGCCTCGCCTTATATCTTTCTAGACTCCCATTTGCTTTATACTTTAATGCGAATACCCATTTACAATCTACAGTTTTCTTCTCTTTAGGCAACTCAACTATCTCCCATGTCATATTTTTCTCCAAGGCACTCATCGCTTCTCTCATGGCATCTTTCCAATTCTTATTTCCTAGTGCCTCATGAAGATGTTGTGATATTTGAATGTTGCTAATTTTGGATAGAAAGGCTCTATGTAATGGGGAATTTTTTTTTGAAAGAAGTATAGTGAGCTAAAGGATATAAAGATTTTTCAGTATGCTTTCTTACACCTTTCCTAGTCAATGTCAATAATTGTGGGAGAAAATGGAACACAAGTGGGTTTCTTAGTACCTTGCATAGGTTCGGCCTCATGGACTTGCACAAGCTCTTGGTTAGACTATAACCGTCTTTTGTAGACTTGTAGTGGACGAGCTGTAGTGGGCCTTTGTTGGGAATCATGTTGAGTTTGCTGGAAGTTTTCGGGAGCTGGAACAGATTTTGAATCTTTGGTTTGAACAGGAGTAAAGTCTAAATCATGAGGATTTTGAGTGGGGGCAGCTAAGGGAGCTGGAACAGGTTTTGAATCTTTAGTTTGAACAGGAGCAGAATCTGAATCGTGAGTATTTTGAGAGGGGGAAGCTAAAGGCTGCTGGGGTTTTGAGATTGGATAAGAAAATAAATCAAGCAAGTCATCACTATTCTTATCTTCTCTCATCATGTTCTCCCCTTGAAGGCGGGATAAAAGGATTGTCTTTCATCAAATGTGACATCCTTGGACACAAAAAACCTTTTGGAAGAAGGATGATAGCACTTATACCCTTTTTGGGTATTGGAATATCCTATGAAAATACATTTGAGAGCTCGTGGATCAAGTTTGGTTCTTACATGTTTTTGGATATGAAGGTAAGCTACACAACCGAAAATCCGTGGGGCTATTTTGGAATAAAAATTATTTGTTGGAAAGAATTCAGCCATATAGTCTAAAGGACTCTTGAAGTCAATGACTCTAGAGGGTAACTTGTTGATGAGATAGATAGATGTCAAGATTGCCTCTTCCCAATAGGTTTTGGAACATGATTTTGAAAAAGTAGGGCTCGGGTTACCTTAAGTAAATGATTGGTTTTTTCTTTTGGCCACGTCCTTTTGTTGTGGAGTGTCAACACATGAAGATTGGTGAATGATTCCCAATTTTTCAAAATAAGATGACAAGGTTTGATTAAAATAATCCCTAGCATTATTGATTCTAATCCCTTTAATACTTACCCTAAATTGACTTTTTATCATGTTCACAAAAAGAGGAAAAATATGGCTCGCATCAGATTTTTGTTTAATAAGGTACACCCAAGTCATTCGTGTACAATCATCGATAAAGGTTACGAATCCTTTAGCTCCTGAATATTGGATACCCTTGATGGCCCCCAAAGGAACACTACAACTCTTCTCGTCTTCAAGTCGATACAACCCTTCCTTTACCTTAGCAAGCCCAATCATCCTCCCCATAGCTCGGTCCTGAAAAATGCACTGGCTGTTAGCAAATATTACATGGCGGTTTAGATCTTGGGTTAACCTATAAATTGATATTAGGTTAACAGTAAGATTAGGAACATGCACTACATTTTTAAGAGTAAGAGTTGGTGATAAAATTACTATTTCACATCCTGCTACAGTAATCAGAGAACCATTTGCAATCTTAATTTTTTTATTGCTAGGATAAGGCTGATAAGAGCTGAAAAAAGTAGCATCATTCGTCATATGATCTATTGCACTGAAGTCTATGACCCAGATGCTGAAGCAATTGCGGTTTGAGGCACTAAGAGCATAAGAATTAAGAGTAATACCAGTTTGCGCAAGAGAGCATAAACCTGTGGGCTTCTCTAATGTGTTGAGGAAATTTTTTAGCTTCTCAATCTCCTCACAAATGAGTCCCTTTAGTTCATCAGCAGCTGCACTTTTAATCTCCTCTGCAGTGGTAAGGTGAGCTTGACTTTTCCCTTGATTGCCATTGTATCTTCCTCCTTTGCCCATTCCTGGTGGTTTACCGCGGAGCTTCCAACAGTTTTCTTTTGTGTGGCCCTTCTTTTTGCAATAATGGCACTATAGATTCTCCTTGGTCCTAGACCCATCAGCCTTTCTAGAATTTGCAGTGGCCAGAGCTTCTCCTGAAGCTTTTCCTTCAGCAACTACCACCGCCGATCCCTCTTAATGTAGATTTGGAGCTCCAACATTACTGTCCTCCTTCCTTCCTCTGCCTTTATGATATAGAACACCTCATTTAAGGATGGTAAGGTGTCCTTCCCAAGGATTTGAACACGGACAGGGTCAAAATCAACATTTAGACCTGCAAGAAATTCAAAGGTCCTTTCCCTTTCCACATATTGCTTCAATATTATAGCATCATCACTGCATTGCATTTTAAATCCCGATAATAATCCAATTCTAACCAGAAACCTGTCATAAGATTGAAGTAGCAGACAAATTACCTTGCTTGGTTGTTGAGAGTCTCGTCTTTATCTCGAAAATGAGGGCTGCGTCTTTCACCTTGGAGTATGTTTGCCTTACAGCCTCTTATATTTTTTTGGCTGTAGTCAAAAACATATATGGTCTGCATACCTCCGGAGTCATCAAGTTCCACAGCCATGAAATGATCATGGAGTCTTTTTCATCCCATAATGTGAATCTAGGATCTTCAGGACTTGGAGGAGGACTAAGCAGATGATTAATCTTCCCTTTCCCCTTCAAAAAAGTCTTTAACAATTTGAGACCACTTCAGATAATTTCTCCCATTCAACCGATAGATCATTTGCAAGTTTTGCAATTCTCCCATGTCTAAATACTTTGTTTTTCTGAATTTATGGCTACTGTTTCAGATATGGTTTCGGAAATTTCTGACATAGTGAAATACTACGAGGGAGTAGGTGGTTCAAAAGAATAGAGGTTGACGGAAAACTAGGCTGATCGGAAAAAAATTAGTAACCAGGAACCCTAGTCAGCTCTAATACCATAAACAGAAAAATGTTTTCTCACACCTTATATTATCCATAAACAAGTAACATATATATACAGCCTTAGAAGAGACTATTCTAGGAAAGTTTGACTAATGAATACAATCAGAATAAATGGTAAATAATCAGCCTAATTAAGACATTAATTTGTTTCTAAAAAACACCAGATTTATACAGCTATATTTACACCCAATATTAACAGAAATCTTCACCAATATACATGGAAATCTCCAACAAAATTCATTAATTTATTATAACTACAAACAAAAATTTTGCAAAAAATTGCACTTGAGTATTGGATGATCATTAGGTAGAGATATGGCAATATAGTTTTTATTATTTCAAGTCTCAGAAATGTTGAATTTGTTTTCAGCAAATATTGGGGCCTATAGAGTTAGAAACGCTCTGAAACCGAGTGAATTCAAAGTGATACCATTTAGATCAATTATGTGGTGTTCTATGAAGCTTGCATAGTTTCATTTATGCATTTGAGTGAAAGTGAAATTTACAGATATTTGTTCTATGGATTTAGGTACCTTATACAGGAGAAAAAGAGAGGAAAGGCTTTAGATTCTGTTGCAAACTTTCACTTGCAAAATGGAGCGGTACATCTTTATTTGTAGAGATCTTAAGCACGTCCCTTTTGACAATAACGTTTTGTGTAACAGATGGGCACCAAGAGATAGCATATTGTCAAAATTGAAAATTTTCGTTATGATAATATTAAACTTCTTTTTTTCTCTCCTCTTTATGTGCAATAGATGATTGAAAGAATAAATTGGATGGCGGACAGATCTGATAAAGGCCTTCATCAAAGTGCAGGTATCATGGTGAATTATGTGTACAGGTAATTTTCCATTTAATCCAAACTTATAGTTTTGATTATATCTCAACTGCACTGGCCACAAGGAAAACTAATTTTTGCATATAATGCTCCTGAATTGACTCAGATCCACTTGCTCCTGGAAGACCTACTTTAAACAAATACTATAAATTTTCATGTGAACTTTCTTTGGAATTCTTGTCAGCCATCTAAACCACAGATGGTTTTTGACATCTGTTCACGTTGAAACTGACATATCACTTTATAAGTTTTAGGGCATGAATCTAAGTTTGGTAGAAAATGACGAATTGCAGGCTGGAGAATATTGAAGAATATGCTCAGTCATATTTCAGCACTGGGCATATCCATGCATCAGATGATGTCCGCTGCTATGTTAAGGTACTTGTGAAGGAAAGAAACCAAAGTCTTGCTTTAAGTATGAACATTTCCTTTTTTCTGATATCCTAATGTTGCTATTCCATTTGCAGCCATTAAAGGAACATGAAGCAACGACAGAACAAAGGGGATAATATGAGCTATTTCTGTTTTTTTTTCCCCAATTTATAGACTACAAATGTACGTGTCAATAAATGTAAATGCATACTTGTTTGTAACTGTTAGCCACATCTTATCAAATGGCAGCCGTGACTGAACCAATAGAAGAGAGTGGATGGGGTATAATCTCATTTGGGTTGTGGATATGCCGCCGCCTTATGCTCTAAGATTTGATAGATGACATTTGTGGTGATACTTATGTGTATGTTTATCCAAGTAATATGACCTTTTGTCAATTCGAAAAATAAAAAAAGGTCCATAATATTATTTCATCATGCTCATTTTTCATGTGAATTGGCTATAATATTCAACTTCTCCACCCCCCGCGCGAAGGTAGGTGATAATTTCTCACTTCACTTGATCATTAAGGTAACATTAACAATGCAACTGTGGACTATAGACTAATACTCTCAATACTAGTAAGCTGCGATAGCTGCATTGCATTGCTGTTTTTGTTACAGATGGCTCAGCTTGCCAAAGCTTGTAAACAGACAGATCCTCAACTAAGGCCAAGGAAAATTGTAGTTGCACTCATGGCACTTTTATCTTCAACCGAGGATTGAGATGTGGCCACATTGTAAGACAATCAAACTCTACTCAATCTAATGTCAGGAAGGTAACATTTCCAGCTGCTGTTCTTACCATTTATGGCTTTACAATTACAAGTGCTACTATAAGGAAGAATGAACTAAGTCACTTGCCTTGAGTTCTGGATGCCTCTAACTAAATTATCATACAATTGTTCTCTGTACCCCATTTCAGTTCAGTTTGTGCATTCATAAACTGAATATTGGTAGCAACACGCTTAATTTGAATGACAGTATCTACTTCCATAGACCACTTAAGACAAGCAAGCCTTTGATGTATGTGAAGAAATAGAGAGAAGAAGAATTCTTGTGTATTGATAATGAGAAATATATTATTGTATAGGTGAAGTTATGTGTTTTATTTGAAAGGTCAATTAGTTATATTTGAAATGTTATTGATCTATTTCTTATTCTATGATATTGATCATAAATATATACAAAATACTATATACATTTCAAAATTTCTTCTGCGTCAAGCTTGTTACAAATAAAATCAATTCGAGGACCTTGAAATATTTAATGAGAATGTCTGCTACTGGTCGTTTGAGCAAACATGATTTGTGAAAATACAGTCAGACAAAATTTTTTCTCGAATAAAGTGACAATCAATTTCTATATGCTTAATCCTTTCATGAAATACCGGATTGGATGAAATGTCAAGTGCAGATTATCACAGAGTAATTTCATTTGTGATATGTCTGCAAATTTCAATTCTTGGATCAATTGTTTCAATCATATAAGCTCATATGTTGCTAAGGCCATGACATAATATTCTGCTTCTGCAGTTGACCTGGTAACAACTTCTTACTTTTTCATGATACAAGGTTTCATCTAATAAGAACACAATATCTAGTAGTAAAACGTCTATCTGATGAAAAACATGCCCAATCAACATTTGAATATCTGACTACGTGTGTATGACCCTTATCCTCATATAATAAACATTTTTCTGGTGCATTCTTGATATACTGCAAGATTTGGATAACTATATCCCAATGATTATAACATGGAGACTGTAGAGACTGACTAACAACACTGACCGAAAAAGAAATATCAGGTCATGTGATTGTGAGATAATTAAGCTTATCAACTAGTCTCCGATGTCTCCTATGATCTACAAGAGACTCACCCTGTCCAAGTAGGAGTTTAATATTATGATCCATAAAAGAGTTTACGGGTTTGCAGTTTAGCATTCCTGTTTCTTCTAGAATATCCAAAGCATACTTCCTTTAGGAGATAACAATCCCAGAATTAGATTGAGTAACCTCTATACCAAGAAAGTATCTGAGCAATCCCAAATCTTTAGTTTGAAAATGATTGAATGAGTGATTTTTCAAGTGCTTAATACAATCTTGATCACTCATTGTAATGACATTATCATTAACATAGGCTACCAGATATATGCTGTGTCCTTGTGCTATATGCCTATAGAAAATAAAGTGATCTGACTTACTTCAAATGATGTTAAACTCCTGGATAACAGTACTAAAATGACAAAACCAAACATAAAGAGACTGTTTAAAATCATATAAGGAGTGGCAAAGTTTACATACCAAACCAGACTCCCCCTGAGCAATAAAGCCAGACGGTTGCTTCATATGAATTTCTTCCTAAAGGTCACTATAAAGAAATGCATTTTTTATGTCGAGTTGGTGCAAAAGCTATTGGCGAATAACAGCTATAAATAAAAACAATCGAATAGATGACATTTTGGCCACAGGAAAAAAAGTCTCATAATAATTTAGGCTATAAGTTTGAGTGTACCCCTTAACAACCAACCTTACTTTCAACCTATCAATTTGACCATTGGGTCCAATCTTAATAGCATAAACTCATCGACAATTAATAGTGGAGTGGTCGAGGGGTAACTTGACTAATTCCCATGTACCATTATTATGTAAAGCAGTTATTATCTCAATTGTTGCTTGACACCACGTAGGATCCGAAAAAGCATCATGGAGATTGGTAGAGATAGAGACAGAAGATAAAGTAGACACAAAGACATAATATGGTGAAGATAGTTGATGATAACTAAGAAAATTGTATATAGGATGAGGATTGTGAGTGGAGCAAATGCCTCTACGGACAGCAATGAAAAATTGGTCAACATGTGGTGGGACCTTAGTAAGAGAGAAATTTGGAGCAGAAAGTGAGTCAACGGGAACCTTAAAAGCCTCGGGAGCGGTATCACTGTCATCACCTGCAAGATTAAAAGGAACAAGTCTATCATGAGCCAGAGATGGAGAATCTCCAGTGAGAGGATCATTCTGTGGGATAGAGACAAGTTTAGTGTTTAACTCAAGAAGAGAAATAATATAAGGAACAAGTAGAATCTCTGTGATGTACGTACATTCTAAAGCAAAGGAAGAAAAGAAATGGAAAGACTCGAAAAATGTGACATCAACAGAAAGAAAATAACATCGAGTGTCAGAAGAATAATATTTATATCTTTTCTGAAGATGTGAGTAGCCAAGAAAAAGACATTTGATGGATCGAACGAATAATTTGTCTTAACTAGAAGAGATGACATGAATATAACATATGCAACTAAAGACACGCGGTGGAAGAGTAAATAATGGTTGATTATGATATGATACAGAACAGGATAAAGGACCTGATGTTGTAACATGTCGATTTATCAGAAAGTAAATAGTAAGAATAGCATCGGCCAAAAAATAGAGAGGAACATTATTGTGTATAAGTAAAGTGCAAGTTGTTTCAATGAGATGTCTGTTTTTATTCTCAGCAACTCTATTTTGTTATAGAGTATAGACACAAGAATACTGATGTAAGATGTCCTAAGAAGACATAAATTGAGTAAAATGAACAGAAAAATATTCATGTGCATTATCACTATGCAATATACGAATAGTGGTAGAGAATTGTGACTTAATTTCAGCATAGAAATATTTAAAGATAGAAAATAATTTAGAACGATATTTTTTTAAAAATAACCAAGTACAATGCGAATAATTATTAGTAAACGTAATAAAGTATTTAAAACCTAAAATAGACAAAACTCAACTAGGATCCTGAACATCTGAATGAATTAATTCAAAAGGGGACGCAACTCGATTATTAACCCACTTGAAAAATGACCCACGAGAGTATTTTCAAGCTGACAAGACTCATAATTGAAATACGATAAACTAGAGATACTTGGAACCATTTTCTGAAGCTTTTAACAAATTTGGATGTTCTAGACTATTATGAAAAAATGTTGGTGATTTAGTGACAATGCATGCAATAAATGATTGAGGAATGCTCTGATGATAGAGCCTCTGTGACTTACGACCTACGACAATCCTCTGTCTCGTACTACGATCCTGTATAAGAATAAAGTCATTAACAAAAGTGATTGTACAATTTAAAGAATGAGTAAGTTTACTGAAAGAGATAAGATTAAAAGGATATTGTGAAATATAGAGAATAGAATCTAAAGGTAAAGAAGGTAAAGAGTGTGCACGACCAATTGCTTTAGTAATGGTTTTGGATCCATTAGTTAAAGTGACAAATGGTAATGATCCAAACCTAGAAATACAATAGAGTAATTGAAGGTTACTAAAAATATGATTTGATGCACTAGAATCAAGGACCTATGGACTTAAAGAGGAGGATTGAGTAAGGTAGGCAACAAAATTACCAATATTTACAACAAAAGCAACGGAAGTGGCAGATTACTTAGCTGTTTAATACTTAAGGTAATCCTCATAGTCGGCATTAGTAATAGTCAATGATGGAGACTGGTTGCTCGAGAGTCAAATTGATCATTTTGAGCAAGATTAGTAGCTCGATGAGGTTGACCATGCAACTTGTAATATTTTTTCCAAGTATGGCCCTAACAATAACTACACTTGGGGAGATTTTCATTACGATCACCTTGTTCTTCTTTGAAAGAATTCTGTGACTGAGAGTGGAAGGTCAAGGATGAGGAGTCAACCACAAATGATTCAGGAACATAACCTGGAGCAGAAACATGAAAAAGCTGAGAAAACACCTCATCCAGAGAGAGAACGACCGTACTAGCAAGAATTTAATCTCAAATTGGTGAAAGCTCAGAACTAATAAAAGCCAGGGTTAGAACCATAAAAAACATATTCTTCTGTGCAAGATCTTTAGCAATAGTTTTACCAACTGGCAGGAGAGAATTGAACTTAATTTTAAAAGATGTCATTCGGCAAAGGAATTTAGACATATCCATACCTTGTTGTTTAACATTGACAAGAGTTAAGACAACAAAATATAATCTTTGAATCTCATTAGTGTATAACAGCTTAGCCTGATTTCAGATATCAAAACAAGTTCTGTAAGCTTTATAAATAGGATACAATTGAGGGTTTATTGTTTGCTATTACTGATTGCATAGTTTGGCATCAATTTTCTTCCACTTGGTTGTATCTTTGTCCTTTAATTTTGTAACATGTGTAGTTAAATAATTCTTCAGACCGTGTCCTACACACCATAATTCAATAGAAGTGGCCAATGAGAAATAATTAATGCTTCATACCAATTTTTCAGTGGAAATTACGAAAAATAAATTAAAGGAAAAGGTAGAACCTGTTTTGAAGCTTTCAAAAGTCATATTAAATCACAGACTAGAGAGACTGATTGATGACACAGAAGCAATTTTTAGGCATCAGTTTTGGAGGTAGCGATTTTTGGTTACGGTAACAGCGGTCAGGTGACGATTTTGCTCATAGTCAATGTCTGAAGACCTAGCCACTGGAGGTGAGACTGCACGTGCATCGGAAAGAAGTAGATTGGCGGCTGAAGTTCGTTGGAGAATAGGTTTGTTACCGATGCGTGGAGGCGCGTCCGGCGGTCAGTAAAGATTGGATTGTTGCAGATCCAGTCGTCGGCGCCTTCTGATGTTAGTAGAGGTGGCCGAAGAATGGTTTGGTTGCCGAAGAACAAAATGGTTGCAGGAGAGTGCTACTATTACTGGCGTGTGAAGGCACGTCTAGTGATGCTTCATCGATGATTTCTTGAGTATTGTTGGCGAAATCCTTCTAAAGGCACGGCCACCGAAAAAAGAGAGTATGGTGACAAAAAAATAGACAAACAATATTGTCGGAAGAAAACAAGTCAGAAGTCAAGTATTGGCTCTGATACAATGTGAAAAAATAGATAAAAAAAGAATTCTTGTATATTAATAATGAAAAAAATACATTATTATATAAGTGAAGTTATATGTCCTATTTAAAAAATTAATTAAATTTATTTAAAAGATTATCAATCTATTTTTTATTCTATGATAATAGTAATAAATATATACAAAATATTATATACATTTCAACATGTATGATTATTTTAAACCAAAATGCATCATTAGAAGCTGCTATATTTTCATCTGTAGAGGCTCAATGTTTTGGTTGGCATTTTACCATAGGTCAAACAGTAAGTTCCAAATAAGTTGATTTACTTTTCTGTTACATAACTTGAAGAAGAAAACCAGATCATCCAGAATGGTAGTTGCACTAAACAATTTTTATGTCACTTTCAAAGAAAAGAACAATTTTATGTTACATCTTGACAGTATGGAGAGCATAATCACACCCACTGAATAAAGCACTTTTCTAAAGTGTTTTGTCACAATTTTTGTTTTAAAGAACACCTCTTCAACTAATAGTGTATATCTAAAACTTGTCAGCAGAACAATTTTATCATCGAGAATGAAATATGAATAACATATTGAAGATGGGTCATCTCCCAATACAATGAAATTGAGACAGGTCCAATTTGGGCAACATTTGATCAATTATTTAAATAGTAAATATTAAATAAAGGGTCCAATCCAATTTCACGTTTGAAGAAAATGCCGAAGAATGCAACTTTAAGCTTAAGAGGCATATAGGACGATTGGGATTCCATATATTAGTCCAGAGTTTTTGGTTTATATTAAACAGCTGTAGACTGTAGTAGCCCGCCTTCATTGATATTAAACCAAATTGTTCAAAAGCATGTCGGTATAAAAAAAGTTGCCATGTTCAATAAAATAAAGTTAAGGGTATGTATTTGGTAAGAACACATGATCTGATAAATGGACTCTTATCTTATAATACGACCTCGTCTTCATAATTACTCGATCTTCTTTTCTTCTTCTCTGAAGAGGTGGCTGGCCGGTGAGAGCATATGAAACTTACGAAGGCAAGGCAGCTCTGACTCTTACTCTGAGCATGAGCACGTCACATGGCACATTCTCCAAAACTTCGATCCCATCAATACACGTGCATTTTTGGTCCTTCGTTAACAAGTAAAGAAACTGAACAAATGGGTGGTAATGTATGAAGTCAACCAAGTGTAATCCATAGGACCATAGCCCATGCCCAAATTGAATGGCAATCACGTTCAATTAGTAATGGGGACACATCGTCTTAGGCATAATCCATGCAGTTTAGCCTAATAACTTGGAAATGATACATCTAAAGTAAAAATGTGATGCTCGTGATGGTGAAAATTTTTAAACAAATAAATGTTGAATTGAAATGAGATTAAAATTAAATTAATCAACATTTTCTTTTAAGAGTCAATTTTAAATTGCTCTATCCATTTGTCAAACTTCTATTACAGCAGCCGTATCAGTATTTCCATCATTTTATCAATACAAAGTCTTGGGCCGGTCCAATCCAACAGTGTCCATGCTGTCATCTCCAAACTCACCCACACAGCTAACGCTGAATCCACGCGGCCCTCCAAATCAACAGTCGGGTGAGATTAACAATTAATTGACTTCCGCATGTAATCCAATAAAAGTTCGTCGTGCATTGCACTCTCCGTAACTGAGATTGGGATAGGATTATCGTCACGGCGACAAATCCAGAAAGCTCAGGAAAGTAGCCGTTGGGAGTCCGAATTCCGTGGAAGCTTGCCGACTCGTCACTTAATTTATCAATTTTATAAAAACACTAAAATTAACCAGCCCTTTGCTTTGCGGCTAAAACTTCCGACTTCTGTAGAATAATCCAAAGCGTAAACATCAAGCCTGAAAGGCTAAAAGCCTGAACGACCCCACGCACTAAAAAAAGAATACTAGAGCCTTTCCTTTTATATCAACAACAGAGGAACAGAAATCAGCTCTCTCTTTCAGTGAATTTTTAACTTCTTTTTATTAAAAAAAATTAAATATCAACAGCTCCCTTAACGATTCTTGTTTGTGGAGAGTTTGCTCTTTCTCTTTGTCTTTGATTGTTCCGTTATCTGTTTGTTTCTTCTCCCGTGTTTACTTATCCTGGAAGACAGGTTCAGGAATGTTCTTAGCTTGGATGGAGTTTGCAAGCGATCCAAACACTCCTTAATTCGGCTTGCAGATCCGAGTTCTTTCTTCTTCTCTTCTCAACGCTGTTGGATGAGCTGATTAATAATAAATAACACGTTATTCTCGGAGAAATCACGCAAAAAGTATGAGCTTTTCTTTTAGAATATTTCGCTTTTTTTAAATAGTTTTGTTAATTTTCAATTTTTGTTTTTATTTCTGGTTAAAATCTAATTTAATTAGCGTGATTTTTATTTTTGTGTTTATGTTTACACAGTTCAAGCCTAGTGAGTGAAAAAGCTAGCTACGAGAAAATTAAGTGGTTTTTTTTTTTTGGAATGTTCTGGAAACTAGTTTCGTTTCAATGCAGTACTTTTTTCTGCTTGTTTTCTGGTCAATATTCTATATTTAGCAAATTTTTGGCACTGTAATTTTGATTTAAGTTTTAAGTTTTAGCGCCAGAAAATTGAATGTTGTAGTTTTGGAAATAGCAGTGGATTTTTTTTAATAAAAAAAGAAATATCCATAGAATTGGTAATTGTATATTCCTGTAGATTTTAGTGATTCTTTGACTTTGATTGTGAAGATTTCAATTTTTTTTCTTCGTAAAAAATCGATATGGTTTGAGTCGGAGTTTCTCTACCTTAAAAAATTTTAGGTTTTATTTTTATTTTTTAAAATGTTAGGTTTTAGTTCAAGTTCAGCACCTAAAATTTAATTGGTTGGATTTGTAAATAGAATTATGATTGCATTATAACTAATTTTCTATTTGTTCTTGTTGTTCATTTTTGTAGGGGAAATTGATTTTTGTTGGAAGTTATAAATGGCGACGCTTGGAGATATAGGGGTTTCAGCAGGGATTAATATACTCAGTGCCTTTATTTTCTTAATAGCATTTGCGATATTAAGGCTTCAACCGATCAATGACAGGGTATATTTTCCGAAATGGTACCTCAAGGGTTTAAGAGATAGTCCAACTCACTCGGGAGCTTTTGTGCGGAGATTTGTCAATTTGGACTTCAGATCATATATACGGTTCTTGAATTGGATGCCTGCAGCACTGAAAATGCCGGAACCTGAGCTTATTGAGCATGCGGGACTCGATTCTGCTGTCTACTTGCGCATTTACTTGATGGGACTTAAGATTTTTGTTCCAATAGCGTTTCTTGCGTGGGCTGTTTTGGTGCCTGTTAATTGGACAAGTCTCGCATTAGAGTTGGGCGATCTAAAAAATGTAACTGCAAGTGATATTGATAAGCTCACAATTTCAAATGTCCCAGAAAAATCAGAAAGGTATAGGATCCTTGCCATAACTTTTTTTTTCTCTCACTATGTCATGTCTTTAAGTCATGAACCTTTGACATATTTAAAGTACATTAATCTCAAAACTTAGAGAGCCATGTAACATATGGTCATTTTGAATGACCTAAAATATAAGACATTGTCATTTCAACTCTTCATAACAACAATTTTGCTTGTTTCTTGGCTACAGGTTTTGGACTCATATTGTGATGACTTATGCCTTTACCTTTTGGACATTCTATGTGCTATACAAGGAGTATGAAACGGTTGCTAATATGCGATTGCAATTTCTTGCATCAGAGAGACGCCGTCCAGATCAATTTACAGTAAGATTTTTTTCTTTTCTTAATTAAATTAGTTTGAATTTGTTATTCTTTTCTCAATTCAAATTGAAACAAGACCTTCAAATTATTGTTCAAACTGGATATTTTGTCACTAAGGTGCAAATCTTTTTACTTTTATATTTATTAGTATCCACTTGGAACTATTTGAATTGCTGATATTATGAAGAAAATTGGAAAATGGAGCATACCTATACCGTCTGCAATAGGAAGTTGGGTTCTGTGACTTGTAGTAGTCAAAAGTCTTGTGGCATTCCCTAAGAATTAGTAGATTCGTACATTGATAGTCTCTGGTAGAAAAAATTCCATATTATTTGGATTTTCTTTTTTCCTTTTTTATTTTAACTGCTTGAGATATTCATCAAAGCTCACTAGTTATGGCAACTGTAACTTCATATATCATGCTTCTATACCATTCACAAGGGAATCTTGTTCTTTTGCAGGTCCTTGTTAGGAATGTTCCTCCAGATCCAGATGAATCTGTTAGTGAGCTTGTGGAGCACTTCTTTTTGGTGAATCACCCAGATCACTACCTAATGCATAAGGTTGATTTCTGTCGAATCTGAATGTTTATATTAATATTCTTTAGTAGGAATGTTGAATCTGAATGTCATGGAATCTGATTATTTCAAGTAATTTGTTAAAATATGAAGACTTTCTTGTTGCCATTAGAGGTCAAGTAAACCTCTATGGCTACAAATTTTTGTTAAAATTTTGCTCTCCCTTTCACTGTGAGCACTTCTGCTGAGCAGGATCTGGGCCAAGTCCCGTCATGCGATGACAGAAAATTTGACCAGCTCAGTCACAAAATATTAAATTGTTCTGCATTCTGATTGCACATGTTTTGCAAGTGATTAATTTCTTTGGTAATCATTCTATATTTACTTTGTTGGAAAATTTTTATGCAGGTGGTAGTCAATGCAAACAAACTTGCTAAATTGGTGAAGAAGAAAAAAAAGATGCAGAATTGGCTTGACTACTACCAGCTTAAATATTCTAGAAATAATTCACAGAAGCCTATCATTAAGGTACTTATATTCAATCCGATGTGTCATTCTAAAATGTTCAAGTATTTTTATTCATTTGTTATCATTTGATTTGTGTGTTTTCTCTCTACCAGACCGGTTTTCTTGGGCTTTGGGGAAAAAAAGTGGATGCAATTGATTATTACACAACTGAAATCGAAAAATTGTCAAAAGAAGTGAGTATTCTTCTTGTAATGACTTATATTATTTTTGTATGTGACAGTTTTCTAAGCACTATGCTCAGTTCTAATCATGTTGGCTTGTTTTAAAACATTGAAATTGAGCTTACTTAGGTTAATAGTATTTAATCTTTTTCCTTTTTTAATAATACCGTTAAGTTTCTTCTTAAATATAATATACTGTCAGGCTCATAGTATTTAATCTTTCCCTTTATTTATGCTTGGAAGTATTTTCAGTGTGATTTAATACTTAGGTTCATATTATTTAATCTTTCCCTTCTCCTTATTTAATTATACCGTTAAGTTTCTTCTTAAATTTAATATACTGTCAGGCTCATAGTATTTAATCTTTTTCCTTATTTAATCTTTCTCCTTATTTATGCTTGGAAGTTTTTTCAGTGTGATTTTATTTAAATGCAGCCCTTACACAAATAATTAGAAAAACACCTGACCCGGATAAAAATTGATTAAACTCATGAACCACATTCTTTATTATATGAAGTCATGAAGACCTAGCTGAGCTGTATAACATTATGTTTATCTCACTTTTTGGCTCTGCTTCTTTTATAAGACTGTGCTTTGGTAAACATTGGATTGCATACATATATATATATATATATATAACTTGGCTCTGCATATATATATATATATATGCAAACATTTCTTTTTCCCATTTCTCCGGTGCTGAGAATGTTTGGGTGAAACTCTAGCTTGTCTCATAGTTTTTGAACCACGGGGAATGGTTTTGAACATTATAATAATATTGATTGATGTATTACTCTGATTGTTCAACAGTTATATATATCTCATTTTTCATATTTAAGAGGGATGGAAATTTTATTTTATATAAAAGCATTGTCAACAATGTTCTTTATGCATTCTACTTAAAAGACTTAATGGATGTCATGTAAGGGAGTTGATGTAGTGGTTTGAAATTGCTTGCTTCGCTTGAATAAATGATATGCTATATTACTTTTTTCAGGTTTATTTGCCATTATTAATTATTTCTTAATCCCTGATTTGACTCAAATGCTTCATTCTGTATTGTTCAGATACATGACGAGGGAGAAAGGGTTGTTAAGGATCCTAACTCTATCATGCCAGCAGCATTTGTTTCCTTTAAATCTAGATGGGGTGCAGCTGTTTGTGCACAAACTCAACAAACCAGAAACCCTACTTTATGGTTGACAGAGTGGGCTCCTGAGCCCCGTGATGTATATTGGGACAACTTGGCAATTCCATATGTTTCACTTGCAGTTAGGAGGTTGATCATGGGTGTTGCATTCTTTTTCCTCACCTTCTTTTTCATGATCCCCATTGCATTTGTACAATCTCTTGCAAGCATCGAGGGAATCGAAAAAGCAGCACCATTTCTGAAACGCATAATTGAAACGTAATTCTCTATCATCCTTAATTCCCCATGAATTAGCATCCAAATTGCAAAACTATAGATTACTGATATTATCTTTACTTGTAATGCAGTAAATTTATTAAATCAGTTATCCAAGGTTTTCTACCTGGCATTGCGCTGAAGCTTTTTCTCATCTTCCTACCAACAATATTGATGATTATGTCCAAATTTGAAGGCTTGGTGTCTAAATCATCTCTGGAAAGAAGATCAGCTACTAAATATTATATTTTCAATTTCGTGAACGTCTTCCTTGGGAGTATAATTACTGGAACTGCATTTGAACAGCTGAATTCTTTTCTTAAGCAATCAGCAAATGAGTAAGTTATCATTGACTAATCATTATCTTTATTTTTTTGGCATCTCCCTTCACTTTCAGTATTTATCTGTGTATTTTGGTGTGAGTGCCATGCAATAATACATATCCCTTTGTATAGTGAGAGGCAACTTTATCTGTGCTGATGAATAATTACATAATTACTTCAGCTGCCCAGTCTGTTGCATAGTCCTGCATCCAGTTCTTATCTTTTAGTTTTCATCACATAAAGGGTTCTTTCTCTTTTGGCAGAATTCCTGAGACAATTGGCGTAGCTGTTCCAATTAAAGCAACTTTCTTCATAACTTATATTATGGTTGATGGATGGGCTGGTATTGCTGCAGAGATTTTGATGTTGAAACCACTCATAATCTTCCACTTGAAGAATTTCTTCTTTGTGAAGACTGAAAAGGATAGGGAGAAGGCGATGGATCCTGGAAGTCTTGGTTTCAACACTGGAGAACCTCGTATACAGTTCTATTTTCTGCTAGGCCTTGTGTATGCTACAGTGACACCTATGTTGCTTCCTTTCATAATAGTTTTCTTTGGGCTGGCTTATCTTGTTTTTCGTCATCAGGTAATGTTTGCATTTCTGACCCCTGTATTCAAATATTCATTCCTTAGATTACTGAAATAGTTTTTCTGAAAATTGTTGGGACATAACAATGTTGCTGTGCTTTTAGAATACACTTGTGGGCAACAAAGTGTTCTGTTTTCACAATATTTCCTTTTTTATGTGTTTCTTTGTGATATCTTAACCTTTTTTTCTTTTTGTGTTCTAAAAATGTAGATTATAAATGTATACAGCCAAGAGTACGAGAGTGCAGCAGCATTTTGGCCTGATGTCCAAGGACGGGTCATAGCTGCATTGGTTATATCACAGTTGGTTCTTTTGGGATTGTTGAGTACAAAAAAAGCTGCTCAGTCAACACCATTCCTCGTTGCTCTTCCTGTGCTCACGATATGGTTCCATTACTTCTGCAAAGGCCGTTATGAACCTGCATTTGTTAGATACCCATTACAGGTTTGTTGGCGTTTTCCAAATTGAAAATTTCTCCCCTTTCCTTTTTGGAAACAATTTGGGATCTTACCTAGCTACCGTTATTTACTTGATTTTTCTTTTTTGCCATGTTTTCAGGAAGCAATGATGAAAGATACTTTAGAACGTGCAAGGGAACCACTCTTCAATTTGAAAAGTTATCTGCAAAATGCATACGTCCATCCCGTCTTTAAAGGCAATGACGGTGATGACGATGATGATAATGATCTGGATTATAGCAAGGTGGAAAATGAAAACGTGTTAGTCCCCACTAAACGCCAATCACGAAGAAACACGCCAGTGCCGAGCAAAATCAGTGGTGCTTCCTCATCATCTTTGCCCGAGGCTGTTCAGGAACATCCAGAGGTTTGATTCGAGTACAAGACTTGTCCTATATATTTCTAGTCTCTGCATAATGTTATATCAGTGAAGGTTTATGAAAATGTAAATAATTGAGCGAGCAGAGCAGAGTTTTTAACCGTGAAGACGAGACACAAAAGAGAAGTTGAACTCGGGGTCTTCTGAACTCCAGTGCAAAGCAAGTTCAGATATTGTGGCAGTCAGTTGAAAAATCACTTCAACGAGGAATACAGATCCATTAGGCAAAGTTCAAAAGTAAATCGTGTGAATGTTTGAGCTATGCAATTTGTTTGTATATTAAACACATTCTTAACACTATAATCAAAGAAAATCCTGGATTTATTTCCCCATTTCATACATCTGCTGGCAACGCGGCTTTCTTTGTGAATTTGTACCTTGACTTTATATATCTTTTTTGTTTTTACTTTAGAGATAATTTGGATCGTGAAATCAGATCTTAATAAATACACAAGGTAAGGTACTGAAGTTTGTTAACAAAACCAGGGGCGGGCTATGAATCCGTGATCCAACGGTTTTATTTTATTTTTCCTTTTCGAGTATATTTAGTGTTGGGAACTAATGATTCACAAATAAACAAGACTGGGTCACTCACACAATAAAAAACTAATCATATATAAAGTATAACAATTTTATGTGATTTGATAATAAATATTTATATTTATAATAAAATATAAGATTTTAATTTTTTTATTATCTAAATTAATGGTTACAAAAATTTCATATAAATAAAAATTATTTAAAATAATTTTATAAATTAAAAGATATAAATATTTAAAGATTACATCAAAACTAATTTATTTGTATACAAATACAAATATTTTATCAATAAAAACTGCACTAATTAATTATCTTTAAATTTTCAATAGCAGCACCGATTAGCATTCTTTTTTATTTTCAATAACTACACCAACTAAATGTTATTGTAATCAATGATTGTACTAATTTAGTTATTAATAACTGTACTAAATAACTTTAAAAATGGACTAAATTCAGCTATTATTTATCTTTAACATTTAGCACCGGTACCAAAAATTTCTTAAAAAAACCAGATGAATTGTTCTCCTTTTAAGACCAGAAGGGGAAAAGCAGAGAAAGCTTTTAGAAGCCGTACATACACAGAGTCTGTGACTGCGACTCGACTTCAGTTGCTCCAGACAGAACAAATGAAATGAGGAATGAAAGGGAAACTGATGAGGAAACAGCTTGATAATAATGTGGCTAGGAATTGGGTTGCTGGATATAAAATTATTTTTTATAAAAATGTTTTGGTTCACTGCCAGTAAATGCAATTGCATAGTTAAAATTAGAATTATAAAAACAATCAGATGATTTTTCTCTCTTAAATTAAAAATAAAATAAAATATAATATAAAGGGCATTGATGGGGGTGGTGGGCAAGATACCGAACATATTGTGGGACTGGGCTTTCGGTTTTTCTTGGGAAACGTTGACGATTTGGGAAATTGTGTGTGGCTTTCGGAGGATGCGACGCGGTTTAAGAAATGCGTCACACCGAGTAGAACCATAAAAAGATATCATTATCTCGAGTTTGACGAGAGACAATTGGCTACTCGAAACGTGGATTTGTTGTCAGGAGCATTTTCCCCGCGGGTCCCACGTGATTCTGTCGCTTGTCTCTAGTGAAATTTAAAAATTACCGATTATGTTTTGAGACTTAAGAATCGTAATAAAAAAAAAATATTCTCCTTCATACTCTCCGAGAATGCCTACTATTATTATTATTCACGGATTTAAGAAATTAATAGTAATGTCAAGAGACAGTAAAATTTGAACGCGGATCTGATTTTGGCTCAACTTAAATTTAGATTTGAGTAATTTGGCTTGAAAAATTCAGTTTTTTAATTTTTTTAGATTAAATTTAAATTTTTAAATAATTATTTATAACATAATTATTAAATTTATATATATATATATATTAAAATTTAAGAATTAATTTATAATTTTTCTTTTTTTAAAAAATAAAACTTCAATTTCAGGCCGAATTTTTCAAATTCTGCAAAAACTTGAATTCAGCCCAAATTCGTAATTATTTAAAAAAAACTTGAATAAAAAATACTTAGATATTCTTAATTTTTTTAATTTATTTTTTAAATTCGGACTAAATTATTATTTTTAATAATGTCTAATTATTATAGAATCTTCTAAAAAAACAAATTGTATGTTAAAACCAATGAAAAGATAAAATTACTCTTAATAATAAAATTAATTTAATAATTATACCTTTTTATATGACAATAATTTTTTTAATTTTTTAAATCAATAATATTAATAACTTTTAATAATATATCATTTCAACATCAACTCTTTCAATAATAACAACACCTTCGGCATAAATAATATTAATCCAACAACATCAATAAAGTGAACTAATTTTTTTTAATCATGATCTATTAATTGTATTTGCATAAAAAATAAAGAAAAAAAAATTAACAATGATCAAAAGATTTCAAGAAGTGATGCTAAAGTGATGAAACATCTGGGTTTGCTAAAGATTATCAAATCAGCCTATAACTTTGGTTAAGATTATATCTTCGGTTGTGGTCACAAGCGCGACCGCTGCTTCAGCAACCAAGCGCTACCACTTGTCACGCCTCAAATGTCCTCAAGCAATTCATCGAACATTTGGTGCGCGCCAAGTTCCTTCAAAGACTACTTGAGCCATTGGAGCATTCATGGAGCACACATTTTAAAAGGCCCACTTGAGTTTGTGGTATTCATGGGCCAAGCCCACATGTAATTAGTAGTTGGTAGAGTATTCTAGAATAAGGATATTCCTTGGAATATTACCCACTCGTAAGTTGTAAGTGGTAGAGAATTCTAGAATAGGAATATTTCAATGGAATATTATCTATGGTAGGCGGCTTTTATTTTGGACCGTTAGATGCTTTCAATCTTAGCCATTCATTGTACATAGCTTTTGTTATAAATAGGTGAGCTCTCATTTGGAGCAAGACACCTCTTAGCTTGTAATTCTCATTGCTATCAATACAAGAGTATTTCACCACACATCTTGCTTCTTCTTCTTCATCTCTTTCTTGGTTTATTGGCTGCTTAGCACTAGTAAGTGTCTAAGGCCGCACGGTTCAAGAAATTAAGTCCGTGACAAGTGGTATCAGAGCGGGTTTGAGAAAGATGGTGAAAGAGAAGGATGTTGCTGGATCATCCGACCTTTCGGTTGAGAGGGGTAGGGACCCCAAAGCTAGGAGGCATGCTAGCCTTCCTCGTGACAAGTCCATTGAACCCAGCCGCGATTTCGGGGACGTGGTCATGACTCTTGGTGTTGCTATGACCAAGGCAACGGACCGCCTTGGAGAGTTGGAGGAGCAAATCGAGAAGCTGGAAGTAGGTCTCGATCGTCAAGGGGACGAGGTACGCTCTCTCATCGACAGCACCATTGACACGTATGCGGAGAAGCAACAAGATTGGGTCAAGACTTTCCAAGACATGGTGTTTTCCACCATGGAAAAGTTGCAAGCCCAAGTGGAAGAGTTGCAGAAAGGGTTCGAGACAATCAAAGAGGATGTTGTGCTATGCAAGCGGGCAGTCGCAAGTGGGACTGCTGCCACCCATGTTACGGTGGCTGCGCCGAGAGTAGAAGCTCCTAAGCCGAAGGAGTTCAGTGGCAAGCGGGACGCCAAGGAGCTGGATAACTACTTTTGGCAGATGGAAAGGTACTTCGAGGCCTTGGGCGTGCGGGAGGAACAAAAGGTAAATACCGCAACCTTGTATCTTTCCGATCATGCAATTCTGTGGTGGCGTAGGAAAAGTGAGAAAATTCGCAAGGGTACCTGCACCATTAACACTTGGGAAGAATTGCAACGGGAGTTGAAGCGCCAATTTTACCCAGAAAATGTGGCGCATGAGGCCCGGAAACGATTGAAGGAGTTGAGGCAAAACAAGTCTATCAGTGAGTTCGTGGAGGAGTACTCGATGTTGATGCTGCAAATTCCGAACATGAGTGAGGAAGACTTGCTATTCAACTTCCTGGACGGGTTGCAAACTTGGGCCTCTAACGAGCTAAAGCGGCGTGGAGTGCAAAATATATCCGACGCCCTTACCATGGCGGAGACACTTATGGATTACCGCAAGCAAGAAACCGGTAAGTCCAAACACCCGAAACCCAACTTCAGCAAAGGTGGGGGAGCCAAAGAGTCCCACCCTCCTCGGAACAAGGATGGGAAAGGCAAACCGCCAATGGGGAAAGAGCAGAAACGAGATGGCAAGAGCAAGCCAAAGTCGAACTGCTTCCTTTGCGACGGAGATCATTGGGTAAGGGACTGTCCGAAGAAGAGAGCCTTCAACGCCATGTTTGAGACACAAGAGGCAGGTCAGCAGAGCCAAATGGGATGTTTGCAGTTGCTGAATGCCCTCAATGCCAAAAGGGCTCCCAGCGCGCCAACGGGGACGGCGCTCATGTATGTGGAAGCCCACATAAATGGAAAGAAAACTCAAGTGCTTGTTGATACCGGAGCTACGCACAACTTCATCAAGCGTGCGGAAGTGGAGCGCTTGGGTCTCAAGGTGGAGAAAGGAGTTGGCTATCTCAAAACCGTAAACGCCGAGGCCAAACCGCTGGATGGGGTCATTCGAGGAGTCGAAATGCACCTGGGAAATTGGCGCGGCAAGGTAAATTTTTCGGTTGCTCCTTTAGATGATTTTGATGTTGTTCTTGGTATGGACTTCTTGCGACAGTTTAATGTGGTGCCTCTCCCTCGACACAACTATGTGTGCATCCTGGAAGGAGGGCCATGCATGGTGCCAACGGTAGACAAACCCAAGAGTGGGCAATCCGTACCAAACGCCGGCAACACTCTCCTCTCCGCAATGCAGTTGAAGAAAGGAGCCAAACGGGGAGAAGAGACATATCTTGCCACAATTTGGGAGACAGATGATGGGGCAGTAGCGGATGAAGAAAACCTACCGAAGGAAGTCGCAAGAGTGCTCGAGGAGCACAAAGATGTAATGCCAGCAGAACTTCCGAAGAAATTACCTCTGAGGCGAGCGATCGATCATGAGATCGAGTTGGAGCCAGGAACAAAACCTCCAGCCAAAGCGCCCTACCGAATGTCTCCACCGGAGCTAGCAGAGTTGCGGAGGCAGCTCAAGGAATTGTTGGATGCGGGATTCATCCGGCCATCCAAGGCGCCTTATGGCGCGCCAGTGCTTTTTCAGCGCAAACATGACGGTTCGCTGCGGTTATGCATAGACTACCGGGCATTGAACAAAGTCACCGTCAAGAACAGGTATCCCATCCCCTTAATTGCTGACTTGTTTGATCAATTGGGGCAGGCCAAGTACTTCTCGAAACTGGACTTGAGGTCAGGATATCATTAAGTGCGGATAGCCGAAGGAGATGAGCCGAAGACCACATGTGTAACACGCTACGGCGCATTCGAATTTTTGGTTATGCCATTTGGTCTCACCAATGCACCAGCTACTTTCTGCACTTTGATGAACAATGTACTCCAGCCTTTCCTCGATAAATTTGTTGTTGTGTACTTAGATGACATCGTAATCTACAGCAACTCTCTCGAAGAACATGTGAGGCATTTGCGGACTGTTTTGAGGGTGCTCCGAGAGAATGAGCTGTATGTGAAGAGGGAGAAGTGTTCTTTTGCCAAATCGGAGGTGGACTTTCTGGGCCATAAGATCAAACAAGGCAAGTTGCTGATGGATAGGGCGAAAATTCGGGCAATAGTGGATTGGGAGGCGCCTACGAAAGTAACCGACCTGCGGTCCTTTCTCGGGTTAGCCAATTATTACCGGAGGTTCATCAAAAGCTACTCCACCATTGCTGCACCCCTCACTGACTTGCTGAAGAAAACCAAAGCGTGGGAATGGACTGAGGAGTGTCAACGGGCTTTTGATCAGTTGAAGAAAGCGGTGATTGAGGAACCGGTTCTTGCACTGCCAAACTACTTGCTACCGTATGAGGTACACACCGATGCATCTGATTTTGCTATTGAGGGTGTTCTAATGCAACAAGGCCATCCAATTGCATTTGAGAGCCGAAAGCTCAATGAAACGGAGAGGCGGTATACGGTGCAAGAAAAAGAGATGACGGCGGTCATCCATTGCCTGCGCACTTGGCGACATTACTTGCTTGGGGCAAAGTTCGTAGTGATGACGGACAATGTCGCAACGAGCTATTTTCAAAGTCAAAAGAAGCTCAGCCCAAAGCAAGCCAGGTAGCAGGATTTCTTGGCGGAGTTTGACTATGAACTCGAGTACAAACCGGGTAAGGTGAATGTGGTGGCGGACGCCTTAAGCCGGAAGGCCGAGTTAGCATCTATAAGTAAGCTAGAAGGGGAGCTACTTAGCCTATTTCGTGAAGGTACAAAACAAGACCCCTTTGCTAAGCAAATTTCTGCACAGGCGCATGATGGGAAAACACAGCGGTTTTGGGTAGAAGATGGGCTTCTTTACACCAAAGGCCGTCGGGTGTATGTGCCAAAGTGGGAAAACTTGCGACAGAACCTTATTAAAGAGTGTCATGACACCAAATGGGTAGGACATCCAGGACAAAGGCGTACACGTGCTCTACTAGTGACGGTGTACTATTGGCCACATATACGGGAGGAGATAGAGCAGTTCGTAAAGACTTGTTTAGTATGCCAACAAGACAAGGTGGAACAGCGGAGTCCCGCAGGTTTACTTGATCCCTTGCCCATACCGGAGAGACCTTGGGAGAGCATCTCCATGGACTTCATTGTGAGTTTGCCGAAATCGGAGGGATGTGGAACTATCATCGTGGTGGTAGACCGATTCTCCAAGTATGCTACTTTCATCCCGGCACCAAAGGAGTGCAGTGCGGAAGAGACCGCAAGGCTTTTCTTCAAGCATGTGGTCAAGTATTGGGGATTGCCGAGAGTGATAGTAAGTGATCGTGACACCAAATTCACTGGGAGGTTCTGGACGGGGTTATTCAATCTCATGGGGTCAAAACTTCACTTTTCCACCAGCTTTCACCCACAAACGGATGGGCAAACCGAACGGGTGAATGCATTTTTGGAGCTATATTTGTGGCACTTTGTGAGTGCCAATCAGCAGGATTGGGCTAAGCTACTCGACGTTGCTCAATTCTCATACAATTTGCAGCGGAGCGAGTCAACAAATCGGAGCCCATTCGAGCTAGCAACTGGCCAGCAGCCTTTTACACCGCATGCGCTCGTATCCAGCGATACGGGGAGGAGTCCAGCAACATACAAAGCTGCAAAGTCTTGGCATGAGCAGTCAGACTTAGCGCGGGTGTATCTCGACAAGGCGTCTAAACGGATGAAGAAATGGGCGGATAACAAGCGGAGACATGTTGAGTTCAATGTGGGAGACTTGGTGATGGTAAAAATACTCCCAACACAGCACAAGTCTACCCGCCCACTTCACAAGGGCCTTGTTCGAAAATATGAGGGGCCGTTTCCGATTGCCAAGAGAGTTGGCAAAGTCTCATACAAGGTGGACTTACCATCGAGACTAAGGCTACATCCGGTGTTTCACGCAAGTTGCTTGAAGCCATATCATGGAGATGCGGATGACACGGAGCGTGGACCACAATCCCGGGCACCTTTGGGAGTTTCCACATCTTACGACAATGAGGCAGAACTAATCCTTGATGTAAGGATAGTACGGAAGAAGAATTATCCTCCAAGTCGTGAATACTTTGTCAAGTGGAAGGGACAGCCCGATAGTGAAGCAAGTTGGGAACCCGAAAACGCACTATGGCAGTTTGAAGACAAGGTGCGCGAGTTCCAGCGAAGACGCGATGAGGGCGTCGCGTGAACTTGGTGGGGGAGAATGTCACGCCCCAAATGTCCTCAAGCAATTCATCGAACATTTGGTGCGCGCCAAGTTCCCTCAAAGACTACTTGGGCCATTTGAGCATTCATGGAGCACACCTTTTAAAAGGCCCACTTGAGTTTGTGGTATTCATGGGTCAAGCCCACATGTAATTAGTAGTTGGTAGAGTATTCTAGAATAAAGATATTCCTTGGAATATTACCCACTTGTAAGTTGTAAGTGGTAGAGAATTCTAGAATAGGAATATTCCAATAGAATATTACCTATGGTAGGTGGCTTTTATTTTGGACCGTTAGATGCTTTCAATCTTAGCCATTCATTGTACATAACTTTTGCTATAAATAGGTGAGCTCTCATTTGGAGCAAGACACCTCTTAGCTTGTAATTCTCATTGCTATCAATACAAGAGTATTTCACCACACATCTTACTTCTTCTTCTTCATCTATTTCTTGGTTTATTGGGTTTTTGGCTGCTTAGCACTAGCAAGTGTCTAAGGCCGCACGGTTCGAGAAATTAAGTCCGTGACACACTGCACACAACTATCTCTACATCTTTGTGTCTCCCATCTCCAAACTAAACAAACACTCCTCTGCTCTTTGGTTCCCTCCCTACCTCCACTTTCACTCTCTGCCACGTGTCACCATCTTCCCCATCTTTAATTCACAAAACAAATTAATTCAAAAAGCCAAAAATACTACCTTATGTTACAAATCGCTGACGCCGCTGCGGTGCTTGGTCGGTCGGAACCTCACATTCGTCGAGACATTATGGTATAATTACTTCACCATAAAATGAGATTACTTTCTCTACTGCCATAAGCACCCAAGGGGGGGTGTTTGAAAAAATTTAAAAATTGAAATTTACTGTTTGAGAAAAAAAAAAAATATATATATATATATATATAAATTTTAAGTTTGAAGAAGAAAAATTTAGATTTTTAAAGTGATTATTTAAACATGGAGATAATGGTGTGCTAAATAAAAGTGTTTAGACATAAAATAACAGGTGTTTAATAAACAACTGAAGAATGAAGTTAGAAACAGAATTGAAACGATATTATTATTATTTTCTCGTTAATTTTAACGAAATATTTCTTAAATGTTAGACATTGTTACTAATTTTTTAAATTCGTGAGTAGCAATGATATTATACTATACCTAAAATGTTTTAGCAAAAATATCTCCAAAAAATTGAAACAATTTTACAAATTTTTTAAAGTAATAATACACTTTTCAAATTAAATCCCAAAACTTAAATGATGCGTTAAATTATTATTATGTGAAAAAAATGGTGTAATGAATAATTTTATAAATTATAAAAATTAAATATTCAATAGTTAGTTAACACATTATATGAGATTTAAATTCAAAATTTAAAATATATAACATTATTAATTTTTTAAATAGTATCGTCATCCTATTTAAATTTACTTTTTAAGAAGTATATGTTAAAATTTTGTTAGACTGTTCTATTTAAATTTATTTTACTGGAATATCAATATTTTTAAATTAAAATACAAAAATTAAAAGATAAACAATAACAAATAGAATAATTAAATTTACTACGAATGATTAAGCAAAAGAAAGAAAGAAAAAAAAGGAGTTACAATTTCCCTGTTCTCTTCGCTCTTTTAATCGTTGATCAAATTTACTATTGATTTGAATCAAACTAAAAGAATTGAACAAAACAAAGACAATTATTGAATTTACTACAAAAACGTAAGCAAAAGAAGCCACCTCTTCAGTTCTCTCTTAATCAAAGATCAAATTTGGTATTAATCTTATTTATCCACATAGAGTAAGGTCACGGGGACAGGATCAGAGTCTCACTGTTCTATTTGTCACCTGTTACTACATATGAATAATGGACCAAAGTCTCTATGATTTGGTTTTTCACCTTAATGAATACAAGGCAAAATGATATATTTGTTTCGGGAGATTTTTGCCTAATTTTAATTTTATTAGTAAATTTCGTTAGTTTTCATAATCAGGGAAAAAAATAAAACTTAGTACAAAATTTTAAAATGATTTTACAAACATGTGATCATAAAATTGGCTATTAATAAATAATAATAAAAAACATGTGACACATTTTTATGAGTTTAAATTTTAATATTTAAAATTATTTATTTATTTTATAATTAAACTAATTAATAAAAAAAAACCTCTGTCACTGTTGTTGTTGAGCAGAGGTGAGCAGCAATGGCTAAACTCGAGAGATAAAATGATTAAAATTAAAATGATTAAACTCTGTTTTTTATGATCTATACAATAATTAAATTATTTTTTATTAAAAAAATACCAAAAGATAATAAAAAAATGAGAGAGAAAATTGTGATCATTACTACATCACTGTCAAACGGTGAGAAGGTAATTCGCACCACCACCATTACTTGACAAGTCAGATGCCAATCTGTCAAGTGGTAATAGTAATATATTTTTAAAAAATATATTATTTTATTTAATTATTTCATTTAAAGATTTATAATTAACAAAAAAGAGATAAATATAAATGAGAGAGAAAAAAAATTTTTATTTTATTAAATATAATATAATTAATTTAACTGAATGATATTAAATGAATAGATGATAATATTCCATGTGTTTAAAATTAAATTGAATACAAATTATTCTATGATATTTAACCTTGTTAGCCCACGAAGAATTATGCAAAAAAATCAACATTTTTTTGTCAAAACTAATAAAATCTTGCTAATAAATTAGGAAAAAATTAATATTTTTAAAATTTGCAAGATAAATTTTTATTTTTTAAATTTATAGAACGAAATTGAAAGTTAGATCAAACTATTGAGACAAAAATATTTTTTTCCATAAATATAAATATGCAATTGATAGTTACAAAAACAATAATGATAATAATAAAAAATATTTTTTAATCACACATACATAATATAATATACACATGTTTAAAAATCTTTGCAAGAGGATGTAAATTTTAATTAAGAGAGTATTTTTATATATAAACAAAATTATACATCTTAAGTTAATATTCTAATATTTTCATCGTAAATAATCTTTTATTAATGTATTGAACGATAGAAATTTGATTAATTATTTCCAAAAATTATTAATATTGTTCTCCTTTGAAAATTTCGGTCTATGTCTAGTTTATCAGAAGGAGCAATGCAACCCAAAGGCCCTTGGATTCTCACTTAATGACTCATTAAATCTTTGTCAACATTGGCCGATCATATCGTGATGCAAAGAGATTTTGGTTCTCTCACGGGCAACTGGTTCCACTAAAAATACATGGCTAAAAGGGTACTATTGATAACCACGCTTTGGACATAGTTTTAAGGTTGTTTAATAACAGTTGAAAAAAATAAAATCACGTGACTTTTTTATTTGAAATGTGTTGATTTAAAATATAAACTTAAATAAAATAATTTTATTAGTTTTATCATGTTAACTTTTATAATATAATAGTAACAGTTAGATATTCGTGCATATTTTATTAATTATTTAAATATTAATATTAATTATTTAAATTATTGAATATTAGTGATATTAACTAATATTTTAAAAATATTATTGATAATATCCCTATTTAAAAAAAAAAGATATATGTATTACATTTTTTAAACATTGTATACGCGTAACATGGGAACAAAAAGAAAGCAATAGAACACAAGATAAACGTGCCAGCTATGATAAGCTTTTACGAATCCCAACCAAACAAACAAGAGCGTGCGTATAGTGTCTCGTTGTAATGAGACAAAAAAAACAAGGCTTTTTTTTTTCCCAATAGAAATATTACTCTTTTACTTTCACTATGAACAACTATTTTATTTATTTATTTTTGTTGGCACTAACTTTTTTTTTTATAATAAAGATAATAAATATTATTTTGTTATTTGTAATTTTTTTAATATTTAAAATATACTTTCAAGTACATATTATTAATACAATCCAAATAACACCATCTAAATAAAAAATTATTACATATATATGAAGTAATAATTTTATATACATTAAATTTATATGTATTAATTTAAGTTAAATTTTAGTGTATATGTGGCACTTAATTTAACTTATTCACCTTCTTATTTCGTATTCAATTTAGTTCATGTTATTATGAAAAAAGAATTGATTTATATGAAATATATATATTTTTTAACAAGTGAAGTTTATAATTATCTAATTGAAAATAAATTATTAATAATTACATTAATTGGAATTATAAACTTTATATTTGTATTTATTTCATTTTTTTTACTTGAAAAAGATGAAATCAAATTTAGAATCTCTTTCTTAACAGAAAAATACAAGACAAAATCTTTATCATTAAACTATTTAAGTAAGTATAAAAATTCCCTTAGATTTCAAATCCAAGAACAATAATCACCATTAATTAACAATAGGCAAAATCCCAAAATTCAATAAATTCCATGTCAACATCGATTGTATCAGACGAGCCCAATACGCCGTATTGTTTAATGCCAACCTTTAACTGACTCGTATTTGTACTATACAAATCCCAATACAAACAGGTTTATTAACACAATTAGTCCTCGAGGTTTACATAAATTATATTTTGATATGGGTTTTGGCTTTAATTAATTATTACTTCATTTACTTAATTTGAAAAATGAAAACATTGTCACTCTTTAAAGATGTTATAGTTATTTAAGTGATAAAAGAAATTAAACTCTAAAAGTATTTTCGTTATGAATAATGTTATATATTTTAAGTTAAAAAAAAATATAAATCTAGTAATATGAGAAAAAAGATATGCAGACTTTTAATTTTAAAAATTTTATTTACACCCTTATCTATCAAGTGATGAAATTATTAATTTTAATAAAAAATTTTAATTTTGGTAAAATTATCATTATGCCCTTATTTATGGTTGCAAAAAATCAAAATTCAAATGTTTAAAAAAAGATTCGAAACTTTGATCTCAAATATAATAGTAAATACTTTAACTAACTAAATCACTCAAATTTTTTGTTAATATATATTAAATTTATTGAGAATATTATTCTTAATGAACTATTTAAGAAATGATGCATTGATTAGTATTGATCACACATTGATTTTTATTGACCACCTCGTTAACTATTATTGACCATTGTTGACCATGACTATTGAGCAGCTGTTTATCAATCGTGATTGATTATTGACCAGCATTGATTGGCGTTGATCGGTGTTAACAGACATTGATTGACTTTTTCAATCAAAAGGAGTAATTTTTTTATTTTTACCCTTTTAGGCATTAACTTTAACAATTTTCATCACCTAATAGGAGTATAAACATAATTTTTAAAATTATGGGGTCTGTATGTCTCTTTCTTCAAATTATAATAGTTTAGATGTCATTTTTTCTTTTAAGCTTGTATTCTAATTAATGGCGTATTAAATAATTATTAGGTATAATAGATAATTTTAAAATTTATACTATTTTTTATCCAATAAATTTTTAATATATCATTATTTGGAATACAACTTAAAATATATAACATTACTCTTTCGTTATTTAAATTAAATAGAAAGAGTGATAGTGTAATTAAGACTAAAATTATAATTAAATAATAATTTATATAAACCTCAGGGGGTAACAGTGTTAATATCCCATTATAAACCCGACGACGATGACACATTCGTATTTTAGATTCGAAAACCGAAAAGCCGAAAGCACTAAGTTTTCTCTCTCACATAAAATTAGTTTTTCTTCTTCTTTCCTGTAAAATCTGAATTTCTTTTTCAGTTTTTAAAAGATCGAAAGCTAAATAACATTTTCACTGAACTCTGTTTCCAATTGTTCTCGATTTCTCTGAATTGTTTAAAAGAGACTTGCATATTAATTTACATGTCTCAATTGCTGGTGGTGGCTCCAACAAAGGTTCGATCTCTTAATCTCAACCCCTTTACCTTCTCATCGTTTTGTTCTTCTCAACCCCTTTATCTTCATATCGTTTTGTTATTGGTTTTGCATTTTTTTGTTTCAAATATTTGGTTTTTTTTTGGCCTGGTGGGCATTATGTTGTTGTAGCTGCATTCACTTGGGTCAACGCGGGTGTTTTATTCATCTGTTAGACTTGCTATGTTATTATTGTTATTATTATTATTATTATTATTATTTTGGTCTGTTTGTTTCCCGCGAAAGTATTTCTGCATATGAATGAATGATAGATTTGATCAGGCTGTGAAAGGTAATCTTAGAAAAGTAATAATCTAAGAATACACCTGCTAGCATGTAATTTGGCAATGGAATTTGAGGTTTATTTTTTTTCTTTCTCTTAATAGCATCTGAATTTTGATTTGCAGCTTAGAAATTTTTGCGGGAAAAGAAAAGTATAATGTTAGTGTGAATAAGATGAAATATGATATTGATTTGATACTTACATAAGTTATTTTTTTTTTTGGTTCCATTTGCAGGGAGAAGGCTGCTATGATTGCAAAATGAGAACAGCTAGACCGTTGCACTGATGGTAAAATGCAGAGAATCCGACAAAACTCAGATATAGTGTGGCTTGCAACAAAGAGAAGGGCTTCAAGAGTGTTACACCATGAAAATACAAAGCAAATAGCTCCGGAGGAAGGAATAAACAATGCAGGGCCAACCCTGATAAGTACAGAAGTTTCATCTAAGAAATGGAAGGGAAATCTAGAATGTGGATTCTTGGAGGGTAAGCGGATTCCTAAGAAGCGTCGAAGTGCCTTGAGAAAGAATGTCAGTTCTGAAGATGAAGTGTTTAACGAGAAAAGTAGTTTTACAAATGAGGATTCAGAGGATGAACTGGACTGTGATGCTGAAGCAATGGCTATAATTAGAATCAAAGAACGTCAGAGATCTAGGAGGTTCGATGCTGCTATGATTAGTCGAAGTCCTAAGAAGGAAAGAAAGAAAATTGATTCTGTGAATAGTTCTTGTTCTTCACCATCGACATCTTCTAGTTCATCCAATTCAGTTCTAAAAAATGATGGTAATAGCGATGGCAGATGCACTACAAGAAATGGAAAGGTAATATTTATCTTATGCCTATTTAATCCCACTATTGTATATGACATTTGATGATTTTTTGTTGAAGAGAACATTATGTTTATTGTTTTATGGACTAAGGGGTGTTAGAATTGCTTATAGCAGGCCAAAGAATTAGAGCGCATTAAATGCCATCAGTGTATGAAAAATGAACGGAAAGTTGTTGTTCCTTGCAGCAAATGTAGATCCAAAGTGTATTGTATCCAGTGTATCAAGCAATGGTAAATTTGTAGCTAAATAGATTCATCTTTTCTACTTTTTGTAATGAATTAATTTGCTGTAACCTTTTCCTTTTTGGCTTCCAATAGGTATCCTAAGATGTCAGAAGAAGATGTAGCAGAGCTCTGCCCATTTTGCCGTAGAAATTGCAACTGCTGTGTATGTTTGCACACAAGTGGGTTGATTAAGGTTTGTTTCTTATTCTATTCTTTTTTTTCTTCACCCCTTTTCCCAGTTGTAATGTTTATGAAGATAAGGCAAACCTACCATAAGTCACTGCAGCATCATGAAACAAAGAAATAACACCAGTTAGTCATTAAAGCTGGCTGCTTATAATGAACTCTGCATGGATGTTTCCCTTCTTAAGACAGGGAATTCTTGACAATACCTTTTTCCAAGTTCTTGCATTTAAGATTTTCACCATCCACAGTTTGTCCTTGGTGAGAAATGAAATCGTGGCCCAGTTTGCCAATACTTAATTGCAATTTTCATTCTTCATGTTTACTGACTCCTTTAAGAATTGCTAGCTAATTCTAGATTGTCTCCTAGGATCGTGTTTATTATTCCAGACAAAATATTTAGTTTGTTTATTAGACTCATAAGTAGACCTGTAGAGGTAGTGTTCTGTGTAGTGTGTACAGTAAAATGGCTTAAAAGGGGTCTATTAACATTATGGGGTTCCTCCGTCAGCCAGGTTTAGTCTCTTTCTCTCCAGCTACTTGATCTCACTTGAAGTTCCTTTTGTGACCTTGAGGGTTTCTTCATTAATTTTAATGGATAAAGGTAACACCAGATACTTCCAATGGAAGTAAGTTAGTGAACTATCTTATTTATAAAGACATTGCAAATATAATTTTATTTAACGAATATTCATGATGTTGGAAGATACGGTTATGAAAGGAAACCGTGTATAGTGTAGAGGATTTTGTGTAATCTCTAATTTTTAGGGATTGATTGAGTTGTATATTTCTGTTAATTTAGTTTCCTAATTTGTAGGATAGATAGTTCCTAATTTGGCTCACTAGTCATGTATTATAACCCTGTTGTATATGAGATTATTGAATTAATGAATGATATTTTTCCAATTAACCATTCGTGACATGGTATCAGAGCTCTAGGCTTTTTCTGGAAAATCATCATCTTTCTTCAAGCCTTTCTCTGCTCAAACTATCCTTGTTCATTTGATCCTCACCATATCAACCTTCCTAATCTCAACTCTCCCAAACAAGTATGTTAGAGTCCACTGAAACTAGCCCTGTCTCGGATGTACCTTCTACTGAGAATTTTGTAGCAGTTTCAACAAGTGAGTTGCAAAACATACAAGAAGCATATTGATTGAATGGAAAAAATGATCTAAAGTAGTCACAGCTGGTTAGTACGATTTTGAAGGGAAGAGCAAAACAAGTCATTTGCTTGGCATAGGGTCTTCGAAAAAGGACACGAAATTTAATACTTGGGATGAACAAGACTTATTGCTTATGCCTTGGTTGTGGTATTCAATGTTCTTGGAAATCAGTGATACCTGTATGTTTCTTGATACTGCCAAGGAGATATGGGATGTCGTTAAACAAACCTACTTTGAGGTCTGTGATGTTGCACAAATTTATGAGATTAAGACAAAAATTTCAGTGACAACGCAAGGAACTCGTACCATCACAGAATACGCCAATCTCTTGCAAGGCTTATGGCAGGAGATGGATCACTACCAATATATTCAATTGCGGTGGAGTGAAGATCCAATCATATTTAAGGGATTTGTTGAAAAAGACCGTATTTATAACTTTCTTACAAGTCTCAATGTTGAGTTTAATGGTGTAAGGGTATAGATCTTGCGAAAGGAGGAGCTGCTGTCATTGAATGAGACTATCCCCATCATCTGGGTTGAAGAAGGAAGAAGAAACATCATGCTTGAGACTTATAGTAGGACAGCTCTGCCCTTGTCATAAATAGTTCTGCCCTGGTGACAAAATTTACTGGAGTTAAGGATTCAGGTCCAATATAGTTAGTTGAAGGATCAAATAAGCAAGCTTAGTCATTAAAACTCTTTAATAGAGACTCTCTTTGATGTACTTATTGCAAAAAAACATCGTCATATGAAGGATAAATGCTGGAAACTCAATGGGTGGCCTTCGAATATGAATCAAAATTCTTATGACAGAAGTACAAATGAGCGGGGACAAGCACATATGGCCAATACCCATTCGGATAGTGAAGGAAGCCTTTCTTAGTAGGTACATGTTCTCTAGCATTTTGAAGTATATCTTCCTCTCCTCGTATTACTAATGTCTCAAATACAGTTTCTCCAAACACATGGGTAATTGGTTTCGGTGCTACTGACCACATGACCTATTCCCCAAAAAAATTTATTTCATATACCCCTTGTTCTGGTCATAGGAAAATAACAACTCCCTCACATTAAAAATATCCTTCATGTTCCCAAACTTTTGACAAAACTTGTTTCAATTTAGAAATTCACTAAAGATTTAAATGTTTTATCCCTCTCATTGTATGTTTCAGGAACAAGAAGAGGATGACTGGACAAGCAAGTGAGAGAGATGGACTTTACTATATGGAAGAATGAAGTGGAAGTGCTAGAGTTGAGAATTCCCTATCTTCATCATTCCTTTTTGAGTCAATTATTTCCAATAAAGACAAAAATTGGCTTTATTATCTTCGTCTAAGTCATCCATCGTTTAGTGTCCTTAAGATTATGTTTCCTTTATTGTTTAAAGGGTTAGTTGTTGAAGATTTTCATTGTAGTGATTATGAACTTGCTAACCACAAGTTTGCTTCTTTTCTAATAAGTAATACAAAAACTTTTGTTCCGTTCACTTTTATTCATAGTGATATTTGGGGGCCATCCTCGGTGCCTAATGTTTCGGGCGCTAAGTGGGTTGTCTCATTTATTGATGATTGTGCTCGTGTGACGTTGATATATCTTATGAAAAATAAATCCGATGTTAGCACAATGTTTCCCAATTTCTAAAACATGATCAAGACTCGATTTGATGTGGGAATTAAAAGATTTCGATCTGATAATGCTAAGGACTATTTTAATCAATTTCTCTACCCATTCTTCACAAAACAGGGAATCATCCATGAATTTTCTTGTGTTAGCACACCACAACAAAATGGGGTGGCTGAACGGAAGAATGGCCATCTTATTGCTATCACAAGAGTGTTCTCATTTCACAAAAATGTCCCAAAACAATATTGGGGAGAAGCCGTCTTAACCACTACCCATCTCATAATAGACTGCCAGCAATAGTCCTTGATTTCAAAAGCCCAATGGAAATTCCTACAAAATTCTTTCCAAATTTCAATGTCTTAAACAACCTGATTCCATGAATTTTTGGCAGTGTTGCCTTTGTGCATATTCACTTTCAAAATAGGGGATAACTTGATCCACGTGCTCTGAAGTGTGTTTTCGTTAGTTATTCATCCACTCAAAAACGGTACAAATGTTTTCATCCACCAACAAGAAAATTTTCCTTTTCCGTTTCCGTTGATGTCACTTTTGTTGAAATCGAGGCATATTTTTCCAATTCTTATCTTCAAGAGGAGACATTGAGTGAAGATAGAGAAAATGATTTGTTCCTTCTTCCTGGTTTTCCTTCTGCCGAGTCAGTCGAGTTAACTCCTCTAGAGCATTATGACTTTACAAATGTTAAGTCAACACCATCCAATGCCAAACCCAATTTTACCAAGTTAGTACCTGTAGTTAGCTTATCATTCAATTGTCCCAATGTCCAGTCTGAATTTAATACACCTAGGTCACATGGAATGGTAAAAGAAAGGGAAATCAAGACACTAGTCGGCCATTACAAGTTTACTCCAGGAGGCAGGTACCAATCTCTCAACTATGCATATCCAATCTTCTATTCGAGTTGTTGTTCAGTAGCCTAAGATAACACCTAGGCTTGCCGAGACCACCACATAGCCACTCAGTTCCAAGGAACCCGCTAATGAAACCATTGAGCCAAGTGACTTTGACCTACCAATTTCCTTTAGGAAAGGAACCCGAGCCTGCACAAAGCATCCATTACATTTGTTCATGTCAGACACAAACTTATATTAGAATCATAGAGCTTTCCTTAGTACCCTACATACAATTCCCATTCCAAAAAATTTATTTGAGCCATTAGGAAACAAGAAGTGGGAGAATGCTATGACAGTGGAAATGGAAGCTCTAAAGAAGTATAAAACACGGGACTTAGTTAGATTGCCATAATGGAAGAAACTTGTTAGATGCAAGTGGGTTCTTACTATAAAATACAAGTCAGATGATTCCTTGGAGAGATACAAGGTAAGGTTGGTTACCAAAGGCTACACTCTTGTACAGATTATCTTGAGACGTTTGCTCAAGTTGTAAAGATGAATATGGTAATCTTATTATGTATCAAATTCCTCTAGTTGGAGTGAGGATTCCTTTGGAATCAACGTTCTCCTGGAATCATCCTCTTTGACGGAAGGAGCCCTTGCCAATTATCAAGCGCAAAATGTAGATGCGGATCTAGTTTGTTTATCATTGACTGTCGACTTTGGTTGGAGATTACAACAGTTCAATGTCAAAAATGTTTTCTTACATGGTGGTCTTAAAGAGGAAATTTATATGGAAGTTCCACCTAGATTTGAATCCAAATAAGGGATGGTGTGTAAGTTAAAGAAAGCCCTATACAGACTGAAGCAGTCACCACAGGGCTGATTTGGGAGATTTGCAAAGGTGATGACTACTTTGGGTTATAGATAGAGCTAAGGAGTCCATACTCCGTTTGTGAAACACTCGAAGTTAGGGGGAGTGACAGCGCTGTTGGTTTATGTTGATGATATCATAATAATAGGCAATGATGCATAAGGAATGCATAATTTAAAGGAATGCTTGGAGAAAGAATTTGACATCAAGGAACTTGGAAAGTTAAAATATTTTCTAGGTATTGATGTGGCATGTTCAAAGCAGGGAATCTTTATATCACAACAAACAATATATGTTAAATTTGTTGAAGGAGAAAGGAAAACTAGGGTGTAAGCCGATTGACACACCCATTGAGTTCAACCTCGGATTATGTGATGCCTCAGAAGACCCCATGGTAGATAGAAATTCTTATCAGAGACTCGTGGGGAGATTGATTTAATTGGCACATACAAGACCCGTTGCCTTTGCTATGACTGTTGTTAGTCAATTTTTGCATAACCCTAAAGAAATGCATGTCAAGGCAGTTCACAGGATCCTGTAGCATTTGAAGGGCACTCTTGGAAGCGGAATCTTGTTTAAGAAAGTTGGAAACATGATACTGGAAGCTTACTCTGATGCGGATTATGCTGGTTCTTTAATTGACAGGAGATCAACCTCAGGTTATTACACTTTTCTAGGTGGCAATCTTGTGCCATGGTGGAGCAAAAAACAAAATGTGGCAGCAAGATCGAATGCAAAATCCAAGTTCAGATCAATGGCACTTGGGATATGTGAACTATTGTGGCTGAAAATAATTCTATATGATCTTCGAGTTAAATGGGAAGACTCTATGGGATTGTACTGTGATAACAAATCAACAATAAGTATTTCCCACAATCTAGTACAGCACAATCAAACAAAGCATATTGAAGTTGACAGACACCTTATAAAGGAGAAGTTGGATAATGGCCTAATTTGTTCTTCGTTTGTTTCAACCAAAACTCAATTAGTTGATGTACTTACAAAGGGTCTACCAAGCTTTGTTTTCCAAAATATTGACAACAAGCTTGGAATGGAAGATATCCATTCACCAGCCTGAAGGAGAGTGTTAAAGACATGGTTACGAAAGGAAACTGTGTATAGTGTAGAAGATTTTCTGTAATCCCTGGTTTTTAGGGATTGATTGAGCTGTATATTTCTGTTAATTTAGTTTCCTAATTGGTAAGATAGATATTTCTTAATTTGGCTCACCAGCCGTGTATTATAACCCTGCTGTATTGGAGATTATTGAATTAATGAATAATGTTTTTACAATTAATCATTTGTGACATGTGATGATATTTTTACAATTAATCATTTGTGTCACATGATAATGGTAATTTCTAACCTTCAGACATCAGAGAGAAACATGACCGATTGTGAAAAGGTTGAGCATCTACGCTACTTGATTGAGTCACTACTTCCCTTTTTAAGACGAATATGTGAGGAACAAGCCCAGGAAACAAAGATTGAGGCACTTATTCAACGTAAGTGATTTTCCATCTTAAATATGAGTATTTTGTTTAATGCAATTTCAATGCTGAATAGGCTTTTCCTAAGGTGTAGGGGTGCCTTCTTCAGAGGTTGACATAGCTGAGACCCTTTGTGGCAATGATGAGCGTGTATACTGGTAAGCATCTCTCTACCGGAGATTATGAACATATGGAATTTGTTGTAGTATTCTGGAAGATTTTATTGGTTAATCTTTATTTGGTATTTAAGCAGCAACCACTGTGCAACTTCAATTATTGATCTTCATCGGAGCTGCCCAAAATGTTCATATGAACTCTGTCTCACTTGTTGTCAAGAAATTCATGAAGGAAGGCTTTCAGGCCGTGCTGAACTGAAGTTTCAGTACATAAACAGAGGCTATAATTACATGCACGGCGGAGATCCTCTACCAGAATATTGTGTTCCGCAATCTCCTGATGATCATATTGAGCTACCAGTTCAGTGGAATGCTAATCATGATGGATGCATTTCATGCCCTCCATATGATATGGGTGGTTGTGGTGATTGTGTGTTGGAGCTCAAGCGTATTCTTCCAGATGGATGGATTTCAGATTTGGAAAAGGAGGCTAGAAATTTAGTGCAAAATTTGAGCACTAAATTAACAAATTTGAAGTGCAACAGTAGTGAGACAGGCACTGAGATGCTACTTAAAGCAGCTTCTAGAGAAGGATCTGATGACAACTTCTTATATTGTCCAGATTTAACAAACATTCGGAAGAAAGAGGAGCTTTTTCACTTTCAAAAGCACTGGGTTAAAGGTGAACCAGTTATAGTTAGGAATGTTCTTGAAGAGACAACTGGTTTGAGCTGGGAGCCAATGGTCATGTGGCGTGCACTATGTGAGAATGTGGATTCAGCTATTAGTTCTAAGATGTCAGAAGTGAAGGCTATTGATTGCTTGGCTGCTTGTGAGGTTTAGTTCACCTATTCCTCTCGGCGCTTATTTTAAAATTTTCAGATATGGAATTTGGTCTAAACAATCTGCATGACTTAATGAGCAGAAGGATCTTATTTGCAATATTACTTCTAGAGTTAAACATTTCGCAACATTGTCATACCCTTTTTTAATATCTGTCAAACAATATCTGCCTCAACTCTCAGCAGCATGTTCAAATACTATTTTTGTAGTGCAATATCTGCATGATTCTCAGTTCGATAGTTATGTGCAGAAATCATGGGATCCTTTCTCATGCAACTTCTTTTTCTTATGATATCTTACTCCAAATATATCTAGATTTTTTATTGTTGAACAAAATTTTTCCCCCCATTTCAAGTATTTATTTTGAATGCTAAATTTGTCCTGAAAACAGGTGGAGATAAGTACTCGCCAGTTTTTCAAAGGGTATACAGAAGGGAGAACATATGATAACTTCTGGCCTGAGATGCTCAAACTGAAGGACTGGCCCCCATCTGACAAGTTTGAAGATCTTCTGCCACGCCACTGCGATGAGTTTATAAGTGCATTGCCATTTCAAGAATACAGTGATCCTAGGGCTGGTGTACTCAACCTTGCAGTCAAGTTTCCATTTGGTGTGTTGAAACCAGACTTGGGTCCAAAAACTTATATTGCTTATGGGTTTGCTGAAGAGCTTGGAAGAGGGGACTCTGTAACAAAGCTTCATTGTGACATGTCAGATGCGGTATGTCCTCAAAATCTGATTTTTTTCCCCTGATATTGTCTGAACTTTGTTCATTCCAATTTGGAGCCATATTTCCTTATGTTTGTTTCTCTTTACAGAGACTTTTAGCTGTCGATTTCCTGTTTATTCTAATATCAAAAGTTGTCTTTTTGCACGTTGTGTAAATGTATTGCATATGTTCTGAATAAGTTGTCTAAATTTTAAAAGACACTAGTTGAGGTTTGCTAGTCAAGTTATCTTACACTGCTTTCATACATGGCAGAATCAAAATTTATGCTTATGATCCGTAAATGTGGGGCCCTTGTGGGCAGAAAATCCTTTATTTATTGAAGATAGTTGATTATGTTAAGATTTATAGAGGAAGTGATTGCAGTGTGTGACTTAAAAATTAGTGATTGCCTTTTCTGGAGTTTTTTATTATTTATTTTTCAATTTGGTGGTCTAAATTTCATGATGGGTGAATTTTAGACCCCAATTTTCATATGGTCCCGATTTAAAGAATTTAAAGAATTTACAGGTTTGTGTTATTCAATTATTGGAACCTCTCAGATAAAGTCATGGTCAATGCTTTGTGGTACTAGCACTTACAACCTCTTTTTAATCCTTTCTATTAATTACATTTATTCAAAATATTTATGGGTGTAGGTAAACATTTTGACGCATACAGCAGAAGTAGTGTTAACTGAAGAGCAACGTTCTTCAGTTCAAAGATTGAAGAACCAGCACAGAGCGCAAGATCTGAAAGAACATTTAGCACAGGAAGGGATGGATGATCCCACTGAAGACCTTGGTGGTAATCAGCCCCAAGAACTGGGTGAAGGCAGCAGTAATAATATCACCGAAATTATAGATAGAAGAGGCTTTGAGATTTCCAGAGATAAAATAGAAGGGATAACAGAGGAATCAAGGGGCGCGCTGTGGGACATTTTTAGGAGGGAAGATGTTCCCAAGTTAGAGGCATATCTGAAAAAGCATTTCAGAGAATTCAGGCACACTTATTGCTCACCAGTAGAACAGGTTATTTGTAAGAATCAAAAACTTTTCTTTAAACGTGTCATATGGGCTCCTTTTTCTAACAATTATGCATTCTTATGCTTAGGTTGTTCATCCAATCCATGATCAGTGTTTTTATTTAATTTCTGAGCACAAAAGGAAGTTGAAAGATGAATATGGTAAGTACATAATACTCCAATAACATTTTCTTTTTAACTGCTACTAAAATAACTTTTGGCTATTTACATGTTTGTTATACATTTTCCAGGAGTTGAGCCCTGGACATTTGAACAAAGACTTGGAGAGGCTGTATTTATTCCAGCTGGTTGCCCACACCAAGTTAGGAATCTCAAGGTAAGAAATTCCCCCAAAATTTTCTTGTATCCTGCCTTTCTTCATTCACGAACAAGTTGGTCTTGCTCATAATATAATTCATTGAATTTCCATGCAGTCATGTACAAAGGTTGCTGTGGACTTTGTCTCTGCAGAAAATGTCCATGAATGCCTTCGTTTAACCCAGGAGTTCAGACTTCTTCCAAAGAACCATAGGGCCAGGGAAGACAAACTTGAAGTAAATACCCTTTTTCTACAATACGTTATATCTGCTTTTGTATTTCTTCTCCTAAGCCTGAGCCTTGTTTCGTTATGTGTCTTGAACAGATCAAGAAAATGATACTCCATGCAGTTGAGCAAGCCGTTAAGGATGCAAAGGGTTTAATACCAGCTTTGCATTGAATCCTATAGAAGCTACTCTCCTGCTTATAGTTATGGACCTCTTATAAAACTGGCAAGAATCTGTAATTTTTTTTATAGGCCTGGTTGGTGATGACTCCCAACAAATTCATTTAACTGTGGCTAGATTTTTTTTTAAAATTATTTTTACCAGGGCTCTGTTGTTGGAAAATCTGTGACAATTATAATAAAACTCAATCTTTGGCTTATATATGACAATTATAACAAATGCACACCAATTATGCCATTGCTACTATTACTACCAAAAAAATAAACAATTGTTCACAGGAGACAATAAAAAGATTGAAAATCAAACGAAATTTGGGAAAATAATTTTTTTTATCTATTAAATTCTAATGATTAACCCACAATTAGTTTATACTAATCAAACTATCGTTGAAGTTCTTATGATTAAAAATGATCTGACTAATTAAACGATCAGACCCATGTATGTAATTTTTTTTTAAAAAACGTTATATAACAAGTAAAGAAAAGAGGAGGGAGAAATAGATGTGAGGGGTTAATTAACGAGCCATCTCAATTCCATCATTATTTTTTAATTTTTTTTAAAGGGGCAACTCCGTCGTCACCCCAAGCAAGCAAAGACCGACAGCCCAACAACTCCTTGCAACCCAACTGCTCCTTGTTGCTTCGTTTTGTAACCCAAATTTGAATCCCTTACTTAGATTTGGTTGTTGCTCAGTGCTATTATCTGATATTGCTGATCGATTGAGAATTGATTTTGACTCTTTTTTTTGGTGAAAAATGTTAGCGGAGATCATAAATTTTGCGGCGTTGTTTTTTTATTACCTTCCGATCTAGGTAAAGTAAATTTTCTCTTTATGGGAGCATCTACGTCCCATTTTTACAACAGTTAAAATTTTCTTCTTCCAAAGGGTTGTGTTCTCTTAACTTAGAGTTTATTATATAGTTTGCTTTTATATAAAAGTAGAACTTCGAGCATATGTTAAGATATAAATATATTGTTATGTTTTGATAAATCTTTAATTGTAATATTAATATATAATAAAAATGATGTTTTATTAATGATATTATATCATTATTAAAAAAAAGAGGGTAATAAAAAAAAATAAAAAAAATCAATCAGTGTGAAAAAGGTAAGATCTTGGCCAATATCAAGTTTGACCAAAATCACCGGCAAAATAAAGAAAAGCTGTCAAAACTCAAAAATCAAAGTTCTTTGATTCTCCACTCATTCGCTCCATCTAACAAAGACCTTACCCACCCCTCAGTCAACGATCTCTCTATCCCATCACAGGCAAAACGTCATCGTTTCCACTCTCCCCTCCTCTTCTTCTTTGAATTACATCACCAACAAAACACAGATGCTAAAAAACGCACCCTCCCTTCAATGTAATTTAATTACTTTAACGAACAAATTCTGTTATTTCCGTTTCATATTATACAAAATAATTGAAAACGTTTTTAAGTAAAATTTTCAATTTTTTTTCCTTGTTTGAAGGAAGAAGTATGACGAAGAAAGCTGCACCAATAGCTGCGCGCCACGTCCTCTGGTTCAGCTGGAAGCTGGTGACGCTCCTCTGCATCGCGTTCTCTCTCGTCGCTCTTTTCCGCCTCCACCTTCAGTACGATATCTCGCCTCCAATTTCTCGCGGGAGATCGCGAATTCGTTACGATAATTTCAGTGGCACCGCCAAGATCGCCTTCCTCTTCCTCGTTCGCCGTGACCTCCCTCTCGACTTTCTCTGGGGAAGCTTCTTCGAGGTGTAGTGAAATTAAATTCAATTGAAATTTATTTATTTATTTTTTTGGGGTGAATTTTCTTGTTGAAGATGAGCTGGCGTTGGTGGTGATTGCAGAATGCTGACGTGGCGAAGTTTTCGATTTATATACACTCGGCGCCGGGGTTTGTGTTCGATGAGTCAACGACGAGGTCAAAGTTCTTTTACGGTCGCCAGTTGAGCAATAGCATTCAGGTGATAATGATCAACCTGAAAAAGAAAAATCAATTTTATTTTTTAATTCGCTTCTATTTGGTGGTTGCTGATAAAACTGAGGAAAATGATATATTCTTTTTTGCTATTTTTGTTAGTATAATTACTAGTCTTGATCATTAATGGAATATTTATCCATCTGAAAATAGGTAGAACTGATTTTCTTTATAAAGAAATGAGTTGCTAGTGATTTCTTGTAAGTGAAGAAATGATGTGCTGGAGATTTGTCACAGGTGGCATGGGGAGAATCCAGTATGATTGCGGCAGAGAGGTTGTTACTTGAAGCTGCTTTGGAAGATCCGGCAAATCAAAGATTTGTCCTTCTCTCTGACAGGTTTCTTTTAGCATTAACATTTTTGCTCTTGTGATTTTTAATGACGTGGGTTCTTGAAGAACAGTTGTTTTGGGAATGCTTTATAAACAAGTCTTTCTCTTTGGTTGCAGTTGTGTGCCCCTATACAACTTTAGCTTTGTTTATGACTATATAATGGCTTCTCCAAGAAGTTTCGTGGACAGGTAGATGGAGGGCTTTGATTCTTGAGGTGCCAAGCAATAATGCTTTGCAAATGGTTCAATATACTGATAATCTTATGTCAGGATCAGTATTTTGTTAGTTTTTGTGAAAATGTTTGTAGTGGTTTCTGAAGAAATAATTAGGTGAAATTTTTATTTTTTGGCTTGGTTTTTGTAGCTTTCTTGATGTGAAGGAAGGCCGCTACAACCCAAAAATGTCATCTGTCATACCAAAGAAAAAATGGCGAAAGGGATCTCAGGTTATCTGTTTTATTCCATCATTTGCATTTATATCTAATTTAGTTTTCAGGGAAAAAAAAAGTCAGTAGAGTTTTTCAAAAGGCAGTGACCTCTTACCAATCCGGTTTTCCAAATAAAATGACATCATATCACTGAATCTAGAAAATGGTAATTTTACTATCATTATGTTTATGTCTCTACTTTTGTGATGGCTTCATACTTGCACAAATGTGATATAAAAGCATGAATCAGACAGGAAGATTTCATTTTCATTGCAGTCTTAACTTTTTCTTAGTAACTTGTAATACATGCCCATTTTTTATTTTAAAAACTGAGGGCCCATCTAAGTTAATTAACCCCAATGTCTACATATGGTTTTTGTGTGTCAATCAGTTAATGCGTTGTTTGTATATGTGATAACTTGCCTAACTGGGTTCAGAATGTTAGGAGGCTCTATTCAAGTTGCCAATCTATCATCATTATTATCTATGTAGTGGGTACTTCTTTGAGGATAGGATATGCATCTGTATTACTGTCTAGGCATAATTCATGCTCTAACTTAAATTGATTTATTGCAGTGGATCTCTTTGATACGAAGGCATGCAGAAGTCATTGTAGACGATGAGATTATTTTTCCAGTCTTTAAGAAATATTGCAAGGTATGCAGTCAAGCATATTTCTGTCTTAATCTTGATATATTAATGTTAACCACTTCTTCAGCTAATTGTCGCTTTTAGTGTTCATATAAAATGGCACTTGCAACTATTACTGCTGTTAATTGCTCTTTCTAGAATGGCATTCATGTTAGTCTATCTGTCATGGCACTGGTTCTTTCTACTCGCCACAAAGTCAATGTTAATTTTGAACTGCAAATTTTCATTAATTGGAACAGTTGTCTAGACTGTAGAAAGTTTTACCTTTTTTCTGGATCATACGAGCTATTAACATCTTTTTTTCCTTGCAGCGACGCCCACCTGTAGATACACGCAAGGGAAAGATGAATATTGTAAGTGGTACTTAACCCTGATTTTTTATTATGAAGAAGCTTGTCCCATTAACTTAACTAGAGATAATTATTTTTCTTTATATGTTACAATGTAGTGTGTTCAAATTTTAATACTTATCACAGCGATTCATTATGGAATAACTAAATAATTACTGGATGAAGTTTTTTAAGCAAAGATTAAATGATTATGTGAAATTTTGTTTACCAGCAACAATATTATCTCCATCATCACAATTGTAGTTCTTCTCAGAGGCTTGCATGTGATCTTAGGTTCATTTGGAACTAGAATTTCAACCCTGAATGTGTTAAATTTGGTGTCTGCCATATGAGGAGATTTTCTGGGCAAATTCCTAAAATATCATGATCTGTAAATGTTCCCCTTTCAAGTGATTGATCAGTATTGTGATTTGGATTAACATGCTAAATGCAGAAACTTCAAAAGCAGCACAATTGTATTCCAGATGAACACTATGTGCCGACACTGCTTGCAGTAAGCAACCATTCATTTTTCATCTGTGCTTCCATCGTTCTTATCATTCTGAGTTTCTTGTGGTGGTTCTTCCTGCCATTAGTTTCTTGTTATATCTCTTCTTTCCTGTTGCTATATCATTGTTATGAACTCTGTTTTTCAGTATACGGCTCTTTGTTATTGGTATTGATTGGTTATTTATCCTTTACAATTGGTTATTAGATGAGTGGGCTTGAAGGAGAACTTGAACGTAGAACATTGACCTATACCCAGTGGAATCAGTCTGCAACAGAAAATCAAAATTGGCATCCTTTCACATTTGGCTATGCAAATGCTGGCCCTCAACAAATCAAGGAAATAAAGGTAATTATTTAACCTCATCTCTCCCGTTCTTGCTTTTACATTGTCAAAGATTGATATCAAGATAAATTTCCTGATGTGATTAATATATATATTTTTTTGTATTTATAAGAGTGCTTGAATGCCAAGCACATGGTACTATGTTGGCAACCCGCATTATATGCCTTTATCTTGTAATATCATTTTTGAGTCCATGATTTGCATATTTGATCTTTCTATTTAGTGCCTCTGACGTTGTTTTGAAGGAAAAGAATAACTTATTCTAATCATTCTTGTTTTGTATGATTGAACAGAGCATAAACCATGTATACTATGAGACTGAATTCCGGACAGAGTGGTGTCGTACTAATTCCACGTCTGTTCATTGCTTTCTTTTCGCAAGGAAGTTTTCTCGTGGAGCTGCTATGCGCCTTTTGAGTGAGGGTGTGGTTGGCTCTTTTGATATTGTTGCACTACTAGACAGATCTTGATATCTGTGGTTGGTTTTCATCTCTGACAGCACTCTTTTGACTGTCTACTGACCTACTTCAGAACATAACTTCGGTAGCCAGCAGGTAGCTCGCTCACTGAAGTTTTTCTTGATACACCTTACCATCATATACACAAAACAGATTTCGATAGTTAGACAACAAAAACAAGACAGCAGCATACTCTAGACAGTATAAGTTGAAGAGCGGTGAAAAATTGCAGTGATTCAAATGCCTTCTGTACTACCCCGCCAAGAGATTTTACTTAGAGTTGATCTAATTGTATCCTTGTAGCCCTTTGCTCCATCTCATTCTTTACAAGGTTGGGGAAAGCAAATTTTTTTTTTTTTAAAGAAATTTTTTTACACTCTCTTGGATTCTCTGTAATACTTGATATTTTAGTATGGTTATACTGATTCTAAGAAATTCTTATCATTTGTTTTTAAGGTACTTACTGGATAGGGGAGGGTTTACCCAAAATAACCTAATAAATGGCCAATATATATGTTGTTATTCAAGTCATTTGTTTGATTCTAATCGGAAGCAAAAAGGCAAAATGTAATCTTTGATCTAATTCAAGTGCTTGGAGTTTCTTATTTACGAGGACCAATTTTGGGCAATGTTTTTGTTGGTGTATTTGGGAAAGAAGATGTACAGCACTGATGCAGCGTGTGAACGAGACTCATCTTATGAATTTACGTCGTTTACTCCGTTGCATATCCGCCTAACTTCATCCTTTGCATAGCTAAGAACATTTGTCACGGAAAGCTTAACGAATGCAGATGAGAAAACCCAGAAAAAGCTGTTCTGGTTGGCAGCAAACTGATTAACAAAGGATGCAGTGCGGAGATCTTTGCCAATGCTGGACCGGACACCGAACCAGCGATTCCCCACCAAAGCGTCTTTTGTAGTACTGGTTATCAAAAATCAACGGGGTCATGTCGTTTGGCACGGCCGTCAGATTTGTCGGAGTTTTAGATGGACATTCAAGTTTTAGTTGAAGTTCAAAGCCATGATTCATCCGATTTCCAGAATGTTCATCGTATAATCTGCCAACTATGTTGATGCAATGACCAGCACCTAGCGTATGTGCACCTGAAAAGATGAGTACTCAACAATGTGAAAGGTTGCTTAGAAGACAAATTTACTTCTCTGAGTATTTCGTTTGGCTATTTCATTATTCAATTAGTAGAACTTCTCGAGGTGGCAAACCCACTCACTCTAAATTGAAGAGGAGTTTTGACTTATATTTTATGTAAAAAAAATAAATAATAGTGACCTAAAATGGCAACTGATTCTTTAAGGTTCATTCCTTTAGATATGAAAGTATGAAGTAACTCATCAACTGTTATTCCTGGAGAGGGAAGATGAGTGTCAGCTGGTTGGTGACTACGAGTGGTGGAGTCTTTTCTTCCAAGAGGAATCTGGATTTGAGGTCCTCCTGAGAGTGGCTAATATATCAGCACAAGATACTTGCTCTGGACACTCAGCTTCAAGTACATTTTTTATATGCTGGATCTTTTCTCAATTTCTCATACCAAAGTTCTTGGAGGCAACCATTTCGTAGTCAATTGTCCAAGCCATCAGAGTCGAGCAGGATTGATGCATCACAACCCTGCACCATTACAAAATCCAAACTTAGCCCACTTTGCAATCAACATTGTACATGCAATTACAAAAACGATAGGTAAGTTTGTCGGCAAGTTTCGCCAATATAGGAGAAAAGTATCAAGTCATGATCCTAGACTTGGCAATCATGAAACATGAGCCTAATGCCATGTCTTAAGTAATTTTAAATATTTTTTTGAATATTTAGTGCTCGATAAAGTTTTTTAGAGGTTATATAGGTTGTTAAAACGGATCGCGAGCTGAAATTTTTAAAAGACTCGCTGACATGGATGAAGAATCGGGCCAAGCTTGCGACTTATTAGGGTTGTTAACCTCAATTAAAAAAAGAATATTTCATAGAATATATGATGGCATCTAAAAATATTCTAAGGCATATTATTCCATCTTGTATATACACCGTTAGATCGTTTAGATCTTAGCCGTCGATTATATAGGACTAGTAGTACATAAAGGGGAGACCCTCAGTTGTACAAAGTATCTAATACAATACAAATCTCATAGCTTATATTTCTTTTCGGTAATATAGAGAGCATTCTTTCAAACAGTTAGTGTGCGTGTTTCTTCTCTTCTTTGTGTAGTTTTCTCGGCTGCTTAACATGCAACGTGTCTAAGGCCGCACGGTTCTCGAAAGGTCCGTAACATTTGATATCAGAGTCGGTTTAAGAAAGATGGGGAAAAAAGTAACACCGCCGAATTTGCCTAAAGAAAAGGGGTCGGGACCCCAAACCTAAGAGGCACGGAAGTGTACCTCGCAACAAGTCTGTCGATCCAGGCCATGAATTCGGGAACATGGTGAAATCGCTCGGTGGTGCTGTGGGAAAGGCGACGGATCATCTTGGAGAGTTGGAGCTGCAAGTAGAGAAGCTCAAGGTGGGACTCGACACTCAAGGAGACGAGCTGCGCTCCCTCATCGACACATTCATCGAGACTTACGCTGATTAGCACTGTGACTGGGTCAAGGCTTTTCAAGAGAAGGTATACGCCACCATTGACAAAGTTCAAGCTCAAGTAGAGGAGCTACGTAGAGGGTTTGACGTTGTTAAGGAGGAAGTGGTGTTGTGCAAGCAAGCAGAGGCGAATGGGTTTGTTGCTGCTCAAGGGGCGCCAAGAGTTGAGGCTCCTAAACCAAAGGAGTTGAGCGGCAAGCGGAACGTTAAGGAGCTCGATAACTACTTTTGGCAGATGAAAAGATACTTCGACGCCATGGGCGTGCGGAATGAAGACAAGGTAAATACCACGACCTTATATATTTCGGATCATGCAATTCTATGGTGGTGCAAGAAAAGAGAGGAAATACGCAAGGGTACTTGCACAATCAACACCTGGGCAGAATTGCAACGGAAGCTGAATCACCAGTTCTATCCGGAGAATGTGGCGCACAACACTCGAAAGTGGTTAAAGGAATTGAAACAAACTAAATCTATCAGTAAGTACGTCGAGGAGTACTCCCTATTAATACTTCAAATCCCCAACATGAGCGAGGAGGACTTGCTGTTCAATTTCTTAGACTGGTTGTAAATATGAGCGTCCAATAAATTGAAGCGGCGCAGGGAGACTAGAATATCCGACGCTCTAACATTGATAGAAACGCTCATGGATTACCGCAAGAGTGACTCAGGAAAGTTCAAGCATTCGAGACCCAATCACAACAAAGATAAGGGCGCTAAGGAGTTTCAACCTTTGGAGAATGAGGAGGAGAAAAGTAAGCCACCCAAAGGGTAAACGCAGAAGCACAATGGCCATAGAGGTAATGGATTGAAGACAAACTGCTTCCTTTGCGATGGGGATCACTGGGTCAATGACTGTTCGAAGAAGAAGGCTATCAACGCAATGGTTACAGCACACGAGACTTGCGAACAGGGCCAAATGGGGTGTTTGCAGCTGCTCAACACAATAAAATCCAAGCGGAGTGCCAGCGCGCCAACGGAAAAGGTGCTCATGTATGTTGAAGCTCACATCAACTGCATAAAAACTCAAGTACTAATAGATACGGGTGCGACACACGACTTCATTAAGCGTGTGGAAGCAAGGCGCTTGGGGCTTTACGTGGAGAAAGAGGAGGGATTCCTCAAATCAGTGAATGCTGCGGCCAAGCCACTGGATGAGGTGGTTCGAGGAGTTGATATCCACCTAGGGAAATAGCGCGGCAAAGTAAATTTCTCCGTAGCACTTCTTGATGATTTTGATGTAGTGTTAAGTATAGAGTTCTTAAGGCAGTACGACGTGGTCCCGTTTCCTCGACACGATTACATGTGCATCATGGAAGGAGGGCCTTACATGATACCGACGGTAGACAAGCCCAAGGGTGGGCAATCCCAGCCGCGAGTCAACACTAAAATCCTTTCCGCCATTCAACTAATAGGAGTTGCTGGGCGCAAAAGAGAATCACATCCAGCCACAGTAAGGGAGATGGATGATAAGGAGACAAGGGGCGAGGGTAAACTACCAACGGGGGTTGCGGAAGTGCTCGAGGAGTACAAAAGGGTCGTACTAACTGTCATACCATAGGTGCAACCACATCGAGGTGATACCGAGCATAGGAAACAGTTGGAGTTGAGGTTTACGCTTCCAACTACAGTGCAGATGCCTTAACCGGGATTAAATGAGTTGCGGGGGCAACTTAAAGAGTTGTTGAGTGTGGGTGTCGCTTAGCAACCCAAAGCATCATATGACGTGCGCTTTCAGCACAAGAAGTGGGTTAGAGACAAGCAGCAACGTGTCAAGCATCGTGTGGGGGACTTGGTGATGGAGACGATACTTCCACAACAACGCAAGACAGCACGCCCACTTCACAAGGGCCTTGATCGTAGGGACGAGAGGCCATTTCCTGTTGCCAAGAGGGTCGGCAACGTCTCGCATAAGATGGAGATACCTTTGAGACATCAGCTGCATCCGGTGTCTCCTAAGAGCTGTTTGAAGCTATACCAAGGGGATATGGAAGACATAGAGCAGAAACAGGGACCTTTAGGGATTTTCATATAGAATGACAAAGGAGTGAAACTCATCTATGACGGATAGGCGGTGCAGAAGAAGAATTCACCTCCAAGGCATGAGTACTTTGTTAAGTGAAAATGGGTACCTGATATTGGTGCACACCAGAAATACGAGAGCGCATAGTGACAGATTGAAGAACGAGGTGCGCAGTTTTCAGCGAAGACGCGACGTGGCACACGTGGCACAATCTTACCCATTCATTGTCTTTTCGAATACGTGGCACAATCTTATCCACTAAGTTAATTTAATATAATTTTAAAAATAAATTTTAATAATATGACACATGTTAAAATATAATTAGTACTTTTAGACACGTGTCACTATGTAATTGATTTATTTTTTAAAAATAATTTGTAAATAAATTAAAAAATAAAAACTAACAATGTCACAGGAAATGGCAGCTGGCCGGCCGTTAGGGACTATTTTCTGGCGATACATCGATAACAAAAATTTATCAAATTTACATAATTGAACTCCATTTTTCTTAATCTACACAGTGGTAGGATCATTTTTGATTAAAAAAAAGACTGAAAAATGATAAAAAATAATGGAGAGTGACGGCGGCCACCGCCGGCTGCCGTTAAACAGGGGGAGGTGAGTTGTACCACCAACACAGGTGAATAGATTTGTGGCTATCGCCACTCTCCACCATTTTTGACCATTTTCTGGTCTTTTATTTTTATACCAAAAATAATTCCACCACTGTGTAGATCAAGAAAAATGGAGTCCAATGATGTAAATTTGATAAATTTGATAAATTTTTGTTGTCGGCGTGTCTTCAAAAAATAGTTGCCGGCGGACGATCGGCCGTCGTTTCTGACGACAATGTCAATTTTTATTTTTAATTTTTTAATTTATTTTATTAATAATATAATCAATTATACAATGACACGTGTCATTTTATAATAAATCATACAATAACATGTGTCAATTTATATATTAAGGATAAAATAATAAAATTATATTAAATATGAATTTTTCATCTAAATTAACGATAAAAATTAACAGATTAGAACAAAATTGAATATTTATATTTAACAGAGACAAAATTATTAATTAACTTAAAACATTATAATTACATCTAGAATTAGGGTTCGGCAAGGCACCCTACCAAAATTTTTCCCATAGAATGCATGTTTTTACACACTTTTGATAATTCGAATTTCACAGCGCCTGCTTTAATATTTACATGTCATTTTACCAAGTTAAAGGCTGCAAATCAATCAGTTAGTCGTTGGCAATTTGGTAGGTTGCGCCCGTGCAAGTCTTTATGTCCACAAATAATTTTCAGAGTATTGTTGCACATGACATCATTTAATCTGATTGGTCAACAATTGCAACAGAATTCGATTTACATAAACAAAATAATTAAAGAAACTATTAAATCGGTGGTTTGAGAAGAAGTACCAAGTCAAGTGTAGCTGATGAAACGAGGCTTTGAGCATGCGAGTAAGACCCATAACAATTACAATCACAATGTTGTACTTGTACATCGCTGATCCGGAACTTAATTTCAAACCAAAGCATCCATCAACCTTTCTAGCCAAATAAGCATCATAGTCTAGGATATGTCTATTATTATTCTGACGGGGTGATTATACGTGATACCCAATGTTCATTCAACTTAAAGAGTATAATGGAATACTACCACGTTCAAAGACCAAGTAAATAGAATATTATTAATCTACTTTATAATCAGTGCATTAAGACAAATAAAGGGCGATGGCTATAATGTTTTGAGCACGGATGGATGTGAAAGCTCAGGTTTAGTTCTTCTTGGGATATTCCTTCGCATCAAATATTGTAGATCCAATTCTGACATTGGTACTACCCATTTCGACCTGCAAAAGCAGAGCAAGCTTGTCAACAGCTGCATACAACTAGACTAAGCATAGCAAACTAGAAACACATACATTTTAAGCATAACACGAATTTGTAAGTTTCTAGTATCAACACAACTTCCATCAAATTAAAAAAGAATTGCTACCCGACCAACAGAAACTTAAATCCTTCAAAACATCCAACTTCAGAAACTGATAGTGAAAATAGCTGGTGCATGGCATCACTGCCATCACAAATAACCCATCTTTTTTTTTTTTGGTGCCCCTAGTGAGCACAAGTGCTTAGTTCTTGTAAATGTCATAGCCTCAAAGGGCTCGATTGTAGTGGGATTGTTGACTAATATCAGTTTTAAAGATTTCTTCATCAAGATAATAGAAGAAGAAGTGAATAGCACTAAGCCAACAGAAGGATATTTCTTACCGCTAGCTCAAAGTCACCAGACATGCCCATGGATAGTTCACATTTCTCTTCTGGTATTCCAAGAGCCTTGCAAACTTCACTTCTGCAGTTCGCTAGTGTCTGATTGCAAAAGCAATTCTCTGTCAGACATCTCAAGTAGCACAATGCACATAGAAGAAAAGAAAAGGAGAAATGATGCAAATGAAATTAAAATCAGACTATCACCTTGAAGTTCTCTGGGGTTGATGTATAATCCAGCATCCCTATTGTCATAAGGCCACAGAACTCAAGATTTGGGCACTCTTGACTAACATGTTTGGCAAGTTCCAAACACCCTGAAGTCTCAACATCAGATTTTGCTGTAACATAGCAGAAATCAAGCAATACTTTAGAATTATTACAAGTAGCAGATCAGAATCACTTAACTGGGTAACATTCCTAAAATAAAGGGATATTAATGTAAATGAAAGACTACAACTTCTATCTGTTACAAATTTGATAAAGAAAGATTATACTTCTGTTCAACAGTTGTCAGCATTTAATACAACACCCTCCACATATAAGAGTAAGAGATTCAACAATCAAATGACTGCAACTGTGAAAAACCAATGACAGTAATTAACTTACATTCTTCTCCACTGGTATTAACTTGAACCAAGACCTTTAAAGGCTTTCTTCCAATGGTTGCAACCATGCAATCTAGACGATCTGCAATCTGAACAACACAATAAGGTGTAGCGAGACAAAACGAAAACCACAAACCTACAGCTAGCCAACTTGCTCAGTTGAGTGAAAAAGACATCAAATTCTTTACTTGAATTGAGACCTCATTAAATTAAAATTCTTTACTTGAGCTAATCAAGAAACATATAATTCTTTACTTGAGTTGAGACCCCATTACATTAAAGTTAATAAAACCTTCAAAGAAACATTAACTAAAATTGGAGAAAGCATTTTACCTTCTTGTCATCAACAGTTTCTACCATAGCTAGGTTCCGTACCCCAGCTGCACAACAGTAGATTATTTATATACGTGAGACAAAAGCTATGTGAAATATAATGGGAATAAAGAAATTAGCTTGAAGAATTAGTAAATATCACCTAAAACAAGAAAAGTTTAAACCTTTCACATCTAAACTGAAGCTAAGAAAGTTTCGCCAGTCAATAATCCAAATAATGACAAATTATCTAAAAAATTCATCACATTCAAAATCAGAAGCCACACGCATTCAAGAACAACTTGATGTATTAATATTCATGACAAATTGTTAAAAATGGAGCTCAAATTTTGGGTCCTCTTCAGGAATCAGGATAACGTGAATAGTTAAAAAAAAAGAGAACCTAATCATTACCCAGCAAAGGTTTCACTTTATTGCTCTGTAAATTACCAATAAAATGCCATTCAACATCCTCTGGAAGCTGCACGTTTAAATCCGGCTAGTTTAATTAATAACTATTAAAAAAAATGAACTTAATGGAAATTTAATTAAAGAAATAACATTTTATTTTTAACGAAAGGACCTGGGGAGCTTTTTCCACTATTTCTTGAACGTAATTTTCACCGAAAAATCGGTGGCCGGCATCGTACACTTGCCGGATCAGTGAGACCGGTTTGGTCTTGCTGACGGCAACTATTCGGATACGGTCCGGAGCTTGAGCCGACCTCTCAGCCGCTTGTTGGACCCGTTGGATGACGGAGCGAAGTGCCGCCACTGCAACGCCATTTGTGGCGGCAGACGCCGCGGCCATGATTTTCGGTTCTACATCTCCTCCTCCGTTGATTTGATTATTATTCCTCTTCTTGTCTTGTACTTCTTCTTCTTGTTCCAGATTGTTCATCAGTTGCTGACTTGTTGCGGCTCATTATCACTCGTTTCAGGCTTTCAGCAACAAAATTGCGTGGAAAACGGTGCGTTTTACCGCTTTAGTCAACGTTTCAATCTCGTTTGACCTCTAAATCGTTTCTTGATTTCAAATTTTTTTTGGGTAATATTTTTAAGTTCTTTTTAACATTTTATTATGTTAGTGGAGTGCATCACCTACATATTTATATATTATTTACATAATTATATATATTTGAACACATATTTTTATAATTTATATTTTCATTAATGTAATATTTGATGAGTCCATTGTTCATTATAATTAATATTGTAAATTGCTTGATTTGGAAGCAAGAAATCAAAACTAAAATTCAAAACTAGAACTCAGACGAATCCAAAATAATAATATTATTATTATAATTATTATTGTTGCCATCAAATGGCATTTGCATTTGGTGTTGAATTTTAGGCTTGATGACCCATCTAATTAAAATCTCCAAAGCTGCAGCAACAAAAGCTAAAATTGCAAGTATCCCCACATAAACCCATTTCCATTTTTCAGCATGGCTTTGATGAATGATCCCTTGAAATATATTTGCTATACTTAGTGCAATCACTGTGTATCCCATACAATGGTGAAAAATCTCCCAGCACTTGCGACATCGATCATCTTCTCTTCTCGATTGCAAAATCGCCACCAAAATCTAAATAACCAAAAACAAAAAAGTATAATAAAATCTAAAACGATGTCATTTTGATTGTATACCCATTTAAAAAAAAAAATCTAATGGTGACCGATAAAATAATATGAGAAATAGAGAATTATTATAGAAACTTACTTGTATAGTTGCAAATATGAATACAATGATGCCGAGAATGCGATGTGTTTTAAGAGTGTAATGCTTTGAAGAATCGCCAAGCCACAAGCCAAGACCCCATCCAATAGAGCCAAGAATGTAACCTGAAATTTGACACAGCATGTGAAGTGGGTGCCATTCATCATATTCAATCGGAAATTTTCTCAAGTATCTTGCAATGATCACTCCCGTGGGCAAGAGCGTCCCCCATCCTATGATGTTCAGACTCCCATGAGCCTGTTAAAGGAGGAGAAGAAGAAATGTAAAGAAGAAGAAGAAGAGATTTAAGCAAGTGTGTTAAATATTGGGGGTAATATGCTTACATTTTTTAGGTGATGCCGGCCATGGCCGAAGAAGCTTTGGCCCTTCCCTGATCTTAGATTTGTTGTCACTTCATTCTGTGTGTGCTGAAGATAATAAGTGGTAGTAGCATGCATTTGTTGCTCGAATACTTGATCATTTTTGTTCACCTTGTTCACGAGAGAGAGCTGCTCATCGAAGTTTGAGGCTTGGGCACTAACATTACAAGGGAGAGGGATGATCAAACTGAAGATTAATATAATGCAATAGCAAGTCATGTTGATGAAACACATGTTTCTCTAAATCAAATAATATGATCCGGATGAAATTTAATCAAACAGTTGCCTTGCTTACTAATACTAGCTAGCTAGTCACACAAATTAGAAACATATGTCATTAAAAAATTTCAGCAGAAGTCATGATGCAACCTAAACTATTCTAGATTGATGCTACGACCCAAAATAAATTTTTGTTTGAGTACTGCTTTGCTCTTGAGAATATGTGCTTTTCTTATCAAACTAGGGAATCATTTCTGTCTTGCTTTAATAACATTAGACAGTCAGATTTTATTCTGATCTTTAGCCCTTTTCTTTTTCCTTTTCCTAATTATTTTAGACTTTTTTACCTTCCAACATATGCTTTAATCATTCATGTGGCATACTTTGTTTCACACACACACACACGTACAATAAGTTCTTTAGTCAGGTAAATACAAGTGATTCAGTGTGGTGAGTAAAATTAATCATCATTCATGTAAAATTATAAGATAGTGAAAATTTTTAACACCATGAACTAAACCCACATAAAAAAAGGATCCCAGGTGAGATTCGCTGTCTATTAGTTTTACTTTAAGAGTTGGGATAGACAGATTCAATTGAAGGCCAACTTTTCTTTACATCTAATCAAATGATTTCTTCTTGTGAGATATTCAGTCATTTGTAAGCAGCCTTTTTGAAGTATAAATTCGTACATTCATTTTTCTATTGTCATGTCAATTCTTTCCCCCAACAATTCATCTATATTAACACAAAGTCCCATCAGAATATTCTCACTTAGCTCCTCTAGTAACATATTCTACTAAATTAATCATCTTCTATTCTATAGCCGTGAAGTTGTTAACTACACTCTTCTTTGCACTCCAGCAACACCTGGTGTTTTAGATATTCTCAATGGAATGTATCCCTGTTAGAAATCAAAAGTGAGGCTATAACATGCATTGCATGGTGGTGAGGGCATGAGTAGGGTAACATGGTGGCTAGGGACATGTTTGGAGAGGAGGTTGTGCATGATAGGGAAGGAAATGGTTTGGCTTGTAAACATTTGATGCAAGACGTGAAGCAGGAGCGAACTGGTAGTTTAATTGTTATGGGAACATGTTGAGGATATCAAGTCATGCACTTTAATTGGATACATTAATGATATTAAAGAAGTCACAACCTTGATACCCTTTTTTGACTGAAAATCATAACTCACACTATAAATAATAACACATAAGATTAACACACCAATAAAGATAAAGAAAACAAACTAATCACAAGACACAAGATATACGTGATTCGGCCCAAATTACCTACGTCCACGGAGGATCTATGATCCAGCTTCTTACTATTGAAATAGATCACAAAGTATCTTCTTACATCATCAATGATCTCACAAGACTCCTTAGTATCTTCCATAGAGACCTATAAGTATCTACCTTTGATCACCATGACTCCCTAAGACCTCTTCGTATCTCCTTATAAGAGATTTTTATAAGGAACACAAGAATAGCCCGAGCATCTAAGCCAAAAGGATCTATGGTGTTTCTCTTTTATTCACTCAAAGAACTTAAAGAAGAAAACACCTCCCAAGGTTACACCCTAATGCACCACGCACTTAGTGCCTACCTAGCTCCTCTATTCTCTCTTATGGTTACATCTTGAAACTTTAGATGCTTGTCTTTCTTTTATGTTTAGAATGGTTTATATAGTGAATAAAACACTCTTAGAAATCATAAACCTAGTTGGAATAAGAGTCCTTAATTGTAGGAATCCTAATCCCACTTAAAGAAGTTAATTGAGCCAAAACAGGAAATATCCTAAACTTGCCCTGTGAATAGTAACTACGTGAACGGTACCCAAGTGTAAACAGTAACTTATGAATAGTATAGCCGTAAACAGTACCGCTGCATAAACAGTACTCGCTCTTTTTTCTTCCGTTTTGCTCCTCCCTTGTACACCTAATGCGTACTTAATTTCATAATGACTCTCCTCTTGGTATTCATCTCAATTCTTACCCATACAAAATTGTTGAATCACCAAATTTTCAACAGAACATGTTGATAATTTTATTGTTATAAGAACATGCTGAAATGTGTAAAAAAAGTGATAGTTTAATTGTTGTTTACATGCAAGTAATTGACATTACCATGTAACCTAAAAGTTAAGGAAAGTTATGTATTTGATATATTTAAATATCATTTGAATTCAATGAAAAGAAGAAGAAATTTATCCAAAAAAATAAACTGTGGTTCAATTCTCATCCTAAGAGAATTTTATTTGCATTACAACTCTGATTGAGACCTATTAATTGTTATCAGCTAGAGCACAGTTACTGTATCTACTAATAAGGAAACAATTGAAATTTTTGAGGCATGGTTAGAAATAATTTAGGAGCGCGTAAATCGAATGGAAGACATTGTCAACGAATTGTTGCATGCCAACAAGATCGGAGCAAGACAAGAAGATGATCACCATGGCCAAACCAACAGCAACAAGGAGGAAAGTATAGAGGAGACAGAAGGAAGTAGGCAAACGTTCTCTTCTTGAGTTGGCAAACTAGAAATTTCTAGATACTCTGATAATGATCCAACAAAATAGTTCGACCTTGTGAACTAATTCTTCGAATATCAAGAGACGGAGAAAGAGTAGAAGGTGTTATTAACATTATTCCTTCTTAAAGGTAGAGCCAACCAGTGGTGGCAATGGCTGCTAACGAGCTAACAATTTAAGGCTACATCATTATCACCACTTTGTGGAAGAGAAGTTGGTTAAATGGGATGCCTCTCTAAAAAAGCCAAGATATTCTCAATGGAATGTATCCCTGCTAGAAATCAAAAGTTAGGCCATACCATGCATTGCATGGTGGCAAGGGCATGAGTGTGGTAACGTGGTGGCTAGGGACATGCTTGGAGAGGAGGTCGTGCATGACAGGAAAGAATATGGTTTGTCTTGTAAATGTTTGACGCAAGATATGGAGCAGAGGGAAACTAGGTAGTTTAATTGTGAAGGGAACATGTTGAAACGTGTAAAGAAAGTGGTAGTTTAATTGTTGCTTATGTGCAAGTAGTTGATATTACCATGTAACCTAAAAATTAGGAGAAGTTATGTATTTGATGTATTTAAATATCATTTAAATTTAATGAACGGAAAAAAAAAATCCAAAAAAGAAACTATGATTCAATTCTCACCTTAAGAAAATTTTATTTACATCACAACTTTGACTGGGATCTATCATTGTTGCAGCCAGTAATGAACTCCGCAGAGAGCTTAAAATATCAGAAATTCAAGAAGCAACTTCTTTGCGAGGAGTGAGCCGATTACTGGCACAGCAGAACCTGATAGTTAACATGACTTGCGACAAGTTTCCTCGCGTTTACATCCTTTAATTTTAATTTTAATTTTAATTTGTGAGGATATACTAGTAATCTTACCTAGCAAGTGCTATTTAATTAGTATATTCTTCTCTGTTTGTCACTGAATATTTTGTAAGATGATAGCTCATATTTTTAAGTTAATTTGATCATTTGTGAGCCGAAGTCCATAAACTTACCAGCACAATTTCTACTTATCTAGTCTAATTGTCCCTTAGCGACCAAAATTACAGACACAATAGCCGCAAATATATATAATTGGATGGACAACTTTTAAAAATATAAGGCGTCCGCACTTGATACTTTTTGTTTATATATATATATATATATTAGTATTGATCAAGCGAGTGATATTGTTCATTTTATGGTCGCGACTTTAAAGAAGTCAGCATTGTAATTTAGTTAAAAATCAGCTTGCATAAAAATATAAAAAAAAAACAAATTTCAGCACTAATTTTTTTAAATTCTTTAAACTCGTCCATCATAAAGTGATCAACTTCTCTCGCCAAATCAAAATTATATATAATTATGACTGCAGTTTGATAACATGATAAAATTTGTTTGGACTAAATTTTACTTCAATTTATGAGTATTGCCACTGATAAAAGCGGTTAAAAATATTGTGTTAGAATTGACTGAGTCAAAATTATATTTTAAATATAATTTTGAGTTGAAAATTAACGAAGAATCATTACGAAATTGAATTCGTGATGAATATACGAAAAATAAGTAAAACAGAGAGTCGAAAGTAAAAAGAGATGTGAAAATATAAGTGCGGATGTTTTAAATTTGAACGACCCAACGTTGGATGACAAAATGACTTAGTAAAAATTCTAGGAAGCCTAACACCCCAATATTGTCCTCGGAGGCGTTGTAAGTTCAGTAAAATTTATTTTTAACTTGAATTAATTTCTTTGAGTGAGTTTTTAAACTTTCATTCGCTTGAACTTTTATTTTAATTAAGTTTAAAATTTTTAGGGACACTTTATGCACTATATAAATTTTTATAATTCCTTAAAATTAATCAAACATAAAAAATGTAAATATAAAAGAGAATAAAGAACTTAGGTGATCCTAGAATTGATGAGTGTGTCAAAAGAGAGCCATAAAATTACTTGAGTATCGAGTATATAAGAGAGTGATAATAAATCATTTGAGGAAAGTTATAGCTATTTATTATATTCATTGGTTAAATTTTTTATTGTTAATCTAGATGATCTGAGAGATATTAAGTGATCTAAAAGATTTAAATAATCTAAAAAATATTTAATAATTTAAGATTTTTTTATGAATCATTAATATAAAAAACAGGATCATGAAATTACCATAGATATAGATATTTATTATTGAACCACATATATTTTATATTTTGTGGTTTATTTTTTTTTATATTGTTATGTTGATATTTTTTATTCTTAATTATTTATAAGTGAAGTCTTTCGCATACATAACAATTTTTAATGCTTTAAATATCAAATTATAATGATATTAAGATGTATAAAAAATTCTAACAATGAAGTTATTATAATGACTAATTTCTAACTAGAATTAATGTTAAAATTGACTTAACCCAACAGCTTGAAAGCACTTCTCGTTGTAAATTCATTTGTAAGGTTCCTTCTATATACGGGGTAACACTACCACAGAGTGGCTTTCTGCTAAAGCCCTTTCAGCATTTCCTATTAGTAGTCAATTTTCAATGTATATTGTATTATATGATATTCTTACCCTAATCACATTTTCTTTCGGGCATGTTTAGTACACCGAATATAGTATAGTATTAAATAATATTATAGACGTGCTTGATGACATCATGATATTCTATTGCTTAATCTTATTAATAAAATAATACAATATTTATAAATAATACATAATAAAATTTTAAATTAAAATAATACAATATCATTCTAATCTTCTACACCCTGTTTCATTTGAATGACAAAAATATAAAAAAAAAATGTCAATGCTTTTTTTTTATTATTTTGAGATCCGGCGGGGAAAAGTTATCCTCCTTCTTCTAATATTAATTATATATGTATTTATATGGTTAAAGACCACTTGTATTTATGCAGGAATCCATTTTTTTTCTTTGAATTGCCCAATAATTATGTAGATAGAATTTAATTAATTTATTTTTTTGTCATACGTTTCAGATTTTTAGTTATATGTTTCAATTTATCTGTTACATTTTAAAATATTGTAAAAATAGAATTAAAAAAAATGTGCTGCTCTATATATGGTAGCAAGAACTAAGTTGGCCAAATGAAGGTCTCATGAAGGCTGCGTTTGCAGTTGCAGGATAGCCAAACGTTTGGCCGAACATCCTGAGTTCGGACTTACTAATACATACGTTTATACTAAAAGTCAAAAACATGCAGAGACGTGAAGAAATACAGAAGCACTTTTTTTTAAAAGATAAGTGCTTCTGCAACTGATTCAAACCGAATTCTTTAGAAAAACAAATATATTTTTTGGCTAGTGTCTGGCAATCACGGCCTGAATTTCTTATTAAATTTGCTGACCCAACAAATTTGCCGCGTTGCTCGCCTTTGACATGGCTCAAATTTTTTTTAAGTAATTTCTTATTAAACCTGCTGACCCAACAAATTTGACTGGCTACGTTGGGGGACGATATTCAATACTTATATTATTATAGACATGACTTCGTTAAGATTACCTCTATATATGCAAGAAGTTGAAATATGTTTTGCTACGTTTAAAAGTTTATTAGATATATTTTATTAAAAAAAGAGGAAGTCAAAAGGTATTTAAAACAAAAGTCAAAACGCCAATATAATATAGAAAAAAGTTGGTAAGGAGTGATTATGAAACTACAAATTAGCGGCAGTGATTACTTTCATAACGATCATTATTTTGTATCCCAATTTTTTCACGTTAATTAATTAATTAGTAGTAAAATTATACAATTTTCAGAAGAATAATAATACATTTCTAAAATAGTATATCAAAATTTTTATTTTAAATAATATATTAAACAATAAATTAATATAACGAATAATTTTAAAAATTATATTATTTTACCATTCAATGATTGATAAATATTTTTTTAGAAGAAAATTTAAAATATTATTTAAAAAATGTAGTATTACTCTTTTTAAAATCACCATTACATAATTTCATTATCCATTAGTTATTTAATATATCATTCGGAATAAAAATTTTAGGATAACATTTAAAATATATAATATTATTTTAAAGAATAATATTACACTTTTTAAATGTTATCTTAAATTTTTTATCCTCAATTGATGTGTAAAATGGCTATTAAATAATAAAATAATACAATTTTTAAAATTAATTATATATTTTTTATCATCTAATAATTATTCGACATATTATTTGAAATAAAAATTTTAAACTAACATATAAAAAATGTAGCATTATTCGAAAGAATAATGCTAAACTGAAAAGGGTGATTTGGAATTACTTGTACCCTTTACATTTCTCCAATTTCAATTGCCGTTACGAATCAAATACGATTTTCTAACAAGGAAATTTCACGTACGCTTTCATTCAGCATTTGGGTTCTGCTCCTTTTCCCTATTTTAGATACTGCATTCGAAGAAGATGCATGATTTCAATTTTGAGCCTAACTTATTCGATTCCATTAAGTTGTAGCCATTGATAAAGACCTTCATTATAGAAAAGGAAAAAAAAAAAACAAAGAAACTTGTTCATTCTTTCCACGTACAGTTTCATATAAATACCTCACCAGGCTAATCCTTCAGCACCAAAGGATTTTATATAATTTTTTCCCATTCTCTCTCTTATTCCCTTGATCACATACATTTTCCTCACATAGTAACCATGAAGTCATCAATCCTATTTGTACTATTGGCAACAATGGCTTTGATTGCCATTTCATTGCCACAACTACATGCAACAACTACTACAAAAGGAGAAAATCATTCCAATGAACTTCCATTGCCCAAAAATGATGAGGAATCATCTGATCTTTTTCGAACGGGTCGGTTCCTAGCCGATAAGCCCCGGGGCATAATGACTTGTGATAAGTACCCTATAGTTTGCCGCGCCAAGGGCAGTCCCGGACCTGATTGCTGCTACAAAAGATGTGTTAATGTGATCACAGACAGACTCAACTGTGGCAAATGCAGCAGGAGGTGCAAATACTATGAAACTTGTTGCCAAGGAGTGTGTGTGAACCCTTCTGTGAATGAAAAACATTGCGGCCGATGCAACAACAAGTGCAAGAAAGGAAGCTCGTGTACTTATGGGCTGTGCAGCTACGCTTAATTACAGTGCTGATGTTAATTTTCTACTTCTATAGTATATACAGCCCTTATTTATTTAGTTATTAGTTGGTAGAAAAGAAATATATACACACACATATATATGTATGTATATATATATATATATATAGACAGACATATAGATATAGTGCATGTGTTACTAATAATGGCAAGCCCTACATACTCTTTGATTGGCTTCATGCCCATGCCAGCATTGTTGATTATTTAATTTCATAATTCATGTGATCATCTTTATATAATAAATAAATTTATTCATATATTATCATGAATTGAAACTTTTTGTGACCTCCAAATATTGTTGTATGTCTCTCTTCTCTTCGATATATTTCTTGATCAAGTGAGCGTCCAAACCTTGTATGATATGAAAAATGGGTATTTTGAAAATTTGGAACAATCAATTGATTATTATTATACTAATCAATTAATCAAATGATCAAGAAAGGAGGCCGGCGAATGTAGTGTAATAAACTCGAACTTTTACAATGGTACATGACAAGGATATCATGAAGAGTAATATTATTTCTATTTATGATGTTGTTAAGTGCTGTACACATCAGAGTGGTGATTCTCAACATTTTAAATGAAAGATCATTCTTGATTTTATTATATTATTTTAGAAAAAAGAAACATCTAATTCTCATCATTTTACTATATAAATTTGCTGAACTTTTCTTCTTCTTTTTTTCCTTTTTTTTTACTGCAATTATATGAAATAATAGACTCATTCTTTATTTGTTAAATCAACATGCCCACTAAAAGTAAAGTTATCTAGTTACCTACCTGAAAAGAATTTAATTTGTTATTTCACCTACGTGAGAGTTGAGACGTGGAATTGTATTTGGGTAGCAGTAAAAAGGAAAGTCCTCATGTCCTACGCCCACAGTTGCATATAATTTGGGTTTCTTTCCTAGTTTAGCCTAATTTAGAGCAAATAATATTTCTCCAAGAACCTAACTTCCGTTTTACTTATTCAATTTTCTCAACTCTTTGAAGTTTGATTTAGAATTAAGACCACTCCACTAACAGTCCACAAAATTTGAACCCATGCTGATAATGCAAACTACACCCTTTTACAGAAGCTCGTTTACTTGTTCTATAAATACCTTCACAATCCTTCATTCTTATTCATATCCAAATCATTTATCCATATTTCCATAAATTTCAAGAAACTTTACAAAGCATATATATACAATAAAACCATGAAGTGCCTCAAGTTATTTATTGTCTTGGCCATGATCATGATGGCTATGGCCATTGCTACCACTACTGCTACTACAACATCAGCAGAAGAACCAATGAGTAATTTCAATGAAACTTCTGATGTTAATCCTTTGTTTGATAGGCGAGAATATTTAGCGACTTCGCTTCGAGGAGCAAGCCGCTTTCGTGCTCGACGTACGAGGGTTAATGTGATGACTACATGTGACAAGTACCCAAGAGTTTGCCGTGCCAAGGGTAGCCCCGGGCCAGACTGCTGCAAGAAGAAATGTGTGAACGTGCTGACGGATAGATTCAACTGCGGCAAGTGTGGTAAGAAATGTAAGTACTGGGAGACTTGCTGCAAAGGCAAGTGTGTGAACCCAATGTCCAACAAGAAGCACTGCGGGAGATGCAACAACAAGTGCAAGAAAGGGAGCTCATGTACTTACGGGATGTGCAGCTATGCATAAAGTTATATTGCAGGAGGATCTTCAAGCTTGCTATTTACATGGGAGAGAATACAAGTATCTCTAGTAAGAGAAGCTACTGGATTTATTTATATTATAGCTAATGTATAAAGTTTGTTAATTGGTGTGAAGAATAAGGGGCAAAGCATCATCTTGATGGCTTTGCTAATGTTTGATTATTCTTTTAATTATTAATTCATGTACGTGTGAAATTCATTATAGTATTACTCATTGTGAGATCTCTTCTAATTATTACCGTGCTAACTCTTTAATAACAACTAACAAGCATTTTTATATGATCACTCCCCTCTGTCATATAATAATATACTTATCCATTTAGTTGTTAAAATTACAACACTAAATTAAATTAATTACAAAATTAAATTTAAGATTAAACTTAAATATTTACGAGTCCAATTTTTGAAGTTTTTAGATTAGGTAAGATCTTTTAAAGTTAATAATTAAGGAGATAAGTATTATAAACTTATGTGGTTAATAAATTTTTATATTATTTTATTTATGTGATTTTGATTTGTTAAAACTAAGTATAAATACCCTCCTCCCTCATTTAGTTTTGCAAGTAAATAAGTTAAGAATAAAGAATTGATCAAGTATTTGATCAATTGTTGAGAGTTTAGTGTGTTAGAGAGTTGAGCAAATAATAAACTCAACAAAGAGTGTGTGAGTGTTGTGTTGAAAGTGAGAAAGAGTGAGAGTTTCTAAAATTTGTATTAAAAGTTTTGAGTTTGTTGTATTAATAAAAATATTTCATTTGTACTCCATTATTCTCAACAATTGGTATTAGAGCAAGACTGTCTGGGACCGCTCAAGTTGTAGGATTTCTAAAAATTCTAAGTATGCTATGTGGTTGCAGTTTTGACTCGTCTTCCACATCAGAAAGAGTTTCTAGAAATTGTGAGTGAGTAAGCTTCTGCGTGTCGTGAGTAGTCTGTGACTCTGTAAGTTTGTTGACAAAACTTGTTTGGTATTACTGAGATACTGCCAACACGATGGGTGACCTTCAAGTCATTGGAGGAATCAAGAAGCTAAATAACTAAAATTACAATACATGGGCGATGTTGATGGAGTCTTACCTTAAAGACCAAGATTTTTGGGAGTTCGTTGGCGGGAATAAAGTGAAGCAGCCAACAGACGAAGCCACTTTAAAGAAGTGGAAGGTAAAAACTGGTAAGGCTATGTTCGCCATTAAGACCACAGTTGAAGAAGAAATGTTAGAGCAAATAAAGAAGGCTAAGACGCCAAATGAAGCATGAGACACTTTTGCATCACTCTTCTCAAAGAAAAATAACATACGGCTACAACTTCTAGAGAATGAACTGTTGTCAATTGCACAACGCAACATGACGATCAATCAATACTTTACAAAGATAAAGTCCTTGTGCCGTGAAATATCTGAGTTAGATCCTGTCACTGCTATTGCTGAAGCAAGGATGAAAAGAATTATCATCCATTGTTTGAGGCCCGAGTATAGAAGTTTTATTACTGCTGTACAAGGCTGGCCAATCCAACCATCTCTCATTGAATTTAAAAATTTGCTTGCTAATCAAGAAGTGATTGCCAAGAAAATAGGTGGGGTCTCTTTAAAAGGCGATAAAGAAGCACTCTATATCGACAAAAGGAAAGTCGATTTAAATGACGTGCTGTGAAGGATCTAAAAGAGATGATGACAAGATAAAGAGTTATCACCAAGAAGGTAGTTCACAGATAGAGGGAGTATGGAGGACTCGCGGCAATGGTAGTCAGTCCAACCAAAAGAAAAAGTTTGAAGAAAAATGCTACAATTATGAAAAAATAGGACACATGACCAAAGATTGTTGGTTTAAGAAAAGGTCTGCTGAGGATAATGCTGCCACATTAAACTAAGAAAGAAAAAGTAAAGATGAGTGGGATGCTGAAGCATCTGTCGCTATAGAGGAAGAATACCTATCACTCTCAGTGATAACGCCTGGACGGATTGACTATGAAAATGATTGGATCGTCATATGACTCAGGATGTTCAAATCATATGACTGATAACGAAGAAAAGTTGTAATATATGACTAAATACAAAGGAAGTCCCGTGGTGGTGACAGCCAATAACTCAAGATTGCCTATAGCTCACATCGGTAACACAGTCTTTGCACCTCGTTACAGTCCTAACAAGGTAACACTTCAAGATGTCTATCATGTCCTCGGCATGAAAAAGAATCTATTATCAGTATCACAGTTAACATCTTCTGGACACTATATTTTGTTCGGTCCACAAGATGTTAAGGTGTATCAAGATTTAAAAATCATGGGAACACCAACAATGGAAGGACGACGACTAGAGTCAATCTGTGTATTATCAGCAGAGTCAGCTTATGTAGATAGGACTCAAAAGAATGAGACAGTAGATTTGTGGCATGCACGATGGGGACATGTAAGTTATCATAAGCTAAAAGTAATGATGAACAAGGCAATGCTTAAGGGTCTACCTTAACTTGATGTGAGAGTGGATACAGTATGTGTGAGATGTCAATACAATAAGGCACATCAACTATCATATGAGGAGTCAAAGTTTAGAGCTAAGGAGCCATTGAAGTTAGTTCACTCTGATGTGTTTGGACCTATCAAGCAGCCATCAATTAGTGGTATGCGGTACATGGTGACATTTATTGATGACTTCTCGAGGTATATATAGGTTTTCTTTATGAAGGAAAAATCAAATGTTTTTTTGAAGTTCAAGGAATTTAAAGAAACAACTGAAGAAGAAGTCGGAAAGAAGATTCATTGTCTCCGCGCAAATAATAGAAGAGAATATACATCTGATGAGTTCTCACAATATCTTCGAGAAAATAAGATACGACATCAGTTCACATGTGCTAACATGCCACAACAAAATGGTGTTGCAGAAAGGAAGAATCGACATCTTGCAGAGATTTGTAGAAGTATGTTGCACGCAAAAAATGTACCAGGAAGAGTTTGGGTCGAAGGAATGAAGATTGCAGCCCAAGTGATTAATAGGCTTCCTCAACCAAGGTTAGGGTTAATATCACCATTTGAGAAGTGGGATATGAAACCTATAGTGAGTCATTTTCGAGTATTTGGTTGTATATGCTATGTGTTTGTGCCAAATCACTTGAGAAACAAATTCGACAAAAAGGTAATCAGGTGTATCTTTGTTGGATGTGATAACCAGCACAAAGGATGGAAATGTTGTGATCCTACTAGTGGGCAGTGCTACATATAAAAGAATATGGTGTTTAATGAAGCATCTTCATGGTGGTCGCCACAAAAAGAGGATCTTCCAGATTCAAAAGAAATAAATGAACGACTACAACAATAGATAGATGAGTAAATTGCTGAAATCCGACCGAGTCAAGAAGACCTTGATAATGGAAGCAATGATGATAACACCGAGCAAGAGACAACTCAAAGTCCTTGGCAAACTGGCATCTATCAACAACCAACAACGGAGGCCAAATATGAAGGAGCAAAACTTGCAACCCCTCAATCTCATCCTCGAAGGTCAATAAGAATACAAAAATCTAATCCCAAATATGCTAATACAGCTATGGCAAAAGAGGAAAATGTTAAGGAGCCTGAGACTTTTGAAGAAGCATCACAGAGCTCTAAATGGATTAAAGCTATAGAAGAAGAAATCATAGCGTTGGAGCAAAATCAAACTTGGGATTTAGTGCCAAAAGTAAAGGATGTGAAACCTATATCTTATAAGTGGGTGTATAAGATCAAAAGACGTCCTGATGGATCAGTGGAGAGGTATAAAGCTCGGTTGGTAGCTCGAGAATTTTCTCAACAGTATAGACTATACTATAATGAAACGTTTAGTTCAGTAGCCAAGATCACCACAATACGAGTTCTACTTGCATTGGCAACTAGCAAAGGTTGGATATTGTGACAAATAGATGTAAATAATGCATTTCTATATTGAGAGTTAGATCGGAAAATCTACATGATTCAACTAATTGGATTTGAAAGAAAATTTCATCCTGATTATGTGTGTAAATTGAGAAAGGCATTGTATGGATTAAAGCAAGCTCCAAGGGCGTGGTATGGTAAAATTAGAGAATTTCTAACATATACTGGTTACTCTGTAGCACTAGCTGATTCGAGCTTATTCTTCAAAGCTAATGGAAAGAAACTTGCAATTGTATTGGTATGTGTAGATGACTTAATTATCATTGGAGATGATGAAGAAGAGATTCATCAAATAAGAGAGAATTTGGTGGTTCGCTTCCAGATGAAAGAGCTTGGACAACCTAAGCATTTCCTTGGGCTCGAAGTCACTCGGACAGTAGAAGGAATTTTTCTAGGACAATAAAAATATGCCAAAGATTTGTTACAAAAGTTTGGGATGCTAGAGTGCAAGCCTATCTCAACACCACTAGAAGCCAATATCAAGTTGTGTGGTCATGAAGGAAAGAATTTAAAAGATGAAACTATGTATCGATAACTGGTAGGAAGTCTCATCTATTTAACATTGACTCGACCAAACATTTCTTATGCAGTTGGAGTAATAAGTCGATACATGCAAAATCTTAAGAAACCTCACTTAGAAGCAGCTCGACAAATATTGAGATATGTGAGAGGCACAATTGACTATGATATTTTCTATAAGAAAGACCAAGATTGTAAAATAGTTGGCTATTGTGATGCTGACTATGTTGGAGATTATGACATACGACGTTCGACCACTGGGTATTTTTTCAAGATTGGTTCAGGAACAGTCTTTTGGTGCAGTAAAAGGCAACCGACTGTATTATTGTCAATTACTGAAACTAAGTACAGAGCAACATCAATGGCAGCTCAAGAAGTACATAGTTGATGCAATTGATGGAGGATTTACATCAGCCAAGAGATTATAAAGTGTTAATATATTGTGATAATCAGTCAGCAATTTGTTTGGCAGAAAATTCAGTTTTTCATGCAAGAACAAAGCATGTGGAAGTGCATTATCACTTTATCCGGGAAAAAGTTCTGTAAAAAAAAATTGAGTTACTGTATGTTAAGACCGAAGATCAAGTGGCTGATTTATTCACAAAAGGCTTGGGTGTTGATAAGTTTAAAAAGTTTCGAAAACAACTCAACATGGTTAGAAGAACGGAAGTTGGTGTTGAGGAGGAGTGTTAAAATTACAACACCAAATTAAATTAATTACAAGATCAAGCCCAAAATTAAGCCCAAATATTTACAAGTCCAATTCTTAAAGTTTCTAGATTATGTAAGATATTTTAAAGTTAATAATTAAGAAGATAAATATTATAAACTAGTGTGGTTAATAAATTTTTATATTATTTTATTTGTGTGGTTTTAATTTGTTGAAACTAAGTATAAATACCCCCCTCCCTGATTTAGTTTTGCAAGTAAGTAAGTTAAGAATAAAGATTTGATCAAGTATTTGATCAATTGTTGAGAGTTTAGTGTGTTAGAGAGTTTAGTGTGTTAAAGAGTTTAGCAAATAATAAGCTCAACAAAGAGTGTGTGAGTATTGAGTTGTGAGTGTTGTGTTGTGAGTGTTGTGTTGAAAGTGAGAAAGAGTGAGAGTTTCTAAAATTTGTATTATAAATTATAAATTTGTTGTATTAATAAAAGTGTTCCATTATTCTTAACACTAGTAACTGACATATGAAGCCAATCCTACTTGTATTGTTGGGAACAACAGCTTTAATGGCCATTTTCATTGCCATAACTAGATGCAATTATAAAAGAACAAATTCACCCCAATGAACTTCCATTGCGCAAAAAATGAGGAACCATCTTTTATATTCTTCGAGAACCAGTCGCATCCTAGCAGATAAGCCCCGAGAGCGCATGTGATGATTTGTGATAAGGAACCCGATAATTTGCCTTGCCAAAGGTAGTGCAAGGCCTGATTTAGCAGCAAATTGACAGACAAACTCACTGTTGGAATGCGGTAGGAAATGCAAATACCCTAAAAAATTTGTTGCCGAGTAGTGCGTGTAAACCCTTCTCTCAATGAGAAATATTGTGGTTGATGCAACAACTGTAGGAAGGGAAGCTCATGGTGTTCCTGATCTGTGCAGCAATGCCTTGAGAGCTGCTGATAATTTGATGAAGGTTGCCGAGCTGGCTACTGAGTTTGTTGATTACTCAGCAAAGTGGTTATGCAAGTTGTTACACTATTTGTATTTCCCGCCAAAAGTTCATTTCCTTAGATACTCTCTTCTTTGTACCATATATATATATATGATATGTATAACAGTAGAGAGATTGAAGATGTTGAATAAAGTTCTTCTTCTATCAAATTTTCTCTCAGTTTCTTCTATGTTGAAGTGGAAGCACACAAATAAGCAAAATAATTTACCCAAGTAATATAATAATATAGAATAAGTTATTAAGAAATAAAGAGAGAAAGGGGTAGAAGAAGAACACACAAAAAATTACGTGGTTCGGCAACTTACCTACGTCTACGGCGGATTAAGATCACACTCTTCACTTATTATGAATCACAAGGCAACCACAAAATATGCCTATTACAAGAAAGATCACAAAGAAAACTCTCTCTTACCCTCTAGGAATTTTCTCTCACAAAGAACCATAAAGATTATCACTAAGATTGTTGTTGATCACCAAATTGTCTTACTTGATCACAAAGATGTGTTTACAAGCTAATTGATAGCCTTTATATAGGCTTTGGGACGACCTAGGTTTATTTTATACGTGTGGGAGTCATATTAGGGAGTCCTAAAACGAGTGATAGACAAAATTAGGAAGTTTCCTAATTTCGGGATACTGTTCCCATCTCCAGCGCCGTGGCACTGGGAGCTCATCGCTGCGGTGCTGGCGCGCTTCTGCTGAGCGCTGCGGCACTGATTTCCTGGTGCTGCGGTGTTGGCTTCCTGGCGCTGCTGTGCTGGCTTCCTGGTGCTGCGATGCTCAGGTTCTGAAATTGGCGCCCACGCCTAGTCGCCGCAGCACTAGCGCCTGGTGCGTCCTTCTTCATTTTTTGCCTCTTTTCATGTCCATCTTCGATCCTACACACCCTACGCACTTGGCTTGATCTCCAAATCATATTCCGATGATTTTCAATCAATAATCTCACATTCTACTTTCTCAGTTACCAACCAACTTACTTTAATTTGCTATAAATAATATCTATACTTGGCAAAGATGCATGGAGCATGGAGAAATTCTAAGGTACATCGGATGTACACGTCATTCGTACAACAATAATACTACTTACATCACAACTCACAATGAACATACTCATATTATACACTACAACACGAAGTATTCACGGTCTTGTAGTGCGATATGACAAGTTACATATTATTTCATGATCTTAGATGTATTGAGAACTCGACCATCTTAAACTGTAATCCTTTGAGAACTCGACCATATTATACTACAATCCTTTGATGGATCATCTTTACGCTTTGTGTTTTCATTACTATATCTCTCACACCCCATCTCATACCCACTCTACAAATATATTTTGAATTTAAAATAATTCTTCTTTAAAAATTATTATGAAAAATATCCAAAACTAACTGATTACAAAAGTATTTCATTAGAGACAAACTCTGCAACTATGCTTAATTGAAGTGATAATGATAATTTTCTACATCTATTTATAGTTATAAGTATATATAATGTATGTCATTAGTTATTTAGTTATGTGTCATTAATGAGGGCAGAGCCATATATATATAAAGATAAGCAAAATTTAGTTTTTTGAATTTGACTTGTTATTTATATTTATCTCTCTTATTTTAAATTATTTAATTTTGTTCCTCTTTATTTGTTACTTGACAATCTTCTTATTGAGATAAAGGAGGGCGATGATCGTGTGCAAGCATAATGAACAGCTGGGCACGTGCGCCCACAAGACTTGAACTTTATAGTGCTATGTGACAAGGATCAAGACTCAAGACAAGAGCAGTATTAATTTAATTTATCAATTATATTGTTAAGTGCTGAGCATCGGTGACTCGCTAGTTTGAAGTGAAAGATCATTCTCGATGATTTTATTTGTATATACTCCTTCTAGGGCAGAAAAAAAAAACCTCATTTTCATCATTTTACTATATGAATTTGCTAAGATTTTTTTTCAAATATTTTTTATTCTTAAATCAGCAAATGAATTCAGGGTCAGAAAAAATGTTTTTTTTATTTCTCCTTCATGAGAACCTTGGATTACTAGTAGTAAAGGAATGCCCTATGCCCATAGTTGCAAATAATTTGGGTTTCTTTCCTAATTTAGCCTAATTTAATTAGAGTATAATATATTTCTCCAAGAACCTAACTTCCGTTTACTTGTTCAATTTTCTCACCTCTTTGAATTAGACCAATCCACTAACAGTCCACACAATTTGAACCCATGCACTAAACCTTTTATAGCAATTCGTTTACTTCTTTTCACCCTCTCCATTCTCTGGTCTATATATACCTCTACAATATTCCTCCATTCCTTCTCCATATCCAAATCATTTATTCCTATTTCCAATATCAATTTCAAGCGCCTTTGATTAACTCTCTGGCACAGAAATTTCACAAGCATATATAAATATAAACCCATGAAGAGCCTTAAGATGTTCCTTGTCTTGGCCTTGCTCGTGATGGCTATGGCTATTGCTCTTACTACTGCTACTACACCGTCAAAAGAAGAATCAATGAGTAATGATGATGAACAAACTTCTGATGTTCTTTCGACTGATAGGCGAGAGTTAGCGACTTCGCTCCGAGGAGCAAGCCGATTTCATGCTCGACGTACGAGGGTTAATGTGATGACAACATGCGACAAGTACCCTAGAGTTTGCCGTGCCAAGGGCAGCCCTGGGCCAGATTGCTGCCAGAAGAAATGTGTGAACGTGCTGACGGACAGGTTCAATTGCGGCAAGTGTGGTAAGAAATGTAAATATTGGGAGATTTGCTGCAAAGGTGAGTGTGTGAACCCAATGTCCAACAAGAAGCACTGCGGGAGATGTAGCAACAAGTGTAAGAAAGGGAGTTCATGCACTTATGGGATGTGCAGCTATGCATAAAATACGTTATAGGAGATCACCTTCAAGCTAGTTAATATGGGAGAATACAAGTAGTTCCAGCAACAGCAGCTATTGGATTCATTCGTATTTATATTTATTTGTACAAAGTTTGTTACTTAATCTGTGTGATAAATAAGGGCAAAGCCTCACTTTGATGGCTTTGCCAATGTATGAATATTTCTTTCAATTATAAATTCATGTACGTGTGAAATTCATGGATGTTACTTGTTGTATATCCATTTATTGTTAGCGGCATTACTTCCACAGCGATCATCACTTACCGTATTGCTGCAAGAAGAAATGTGTAAATTAACGTGCTGACATTCTCCAATTTCAATTGCGGCGATGAATCAAATATTCAAATGTGATTCTCTAACAAGGAAATTTCACACACGCTATCACTGAGCATTTGGGTTCTTATCGTTTTCCCCATGTTCGATATCGCATTTGAATCACATGCATGATTCAGTTTCGAGCCTAACCTATTTAGGCAACGATGAAGACCTTCATTATGCAAAAACTTGTTCATTCCTTCCCCTTGTATTTTCGTGTAAATATCTTACCATGTGCTATAACCCCTTCAATAACAAGAATTTCTATACGATCTTTCCCTTATCATATACAGTTACACAAATAGTACCATGAAGTATTTGTATTCTTGTTCCTAGCTTTGATGGCCCTTTCGTTGCCACAATTACATGCAATTATAAAGGAGGAAATTCATTCCAATAAACTTCCGTTGCCCAAAAATGATCGACGATTTTATATTGTTCTTAGGACCCAGCAGTCGCTTCCTAGCTGATAAGCCCCGCGCATGTGACGATTTGTGATAAGTAACCCCAAGAATTTGCCTCGCCAAGGGCAGTGCAGGGCCTGATTTCTGCAGCAGAACAAACCCAACTGTGGAAAATGCGGCGGTTGGTCCAAATACTCTGAAATTTGTTGCCGAGTTGTGCGTATAAACCCTCCCGTCAATCAGAAACATTGTGGTCGACGCAACAACAACTACAGGAAGGGAAGCTCATGTGTTCGTGGTTTTTGCAGCAATGCCTAGAGTGGAACTGAAAATTTTCTGGTTCCGTATACAGTAAACAGCTATTCTTGGCAAAAATGCATGCAACGTGAAAAAAAAGTCTAAGATGCATCAGGAGTACACGTTATTCGTACAACAATTTGTGTTTAAAATTAGTAATTATAATAAATAAAAATAAAAATATCATAACATCTCTAAATATACTTTCTTGGATGAATTAAAGACTTTCTTTGCAAGATGATAAAATGAAGAGAAGACATGAAATTGACAGATAATGAAATGTACATCACAACTCACAAGTGACTCACTCGTATTACAACGTAGTGTTGAGTATTCACGGTCTTGCATTGCAATATGACATATTATTTCTTACATCTCAGATGGATCGAGAATCGGACGAACTTGATACGCAATCGTTTTAAGGGATCATCTTTACCTCATTGAGAATCTTCTTTCGGGCTAAAGACTTGTTGGGCATCAGCTGGTCTCAAAAACAAGATGATAAAAATAAGGGGAACTGATAGTTCAATTCCTAAGATTTTTTTTAAAAATTACTTATTAAGTTTTTAATTTTTTGAAATATTCAATTTAACCTTTATTATTAAAAAAAAAAAAGAAGTTACGTTTGGAGTACACTTTTTAAAGACAGTGAAGTAAATTGATGTGTTTAAATATAATAAATAATCTTATTTTTGAATGAATTTATCTTAATACCCTAAAATGTATACTTTAAAAGTTATTCTTTTTTAACAAGAAAGACTAAAGTAGAAATTTTTTTAAAAAAAAAAATTAACGATATAATTGATAATTAAAAAAAAACCTAAGAATTAAATTGATAATCTCCCAAAAAACTAATAATAAATGAATAATGCTAACATCTTGATGAACACATGAAAATGCATGTTGTTAAAAGATTCAATCACCATTTAATGTCACCAATTTTAGTATTTTCTGTATTTTTAGCTTGAAATAAAGTGTTCTCCTTAAATTGTGATTAATGAATGTTATTTGGACAGGTTTAGGTAAATTGGACATAACTCTCAATGTAGAAATCGAAATGAAGAAATTCTTGAACCTGGTGCAACATGACTCAATCTTACACAAATTTGAAGAATAGTGGAAAAGCCAAATCCAACATGTTATGGGCCAAAAATTGAGATACAACAGAATCGGACTACAACTCTTACCCAGCTTGACCCAACTCACGTATTTGGACCGTATCTCCCAAAATACGTACTCAATTGGTATAATTCTTGAAGCTGTGAATTTCTGACTTAACTATCAACAACTCGTATGTTTATGGTAAAGTCCAAATCAGCCGTTATCATGGACCAAATCGCATTGCAAGTGGGTAAAATGGTTGTTGGCCGAATTCTGGTGTATCTTTGGAATTTTGCTCATATCTCATTGGATACTCATCCAATTTGCATGAAATCAGTGCCTATGGAAAGAAGAGTCAAAATTCTACAACTTTCATGTCGGCCGCAGAAGCTGAATTGATCATTTACATTATCAAAAACGTGCTGCAAGTGGATACACGAGTTATTGACTTAAAATTATTGAAGATTGATGTCATCCATGACATATGTCCATTCATTGCCTATATAAGGAGACCCTTAGGACGTTTTTAAAAGAAATTTTCTCTCTTCTTTTATTCTCATTAACATGTATTGTAATTTAGGCTAGAGTTCCTAGCAAGGTTAAGAGATGAACTTTTATGTGTAGTAAATCTACTTCCATGCTTTGATTCGGTGTCAAGAGCTATAAATGTTGTAAGTTTGGTTTTGATTAAACTCTTATCTATTTTATTTTCTATAATCCAGAAGTTATGATTCTTATGTCTCATATATGTTCAGTCATGCTTTTCTTATGTGATTCATGTTGATTTATAATTGTTACTGGTTATATTGTTTTATATGTTAATCTTTTACTGCAGTATTGTCAATTTGATATATTGTCGATCTTGGATAACATGTAAGGGCAATAAATGTTTGATATTCAAGTTAATCTTTTACTGCAATATTGTCAAAATGATATATTGTCGATCTTAGATAACTTGTATAAATAACATGATGTGTGTTAATGCTTGCAAAGAGTTTAACTAAATCAAATACGTGTGTTATCAAATGTGCTATATATTACATACCTTCCGATTGATTGTTTGGGATGTGAAACTTTCAGTTGAGTTATAAATATCGAATCAAAGTATAGAGTAGATTTATAAAGCATAATTGTGATTCTCAAAGCCTTGTTTAAATCATCATAAGACATTTTCCTCAATTCATAGACAATTCTATCTCATCCGTTTAAATCAATTACCCTTTTGCTACTGCTTTAATATTTTACTTCACTGACCTATTTTGCCAAGAGCTTCCTCGTGGGATCGACACCTCAATCTATACTGCGATAGCCGCGTTATATTTTGAGCGTAAACAAAAATTTGGCGCCGTTGCCGGGGAAGCACACTAAGCGAAAGTTGGTTGCGATTATAAATACTAAAGTGGTAACTTTGTATATTTTCTTTTCTTTGCAAAATCTTAGTTTTATTTCCTTTGTTGTAATTTATTTATTATTCATGGTTGGTTCTACCACCTAATTTATTTTGTTTTCTTTAGTTAATTTGTTATATTTTATATTATCTTAATGGCTGGTTTTACCGCCTAATTAGTTTATTTTCTTTTATCTATTTATCGCACTTTATTTTCTTTAGTTTATTTATTGCACTTTTTTTTAATGGCTGGTTTTACCGCCTAACTTTGTTCACTTTCTTTTATTTATTTATTGTACTTTATTTCTTTAGTTAATTTATTGTATTTTCTTTTTATTTTGTGGCTGGTTCTACCGCCTAACTTAGTTTCTTTATTTCTTATTGTACTTTATTTATTTATTGCACTTTTTTTTTATTGTACTTTATTTTCATTTTATTTTACGTATTTATTGCACTTTATTTACTTTAGTTAACATGTTGTATTTTCTTTTTATGGCCGGTTCTACCGCCTAACCTTTTATTTATTTACTTATTGTATTTTCTTTTTATTATTTATTTATTGTACTTTTTTTTCGTATTTTATAGTCTTTTGTTTAGTTATTGTATTTATATTTCATGGTTGGTCTTACCACCTAACTTACTTCTATTTCTTGTTGTGTTTATTCCACTTCTTAATTTTCCTTAAGCATTTCTTTCCTAAAAAAAAAAAAAAAAAAAATTAGGATGTATGCATCGACCTAGAGACAAACGAGGAAGATTTGTGAGAGAACTAGAACTAGAACTAGAACCACTCCCACAATTTGTAAGTGAAGAGAATTCACCTTCTAGTTCATCTTGTAATTCTAACACAATGAGCCAACACGAAGAAAATCCCGTTAGAACTCTCAAAGATTACTTGCATCCTACTCGCACAGCCACACCATCATGCATTATATTTCCACCTAACATACCACATTCGGATTTTAAACCTGGAATGATACAACTTCTTCCCACTTTTCATGGTCTAGATAGTGAAAATCCTTATGTACATGTTAGGGAATTTGAAGAGGTAATTGCCACCTTCCATAGCCAACCTGAAGCCATAGACACTGTTAGGCTTAAATTTTTCCCTTTTTCTTTGAAAGACAAAGCAAAGAGTTGGCTATACTCTTTGAGGCCGAGGTCTATAGGAACTTGGGCAGAAATAACCCAAGCATTTTTCAATAAATACTTCCCACAACACAAAACTAATGGCCTGAAAAGACAAATTTCTTCATTCTCCCAAAAAGACAGTGAAACCTTATATCAAGCATGGGAAAGGTTTAAAGAGTTGCTAAATCTGTGCCCTCACCATGGGTATGAAAATTGGCGCTTGGTTAGTTATTTCTATGAGGGACTCACAATTAGAGAGCGCCAATTTGTTGAGATGATGTGTAATGGGGAGTTCCTTCACAAAGATCCTGAGGAAGCTATAGAATTTCTTAATGACTTAGCCGAAAAAGTTCATACATGGACTGGACCTAGCATTGCTGAAAGCACAAATAGGTCACGACCCAATGGAGTTTTCCATCTTAGGGAAGAGGATAACCTCAAAGCCCAATTAGAGGTCTTAACTAGGGAGTTAGAGGCCTTGAAATCCAAAGATAGAAGGGTCACCCATACGGTTGCTAGAGTTGAGTCACACGATGTCTGTTTTGTCTGTGGAGGAGCGGAACACTTAGCTCAGGATTGCCCCACGTATAGTGAGATGAGAGGGATATATGAGGAACAATGTAATGCCCTAGGGATGTACAAGAAGCCTTATTCACCCTACTCTGAAACATATAATCCTAGCTGGAGAAACCACCCAAATTTCAGTTGGAAATCTGACCAACAAGCCAACAACCAATGGAAACAAGAACAACAAGCACCCAAGTCTTATGTTGCACCTCAATATAATGCACGACCAACTAGGAGTTCTTTAGAGGATACATTACAAGCATTTATGGAGAAACAAAGTAAGACTAATCAAAAATTTGAAACAATTCTTGCACAGGTGGTGGACGAAAACAAAGAAATCAAGAGTCAAATCACAAAATTGACCAGTGCCTTAACTGTACAAGAGCGAGGTAAGTTTCCATCTCAACCTCAATCCAATCCAAAAGGACAATTCATGGCACAAGCTTCTACTTCTGATGTTCAAAATCTCAAAGAAGTCAATGCCATTACTACTCGAAGTGGTAAGATTGTAAGTGAGCCTACTCCTGAAATTAACACATCTACGAGTAGTAAAGATGCCCCCCTTGAAAAAGAGGCCACAATGGAAAAAGAGCCCGAAAGTAAGTTTTCAATCCCAGTGCCTTTTCCTCAAGCTCTTCGACCGGTTGGGAAAAATTCAGAAATTCAAGGTGAGATTTTGGAACATTTGAAACAAGTTAAAATTAATCTTCCCTTGTTACATTTGATTAAGCAGGTTCCAACTTATGCCAAAGTCATCAAGGATTTATGCACTATCAAAAGAAAACACCATGTGAAAAAAACTGCATTTTTGGCAGAACAGGTAAGTGCAGTGATTGAACAAAAGACACCACGCAAGTATAAAGACCCAGGATGTCCCACAATCTCCTGCCAAATTGGGACACATGAGTTTGGTCAAGCTTTATTGGACTTAGGAGCAAGTGTAAATTTAATGCCTTATTCTATTTACTTGCAATTGGGACTTGGTGAGATTAAACCAACATCTGTAGTCCTACAATTAGCTGACCGATCAATCAAGAAACCACGGGGAATAGTAGAAGATGTTTTGTTGCAAATTGACAAATTTTACTATCCTGTTGATTTTCTTGTTTTAGATACTCATTCTGTTGTTAACATGGAGTCAAAAATCCCTCTTATTTTGGGGAGACCTTTTCTAGCCACTGCTAACGCTCTTATTAATTGCAGAAATGGTCTAATGAAATTATCTTTTGGGAATATGACTCTTGAGGTGAACATTTTCAACATTGGCAAACAACCACGAGAAGAAGACGAGTGCTATCATTCATATATGATAGACACACTTGTAGCGGAGGAAGCTTATAAAAATCATGGCTATGATTCTTCGAAAAACCTTCTCAATTTTGATTTTGAAGAATTGTATTATCCTGATGTAACAACTGATGTGTTTAGTATTTTTGACTCACAGGATAAACGGACTCAATTTTGGCAGCCACACTTTGAAGAGTTGCCACGAGAGAGGGAGAGACCGAAACCATCAAACCTCGAGACACCACAAGTTGAGCTTTCTCCACTGCCCAAAGGTTTGAAACACGTATTCTTGGGACCAGGTGATACCTTTCCTATCATCATTTCTTCTGAACTTAGTGCTGAACAAGAGAAAAAATTGATAAAATTGTTAAAAGAACATAAGTCTGCATTAGGTTGGACCATAGCTGATATTAAAGGTATTTCTCCATTGATATGCTCCCATAGAATTCATTTAGAGGAAGGTTCCCAACCTCGTAGAGACCCACAAAGAAGACTTAACCCAACAATGAAAGAAGTAGTGAAGAAAGAGGTCTTGAAATTATTAGATGCGGGTATAATCTACCCAATTTCTGATAGTCAATGGGTAAGTCCAACTCAAGTAGTTCCGAAGAAATCTGGGGTTACTGTTGTTGAAAATGAGAATGGGATACCTGTTCCAACTAGGGTAGTAAGTGGTTGGAGAATGTGTATTGATTATAGAAAGTTAAACACAGCCACTAGGAAAGACTATTTTCCATTGCCTTTTATCGACCAAATTTTAGAACGTGTAGCTGGACATCCTTTTTATTGCTTTCTTGATGGGTATTCAGGGTATTACCAGATTGAGATAGCTATAGAAGATCAAGAAAAAACTACTTTTACATGCCCTTTTGGTACTTATGCTTTTCGTAGAATGCCATTTGGATTATGTAATGCACCAGCTACTTTCCAGCGTTGCATGTTGAGTATTTTCTCTGATATGGTTGAAAAATGCATGGAAGTTTTTATGGATGATTTGACTGTTTTTGGTAATTCTTTTGATTTATGCCTACTTAACTTGAAATCTGTTTTGAGTAGGTGTGAAGAAAAAGGACTTGTGCTAAATTGGGAGAAATGTCATTTCATGGTATCTTCAGGAATCGTTTTAGGGCACATTGTATCTGAAAGAGGGATAGAGGTTGACAAGGCAAAAATTGAATTAATCTCTAAATTACCTACACCTAAAACGGTAAAAGATGTCCGATCCTTTCTTGGACACGCTGGCTTTTACAGAAGGTTTATACAAAATTTTTCTGCCATATCTAGACCATTGTGTAACCTTTTGCTAAAAGATGCAGAATTTACATGGACACAAGAGTGTGAGGAGGCATTCCGAACACTCATTGCCAAACTCACCACCGCTCCTATCATGCAATCACCGGATTGGAACCTCCCATTTGAAATTATGTGTGATGCAAGTAATTATGCTGTAGGAGCAGTTCTTGGGCAACGGAGGGAGGGAAAACCCTTTGTTGTTTATTATGCTAGTAGGACTTTGAACGATGCTCAAATGAATTACGCTACTACTGAAAAAGAACTACTAGCTGTTGTTTTTGCCTTAGATAAATTTCGTTCTTATTTGATTGGTTCACCTATTGTTATTTTTACTGACCATGCAGCCCTTAAGTACCTTCTTTCTAAGAAGGATGCTAAAGCCCGTTTAATTAGGTGGATTCTTCTTTTGCAGGAATTTGATATAACCATCAAAGATAAGAAAGGCGTTGAAAATGTTGTTGCTGATCATCTATCCCGCCTTGAGTTCACTGACTCTACTGATTTGCCACCCATTCGAGACGATTTTCCAGATGAACATCTTTTTGCTATAAGCCAAATACCTTGGTATGCACATATCGTAAATTATTTGGTTTGTGGTGAACTTCCATCTGACTGGAGTGCACAAGATAAGCGTAAGTTCTTGGTTGAGGTACGTAACTTTTATTGGGATGATCCATATCTTTTCAAATACTGTCCTGACCAAATCATGAGACGTTGCATTCCTGAAAGTGAAGTTTCTAGTGTCTTAAATTTTTGCCATAGTGCTGCTTGCGGTGGCCATTTTTCTATGAAGAAGACAGCTGTGAAAATTTTACAGTGTGGTCTTTATTGGCCCACTTTGTTCAAAGACACTAATAATTTTTGTCGTTCCTGTGAAAGATGTCAAAAGTTAGGTGCTTTATCTCGAAGAAATATGATGCCTCTTAACCCTATTCTTGTTATCGAGATATTTGACTGTTGGGGTATTGATTTTATGGGTCCATTTCCTTCATCTTTTGGCTATCTTTACATCCTTTTAGCTGTTGACTATGTATCAAAATGGGTGGAGGCTGTAGCTTGTCGTACTAATGATAATACAACTGTGGTAAAATTCTTAAAAGAAAATGTGTTATCTAGGTACGGTACGCCACGTGTCATCATTAGTGACCAAGGAACACATTTTTGTAATCGTTCTTTTGAAGCTTTGATGCGCAGGTATGGTGTTCTTCACAAAGTTCCCACTGCATACCACCCACAGACAAATGGACAAGCCGAGCTAGCAAATAGAGAGGTTAAACAGATTTTGGAAAAGACGGTTAACCCGAATCGCAAAGATTGGTCTCTACGCCTTTCTGATGCATTATGGGCATATCGTACTGCATACAAAACCATCTTAGGAATGTCCCCATACCGGCTTGTTTATGGGAAAGCTTGCCATTTACCTATTGAGCTAGAACATAAAGCTTATTGGGCTGTCAAAGCCCTTAACTTTGATTTGAATGCTGCAGGTCTCCAGAGAAAGTTACAATTGTCAGAAATAGAAGAGCTACGAAATGACGCATATGACAACTCCAGAATTTACAAAGCTAAAATGAAAGTAGCTCATGATAAACAGATCTCAAGGAAACACTTTGAGCCAAATCAACGGGTCTATCTTTATGATTCTCGATTGCATTTACACCCTGGAAAGTTGAGATCTCGATGGACTGGTCCATTTATGGTAAGACATGTTTTTCCTAATGGTGCTGTTGAAATAGAAGACCCCACTGATGGACGGACTTTCAAAGTGAATGGACAGCGGCTAAAAAGCTACGTGGAAAAGGTAAACGACTCTATGTACCTAGGCGAGATCCCTCTTGTGGATCCTATCTATCGTGATTGATCAGGTTTAATCTATTTGTACCATATTTTATATTTTGTCTATATTTTATCTTTTGACTTTCTACTTTTGCTTTTATTTTCTTGCACATTTTATTTTACTTTATTTTCTTCTTTTTATTTTTTCTTCAGTGTGATTTTATTTCCCGGTCAAGTGGCGGATACGGTACTCCGTGACTATTAAAGTCGGTTTCTCAGTTCCCTAAAAACTGTCCCTCAAACTGTGCATTCATCTCTTTTCTTTCTTTCAAAATGGATCGCATTCTTGCCAACCTTAAAAAACGTTTTCCTTCATTTCCTCAAAATGCTCTACTTAAGATTTACAAAGCACGGTGTGAAAGACTAAGGCTATTGATGTTGGGTAATATCCCTGTGGACCTTCGTTGGTTAATTGAAGCCAAGGTTCGGTTGTCTGGTGAGTTTGAAAATGATTTTGTTTCTCATATGCCTGGTCTTGGAAGAAGCTCTTATGCCAAAAGGCGACGAGCAAAAAGGTTACAAGTCTGTCATAAATGTGCTCGATGGAATTGTAATCGGAGTTGTCGTTCTTTAGGATTCGTATCTAGAAATCGAGAAGATAAAATTCAGTTCATTAAGGATGGACTGAGTAAGGAGTCTTTGGATGATATCCTATTGACTCTTGAGACGCATCCCTGTGGGCTCGTGCAACGTGAACTTCTCGATTTATGGAACAAATTCAAAAATGAACATCAACGGTATAGTCTCGGGAATCTGACTCTAAAAGACCCTGTTTGCCAATTTATAAGAAAATTGGATGGGAAGCCTATCCCCGACCCATAGAGGGCGTTTAAGCCGTTACTGGACGTAAAACCAGAGGAAGATGTGAGCCACAATCACAACTACTTGTAAATACATGTGTTTTAATTTCAAACTTTACTTTATGAATAGTAGGGCTACTCATGTAGATGTCTTAAATTCAAATCTTTTTGTTCAATAATGCATGCGGGTCATTATGTTTAAATATTTGTGTTTTATTTTTAACTCTCTTTTGACAAACTGTCGGGTTACCATAATCATTGTTATCATTTGGCACTCTATAAATACAGCACCTCAGTTTCTTCATTTTCATATATTGAGATAAAGGTGAGAGTAGATATGGAGGAAACCCAAGTTCGACAATTTCGAAATATATGTGTATTTTGTGGATCTAGTCCTGGGGAGAGTAAAGTGTTCGTAGAAGCAGCAAACAATCTAGGAAAAACATTAGCTGCAAGAAAAATTCATTTGATTTATGGAGGAGGTAGCCTTGGGCTAATGGGGTGTGTGTCAACAGCTGCACATTTAGGAGGAAGTCAAGTTTTAGGTATTATTCCTACAGCTTTGGCCGTGGGAAACCTGACCGGGAAAACAATAGGGGAAGAATTACAAGTCTCATCCATGCATGAACGTATAGCCAGAATGCTTTGCAATGCAGACGCTTTTATTGCTTTACCAGGTGGTTTTGGTACTTTGGAAGAAATTTTTCAAATTGTCTCTTGGGCCCAACTGAATATCCACCGAAAACCCATAGGTTTGTTGAATGTTAATAACTATTTTGATTGCTTACTTTGTTTTCTTGATCAAGCTGTGGAACAGAATTTTATTTCACATTCGGCGCGACAGATCCTGGTTTCTGCTACTGAGGCGGATGAATTGATTAACAAATTACAGGCAGTTACCTACGAACCTGACCCAGCAATAACTCGGATCGATTGGTCAGTGGGCCTTAACAAGCGAAAATTGGATCTGACACTCCGTTTGTAAATTTTTCTTTTTATTTATTTATTTATCAGTACCATCATTTTAGTTTATAGTTGCTTAAGTGTCTCTCAGGTTTGTTTCTTTCAAATAACTGGCGTTTCAGGTAATGTCTCATATACTTTATCTCTTTCTATTTAAACATTGAGGACAATGTTTCATCTGGTTTGGGGGGAGGATAGTAGACATACGTTGCATTTTGCAAAAAAAAAAAAAAAAAAAAAAATTGTGGTCCGACATTTGATTAAAATGGCAGAGTAAAGAGTTCATTCTTGAACTCTTGAGACGCATTCTAGGTCAAATTAGAATGGTAGAGTAAGGAGTTTTAGTACTAACTTTTGAAATGCATTTTAACTAACTTTTTGTTATTTTGTTTTATATTTCATGCATTGTCGTTTATTGCTTGTAGTCTTGGTAATTCTTGTATAAAGGAATTTGCTTTTCTGCCTAAGTATGATTTCAGAATTGTTTAGGTTGAGTCACTGTTTCTATCTAGGTTACTAAAGAATGACTTCCAAAATATTTTTGAGCACAATGCTAAGCCTTGTGGTAAGATGGATGATTCAATTTATATAGCCAAGAGAATTCTCATGTTTAAGTATATATTTTTCTAATCTCGCATATCTTTTGTGAGTAAGTGGAAAGGTTGAGAAAACAGCTTATGAACTTTCATTGATCCTTTGAATTGGTTAATTTTTATTTAGAATGATATTATTTGAATTAAGGGATAAATTGGTTACATTTGTGCATAATATAATTTGGTGAGAAACCTTTGTAATGCTTCCTTGTATTCTTCAAAAAAAAAAAAAAAAAAAAAAAAAAAAAAAAAATAACAAAAAAAAAAAAAAAAAAAAAAAAAAGCAATTCAGTTTAATAAAGTCTTCATTCAATTTTAGAAGACAAATACCTTGTAAAACAGTTTTCTCACCAAGTTATAATTGTATTGTTCTCACCAGCCAATTAAAGTTCTAAAGTTGACGTATGATATGAATAATTGATTTTTAAACAAATAATTTTCCTATCTTCGGATCAATGTTAGTTTATATGTCTGTCCTTAAAATTGACTTTTTCTTGAGTGCTTAACTGTTTTCCAACTCCATAAGAGAAGTCCTAACCTTTTAAACAGTCATACACCTGTGAGGATATGGAGTTGAGGCTTTTACTTGGAGAAATTCTCAAGGCTATATCTATTGTGGTTTGTGGTTAGATGGTTACGGCTTAGTTCACACACACACAAATTATGGAAGTTGTAATTGAAAAAACCATGATAGCAACAGTGATCTCGAACTGACATTTTGATTGAAGTGCTTAGGTAGTTTTGCATATTCTATTTACGCTTGAATTGCTAGAGACTAGCAATAAGCTGGTTGGGGGCTGTGATGAACACATGAAAATGCATGTTGTTAAAAGATTCAATCACCATTTAATGTCACCAATTTTAGTATTTTCTGTATTTTTAGCTTGAAATAAAGTGTTCTCCTTAAATTGTGATTAATGAATGTTATTTGGACAGGTTTAGGTAAATTGGACATAACTCTCAATGTAGAAATCGAAATGAAGAAATTCTTGAACCTGGTGCAACATGACTCAATCTTACACAAATTTGAAGAATAGTGGAAAAGCCAAATCCAACATGTTATGGGCCAAAAATTGAGATACAACAGAATCGGACTACAACTCTTACCCAGCTTGACCCAACTCACGTATTTGGACCGTATCTCCCAAAATACGTACTCAATTGGTATAATTCTTGAAGCTGTGAATTTCTGACTTAACTATCAACAACTCGTATGTTTATGGTAAAGTCCAAATCAGCCGTTATCATGGACCAAATCGCATTGCAAGTGGGTAAAATGGTTGTTGGCCGAATTCTGGTGTATCTTTGGAATTTTGCTCATATCTCATTGGATACTCATCCAATTTGCATGAAATCAGTGCCTATGGAAAGAAGAGTCAAAATTCTACAACTTTCATGTCGGCCGCAGAAGCTGAATTGATCATTTACATTATCAAAAACGTGCTGCAAGTGGATACACGAGTTATTGACTTAAAATTATTGAAGATTGATGTCATCCATGACATATGTCCATTCATTGCCTATATAAGGAGACCCTTAGGACGTTTTTAAAAGAAATTTTCTCTCTTCTTTTATTCTCATTAACATGTATTGTAATTTAGGCTAGAGTTCCTAGCAAGGTTAAGAGATGAACTTTTATGTGTAGTAAATCTACTTCCATGCTTTGATTCGGTGTCAAGAGCTATAAATGTTGTAAGTTTGGTTTTGATTAAACTCTTATCTATTTTATTTTCTATAATCCAGAAGTTATGATTCTTATGTCTCATATATGTTCAGTCATGCTTTTCTTATGTGATTCATGTTGATTTATAATTGTTACTGGTTATATTGTTTTATATGTTAATCTTTTACTGCAGTATTGTCAATTTGATATATTGTCGATCTTGGATAACATGTAAGGGCAATAAATGTTTGATATTCAAGTTAATCTTTTACTGCAATATTGTCAAAATGATATATTGTCGATCTTAGATAACTTGTATAAATAACATGATGTGTGTTAATGCTTGCAAAGAGTTTAACTAAATCAAATACGTGTGTTATCAAATGTGCTATATATTACATACCTTCCGATTGATTGTTTGGGATGTGAAACTTTCAGTTGAGTTATAAATATCGAATCAAAGTATAGAGTAGATTTATAAAGCATAATTGTGATTCTCAAAGCCTTGTTTAAATCATCATAAGACATTTTCCTCAATTCATAGACAATTCTATCTCATCCGTTTAAATCAATTACCCTTTTGCTACTGCTTTAATATTTTACTTCACTGACCTATTTTGCCAAGAGCTTCCTCGTGGGATCGACACCTCAATCTATACTGCGATAGCCGCGTTATATTTTGAGCGTAAACACATCTCAATTAGTATCTTAAATTTTTTTATTTTAAATGATGTGTTAAATAATTATTAAATAATAAAATTGTATAATAAATAATTTTAAAATTTATATCATTTCATTATTCAATAATTGTTTAACACTTTAATTTGAGATACAAAATTTGATATATGATTTTAAAAAACTAATATTACTCACAATAAATTAACTAAGAAGGCGGAAGCTTAACGTGTGCAATCAACCATCCGTATGTGTGCATTATATTTGGAAAATTTATTATGCTACATGGCGATAATTTTTATATTATATGGTAAGAAATCTATTAAAATTCGTTTAAATATCTAAATTTACAGAAGAAGGCTCTCAACTCTCACAAAATGAAAAAATTTACTCGCATTAGACACAAGGAAATTCGAACCTTACCACTAAAGTAGAAGGGAGGTAAGATTTTTCATCTAGTCACGAAATTTTTTGCAACTATTATATATTTTTAAATTGATATTTTTTTAAATTATGTTTGCATTTTAAAATATATTAATATTTGCACCTAAATTGTTTTAGTTGTTTTACTGCATAGAACTGATGAGCTTTCCTTTTATTTTATCTTTTCTATATAATTTCATTTAAAGCGAGAAAACGATGTTATGACCAACCATGAAGATTAAGTTTACCTAATTGCCGATAAATTAATGGAAAGAGATTATATTTTGACTATAAACCGTCAGAGCTGGTATTGTTATCAGTAAAGGAGAGTTATATCATATGCCCACAGTTGAATTTAATTGGGTTTTCTTCCCAAATTTACCTAATTTAGAGTATCATATATTTCTTCAAGAACCTAACTTTCGTTTACTACTTCTATTTTCCCAACTCTTTGAATGAGACCAATCCACTAACAGTCCACATAATTTGAACCCATGACTACACTTTTTATAGCAACTCGTTTACTTCTTTCCACCCTCTTCATTCTCTCGTGTATATATATATATTCCTCTACAAGTCTTCATTCTTCATCCAATTCATCAATTTCATATACATTTCCCATCAAGATTTCAAGTTCTTTAATTTGATATTCTCCCTGACACAGAAATTTCACAAGCATATATAAACATAAACCGATGAAGAGCCTTATGATGTTCCTTGTCTTGGCCTTGCTGGTGATGGCTATGGCTATTGCTCTTACTACTGCTACTACACCATCAAAAGAAGAACCAATGAGTAATGATGATGATCAAACTTCTGATCTTGCTTCGGCTGATAGGCGAGAATTAGCAACTTCGCTTCGAGGAGCAAGGCGATTTCGTGCTCGACATACGAGGGTTAATGTGATGACTACATGTGATAAATACCCTAGGGTTTGTCGTGCCAAAGGTAGCCCGGGGCCATATTGCTGCAAGAAGAAATGTGTAAACGTGCTGACGGATAGATTCAACTGCGGCAAGTGTGGTAAAAAGTGCAAGTACTGGGAGATTTGCTGCAAAGGTGAGTGTGTGAACCCAATGTCCAACAAGAAGCACTGTGGGAGATGCAGCAACAAGTGCAAGAAAGGGAGTTCATGCACTTACGGGATGTGCAGCTATGCATAAAAAATTGCACGAGACCTTCAAGCTAGCTAATTAAAATGGGAGAGGGAGAATACATGTACCAAGAGCAGCTAGCTAATGGATACATTTATATTATATCTATGTTTAAAGTTTGTTAATTTGTGTGAAAAATAAGGGCAAAGCATCACCTTTGATGGGATTTGCCAATGTTTGATTATTCTTTTAATTATTAATTCATGTTGTGAAATTCGTAAATGTTACTCATAGTGTGTGTGTGTATATATTTCAAATCGTTCAATGTTTTGTTATATCTTTGCCAATATTAGTTATAGTGTATGGGACGTTGATAAAATACATTATCGTTATTTTATTATAAAAAAAACTTTTATCATTTCGCAAAGCACTAATTGAGACTTAATTTTTTTTTTATCAACAATAATAAGATTTTACAAAACACTTAAGTCAAATCGAATTTAATGATTTGAGTTTATATTTTTTTTTTGGTGCACACAATTTTATTGCAAAAGAATTCAAATGAAGCTAACGAGTGACTTAACTTTCTTGCTATCCCATTATTGCAAAGAAAAACCATAGAGACATTGTCTCCCCTCACATATCAAAGCGCTTGAATTTTGTACCCAAAAAATAAATTCTTTGAATTGACAGCTGGTCGATCTCTGTAGATTTATTGATCAAATTGAAGACTATTTTAACACACACACACACACATATATATATATATGTACAGATCACTTGGAAAAGATCTGGAGATTTACTTAATTCGGTCTTAACGAAAGAAAATTAAAAAAGAATCAAATTTTATAGGAGGAAATATATATATATATATATATATGTTTATGTTGTAATTGATGCACTCTCATCATTCATAGTTATATTTTCTTATAATTACATCTAATTAAGGATCCAAGTATTTCTCCAATATTGAACCAAATAGCATCTCCCTATATATGATCTCTTAGACTAAGAACTTTGTAAATAATTCAATTCATAACAATTTTACACAAATCTTGAACGAATTGAGTTGTGATGGTGGAAGAATTCTTCCGGGCATTGTAATTCAAAAGCTTTTAACAAATCATCCCTTGTAATTAATCTATTTGTCTCCTTCCAAAAACTATTATAGAAAGTATTTTGTGTGTTTATGATGTTAAGAAAAATTGATATTTTTGCATAATTCTTTCATTTTCTTTGTTTTTTCCATCCAAGTCCTTGTTCAATTACTTCTTTTTTTTTTTTTGGGTTGACTTATCACACATAATACAATAATGAAAACACTCAAAGCAAATACTGCCACCACTATACTAATCGCTTTCATCAACCAAGTATAAACTAATAACTTCCTGAAGAACATTCTTCACCGGCCATGTCGATATCCATTGAACAATTCGAAAAATTTAGATACCCTGAGTTGCTAACTATCATATGATTTTCCTCTATCTAGATACATTAGTGCTTAAAATTGCTAAGTCAACGAGCCAAAGAGTGCTCGTGCAGTCACGTTTCGTGTAGCTTCAAAATCTTACCAAGCAACAAAATATTTAGCCCCTAAATCGTGTGCTCCACCTTCTCGTTTCCTATATAATTTATCTCTTATCTATTTTGAACTTCATTCCCAAGATTCTGAACCCACTAGCCATGGCTTCCATTAGCACCCTCATATTAGTTTCATGTCTTTTGGCTAACTTTGCTTCAACCCTACATGCATATTCACTAGAGGGCTACTTGCCCCAACCTGTGAGCAGCAATAAGAAAGTGATGAATGTAATTGATTCATGCTGGCGTAACAAGGCCAATTGGGCTACTAATCGCAAAGCTTTGGCGGATTGCGCGGTGGGGTTTGGCAAAGGTGCCATCGGAGGCAAATATGGCGCGATTTATGTCGTCACCAACCCTTCTGACGACCCCGCAAACCCTAAACCAGGCACGCTGAGGTACGGTGTCATTCAATCAAAGCCGCTATGGATCATTTTCGCAAGGGACATGGTCATTTCTCTCAAGAATGAGCTGTTGGTGAATAGCTTTAAGACCATAGATGGAAGAGGAGCTAAAGTTGAGATTGCATATGGGCCATGCATAACAATACAAGGTGTTAGCCATGTGATTATGCATGGGATTAGCGTTCATGATTGTAAGCCAGGGCCAAGTGGGCTTGTTAGGAGCAGTCCTGATCATGTTGGTCACCGCCGAGGCTCCGATGGAGATGCCATTGCTATCTTTTCGTCTTCAAATGTTTGGATTGATCATTGCTATCTTTCTCGCTGTACTGATGGCCTAATTGATGTCATTCATGCTTCGACCGCGGTCACCATCTCTAACAACTACTTCGAACAACATGATAAAGTAGGCGAACTTTTTAGGGTTTATAGTTTTGTATGTTTAAATATTTCGTTTTGTACATTAGATAGGCCTCTAATTAACCAAGTTACAATAATTTACAGGTGATGCTGCTCGGACACAATGATCAGTTCACTGCTGATAAAATTATGAAAGTTACAATTGCATTCAACCGTTTTGGACCGGGACTTATTGAAAGAATGCCAAGGTAAGAGACAAAATAAAAACCACTATCAAATTCTGGTAAATTTAGAGTAAATTTTAAGAAATATTACATGGATTGGGCTTAATACGTGCAGGGTCAGGATAGGCTATGCGCATGTTGCCAATAATAGATATGATCAATGGAAGATGTATGCAATTGGTGGCAGTGCTAATCCTACCATTTTAAGTGAAGGGAACTATTTCATAGCTCCAAATGATCGTGCTTCCAAACAGGTAAAATTAAAATCACAGGCAGCAATTTTTTTTCAGCGAGACAAAGTACCCAAAAGATAATTGATAGACATACAAACTTTTAAGTAAATACGTCTATACATTTTAAAATACAAATTTGACTTATACAACTTCGTTTAAGTGTCTACAACGTTGTTTAACTGTTGCATAATTCAAAGACGGTGTCAATTTTTTATTAAATAACATTATTTAGGTTAAACTCGACATTAAAAAATGTACGAACATGTACATTGAAGAAAATACTCTTACCATATATTTATATAACTGTGCATATATAATTATGATCGTTGTTTTTCTTTGTACAACAGGTTACCAAGAGAGAGTCTTATAGCGGTTACAAAAGTTGGAAGTGGAGAACTTCTAAGGATGTATTTATAAATGGTGCTTATTTTGTTCCATCAGGATATGGAAGCTGTGCACCAAATTACTCACGTAGCCAGTCATTTACTGTTTTACCAGGAGCAATGGTTCCTTCTTTAACAGCTAATGCAGGTCCCTTGCGCTGTGTTCCTGGAAGAGCACGTTGATATGATGACTAAACATTTCAACATAACTATTGTTTGACTTACTTTTTCTTGTAATTTTCTCTTTGTGTGTGTGTGTGTGTGTGTTTTCTTGGGAGAATGCTAGATTCCCACTTCTTTGAAGCTCGCATTTATCTCGTAGCACTTGAGAGTTTGTATGGAAGTCCTTAGGTTACATACTTGATTGAATTTTGACAAAATCTTGTATGTGAACCCGATGAATGTTAGTATATTTAACTACTGGTTTTGTGAATGGAATTTTGTTAATAATATTCTGTCTCTTTCACCTTTTTCTTGAAATTCCTTCTTTTTCTCTATTGTCCGCTTAAAATATAGCATCTATGTATTAATATTTAACATATTAAGAATTATCAGGTCTAAATTTTTGCGTCCTTAAAATTCAGATTATGATCAGTTCTTAATGTCAAGAGTTGTAAAAAGACTAAAAATCTCGAATTCTAATGCATTGGCTACGCAACCTTTTATGTCAAAATTGCGCAAATTTTTTTGTGGGTTTTAGTGGTGTTGACGTCGAAAATTATTGATCCAAATTTTAACAAAACTATTCAACATATATAAAGTAATTAGAGACCAAAGTGACATGAAGAATTTAAAGTAAATAAAGAAAAGAAAAAAGAGAGAGACAGTACTGTTCAGCAAAATTGGATCATGGGTTCTTTCAGCACTGTATTCAAACAACGAAACATAAGCTATCAAGGAGGGTTGTTAAAGTGCAAAAAGCAATTTCAAAAATCAGAAAAGAAGAATAAAGAAAATGTTTCCTTCACTTTGATTGATTGTTTTCAGAAAAGCCTATTCTCATTGCTTTGAACCCCACATGTCACCGGTGCTTCAACTCTCACTTTTCTGAAATACCACACAGCAGCTCCAATTCCTATAGCCCCAGCCGCTGAAACTCCAGTCACAGCCCCTGAGAACATTAATACAAGATCCAAAACAAGCTTACTTAATCTTTCAATTCAGTTACCAGAAATTCACATCCCCAAACACATTGAAACTTAAAATAAATTAAAATATATAATATTTTTCACCTGCAATCACTCCCGCTTTGCTATGCCGAAAAATTTCATGATCTGCAAAAGCAAACCAAGTTATACCCGAATTATATTAGTAATGTGTGGTCAAATCTTAATAGTTTATTGTTTTTTTATATCAATTATCAATTATATGCTTATATTTGTTAAGGTACAAATTCATATTAAGAAAAGTTCTTGGTCGTCAGTTTAATAAATGAGGTAAAAACATGTATACAGCAAAGCATTTGACAAGAAAAACAAACCTTTACAAAAAGTGGTGGAATTTCCCTTGGGACAAAGACACAAGAAATTCTGTGTCTCTGTGTCGAATCCGCAACTGCCGCCGCCCTTTGTCATGTCCTGGCACTGAAGGCAACTTGTAGTCACCGGGATATTGAAATCGACTCGGATTCCATACTCTGCAACTTGATCATATGGAGGAACAGTTCCAACATTTCTCCAGTAAATGCTAGTATAAGAAGTGCAATACTTGAGCATTAGCCTTAAAGACTCAGTAGCTTTAGGGTAATAACCGCAGCAAGAACTTGCATGCAGAGCAGATGCACATTCCGGCAAGTGCCTGCAAAGATAGCTAGAGCTATCACAAGATGAATCGCAACGTTCAGGGAACCGCTCACAGAATATAGGCTTTGGCTCAACGATCACGTTATCTTCACTACAGTTGAAGAAGAGATACTCATTTTGTGAAGAGAGTGAGAAACGCGTGCTTGTGTCAAGGCTAAAAGGCCTTGTTGGACGAAAATTATCTCCATCTTGGCAATTCCACATGAATGGATCGCTGAGAAGGAGGTGAGGATCTGAGTAGCTTATGCTGCGAACTGGGTACTGGCCGGACGGCGTTCGGAGCTGAAGCTTACCGTAATCAGAACAAACAAGCATGTGTCTGTAGTAAGGGCTGCCGCAGCCATCATCAATACCAAAAGGATAATTGATTGGAATGTCACCACAAAAGGTTCTGCAAAGGCTTGCTTGAGCTGTTGATGAGATAATGAGAAGTAGTGGCAAGACTAGTAGAATTATTAGGAAATGTGAATAATAATAAGAGCAAGAAGACGAAGAAGATTTGGTGATGAAGAGAGAATCCATTAGGGCTTATGATAGATGTTAGTGTTAAGTTGGTGTCTTAAGTGGGGATTTAATTGTATGGTCTAAGAAGAAAAAGCAAGTCAATTGAGTAAAGCGGAGTGTATAAATTAAAGAATCTTCAGGTGTTTGTTTTATAATCTTTCTTTGGTATTCTTTTGCCCATTTGCTTTGTTTTTGCATGCTGCTTTTGCAGTTTGCTTTTTCTGATTTTGGAAGGTGGTGGCGAGAAAAGCATACTAATTAAGCTTATTAGTAATAATGATTGACCATCTAATTTCTCAATTATTGCAAAGAGAATGCAGGTTAGATGTGTTCTTTATGTTTTTTATTCTTATTAAAAAAAAGTTTTCTTCAATTAGTTTCATTGAAACTAATATGATCTTTATAAAAAAAAAAAAAACTATCAATCTCCAATAACATTATGAGTAGAATTGATGTAATTAAATCAAGGGTTATTGATTACCGGACTCCATGGTTTGACACGCATGACTAAAATACTTCCATAATTTCAAAAATCTCTAAAACACTGGCATCTGTATATTCCTTTCATTTGTTTTAATGTGAAGAATGACATTTTTAATGCTTTGACATATCAAGAATATAAAAAATAGTTATGTGTCTAATTAAATTCACATGACACCTATGATTGATTTAGGTGACTAATAGTTAGATATGTTCTTCATGTTTGTTATTCCTATTTTTTTTATTAAAAAAAATTTCTTAAATTAGTTCCATTAAAACTAATGTGATCCTTTTTAAAAAAAATATCAGTCTCCAATAATATTATGAATAGAATTAATGTAATTAAATCAATTTCTTATAAGGTCAGAAAATACTATATATTCTACTCATAACAATAATGTCAAAGTTGTGTGCTTCACTGTTTTTTCTTGTTGTGAGGAGATATTTCAAGTGAGAGCTTTACCATGTAATTTTCAGTACTCTTGATAGCTCCCAATTTGCAATGTCAATCCTTTAAAAAAAAGTGTAATTAATCTACATCAATTTATTATTTATCCATGTAAATTTTGGTTCTTACAATAATATTGGGCCCTTTGATAGTCTTGCTTCGAGATTAACATTGATGTAAAGCCCAATTTTTTATTTTATTAATCCATTAGCATCAGATTTTTAGTCTGAAAGACAAATGCGTGACTCTGAGCCCAACTCTAAATCCATTAGTCAACATTAGACCTATAAGCTGTGGCTGAATTGGGCTAATCAAGGCTCAGCCCAATTCTATTCTTCTTGCCTCTTTAATACACTTGAAATTTGTTAACTCGGCCACTAAAGATATTTTTTTATGTAAGCAAATACTAGATATATTATTGCTAAAGCAAGCGAATTACAAAAGGTCACGTAGCTAAATAGAAATAAATAAGAATACAGATACCATTCTTCAATTACAATGTTATTTATTCGTTGGCCAGATAATTCACTTAGGCATTTAATTCATATAACATCTTTAATATAACAGTAAGAGTTTTATTTTAGAACATCAATAACATTCCAACCTTAAAGATTTAACAATTATTCAAATCATCTATAAAAAATTAGATATATCAAATTTGGGACTGGGTTTGTGTTACATCCAGTGACATCAACAAAATTAATCACATAGGCAGACTTATGCATAATTTTTATTGTTTATATGCTATAATACATAATCAAGGCCATTAAAAGATTTTGACCAAACGAATTTATTTTTCTGATGAAGGTTTGTATGCATTACAAGTTTAGAATTAGGGTCATCAGACATGGAGTAAAACTTGGAAAGATATATATACATTTAGTCAAATCAAATGGGTTTGCATTGTCAATTGGTTTTGAAATTCTCTCTGAAAATGCCATTTTAAAAATTTTCAACCAATCATATTGCGATTTGTTTATATGCCATTGTTGTCTAGTCTATTCTTCCTATTTATATATAAATGTTTCTGTTTCATTTCTAGAAAGCTATGTGATAATGATTGAAAAATATATAATTTACTTTTTTTTTTAATTTGTCATCCAGCTACCATTAAACAGAATATGTGAGCCCACCTTAAGAGTTAAGAGTTTGATTGCAGTAATAATTATTGGTGTTGCGTGTAATTGCATCGTAAATTAAATAATTTATATATTAAATATCTCACATATAATATAGTGAAAATATAATATATATTAATTTTATTTTATTATATTAATAAGATAAAAGAATTTATTTTCAAAATATATTTTTAATAACTTTTTTTAAAAAAAAAATATTAAAGTAACTCTTATTTTTAAATTAATCTCTCGACCTTCTTAAAATTTATACTCACTATTTACTTATACCTTTACTCGACCATTTCAACTTACATATGTATAAGTAAATTTTACCTTTCATTTAACCAATTAAATGACTTTAACAAGATATCTATAACATACTTACAAGGTAAGTAATACTATTAATAACCTGTTAACTTTGTTGTTTAAATAAGAAAGCAATTAATGACAAAACTGTTGCCACCTCTTACTAACTTTAAATCGAATTCAATGTGATTCAATTTAAATTGATTTAGCCAATAAAAATGAATACATTTGTTTGTTTTTATTCTCATCAAATAAGAAATGAAGATATGTCAAATGAATGAATCCGCGAATTACAAATTTTATTTTTATTTTTTTTTATTTTATAAAAAATTTATTTATCAATGCTCAAATTAGTACCCATACAAATTATTGATATAATTTGAAACATATACTAGGTAGATAAAAATATAAAGTCTTATTTAATATAATATTTAGATTTAATACTGAAACCTTAACTACTTCTCGAGAGATTCTAAAGTAAATAAGCGAATAATTAATTTAATTTAAATAAAATAATAATTATTTTATTTAAATGGTAAATATATCTACCAATGCGCAATTTAGTACCCATACAAATTATTGCTACAATTTGAGATATACACTAAATAGATAAAAGTGTTAAGTCTCACTTGACACAATTTTGGGTTTAACACTTAAATCTTAATTACTCCCCGATAAATCTTAAAATAAATTCATATTTTTTAAAAACTTTTTGAATTGAACAATTCAATCCGGTGTGCTATTCACGTGCTCAACGAGTACATTTTAGATAGTGAGACTTTTAGGTTCACGCCCATTTTGTTTCACAAAATATTTTCGTAAATCCATAATCGATGTCCCACACACACACGTTATAGATAATATAAAATGACGAGTTAAGCTATACAAGTTGAGGTTAATCTATATTCGTACAATCCTTCCATCATTAATATCTAAGAAGAGTAGAGATATAGATCAACAACGTCAAATCCCCTATTACTCAATCATAAACTTATCTTTTTTAATTTGCATTCCAATAAATAATATACGCAAATTTCTTTATAATATTGCGTAAAGGAATTTGCGTATATTATTTACTCCACAGGAAACTTTTTTTCAAGTTAAATGCTTATAGCTATAAGACTTACTAGAATACAACTTTAGAGTATCTGAATTTTTAACTCACTCATATGAGTTGACGGATCTCATATCTACACACACCGAACTTCATAAGCATCGGATCATACTCAGCGACACCTAGCAGTCAGACCATAAAATGTCTTTAACATGTGTGGAACCTAAGTATGGTAGATCACTCATAAGTCCACTCCGGTGCTCAGGTCTAGGGACCACGAATACCACTTAACTCGAGAAGACCCTCAACCAACTGATTTATAGGAAATCTATTGGAGGTCTTCATTGAGTCTAATTCAGAGTCCTTACTAAATACATGTATATCTATGCGAGCTTCCACTAAACTCATGATTTGCTAAAATTAATCATCTGGACTATCCAGATATATACATATATTGATCTATATAAATCGGTTTCGTTCGATATACCCTGCATCGGTGGTAAAAGATCAGGAACATTTAATTTAAAAACATATTTAAACAATGATATTTCTTAGTAACGCTTGCAACTATTTGCAACTATATCATTGCAAGTATATTCTGATGTCTTCGTCCCATTTCAAATAAGATTTTAACTATTTAGACATGATCTAAACTCCTTCAGATCAATATAATGTCTGAAATATTACAAGCATCTTACCTTAAAAAAAATAATTAGTGATTTAATGAAATATTTATTTATTATATAAGTATAAAAATATAATATTCATACAATATTAGAATGACCCATAAGCACAAATTTCATTAATAATTAAAATCAATAAAATTACATTAACAGTTCAATAATAAAAGGTATACAATATATTTATATATTTTTTTAAATAAAAGTTGAGTTTGAAATTTGATGCAAGTAGAATACTGATGGGTTATTATTTGATTTTTTATAAATAGCCGCACAACAAAGGATTGCGAGGGTAAATTTTATTTTCTAAAAGAATATATATATATTGCATTAAAATGATTTTGACGCTTCCTTTCTTTATTATTATTTTTTTTTTACCTTTTGTTTGTTTTAGATGTAAGTAAATTATAATTCACACATGGCTCATGTCCGCGTATATAATAATTATTAAAAGCAATATGAAATTTCATGCAATAAAATATGTAATTGATATTTGATCATAAACCACAACAAGATTTATAGGATTTTTAGTATACAATTATAAATCAAGGTAAAAAAATATATATCAAAATTTATTAAAGAGCAATATAGAAATTATACCCTTTGAAGTTTTTAGAATATCATACTGGTAAAAGGCGTATAATAAAACCTAACTTGGAATCTAACAAGACTCTTTAATATATCCAATATTGCTATGAGCCAAGCAATCATAACAAAATAGCCGCACATTAAAGGATTGAGAGTGTGAATGTTGAGGGGGACTTGAGATTATAAGGGACAAGTTTATGATCTAAATGTCTAATCAAAACAACTAGCCTTTTGGTTTTAGGTTGGACACCTAAATCCAAAACTTCTCTTTTATAAGCCTAATGTCTTTAACAAGTGGTATCAAAGTAGATTCAACTTCTTATTCACATAAATTGCCCCAATAAAGATTGTAACATAAATAGTATGCCCTTCAAGAGTATAGGGGATGGGCATCAAAGGTTAAGTGGGCCCTAAAATTTTCGTATCTTGAACCTCAATAGAGATTGCCACTTGAATAATGAAGATGGGTAATACGAGCTAGGTTAAACCTTGAGTTCAGGCCAAATTGTGACAAACGCATCATATAATTGGGAATGAATGTCACATCCCTCATAAGATAGAAATTAGATGAATTTTGACCATATATGGGCGACTATATAGCATTACAACAGGCTATTCTTTTGAGTTGAATACTTGCATCCTATACAAAGCTCTATATAAATCTAAGATCACCCCTAGTAAGTTGTATCAAAGTTAAATGCTAGTAGTTGAAATATGGATGAATTTACTTTCGAGCACAAGTGGTATCAGAGTTAAACCCTAATAGCTAGAATGTGGACAAAATCATTGTCAAATGAAATGGCTGGTGTTGAGCCCCATTATCTAAGATTTTGTTCAAGATGAAATTGCTGATAGTGGTATCAAAGACAAACCCTGATAGTTGAAATATGGATGGAATCATTATCAAATGAAAGGACCGATGTTGGGCTACCACTGTTTGAGATTTTATTTAAAGATGGATTGTTGAGTGAGTTGGTTATTCCAAATTGGTTAAAAATAATTGATATTAGGGTTTGATACTTGAATTTATAAATAGAATGATCAGTCAACTCATGAGACTAATTTTAAGTTGAATACTTGAATCTTAAAACTTCTCTATTATAAACTTAAGGCCTCAACATTAATTTTTTTTAAATATATATATATATATATATATATATTACATCAAAATAGTTTTGATGATTTTTTGTCTTTGAGGCCCGGGCTTGCCCAAAGTTTTGATGATGGCGTTGTTACAACAACATAATATATCTATCATGATAATTATAAATATTGGTATTAGTATAAGTTTCTTATAGAGCAATAATAGAAGGTTTAAGAGATTAATGTATAAAGATGTAAGGGTGGGTAGAATTGATTTCGATTTGATTCTGACTGGAATCGAATCGAAATATGAACCGATCGGTTCAAGCTCACCCAAACTAAATCAGTTATTGTCAATTAAATTTTAAATTTTTTTATTTTTAATATATTTTTTCGATTTGATCAGAATTGAACCAACACCAAACCAATCAATCTAAAAATATCATATCAAATTATAAACCAAAATTAAAATCAAACTAAATTAAATTAAAAATTTTAATTTAGCTCAATCCAATTTGCCGATTAATCAACTAGCGTCCACTCCTAAAGATGGACCGAACAAATATTTTTTCTTGTATATTCAGACCTATTATATTACCCAATTTTTAATACTTTACGTCGTTCTCATCGCTTTAAACAATACTTTTTTATTATTATTATTAAAAAAATATGAATCTTTACTTATTTTGATTGCTACATTCAATCAACAATTGAAAAATCAAATAAAAAAACTTTCAAAAAGATTTCTTCTCAGAAAACAAAAATTTATCTCGTGGGCATGATTATGTCAATTTTGGATCTCGATCGACAAAGTACTCAACACGAAACACGATTCAAATTCCACCCTATCAAATCATGCCGAAGAAAACACACAACTCTTGTGTAAACAAATGCTATGTTGGATAAAACTCAAATTATTTTAGGCTTTTAGCGAACAGTGATATTGAGATGGACACATAATAATAGTTGTGAACATGGACTTCAATTTTGCAGCTGCAGTTGATTACTTGGTCTGTAAAAGCTACTCTCGTGTGCAAGAAAATTAGAAACTTTGTGCTAAAAATCAAAGCTAAGACATGAGCTTTTTCAACACAATTTCTTTAGTATTTAAAAGGGGAAAGGCAATATTATTAAGAATATATGTATATGTATACGTACATATGGTCGCCCATTGAATTAATGGCAGACCAATCCCAAGAAATTGGTAGAGAAAGTGTCTTTTCTTGTGTCCTCGTGGGATTTACTATTAACAACGTTTCTTTGAAGTCCAATTTGTTTGTTATTTTTGACCGTCAAAGATAAGCCATCAAATTAACTTTTGGAATTTCATTTTACATGCAATAAGAAAGAATTACGTAACACCATTTTCCATCACTCTTTTCTTATCTTTCGTCAGATTAAGATAACGAAAGTGACTCGTTTTGAGCAAATATATCCTAACTATTAGTCTTCTTTTTTTTTTTTTTTACTTTATCTTGTAGTTTATATTAATAATGTCCCATCCATCGTGTGTATATATTGAACACAGTAATTTGAAAGATGCCTTCCACCTAAAAGCCGAATGAATAGTCTTTCTATAGGTGACAGTAGAAATCGCCTGAAATTTTTGAGAAAAAAAAAAAACAAACGTCATAACAATTCTATTATAAAGACTGAGCGGTCTCAATGTCTATATAATTGAAAAATATTAGTGTTTAGAAAGAAATTCGTGTATAAATCAGGCCACAACCAGCCAAGTTTAGTTTAATTACTATTTAATTAATTAGCAACAACAACTCCTCGTTCAAGAAAGGCCAAACCCCATTTCCATTGACCAGAAACCAAGTTACTAGACGTCACCAAATCATAAAAAAAACAAAGAAAAAAAAAAAACAAAGCATGTGGTATCAAAAGCAGGTGAGGTTTCAAGATTTTGCAATTGGATCTACAAAAAGGATATGGAGTAGTAAAAATCAGGATCGAGATTGCTATTTCTTTGACAACGAATGACGGGCACCTTTTCTGTTTTCATTAGGTATTAATATAATGAACAAACAAGAAAAGTTCTCAAAATTTGGAGCTTTCTTTTGTCAACATGCATGGGCATGATGATCACTACCACCCATTTGTCGGTCTTTTTACGGAAGAGTGTTTCAACTTTGAAATTAAGAGAAATTTGTTTGAACTGTGTTAATGAAGTTAAGAAAAATCAGCCTAAATAAAGCGATTAGTGTGAAAAGTATCTGTAAATTGCTTGAGGCTACAAGCAATTACCTGTAACTTGGCATCGTTCACTTGATGGGCTCTTAACATTTCTTTATCATCCTTCCTGGCTGTATATATAAAACCTAACCACTCACCAAAATTTTCTACGTCATGCAGAGAGAGCCACGTGGGGGTGCTTCAAAATTGGTCAAAACATGAATCTCAGTCAACTCTGTCTTTTTGTTCTATGTTGATTTTATTTCTTTTTCTTTTTCTGTTAATTGGGTTTGAAATATTTTTTTTTCTCAATAAGACGGGATGTGCGGATTGTGGATTAATCGAGCATTGACAATTTTGAAATATACTAATGCCGCTCTCCCTTGGCTGCTTCCCTTGAATAATCACACCCCCACACATTTTGTAATGTAATGCATAGCCAGATTTTCCTCGAAACAGCTAGGCTAAGCTAAGAACTTGCCATGCCGTATGTTTATTTAATACTTTATGCATTTCTGATATCAAATTTCTTAGCACCACATCACGAAATTGATTTGCTTGTGGAATATTAAATGATGTAATAAAGTTTTGTAGTGGTACTATGGTAAACTTGATTGCCGTAGAACAGACGCAATTAATCAATTTTTGTGATTCATTCTAGTTTAATATCCTTGTAATTAGTCCTATCCAATAAATCATAATTTCCCATCTTACATATGAAGAATGTCTTCGTCAATTACAAAATGATAAAACTTGGAATTTAAGATCTGTTTAGTATTACAATACTATAATTTTAAAGCCACAACCGTTGTAAATTAAAACTATGGTTTACAGGTCATACAAGGGATTGGAATTGTGGTGAGGTTGTACTGTAGCTGGGGTTGAATGTCTATTAGGTCTCCTACCGATTCAAGTAGTTGAAGCTAAAACAATTTTTAAAGGTTTGAATATTATTCTCAATCTGATCTTTTCATCGGTGGAAATTGAATCTAATACTAAAGTGGTGGCAAATTAGATTATTTCTAGAATACAAACGTCATTCGAACTTGGTTTTTTTATTTATGAGTAATATTAAATATTTCAAATTATATTATAAAAAGTAATGTATTAAATAAATATAAATTTTTTTAATCTTTTAATAAGTTGCTATATGTACCCAACAATGGTAAAGAAATAATTGATGATCTTGCAAAACTTGCATTCTATTCACATTTTTTATTCTTTGGAGCCAAATGCAATGGAGGACTTTCCTCCAACCTGTTGAGTCTTAATGCATGTTTAAATTTTAAAACGGAAAACTATGTTTTAAAAGTAAATAAATGTTTGATAAACATAAATATTAAATTTTATTAAACTATGGTTATATATGTCTCAAAAATAAATTTTTACTATATAACTACAAGATGAATATAAATGTTTACTACAAATTTTAAGTACAATAAAATTAAACAGACCATTTGACAATAATTTGAAGAGAAGTCAATAGAATTAAGAGCTGAAATTGAAAGGAATGAGAAGACACCATGATGTACAAGTGACGATATAATTAATTAACTAATTAATTAATATATAGCAGCAAAGGAAGACCAAGAAAGTCCTCGACTTGGACAGATGAAAACATGGGCTGTCGTTGATCTTTGAAAATTGAAAGAGAGAGAGAGGAGCGTGAACATTGATGAGCTATATATATATATATATTGTTACCTGCATCCATTGACTGCAACAAAATTAACAAGTTTTGCTTTCATATTTCTTGGACTTGGAAGCAATAATGCTTTGACTTTGGAACGCTAAAGCTTACGTCATTGTACAAAAACTACAAGAATCATAATTTAAGTAATATAAGTATATATTATACACATACAAGAGCATTATTTTTAGAATGGTACTATATTTTCTAAATATTAATTTAAATTTTTTTATTTTAAATTATGTGTTAATTAATTATTAAATAATAAAATAATATAATAAATAATTTAAAAAATTATATTATTTTATTATATAATAATTAATTAAAATATAAATTTTAAAATAATATTTAAAAAAATATAATATTATTCTTTTTTTTTTACGTTGTACCTTATTAGAAGGTTGGCTTCAAAATTAAAACTATTTTGGTTATAGACATGCGTTCATTCTTATGTGAATTGTTTAAAATTATTTATAAAAAAAACTTTAAATAGTTTTTTTTAAATTACTTAAAATTATAATGTTAATACTACGTCACATTATATTAATGATATTACAATTATGTTATATTATTGAATTTGTTTTAGAATAACACATATTATTTTAAAACATATTTATTTGAATTGTATTATCAGAATCATTAGAACAACACGTACCACTTTAACACATTTAACCTAAACTAAGAGACTTCCATTAAAGAAAAAATAAATCAATTCCCTTACATTTGTCCGGCTCAAATTCTAACCTAATCGAAGAGGGGGCGCTTTATGGGATCTACCGAGGCAAGCAGGCCAAGCTTAGATAGATTTTCTTTGCTCTTTAATGTAAAGCATCATTTGTTTTGGGGATAAATACTAGTACAACAAAAGTGTCTCTGACCAAAAACTTGATACTTCACATTCATTTCTTAGAACTACATTAAAGTTGGGAGAGCCTCGACACCCTCACCCCCTAAACAAAATTTTCAATCAATATATAAGTGTATAATTACACTTTTAACTCTCTAGAACAGAAATTTTATACTTTGACCCTATTAATTTTTAATTTGACTCTTTAATTTGATCCCCTACAATAATAAATTTTTGGGTCTGCCCCCGTGCATACATATTCATCATTTAAGTGAAAATATTAAATTGTGCCCGACAACTATACATAGGTTTCAAAATGGTCCAAAAGGAAGAAGGAAAATTTGATCGCTCACACTCTTTCAAAAGTAGAAAGTTATTCGACAGTAAATTAATTGTTTTCATTTTTTTTTCTCTAGATGCATGAACGTTGTTGATATTAGACTAATTCTTGACCATTTTACATCTAACAAGTCGGTGGTTTAGTACTTCTCTTCATGTACGTTTGTGGATAGGGTGTGTAATTTTCTTTAGGAATATCTATATATTCATTCACGCGGGCAGTATTTATGACATTATATTTTTTATTTAATATTTTACATAACTTTTAGACTATTAAATTAATATATATTTAATAATTCAGTCACAATTAAATATACGTAATTAATATATTATAATTAATATATATTTAAAATTTAATCTTAATTATTAAATATATATTAATTTAAAATTTAAAATTTATATAAAATATTGTATTAAAAATATAGTATCATAAATTCTTCTGTCCGATTCATGAAATTGGTGCCAATACTTTGATTTTGATAATAACAATTAAAGCTAGCTGCCTGCCAACCAATACGTATTACTTCCCTCATTTAATGAGAAAAAAAGGGCTTGAATTTCTTTCAATGAAGAAGCAAGTTTTGACGATAAAAAATAAAAAGTAATGGAGACAAATTTAAAAACATTACTTGAATGTATTGATCTTGAATATGAAACCCTAGCTTGGCTATTGCTTTACCCCACGTTATAAACCTGTGTATTTTTAACTTGTTAACAAAACACAACTTTTCTTGTAACCCTTTTTGGATGGAATCTTATTGGAGAATATTATCTCTTATTCTCTTTTTAACTTTCTTACTTTGGGCGCCGTATGTTTGATTTTGAACAGTAAACGCTTCTTCTTCATTTTCTTTCCTTAACAAGGCAATTAGTGACATTACCATGCCTTGAAAACTCAACCTTTTTCCACTACGTTTGATAGATTCTAATTTCTAAGTCATCCCCCATGAGTTTGTCTAAAGTTCAAAGAAAAGGAAATTGGAAAAACAATTGCATGCGTTGCCGTACGGTATCACACAATTTGGAAAATGGGTTTAAAGTCTTTTGAATCTTTGATTGATCTAATCAAATTTGTCAAATTTAAGCCGACGTATTATTTCACATTCTAGGGTTTTTGATGTTGAAACTTTTTTTTTAAAATAAAAAAAAAGAGCTTCGGTTTTAGTCAAAGGAAAAATAAAAGGGTGATATAAAAAAGTGCTTTTCTATCTTAGGATATACATTACATGTCATTTGGGTACACTTTTTTTCCTCGAATATGAGCACGTTTCAAAGTAACATTAAATGGAATTAAAGGATAGGTAAAAGCGAAAGATCTTCACCTTGATGTTGTAAAGATAAAAATTAAAATAGAAACTTACTACTTAACTTGTTCTAGCCATCAATAATTCTTAATAAAAAAATATATTTAAAAAAAAATGAATGACTGTCAATATATCCTCCAGGTTATACTTACACCAGTCGCAACAACTAAAGCCAAAAAAAAAAAAGATGATAGAAAATGAAAACAGAACATGTAATGTAATATTGGATTTGTATAAAGAGGAGAGTCTGAAAAGTCAAAGCAAGTGACTCGGTCCCACCGGTATACAGTCAACAAGGTTCCCGGGCAAGGGCCAGGACCCAAGATCCAAAAAGTGGGTATTTTTCTTTCTCTTTTTTTTTTTTCCTTATAACGTGGGGGCCGAGCAAAGACTTCGTAACTGTCCCACCCGGTCGTCGGTCACCCAGAAAGAGCCGGGCCGTCAAATTCGTTGACTTGGCTTATGTTACTTTTCAATCTTTTAATTATTATTTTTTTTTTTAGTTTTCGTCACGTGGAACGCGCCGCATTATTCGGGGCGGTGGGATTCATTTTTTCATTTTCAATTTTCTTTTTTCTTCTGATTTAAGAACCGGTCAATATCTTTCCTGACGAAATGTAGACGAAACACCCCCCCCCCCCCCCCCCCCTCTCTATCTCTCTTTCTAGAAGTCAACACTTGCAACTCGGGTTTTCTAATCCCGAACCCGACCAATCAAACAATAAATGGGGAATTTTTGCATCTATATATTGAACTATAAGATAAATGCTACAAATTTATCACATTATTAATGAAATTAAAAGAAAATTAATTATTATATGATACATGAAAGTTATTGGTAAATGCCACGATAATTAAAATAAGAATTTTATACATAAAATTATATTTTAAAAAATACCAAACTTATACGCATTTTATTCAAATCTAAAAAAGGAGAAATCAAATTACTTTCATTATAGTTTAATTATTTAGTAACATTTTGCTTATATGTAATGTGTATGTTTATTCTCATATACATATATTTATTTTAAAATGCACCCGGTAATGACAATGGAGAGAAAAAAATTGAAACACGTGCTAAGATTTTATTGATGTCCAATTAAAATTATCTCATCTCTTTTTTGTTTTTATAATAAATACTAAGTTATTTGATTATGAACACAAATATTATATATAAATAGTATTACACTTATAAAGTTCGGATATATATTTTATATCTCAATTGATGTTATTAATTAATGACCACTATTTATTAGATACTTACTTTTTTAATTTTAATTAATATTTTAATTATATAACATTAATTAATAATAAACACGGTACATACCATATAAATTCGAACGAAAGGTATATATTTTAATTATATAAATATAATTATCATATATATGTATATCAAAATTTTGTTGAATATTGGATACTGTTTCATAACACAAGTAATTTAGAATTTTTTAAAAATATGAAAAAGGAAAGTACTTGAAATTTACACTTAAAATTTCGTAGCTCAGAGCTGACTTAATTGAACAAGAAACGGGTTACCAATGGGTGGCCCGACTTGAGTTCGGTCTCTCTCTATAGCTGGGGCATGCAAGAGTGGGACCAGTGCCAGCTGGGGAACTGACGCACGATCTGACGCAAGATAAAAAAATCCCATCAATTTCTGAAAAATCCAATCTATCTTTAATATTTGGTCTACGTTCCAAACCCTTTTTATAGGCGAGTCCATTGCACTGGTAAAAGACTTCACAGACTTCACACACATAACCCCCTCGGCTCGCCTTCATCTTTCAATCTTCATTTCTCTCTCTGACTCGCTCTCCTCTCTCTTTTATCTTAATCCCCATATTCACTTTCTCTCTTCAATCAAAATCAAACCCTCTCTCTCTCTCTCTCTCCTCCATATCTTCTTCTTCAATAATTTTCAGATTTATGGGCAAAGGATGGGGTCTTACTCTTGATTCTGATCCAGTTAGCTTCTTCAGGAACAAGACTACACCTTCAGCTTCTGTTAACTCTTCTTTTTCAAGGTTTAGGACAAATCGCGACATGGATAGTATTAGTACAGGTGCTGACTCATCGGCAGTCAGGATGTTTCCGTTTAGCGTGGATCATAAGAGGGACGCTCCTTCACCATCTGATGATGATAATCGGGTGGCTGTTGATGAGGTTGACTTCTTTTCTAATAATAAAAAAAGGGTTCTCGATCATGATCTTGGTCATGGTCATGATTATCGTAACCAGACAGCTAGTGTTAATGTTAAGAATGAGAATTCTCATGAAGAAGTTCGACAAAGAACTGGTTTGGATGTAAATGTAAGAATCCCAACTGAATTACACTTTTTTTTGGGCTCATTATATTTTCGCCACTGAATTGATTATTGATGCCATTTTTTGATCTGATATATAATTACAGACTGGCTTGCATCTTCTTACTGCTAACACTGGAAGCGATCAATCAATGGTGGATGACGGGGTTTCATCCGATCAAGTGGAAGATAAACGAACCAAGAAAGGGGTAATTAAGAAGCAAAACAATATTCTCTGGGAATTTCTTTTTTTTTTTTTTAAGAAGAAATATATTATCATCTATTCTGCTCCTGTAAGATTTTAAACTAAAGTATTTTTTATAATTTATCATCAGCTGGCTCAGTTGCAAGTGGAGCTTCAACATATGAATGCAGAAAATCAAAGGTTAAGAGACATGCTTAGCCAAGTGACCAACAATTACAATGCTCTACAGACGCATATTGTTTCATTAATGCAACAGCAGCAACAAAATCACCGAGCTGAAAGCACTCAAGAACATGAGGTAATTATTCAATAATTTTTCTTTAATTATATTTATGTTGATGTAAGTTTTAATTTATTTCACATGGGCTAACTTGATTAATTTTTTTTTTTTCATTTTAATTATTAAGGTTGGTGAAGGATCAAAAGCTGAAGAAAAAAAGCATGAAGTAGTGGTGCCAAGACAGTTCCTCGATCTGGGTCCTTCTGCTGCTACGGCTGAGACTGACAAGGTATCTAATTCTTCATCAGAAGAGAGGACTTTATCAGGAACGCCTCCAAACAATGTTGAAGTTGCATCAAAGGAGTTGGCTGTATTTGAACAAGAGAACTCCAATGGCAAAATAATTGGACGGGAAGAGAGCCCAGAATCTGAATCACAAGGTTGGGGTCCTAACAAAGTTCAAAAGTTGAATTCTGCTAAAGGAATTGATCAATCGAATGAGGCCACCATGAGAAAAGCCCGTGTTTCGGTCCGTGCTCGATCGGAAGCTCCCATGGTACGTTAAATGTAACTACTTGTGCAAAATTCAATTGGTTTTTTTTTTTTTCAAATAGTCTTGGAGTTGATTAGTTTTTATTTGGTTGATTCAATATTACAGATTACAGATGGATGCCAATGGCGAAAATATGGACAAAAAATGGCTAAAGGAAACCCTTGCCCTCGAGCTTATTATCGTTGCACCATGGCAGTTGGTTGCCCAGTTCGTAAACAAGTATGTATCAATTAAAGAAACTCATTTTGGAATTGCTTTTTATAGTTAATATTCGGCTGAAACTAATATGAACTACTTATGGCAATTGTTATTTTCTCAGGTTCAACGATGTGCTGAAGATAGGTCGATTTTGATAACAACTTATGAAGGCAATCACAATCATCCTCTACCTCCAGCGGCAATGGCAATGGCGTCAACAACAACTGCAGCTGCTAACATGTTGCTTTCAGGATCAATGTCAAGTGCCGATGGGATAATGAACCCGAATTTGCTAGCCAGAGCTATATTTCCATGCTCATCAAGCATGGCAACAATTTCAGCTTCTGCCCCATTTCCAACAGTGACATTAGACCTTACACAATCACCAAACCCTTTACAATTCCAAAGACAACAAGCCCAGTTCCAGGTTCCGTTTCCTGGACAACCGCAAAACTTTGCCACGGCAACAGCACCTCAATTGCCTCAAGTTTTTGGCCAAGCTCTTTACAACCAGTCAAAATTCTCGGGTCTTCAGTTATCTCAAGAATTGGGGTCTAATTCTCGACTGGGTGACCACCAAACTCTTCCTCCGCCATTGCAACAGCCTCAGCAGTCGGCATCACTGGCTGACTCAGTCAGCGCCGCCACGGCTGCCATCACAGCTGATCCAAATTTCACTGCAGCTCTTGCCGCCGCCATCTCCTCCATTATTGGTGGGGCAAATATCAACATCTCCCACAACAACAGCAATTCCCAACAACACAAGCCGCAGCAATAAAATAGGCAGCTTCTCAGCAAGCTGGAGACTGGCCTGCTCCTTTTTTTCATTTTTTTACTTCTTTTATTATGATCAATATTTTCATGTTGTTAGTTATTTTCTTTTCTGCGGGATGCAAATGAGAGATAATTACATGTTCATAATTTTTTTTTTTTTTTGTGTTGTGGGTGGGGCGAGTAATTAGAACACAGAAAAACTTTCATTCAATTCTTTCCTATTGTTTCAATATTATTATGAATAACTTTAATTTTTTTTCAGTAAATACAAGAAATAAAAAAAAAAAAGCTCATTTTTACTCCTTCAATGATTATTATCCCTATCTTTACGTTATCTTCAAACATCAATATTTGCCTCTTCCAATCTCATCCCATCACCTATACCAATTAATCTTGATAAACAATGAAGAAATAAAGCTACAGGACAAAGTTTACAAGTAAAGACAAGCAAAAAATCTTTGATAATTTGAGGCACCTGCTGATTCAAGAGAGGTCAAGAAATACAGCTGCTATAATTTGACACGTAAATGGTTCATTTTCATTCATAGTGATGACCAATAATGGAAGAACTTGATCAAATTGTTCCGACTTTGGAGATACTTCCGGGCAACTCCTTGTGTGTTTGTTGAAATGGAAAAAATAAATCAAATGCAATGACAATAATGAACCAAGTGAAGGAAGGGTTAGGTTTTTTGGGAGGTCAAATTCGTTCAATAGAGAAAATGGTTTGGAGGTAGTTTCGTGAAGTTATATTTAATTTTATTGGACAAGTCAGATACGTTTTTGACTTTTGGTGCACTTTTGATTTACATCATGTCATGTAATATGCGTATTCTCTCGGCCAACCAATCAATCAATTCAATTATGTTCATTGGCAATGATTTTTATTTCTTTTTCTTTTCTTTTGATTGAGAAAATTGAACGTGGAACTTTGTGAATCACACCGTACTTTATCCACCGTACAATTCTTATCTATTTTTATTTCTTTTTCATAATCTTCATCACATGCAAGCATATGTGATCTAGAAATTTGCATGATTTTCAATCTATTTTTTCTGCAAATTTTTTTTTTTTCTGATTCAGTGTACTTTCAATGGATGCACGTGTTTCAGCTAGATGATGAACCTATGAATCTAATTAAATGGGAAGATCGGTCGTGGGATTTGTTCCGAGAGACTAGAAAAGATATAGGGATTTTATTGGAACATGGAGGGGAGGGAGAGGAGGGCTTGAATTTGGAGGGCACTTATGATTCATGTAAGGTTGATTAAGAAATGGCCGGAAGATTGTTTTGGTCCAAATTGACTTTCTATATGATACGAAATTCGAGGGTTACGTATTTTTTTTTTAAAGTACTGATATTATATCATAAGAATGTTAATACTATAAGTTTGCAATTAGAAGATTATTGGAACAAAAAAATTATATTTACATATTAATGTATCCATTGCAAAACATACTCTCACGGGAGAGAAGTTAGTTTTATAAAAGAAAAATAAATACTCAAAAAATGAGGGAAGAAATACCCAACAAAATAAAAAAAACACATATAACATGCCAGAGAAGTTGATTCTCTAAAAGAAGAATACAAATCCTACAAGAAATATAAAAAAAATAAACTTTTTAAAAAGGATAAAAATTATTACACTGTCATAGCAATCGCTGAGACTTAAACTCTCATCTTTATAATTAACAATGTGTACACTTTCATATCACTTGACTAAGTCATCATATGCAATTTCAGAGTTTGTTTGAAGTTTGATAATAAAGTTAAAGGCTAAATATTATCCCATGCATTCATATGGGGTTAGAATGCAGACTTTTAGGTGGGAAAGATGCAGCCATTCCAGCTGCATTTTAGGGTTTTGTTTATGGTTGAATGTGACCACGACTTTTATACCAGGGTTGATTAATATCAAATGTAACGTGAAACCAAAATGAATTTGGAATAATTAGACTGTTCTCTCTCTATATATACACTACACTTTCCAATTTTTCACCTAATATTTTCATTTTAAGTAAATATATCAAACATATTCACTGGATGATTAGCTTTTATAATTTCTAATTTTATTTTATTATCGAATAAATTCTCAATATATCATTCAGGACAAAAAAATATTGAGATCAAAATTAAACAATGTAATATTCTTATATTATGAAAATTTGTTGTTTTTTTCTTCTAATCAATTGATATTATTTCTAGTGAACTTTATAGTAAGATTATAGATAAGATAAAGCAAGAATATCTCAAAGTCTTTAATTGGCCTAAAATTACTTCTTTATCATCTTCACGAGAATAGGAAAAATTCAAGGTAATTTAAAGTGCAAATAGCCTAAAATTAGTCTTCAACTTTTGTTGTTTCAATCAATTTTTTTAATATTTTATTTTCAGCCAATATAAGAATGTTAGTGTTAGATCGATAATTTCTTCAATAGGGCTAGAATTTTTGTCTCTCTTTTGTTGAGACTGACTTTTCCTCATCTAAGTAATTCATTTGTCATTTTTAGGTTACTTGTCGAATTAAGTTTACTGGGACATTTGCTTATGCCTTTCCTTGTTTTCCTCTTTATTAAAAAAAAAAAAAGAACAGTAAATAATGAATACATTATTCTGCATAAAAGAGACTCTTCACCAACGAAAAATTTTTCCACAGGTTTATTTTATTAAAGAATTATGGGAATTGAACCTTTTAATTTCTTTTCTTTATCTACAAATTAAATAATCTTTGATCCTATTTGAGAATTTAGATCCTCCTTACGATTACTTTGCATCATAAAAAATACCGTGGCCGAAACTTGGGTCGATTTATAGCCCATAATTGAGCCCAATTGCAGATGGAACCATAGTCTTCGTGGTATAAGGGCTTATGTTTTTCCAACGGGTTATATTGATCTCCAAGCCCAATCCATGCCCTGTGTAGATCCTTGAGCAATATCTTTTTGGATGTTCACGGAAAATTTATTATTATTATTATTTATTTGCGGTGATAAATATGTGATAAATCGTTTTAAAAAAAAATAAGAAAATGGCAAATTATTTCTATTGAGTGAGCGGTTGATGCTAATAGTACTTCTATTATGAAAGTGTTGAGTTCGAATTATTTCATAAGCGATAGAATTAATTTTAACATTTTTAAAATTAGGATATTAAATTTGAATTTGTTATAGTGAGTAACATACTTTATTATATGGTGATTATCTGAATATATAGTAAGGTTTTATATTTATTAGAATTGGTGATCAAATAATTATGTTTAAGTTTGAATTGAAATAAATATCAAATAAAGAGTTAATAAGAAGTTTAGTACAAAAAAACAAGTCATATTATAAAAGAAAAATATATAATCAAAAATAAGGAGCTTAAAAATATAAAAAAGAATGTACAGATCTGAATACTCTAATATTAAAAGAACAATGCCCCTGTGTCATTTCTAAAGATATTAACACGCTCGTATTACTAGAGGACGCAACGGTGTTGCGATAAGGATGCAACAATGCCCCAACATTCATCGAGGAGTGTCACAATATTGAAATACTCACATTAACGCTCCAACATTGGATGTTGAATGCCCCAATATTGTTTGTTTGAGAAAATTCATGGTTTTGGAATTCTACCATACAATAACTTTTATTTTAAATAGGTTTAAAATTTTTTAGGTCTTTGTAAATACTATATAAACTCTTATAACTATTTATGATTTATTAAGCATTAAGAGAGATTCCAAGAGAGAATAGAGAGTTAAGTAAACACTAAATATTTTGGTGCATTATGATGGAATCATAGTGGATATTTGTTATTATGTGAAAAAAAAATAGCACCAAATAGATCATTTGAGAATTTTTTATATTATATTTTTTAATAAATCTTCTGAGAGATTATGGTAATTTATAATTTTTGTGTGAATTTTATTAAAGATACTAAGATCTCTTAATTCATTATAGGCGTAAGAGTTGTACCGAATTACTTAATTAATTATGTGTGTTCTTGTGAAGTTGTGATGATCATCGAATGAAAGTGAAGTTGTGATGATGATCGAATCCGAGCCTACAAAATTGCATGATCCGTTTGCATCTAATTTTGGAGATTCTAATCCCTCAATGTTTGAAGAATTTTTAATGGATGACCATGATTCATGTGCGACAACCAAGCCAATAGAATCGAAGTGGTAATAACTGATCTTCAATCAGAGCCCAAGTTACGAATATAATTATTGAATGAAGAGCAAGAACTAACGCAACAGAGAGGCTCTCCTACCTAAGCATACATAGACATTTGTATTTTCTTTTTCTCTTTTGTTTGAGGACTACAAATTTCCACATCAGTAACTGGATTTCTTAATTCTAGTTTATATATATAATAATATGAGCAGAAATTTTGCCTTTTTTGTTCATATATTTTAAATCAATTAATGATTGGTCTTATAATTAATCTGTAAATTTATCATTCAATCGTGATAACTTAACTACACTACCTATGCAAGTAGTACAATATAACAAATAATAACAGGGGGTTAGGTTTCATTTGCCGTGATAGTAAAGGAGCGTTCTGTTTTCAGGAATTTTTTTCGACTTCATTTCTCTGATGCAACAGGTCCCTATTGCAGAAGTCTTAGCCTTCCAAAGTGGCTGAATCAGGCAAAGTGTTTGGGTTATTCGAATGTTGAAGTCGAAGGAGACTCTCAGATAATAGTTAATGACATCTTGTCAAATGCTAATTCTAAAACTCCGTGCTCGGTCTTGTGGTTACTGCCATCAACCGCTCGGTGAAATCATTTCAAGGCTGCAAGCACGTGCTTTACATTCCGAGAGACACAAACCAAGTAGCTCATTCACTAGCTAAATTTGCTCTTTCTTGCTCTTCTGATGTTGTTTGGAGAATAGAATGACTTAAGATCAAAACAACTGAGAAATGAAGCGAAGTTGCATGCTTATTAATACTCTTGGTTTTAAGTTATTGCTATTAATTTTTAAGTGTGTGTATTAAAATAGTTTAAAGTTGAACACTTATATAAATATTCTAGGACTAGTAAAATAATATATATATATAAATTAAATTATACAAACTCGTTAATATTAATTAACATGACACTTTACTATTGATTCACTTATTATTATATTATCTTTTTCACATATTGTTGTATTATTTTGTATTTATCGATCCAAATTACGTTATTGTATTTATAGTGCTATTGTCTTTTTATATTATTGATAACAAATTATCTTTATCTTTGTAAATATATTTACACTATTTTTTTTTAAAAAATATCTTCCGCTATTAATAAAATTATTATTTTTTATATGGTGCTATTAGTAAATTATTAGAAATGTAATAAAAAAATGTAACTTAATCTTATTATAAAAGGAAGAAAACACCTATACCCTCAAGTTTTAAAAGGGACTTATCCACTCCAATGATTTTTAAAAGGATAAAAGGATTCTGTCAAATGAAGGTTTCTACCAATTAAATAATGAAAATGGCAATCTTAAAACAAGATGTGTTTCAAAATTTAGAATAATATATATCATAATATAATTAGTTAAATCCAATGGCTGAAAAGGCCCCTGTAATCTCATACACTTGTGGAATTTCTCCAAACTTTCCCGTTCGCTGACTTCGAAGTTCGAATTCAATCCGTTGACCTAAATCCCCCAAATATCGATCTCAGGATCGTTATTTCTCATCTGTTTGGCCATTTCCAGTATGTTTTACAATTCAAAAATTTATTTTTGTTCAATTCAATCTGTTCTAATTTTACTTCCAATTTAAATTGCTATTCCATTGTTATTATTATGAATAATTTACGAGTTAATGGAGCCAAGCTACATGCAAAGCTTTAATTTTTTTTTCAAGTTTAAAGATGGAAGAGAAATTTTGATAGATTCATTATTGACTTCTCATGGGGTTTGTAGTGATCCCGTCGTGACTTTGAATGACGAGAGCGATGGATTTCGAGTTTTCAGAGCTTAGAGAAGCGGTGGAGAAGATAGAACTAGTGGACGGCCATGCACACAACATAGTGGCTTTAGACTCGAGCTATCCTTTCATCAATTCCTTCTCCGAAGCCACCGGTGACGCCTTATCCTACGCACCGCATTCCCTCTCCTTCAAGGTCGGTAACCTCGTCAATAGTTGACTTTTGGGTAACAGACACTTTAATTTTTGCTTTGCCCAGATAGTTGAATAAAGAAAAATTACTAGTTAGAAATGTTGGGTACATTTTTGCATACGAGGTTAGTTAGGTAGTTAGATGAGATGCCGTACAATTATATTACATAAAACTTTTTAAAGCTAGTAATGTAAGTAAGTTGATTGGAGTATTATGTGTACTACGTAAGTGGGATGAGGTTTCCTTGTTGATGTTTAGAGACCTTCACTATTTTTAGGTAAAAATACATATAGAAATGGGTAGTTAATTGAATTTATGATTCACCGAGGAGTTAAGAGAAAATTTGCACTTGGGATTTTTGCCAAAGTCACTATCACTATTTTCCATTGGATTTTCCTGCTACTTATTGCATTGCTAGGTCTTAAGGCTTGGTTATTACTGGGTTGCATTTAAATCACCAGATAATTACGTGAGAAATCTTGTTTTTCCTTTTAATTTTGTAGTATATATCAACATCTTGTAACTTGTAATATACACAGCCGGGGGGCCTCTATTCTGCTTGTACTTTATTATTATTATTATTGTTATTAATTTTAATGGCAGAGAAATTTGAGGAGTATTGCTGAACTTTATGGCTGTGAGCCATCCTTGCAAGCTGTTAAAGAATATCGTAGAACCTCAGGATTGGAATCCATTAGCTCAACATGCTTCAGAGCTACGAACATTGCTGCTGTACTCGTTGACGATGGACTACAGTTGGACAAGAAGCATGACATTGAGTGGCAGAAAAGATTTGTCCCGTTTGTTGGTAGAATCTTAAGAATAGAACGTCTGGCTGAGGAGATTATTGATCAAGAGAGAGCAGATGGATCTGTATGGACATTGGATATGTTCACTGAAACATTTTTGGATAAATTAAGGTTGGTTGCTGATAAAATTGTTGGCTTGAAAAGCATAGCGGCATACCGTAGTGGTTTAGACATTGATCCTCATGTCAATAAAAAAGAAGCCGAGGAAGGTCTTGCTGAAGTTTTGCGTGCTGGAAAGCCTGTTCGAATTGCAAATAAAAGCTTTATTGACTACATTTTCATACATAGTCTGGAGATTGCTGTATGCTTTGACTTGCCACTGCAAATACACACAGGCTTTGGAGACAAAGATTTGGATTTACGGTTGTCCAATCCACTTCATCTCCGAGCCATTCTCGAGGACAAGAGGTTTTCCAAATGTCGTATTGTGTTATTACATGCATCGTACCCATTTTCAAAGGAAGCCTCATATTTATCCTCTGTTTACGAGCAAGTGTACCTTGACTTTGGCTTGGCAGTTCCCAAGCTTAGTGCTCATGGAATGATATCCTCAATCAAGGAACTTTTAGAGCTAGCCCCAACGAAGAAGGTGATGTTCAGCACTGATGCCTATGCGTCTCCTGAAACTTATTACTTGGGTGCAAAAAGAGCCCGTGAAGTTGTCTTCTCCGTTCTACGTGATGCATGCAATGATGGGGATCTCTCGCTTGCTGAAGCTATTGAAGCAGCTAAAGACATTTTTGCTCAAAATTCTATCCAATTTTACAAGATAAATCTAGGTGTGAAGTCTTCTGGATCAAAGGATAATGTTCATCAAACCTATGTGAAGGAGTCTGATATGTCAGAAAACGGTGTTTCTCTTGTCCGCATTATCTGGGTTGATACTTCTGGACAACATAGATGTCGTGTTGTTCCAGTAAAGCGCTTCAATGATGTTGTTATCAAGAATGGTGTTGGTTTGACATTTGCTTGTATGGGAATGACTTCAGCTGTTGATGGTCCAGCCAATGAGACTAATCTAACTGGAACAGGTGAGATCAGACTTATGCCTGATTTATCAACTAGAAGGAGAATTCCATTGAAAAAAGAAGAAGAGATGGTTCTGGCTGACATGCATATCAAACCTGGTGAACCATGGGAATATTGTCCAAGAGAGGCCTTACGGAGAGCTTCAAGAATTCTGAAAGAAGAATTTAACTTGGTAATGAATGCAGGATTTGAAAATGAGTTTTATCTCTTGAAGAGTGTATTGCGGGAAGGGAAAGAAGAGTGGGTGCCAATTGACTCAACAAATTACTGCTCTGTATCAGCATATGATGCTGTTTCTCCTATATTTCACGAGATTCTTGTTGAACTTCAGTCCTTGAATATTGCAGTGGAACAGGTACATGCAGAAGCTGGGAAAGGTCAGTTTGAAATGGCTCTGGGTCACACTATTTGTACGAATGCTTCTGACAATTTGATTTTTGCTCGTGAAGTTGTAAGGGCTGTTGCAAGGAAGCATGGGCTGTTGGCAACTTTTATGCCAAAGTTTGCTTTAGATGACATTGGTTCTGGATCCCACGTGCATCTAAGTTTGTGGCAGAATGGAGAAAATGTGTTCATGGCATCTGGTGGATGCTCTCGACATGGAATGTCCAAAGTCGGGGAGGAGTTCTTGGCAGGCGTTTTGCATCATCTTCCTTCTATTTTGGCTTTCACAGCCCCAGTGCCAAATAGTTATGATCGGATACAGCCCAATACATGGAGTGGAGCATATCAGTGCTGGGGAAAGGAAAATAGAGAAGCTCCATTAAGAACTGCATGCCCGCCAGGGGTCCAGGATGGTGTTGTGAGCAACTTTGAAGTAAAAACTTTTGATGGCTGTGCCAATCCACACTTGGGCTTGGCTGCTATCATTGCCAGTGGAATTGATGGCCTTCAGAAGCATCTTCATTTGCCTGAACCTATAGATGAAAACCCTGCCAGTCTTGACGGAAATCTTCAGAGACTGCCTACATCACTCTCTGAATCTTTACATGCTCTTCAAAAAGATGATGTGTTGCGGGATATGATTGGTGAAAAGCTTTTCACTGCCGTAAAAGGAGTTCGTAAGGCAGAAATCAAATACTATTCAGAAAATAAGGAAGCATACAAGCAACTTATATTCCGCTATTAAACTCGTAAGGCAATCATTTCTGCCTTCTGCTCCATGAATTCTTCATTTTTGTGCTCTGCTTTGGCACTGTCCAAGGTTCAGTTAGAGGAAATGAAGAGGTTGAATTATGAAAATGCTCATCTTATCACTGCAACTGTTGTTTTGTTTTTGGAAAGTACATTTCATAACTCAGAAAACAAATTGTGAACATCTGCTGGTATTTTTTCCAGCCAAATAACATAAGATTGAACTCTTAAAGCCATTTCGGGTAAGATGAGCTTCCCTTTTCCATGTTTTTGAATTGTGCTCAGCACATTTATATCAACACATAGTTGTTTATTAAATGAATGCAGTTGATAATGTTTTATTGTAATATCAACCCAAGTTCACTTATTAAAGAAAAAAAAATTACCCTGTTAGCAATGTTTTCATAACAAGCTTCTTAGTTAGCAACATTTCAATTTTTTTCCAAGCTGAGTTGCTAAGTAGTTAGCTAGATCTTAGGAGTGCTTTTCACATGTATTATTAATTATTACAGTTTCTTTTTTCTTTATCACATGATATTCATATCAATGAGTATTTACTATTATATTCATTTATTTTATGTTGAAGGAGATAAGCATGATATATCAATCTTAGAAATTTTTCTATCCTCGTCTTTGTAATAGAAGCAAATAAGTGAGTACATGTTGATGCACTATAATTAGTGTATAGAGTAAAAGTTGAATGAACACATCTGTTGTGCTGTAATAGATTGACTGTATTTACCATAAGAGTAAAAGTTGTCAAAAGGAATGACCAAATCGTTTATTCAGTAACAGATTGATTGTTTTATCTCACACTTCTAATTTGTTTTAGATTTTCTACATTATACTGTTAGTTGTATGGGTACATAACCCACATTGAATTTTCGGAGATTTGCATAATACTTACTGCAATAGAGTACACTTCTATCTAAGGGTGAGCAAAAAAAATGGATAACCGAAAAATTGAATCGGCTGGTTTGATTTGATTCGGTCTTTTTTTGTCACAAAAAATTGATTCGATTTTTTTTTTTAAAAATCGATCAGTCCAATTCAATTTTTTTAAAAAAATAACCAAATTGAAAATTAGTTTTTTTTTAATTATTTAATAAAATATTTAAATTTATCTCAAATTAAATAAATTATAATTATGTTAATATGAAATAAATTCAAAAATTAGTTCAAAAAATAATTTACTAAATTATTTAGACAAATGAATTAAAAAAATCTACAATTTAAAATAAAAAAATTAAAAAACTCAAAAAATAATTCAAATTTTTAAAGACTTATATAATATATAAAAATAAATTTAGTGATTTATGTAATGTGCAATGATTTTTTTTTTTTAGTATATAATATATAACATGTAATATATATTAATTTAATCAATTTAATTTTTTAAAAACTTATATAATAAATAAGAATAAATTTAATAGCTTATGTTACGTATAATAAAAAAATTTAATTATATAATATTTAATGTGTAATGTAACGTATAATATATAATAATTTAATTAATTTAATTTTTTAAAAATTTATATAATATATAAGAATAAATTTAGTGGTTTATGTAAAGTATAATAATTTTTTTTGATTATATAATATATAATGTATAATGTAACGTGTAATATATATTAATTTAGTCAATTTAATTTTTTAAAAACTTATAATATATAAGAACAAATTTAACGATTTATGTAATGTGTTGTGAAATATTTTTTTATTATATAATATATAATGTGTAATGAACGTGTCGTATATATTAATTTAGTAAACTTAATTTTTTAAAGACTTATATAATATATAAGAATAAATTTAGTGGCTTATGTAACGTGTATTGAAAAAATAAAAAATGAATTAAAATAATATATTAAATTATTTGGACAAATAGATTAAAAAAGCCCACAATTTAAAATAAAAAAATTAAAAATTTGAACCAAATAGAACCGGTTTTATTAAATTATTTAGACAAATGAATTTAAAAAGTCTACAATTTAAAATACAAAAATTTAAAAAAATGTCAAAAAAATCAATTTAATTCGATTTAATTTTTTCCTTAACTAAACTGGTTTTGATTTTATATATTTACAAAATCGATTCAAACCGTGTCCACTTCTACTTCTATCTCGCACTATCATTCAGTTCTATGTTCTTGACAATGCAATTGGAAGTACCATTGCCTTTGCTTGCCCAAAGAATTCAATGCTTTTTTTACTATTCCTGCCTCTCTGTAACCCCATGCTATAGAATAAACATAAAGCAATACTGAATACATAATTCACTCTCAGTTCTTCAATTTTTGAACTTTGTCACATGCAAATGGATGTAATATCTAGAGCCAAGGCCAAGCTGCCTGCACTCCTATGATATAAATGAAGTATTCTATTTTTTGGACAATAGAGTGACGAGAGATATAAAGTGAAATTAGTGGGCTTACATACATACATATATTCTTTGTTGCCGAGAGCCAAATTGTTGCCAATATTTTCTTTCTTGCATTCGAGACTATGTCTATGTGCTTTGATTGAGCTGTCTTGGCATCATTATTGAATATTGAAATTGATCATCCAAAGCCACAACAATGCCCTTGCTTCTGGCCAACATCTTCTTTCCTTTCCTTCCCTGCTTTTCTTCTCCAAAAACAATTTCATATCGACAACAAAAATAAAAAACAAACAAACAAACAATTTAATTTTTATTATAAATTCATAAGATTTTAATTAAAATAAAACAGTACAAACTTACATGCTTTTACTGGACACGTAATCAAATAAAGGGATACGTGTCGTGTTCTCAGCAACCAAATGCATGCTTCACTAACACGTAAGCAAATTCGGTTGTAACGCCAGCATATCTTATTCCGCGTACAAAACCCGCGCCTATCGGATTAGCTCTCATCCAAAATCGCTCCCACCTCTCGTTCACCGTCCATTTCAGCTCCAACGGCCTCGATCAAAATCTAAAAACCCAAATACGTTACTTCGGAAAGCACGGAATCCTGTCGCTGTCACGCGATATTTAGTGCCCCCAAAACGAGCACATGGTGAGTCTTAAATCTAACGGCTGAGATTTGAAAAACACTGTATCACGATCACCATTCACCAACTTAAGCTGAGCTGCGGGCCCCCGTTGCTGACAAGCTTTGCTTTATAGTCGAGACTCTCTCATTCTCTCGAAACTCATTCTCTAGCTTTTGCATTTAGAGTCGCTCTTCAAGTTTCGGTGAGTAAATTTTTATTTTTTCGAATTCTTTTTTTAGTCTCAGAATTTTATTTTCAGTTTAAATTATTGCCCTAGTGTTCACGTTAATATTTTCCGATGATTTAACGGTGAGTTCTTGGGAAGCTTCACTCTCTTTTACGACGAATCGGATTTTTAGTTTAATTTTCTTTTTCGGTTTTTTTTTTTGTTTTTTCTGCTACGAAACGAGCAGGTTTTTTAAAAAAAAACAAATTTTATTTGTTTTGTTCGTTTATTTTTGCCTGTTTTGTTTATCATTGGACTGCTTAGTGCTGAGTAGTAAAATTTTTGTAATTTATAGATATTTTGCGCCACGGAAAATAATTTTGTTCATCATATATATATATATATATTATTGTTAATATTTTGAATTTGAAATGTGGATGAGGAATTCTTTTCTTTCATTTTTCAATGCTTTCAAAATGAGTAGGTAAAAGAAATTTTTTTTTGTTTATTTGTCCGTAGTGTTGGTTAGAGAACTGTTAAATAGAGAAAGATTGTGATTTAGATTTTTTTTTTCTTGTGTTTATTTATTTTGAACATAAATGTTAATGGTTTTGGATTGCTTACTTTGGAGATGAATTTTGAATGTGGAATTTACAGGTGAAAATGGGGACCAAAATCGAAGCTGTGGTGTTGTCCTTGTTCATTTCGACCCTTTTGTTTTCTCTTGTTGCTGCTTCCGTGTCTAGTGATGATGGATTCGTTAGGGTAGGGCTGAAAAAGATGAAACCGGACCCAAACAACCGGCTTGCTGCCCGGATGGAGTCCGAGCACGGAGAGGCTTTAAGAGCTTCTGTTAGAAACTACCGATTCAGTTATAATATCGGAGGTGGTCCGGATCCAGATATTGTTGCATTAAAAAACTATATGGATGCTCAGTACTATGGTGAAATTGGTGTTGGTACTCCTCCACAGAAGTTCACTGTAATCTTTGACACGGGTAGCGCTAATTTGTGGGTGCCTTCGTCTAAGTGCGTGTTCTCGGTAAGCTTTTAAATTTGAGTCTAGTTTGAATATGGGAGATTTGTTAATTGTAAAATAACTAGAGTAAATGGGAGGTTGGAGGATTATTGACTTTGCATTGTGGCTAGATTGCTTGTTACTTCCATTCCAAATACAAGTCAAGCCAATCAAGCACTTACAAGAAGAATGGTTAGTTTTCTGTCTCCACATACTTGAATTGTACACTTATCAACTTGAGAAGGAACATGTTTTATCATGACACAATATTGTGTATGAAGATGTATAACTGACACTATATTTACTGGTACTATATATTATGCTAGAAGTCAAATTGATGTTTTAGAACTTGCATGAGGTGTGATGGGGATCTATTCATAGGATTGACGAGACACTTTTAGAAATTTGTATTCTGAGAATTGTTTGGGATCATCAATGATGTAGGTGAGCCTGCTGCTATTCAGTATGGTACTGGAGCTATTTCTGGTTTCTATAGTTATGACAGTGTCAAAGTTGGTGACCTGGTTGTGAAAGATCAGGTAAGGTTCCTTGCCCTTTGCTCGTATAGTTCCAGTAGCTTTATTAGAGTATCATATATTGAATGTTGGTTTTTGGGCCCTTTCCTCTTCAGGAATTTATTGAGGCAACCAGGGAGCCTAGTCTCACATTTCTGGTGGCCAAGTTTGATGGCATATTAGGACTTGGTTTTCAAGAAATTTCAGTTGGAAATGTTACCCCAGTCTGGTAAGTTTGTGAATCCTCAATACCAATCTGCTGCTTCATAAAGTTTTTCTTAATATAATAGTAATCTCATGTTTCTGGTTCTGCACTTTTATGTCTTACAGGTACAACATGCTTAAACAAGGCTTAATTAAAGAACCGGTCTTTTCATTTTGGCTTAACCGCAATCCGGAGGATGATGAAGGTGGTGAAATTGTGTTTGGTGGGGTTGATCCACGCCATTTCAAGGGCAAGCACATATATGTTCCTGTGACACGTAAAGGCTACTGGCAGGTGGTGAAATTGTTTTTGCTTGTTGATAGCATATGCTTGAGCAACACTTTAACATACATTCACTAAGTTTGTTCTGATTTTTTTTCACACTATTTTTTGTTTGATAGTTTGACATGGGTGATGTTCTTATTGGTGGTAAACCCACTGGTATGTTCTTCTTCATACCTGTAATCTGTAACAAGAGAACTTAAATGAAATAATTAAGAGTTTCATAATTTGACAAACAGTTTATATTTTTAGCGAAAAAGGCAAGGGTAGGAATGACACGGGTAATCTCTGCCCATGTTGTTGTGTTGTTCTGACATCCAGATACTGTTTTCCAGGATTTTGTGCTGGAGGTTGTTCGGCAATTGCAGATTCTGGAACATCTTTGTTGGCAGGTCCAACGGTATGAATCAAATGCTTCAAATAGTCGGCTTTTAGGATATAAAAAAAAAACGATTGACTTAATTTCCTGTAGTTGCTAAATGAAATTCTCTCTCCCTCCCTCTCTTCAGCCTGTGATTACCATGATAAATCAAGCCATTGGAGCCACCGGAGTTGTTAGTAGGGAATGCAAGGCAGTTGTTGAACAATATGGGCAAACCATTTTGGATCTGCTTCTGTCTCAGGTAAGTGCTTACTTTGATTTTATTCTTAATACCTATTTCTGATTGGAAATTGATTGATTCCATCTATCGTCAATGTGTTGCCCTGACTTTAGTTTTATTAACGTATACATCAGGCACAGCCTAAGAAGATCTGCTCCCAAATGGGATTGTGCACCTTCGATGGAAAACGTGGTGTTGGGTCAGGATCCTAGGATATGCTTTTCTGATTATTCCTCAGCATTTAAGAACCTTTTTTTTCCTTCATATTTTTATTATCTTTGATTTGGGAATAAATGTCGCTGCCATATTTGTGACAGTTGTGGTAATGTGAAATGTGTTCTTATAGTTTGGGCATTGAGAGTGTTGTGGATGAGAGCAATGGCAAATCCTCTGGGATTGTTCGTGATGCTATGTGCTCTGCTTGTGAGATGACAGTCGTCTGGATGCAAAACCAGTTGCAGCAGAATCAAACTCAAGACCGCATATTGAACTATGTCAATGAGGTGAGATGAACATGATATTAAACTCAGTATCTCTGGAGGCATTTCTTCTTATACTCATTTCATTTAGGCCGTTTTTACAGCTTTGTGACCGAATGCCAAGTCCAATGGGAGAATCAGCTGTTGATTGTGATAGGCTCTCTTCCATGCCTCCTGTTTCCTTCACTATTGGTGGCAGAGTTTTTGTCCTTGCTCCACACGAGGTAGGATGTAATTGCAGCTTTTACTCGGTTCTTGATTCCTAATCACTCCCCTTTGTATAAATCAACTCACGGCATTCATTCTTGTTGGGATAATCAGTACATTCTCAAGGTGGGCGAGGGCCCTGTAGCTCAGTGCATTAGCGGATTTACTGCTTTGGACATTCCTCCTCCTCGTGGACCTCTCTGGTATTCTTTTCACTTCTAATCATACATTTACATTCACAAACTGAATGGCATATCGTCCTTAATCTCGTCTGTTTATTACTGGAGTGATATTAAAATTTTTCCCTTTTGTTGATTCAGGATCCTGGGAGATGTTTTCATGGGTCGCTACCACACAGTCTTTGATTTTGGTAATCTGAGAGTTGGCTTTGCTGACGCAGCATAAATTATCAACCTCAGAGCCTCTCCTCTATCTTGTGATCCATCATCTTTATCCGCAAGGGGGTTAAATGTTATGTAATCTTGTAAACGGAGTGTATTGGTAAAATGTTGAAGGTGTTGGCCTCAGCCTGAATGGTTAAAACGACTTCATGTTTGCTTGTAAATATTTCCGGTGTTGTTTATGAAGTGGAATGTAATGCTTGCTTCAGTTCCTGAAACATAAACAACTATTATGCTTCGCCTAAACTTTTATTATTCACCCAAAAATGCTAAGAACAGATTACAAATGAAAGAGACGAGATGAAGGAAAAAGAAAGCATCAGGAGATAAACCACATCCACTTGAACTAATTTCACGATAGTGGGTTAATTTGTAATAAATGTTTGTTAAAATTACAATACTAATACTAAATGAAGTAAATTAAAGTAAGATTAAATTTAAATATTTGAAAATTTTAGATTAATTAAGATATTTTAAAAAATAATTAAGGAAATAAGTATTATAAATTTATATGGTTAATAAAATTTTATATTATTTTATTTGTATGGTTTTAATTTGTTGAAACTAAATATGAATACCCGCCTCCCTTATTTAGTTTTACAAATAAGAATAAAAAATTAATTAAGTATTTGATCAATTGTTGAGAGTTTACTGTGTTAGAGAGTTAAGCAAATAATAAATTCAATAAAGAGTGTGTGAGAGTTAAGTTGTGAGTGTTGTGTTATAAGTGAGAAAGAGTGAAAGTTTCTAAAATTTGTATTGTAAGTTTTGAGTTTGTAGTATTAATAAAAGTATTCCATTTGTGCTCCATTATTCTCAACAATTGGTATCAGAGCCGGACTGTCTGGAACCGCTCAAGTTGTAGGATTTCTAAAAATTCTGAGTATGCTCTGTGGTTGCAGTTTTGACTCGTCTTCCACATCAGAAAGGGTTTCTAGAAATTGTGAGTGAGTGAGCTTCTGTGTGTCGTGAGTAGTCTGTGACTTTGCAAGTTTGTTGACAAAACTTGTTTGATATTACTGAGGTACTACCAACACGATGGGTGACCTTCAAGTCGTTGGAGGAATCAAGAAACTCAATAACCAAAATTATAATACATGAGCGATGTTGATGGAGTCTTACCTTAAAGGCCAAGATCTTTGGGAGGTCATTGGTGGGAATAAAGTGAAGCAGCCAACAGACGAAACCACTTTAAAGAAGTGGAAGGTAAAAACTGGTAATATTATATTCGCCATTAAGACCACAGTTAAAGAAGAAATGTTATAGCACATAAAAAAGGCTAAGACGCCAAATGAAGCATGTGACACTTTTGCATCACTTTTCTCAAAGAAAAACAACACGCGACTACAGCTTTTAGAGAATGAACTGTTGTCAATTGCACAACGCAACATGACGATAAACCAATACTTCACAAAGGTAAAGTCCTTGTGCTGTGAAATATCTGAGTTAGATCCTGCCGCTTCTATTGCTGAGACTAGGATGAAAAGAATTATCATCCATGGTTTGAGGCCCGAGTATAGAAGTTTTGTTACTGCTGTACAAGGCTGGCTAACCCAACCATCTTTCATATAGTTTAAAAATTTGCTTGCTGATTAAGAGGCGATTGCCAAGCAAATGAGTGGGGTCTCTTTAAAAGGCGATTAAGAAGCACTCTACATCGACAAAAGGAAATGTCAATTTAAACAACGTGTTGGTGAAGGATCTAAAAGATATGATGACAAGATAAAGAGTCATCACCAAGAAGATAGCTTATAGACAGGGGGAGTATGGAGGACTGGCAACAATAGTAATCATTCTAACCAAAAGAAAAAGTTTGAAGGAAAATGTTACAATTGTGGAAAAATAGGACACATGGAAAAAGATTGTTGGTTCAAGAAAAGGTCTGCTGAAGGTAATGCTGCCACATCAAACTCAGAAAGAAAAAGTGAAGATGAGTGAGATGCTGAAGCGTCTATCGCTATAGAGGAAGAAGACCTACCACTCTCAGTGATAATGCTTGGATGGATTGATTATGAAAATAATTAGATCGTTGATTCAGGATGTTTGAATCATATGACTGGTGACGAAGAAAAGCTACAAGATATGACTAAGTACAAAGGAGGTCGTGTGGTGGTGACAGCCAACAACTCAAGATTGCCTATAGCTCACATCGGTAACACAGTCTTTGCACCTCGTTACAGTCCTAACAAGGTAACACTTCAAGATGTCTATCATGTCCCTGGTATGAAAAAGAATCTATTGTCAGTATTACAATTAACATTTTCTAGGCACTATGTCTTGTTCGGTCCATAAGATGTTAATGTGTACCAAGATTTAAAAATTACAGGAACACCAACAATGGAAGGACGACGACTAGAGTCGGTTTATATACTATTAGCAGAGTTAGCTTATGTAGACAAGACTCGAAAGAATGAGACAGTAGATTTGTGGCATTCACAATTAGGACATGTAAGTTATCATAAGCTAAAAGTGATGATGAAAAGGCAATGCTTAAAGGTCTACCTCAACTTGATGTGAGATTGGATATAGTATGTGCGAGATGTCAGTACGGCAAGGTACATTAACTACCATATGAGGAGTCAAACTTTAAAGCTAAGGAGCCATTGGAGTTAGTTCACTTTGATGTGTTTGGACATATCAAGCAACCATCAATTAGCGGCATGCGGTATATGGTGACATTTATTCATGACTTCTCGAGGTATGTATGAGTTTTCTTTATGAAGAAAAAATCAGATACTTTTTTATGTTCAAGGAATTTAGAGAAACAACTGAAGGAGAAGTCGGAAGGAAGATTTATTGTCTCCACACAGATAATGGAGGAGAATATACCTCTGATGAGTTCTTATAATATCTTCGATGAAATAAGATACGACATTAGTTTACATGTGCCAACACACCACAATAAAATGGTGTTGCAGAAAGGAAGAATCGACATCTCGCAGAGATTTGTAGAAGTATGTTACACGCAAAAAATGTACCAGGAAGATTTTGGGCCGAAGGAATGAAGATTGTAGTCCACGTGATTAATAGGCTTCCTCAACCAAGGTTAGGGTTCATATCACCATTTGAGAAGTGGGATATGAAACCTACAGTTAGTCATTTTTAAGTATTTGGTTGTATATGCTATATGTTTGTGCCAAATCACTTGAGAAACAAATTCGACAAAAAGGCAATTAGGTACCTTTGTTGGATGTGATAACCAGCACAAAGGATGAAAATGTTGTGACCATACTAGTGGGCGGTGCTATACGTTAAGGAATGTGGTGTTTGATGAAGTATCTTCATGGCGGTCGCCATAAAAAGAGGTGCTTCTAGATTCAAAAGAAATAGAAGAACGACTACAACAAAAGATAGATAAGCAAATTGCTGAAATCCAACCGAGCCAAGAAGACCTTGATAATGGAAGCAGTGATGACAACACCGAGCAAGAGATAACTCAAAGTCCTTGACAAACTGGCATCTATCAACAACCAACAACGGAGGTGAAATATGAAGGAGCAGAACCTGCAACCCCTCAATCTCATCCTTAAAGGTCAATAAGAATACGAAAGCCTAATATCAAATATTGTAATGCAGCTATGGCGAAAGAGAAAAATGTTAAGGAGCCTGAGACTTTTAAAGAAGCATCACAGAGCTCTGAATGGATTAAAGCTATGGAAGAAGAAATCATAGCGTTAGAGCAAAATCAAACTTGGAATTCAATGCCAAATGCAAAGGATGTGAAACCCATATTTTGTAAGTGGGTGTATAAGATCAAAAGACGTCTTGATGGATCAGTGGAAAGGTATAAAGCTCGATTGGTAGCTCAATGATTTGCTCAACAGTATGGACTAGACTATGATGAAATGTTTAGTCTAGTAGCCAAGATCACCACAATACGAGTTCTACTTGCACTGACAGCTAGCAAAGGTTGGATATTGTGACAAATGGACGTAAAGAATACTTTTTTACATGGAGAGTTAGATCGGGAGATTTACATGATTCAACCAATTAGTATTGAAAGCAAATTTCATCCTGATTATGTGTGTAAATTAAGAAAAGCATTATATAGATTAAAGCAAGCTCCGAGGGTGTGGTATGGTAAAATTGGAGAATTTCTAACACATGGTGGTTACTCTATAGTACCAGCTAATTCGAGCTTGTCCGTCAAAGCTAATGAAAAGAAACTTGTAATTGTGCTAGTATATATGGATGACTTAATTATTACTGGAAATGATGAAGAAGAGATTCGTCGAACAAGAGAGAATTTGACGGTTCGCTTCTAGATGAAAGAGTTTGGACAACTTAAGCATTTCCTTGGGCTCGAAGTCACTCAGACAGTAGAAAGAATTTTTCTAGGACAATAAAAATATGCCAAAGATTTATTGCAGAAGTTTGGGATGCTAGAGTGCAAGCCTATCTAAACACCGCTAGAAATCAATGCTAAGTTGTGCGGTCATGAAGGAAGGAATTTAGAAGATGAAACTATATATCGACAACTGGTAGGAAGTCTCATTTATTTGACATTGACTCGACCAGACATTTCTTATGCAGTTGGAGTAATAAGTCGATACATGCAAAATCCTAAAAAATCTCACTTAGAAGTAGTTCGACGGATATTGAGATATGTGAGAGGCACAATTGACTATGGTTTCTTCTACAAGAAAGACCAAGATTGTAAAATAGTTGGCTATTGTGATGTTGACTATGCTAGAGATCATGACACACGACGTTCGAGCACTAGGTATTTTTTCAAGATTGGTTCAGGAACAGTCTTTTGTTGCAGTAAAAGGCAACCGACTATATCATTGTTAACTATTGAAGCTAAGTACAAAGCAGCAATAATGGAAGCTCAAGAAACTACATGGTTGATGCAGTTGATAGAGGATTTATATCAGCCAAGAGATTATAAAATGTTAATATATTGTGATAATCGGTCAGTAATTTGTTTGGCAGAAAATTCAGTTTTTCATGCAAGAACAAAGCATGTGGATGTGCATTATCACTTTATGCGGGAGAAAGTTTTGCAAGAAGAAATTGAGTTGCTGTATATTAAAACTGAAGATCAAGTGACTGATTTATCCACAAAATGTTTGGGTGTTAATAAGTTCGAAAAGTTTCGAAGACAAGTCAACGTAGTTAGAAGAATAGAAGTTGGTGTTGAGGGGGAGTGTTAAAATTACAACACCAAATGAAGTTAATTACAACATCAAGCCTAAGATTAAGCCCAAATATTTACAAGCTCAAATTCTTGAAATTTCTAAATTATGTAAGATATTTTAAAGTTAATAATTAAGGAGATAAGTATTATAAACTTATGTGGTTATAAATTTTTATATTATTTTATTTGTGTGGTTTTGATTTGTTGAAACTAAGTATAAATACCCCCCTCCTTCATTTAATTTTGCAAGCAAGCAAGTTAAGAATAAAGAGTTGATCAAGTATTTGATTAATTGTTGAGAGTGTAGTGTGTTTGAGAGTTTAGCAAATAATAAGCTCAGCAAAGAATGTGTGAGGGTTGAGTTGTGAGTGTTGTGTTATAAGTAAGAAAGAGTGAAAATTTTTAAAATTTGTATTATAAATTTTAAGTTTATAATATTAATAAAAGTGTTCTATTTTCATCTCTTTTAAAAATTTAATAATAAAATTATTCTCTTTAAAATAAAAAAGTGTGCTTTTCTCTTTTAAGAATTCAATAAGAAAAATCTTATCTTTAAAATGATAAAATTAATGAAAGAATCATTATTTCTTAAATTATAAAATAAATAAGAGATTTAATATTTTTTAAATTAAAAATTAGTGATTATATTTTCTAAAAAGATTCTATCTACTAAATCCCACCATACTCGTAAAAAGAGTCTATGTCAATAAATCAATTTGTCATTTTAATGGATAGACATCCAATTCTCTCTATTATATCTATGCGTTGATTTTTTTCTCTTTTTCTTCTATTATTTTTTGTACTGCCTATAATGGCTTATATTGTTGCCTATATGAGTAATAATTATTAAATAGTATACACGAGTGAGATCGAAGTTGATGTAAGTTTGAATTTAATTAAATGATTATATATTTAGTGTTGTTGTGTCTTTTTATCTTTATTTTGTTAATTTCAATTAAATTATTTTTAATAAAATAAATAAATTTAATTCATTATCTTAAAAATTGTTCAAATTCTGATTTAACAATGAGGATGAATCTTTTATTATTATTATTATTATTATTATCATCAGGGATTGGATATCAAAGACAAAGAAGGATTAAGAGTTATTTTCCAGTGCTTGAATTTAAAATGCGGGTGATTTAAATATTGTTAGAAACTTGGCAAGCTTGGCACAATGGTGACAGTAAAAGGAACCCCAAAGAGGCCTTTCACACACCCAATCAGAAGTAGATGTGATTGCGAAACAAAAGCAAAGTATTCGGCGACTACAGTTACGAGAATCATTGTGGTGGGCTTCAAGACTTTTCGCCAAAACCGAAAGGTGAATCATGAAACTGAGAAGGTAAAAGAAAAACGAGGCAGCTGCTGCTGGCAGTGGCCTGTGGTGGCCGGCACATGAAGCAAAAGCACAACTAGTTATATGATTGGGTTGGCACGCAAACTCTCGAAAAGCATAAAACTATAAAGATTATAACTAAGTAGTGAAGGTGCATTGTAATTTGTAAAGATCAAGAAAGAGATGGTGAGCTGGGAATTTGGTTATTTTACTTGCTTTGAATTGCCCTCTTTGAACTACATTCCAAACGTTCTGTTTCAGGAGATTCTTTGCTTTTGCTGGAGCTTTTGTGTGCTTTTGCTCTTTTGGCTTTGGTGTTCTTTTGTTTGATTCTTCTCGTAAACTTCTCCTACAATCCAAGAAAGCAACTACTAAGCTCTAGAAGTTGGTTAATTGGGTTGCCCTTGGCAGCTTTATAATTTCTTATAATTATATAAGCATGATACCATTTCAAAATTGGCCAATTTTGGACATAAAGCAATAATTACTCAACCCATTTGATTTTTTGGATAAATGAATTATTCAAGTAGTTATAGAAAAAATATAGTGATAATCACACTTTTTATTTTTATTAATGTTAAAATTTTGAGTTGGAATATTACTTCCTCAAGATGAAAAGAAAAAGAAGTTATTTTTAAATGAATTGACTTTCTCACTTATAATAATATTAATTCATGAAATTACTAAAAGTCAAGGATTTAAAACAAATAAAAAAAATAAAGGTTTATTGCATATTAATTAACTATATAAACATTAACATTTGCCAAAATAAATTATAAATGAAAAAGCAAAAGGTCGAGTAAGTTATTACTCGACCCACTATAGTGGATAACTTAATTGACACTCAAATTTTAAATATACTGACTTCCAAAGTTGTAATGGTATTGATTCATGGCATCACTAGAAGTCAAGGTTTGCTTCTTAATTATCTACAATTAATTAATTAATTAAACCTTAATAATGTCAAGCTAGCACTCTAGAGTCTAGACTAAACTACTATTAAATTAGAAATTAGAAACTAATCAAAATGGATTAGAATATCCCATCCAATGATCCCCCCAATCCATTGTATTCTCTATGCTCAAATTTCCAATGAACGAGATGTTCTCAAAGAGCGCGTGACACCACGTGGGCAGTATAATTCAAAATTCATAGCTAAGCTAACCACGCCGCCCATATCGGGCCAAAGTTTTTTCCGTCACCCTCCTTTTGCCACGTGGAGGCCTTAGCTTTAATGAGATTAAAGAAACGGCCGCCGTCCATTGGACACAAAGTAATAAAGTGAAGTGTTTTTAAAAAAAGGAAAGCATGCTTCTTGCATTAAAAGCCAACCATATGAAAGCAACACACACAACAAGCCACGAGGTCATGCATATAAATAATTGGGAGCGTCCAACAAACTAAATAGATAGACCCAACAAATTTTTATTTCTATTCTTCCACATCGCTCTCAAAACTTGCTAAAAATGGACTGGACCCGTGGTAGAACCGTCGGCCGAGGCTCAACCGCCACCGTCTCGATTGCCGTGGCTAACCGATCCGGTGAGGTCTTTGCAGTCAAATCAGCTGAGCTTTCAATGTCGGAATTCCTTAAGAGGGAACAAAGAATTTTGTCTACATTGGTGTGTCCTCAAATTGTGGCATATAAGGGGTGTGATATTTCATCTGAAAATGGTAAGCTATTGTATAATATTTTCTTGGAATATGCGGCCGGTGGCACGCTCGTTGATGCGATTTGCGTCCACGGCGGTGGACTGGAAGAGGGAAGAATCCGATCATACACAAGGGCAATATTACTTGGCTTGGAGTACCTTCATTCTAATGGAGTAGTGCATTGTGACATTAAGGGTCAAAACATTTTGGTCACTAATGGTGGGGCAAAAATTGCGGACTTGGGTTGTGCTAGGCGTGTTGATCACGAGGTGTCAAATGTTGATTGGGGATCCACGACGCCAATTAGTGGTACACCTGCTTTCATGGCACCTGAGGTGGCGCGTGGCGAAGAACAAGGCTTCCCTGCTGATGTGTGGGCTCTTGGCTGTACCGTTCTTGAGATGGCAACCGGGCGGGGGCCTTGGGCGGATGTTTCTGACCCGGTATCCGCCATGTACAGGATTGGATTTTCAAGTGATGGGCCGGAAATTCCAAGGTTCATGTCAAAGAAAGCTAAAGATTTCCTGAGCAAGTGTTTGAAAAGAAACCCAGCAGAGAGATGGTCAGCCAGTGAACTTCTTGAACACGACTTTGTCGAAGACCAAAACTTTCTCCTGGCAGAGAATCAAATTTATAATCTGGAGACTCCAACAAGTGTGTTGGATCAAGGCATTTGGAACTCAATTGAGAGATTAGAGACAACTTGGAATTCGACCGAAGAAAGTTGTTCAAATTCTGCTAAGGACAGAATCAGGCAATTGATCAGTGAAGGAAATTCAGAAATGCTCAGCTGGGCATGGGATGGAACTTGGATCACTGTGAGAAGCAACGTCAGCAAAGAGCCAGATTGCAACTTGTCATCTGTAAACGAAGTCTCAAGTGGTGGTGGGGTTGGCAGAATTTCGGACACTGAAGAATATAACTTGGATATTCCTGATGACGAGTCCATTATTATTATTAGTAGTGAGATAATTAAGTGTGACACTAGCAGTAAAAGCAGCAGCAGCAGGCGTGAAAGAAGCTCATCAATGGCATGTAAATTAACAAATGATAAATTATGTACAAATCTTGATTTAAGGAATAAAAATTTTTGCTTTCGAATTCTACAAGCATGCACTACCCTCTTTCCTTTTCTTTTTCTTTTTCTTTTTTTGCTCCAACCCTTAACAAGCTCTAAGAGCCATATTCTCTGTTTCTAGCCCATAATTAGGTTCAAATTCGAATGACCACATTCATGCTTGGGGATCTTAGTCATCTTTACAACGAGGCAAAAAGAGGATGATGCAGAAGAAATGGAGCTGGGTCTCGGTAATTTAAGGCAGGTTTAGTGGTGCATGCAGCGGGCCTGCAAACCTAAAACATGACTAAAGCAAAATCAATTGCATGTTTATATCTCCACTAATCGATGAATAATTTTGTTAAAAGGACAAAAGCACATAGAATAATTTGATGGCTGGTTGCTTTTCAAAATCCGCATTGGGTATGATTGTTCATTTATTTCGTTAAACACAAACACAAGCGTTTCAGTTTCGAGAAAATCTTTCTTATACGAGGTTATTCTTATAAAATCATTCTTATACGATGTACTAAATTTTTTTTCTTCTAATTACATGCTTCTAATTAGAGAAATTTTTTGACAATGAATATATTTATGTTGAAAATTATCTAATAAATTAGTAATTGAAATAAATGAGAAGATACATGTCATAAGATTATTGAATAATTGTGCTATCTCTGATGTACTAAATTTTTTCATATTAATTTATTGCTAAAAGCAGAAACCAATCTTACCTCTCTGACCAGGCATTCCACAAATTTTACCCACATGAAAAAGCTACCTCTCTTTTCAACTTTTCTTTCTATCTCTCTCTCTCTTTTCTTTTAGGAAATTAATTTCTTGGTACCTAGAAAAAGCTGTCTAAATTATCTTCAATTTGCTTCATGATATGAATGGCAGATGAGTTGCCTTTGCTCAACTTGACACTTTTGATAAGATTTAGCACCCTTCAATTTAGGGACTGCCAAACGAGAATTTAGAAGCAGGGATCTTATGATAAGCATCTTCTCTAAGTTAATTAATATGCTTAAACGACGGTCTATGGTTAAAGTTATTTCTGACTTCCAAAAATATTATTATTATTATTTTGTCGTTCTCCTTTTAAGTTTATTCTCAAATGATCGAATTTTTTCTTTTTCTGGAAATGAAATTGTGCGAGTGAACAATTTTATTTCTCAAAAGCAAGCGTTTCAATAAATTAAATGAATTAAGGGACCTTAAACCCTTTTGGGAACCAAGAAAATTTCAAGGTGCATGCAGTGGGATAATTATATATTACCGGATTCAAATTCCATATGTAGATATAATTAAGACTAGCATGTTGCTTGTTTGCCTTTTTATTTCTTCTCACAATTGCTATAATTTGGCTTTTCACAGCAGGCAAGATTAGAAGATATAAGCTTCGATAATTAGAGGCATCGAAAGAGCCGAGTTTTTGAAGAACTCGCCTTGTACATATGTATGTAGTATATTAATGAAATTATTGTTGTAAATACTTTTTATTATGTGAGCAGCCACGCTTTCCTATGGAAGATTTTGAGTGAGCCCAAGACCAGGGGCCACTCACAAGATAATTTGCCCCGTGCTCAGCATGCTCCCTTCCACAGCCTTTCTCGCTATGGCGGCTGGCACTTTTAACACAAGCATCACTCTCAATTCTATACACTTTGCGGGGTCTCTTTCCCTTTCACACGGTGAAGGCTGAGTTTTTGCATCATGTTGGAGTCAACTACTTGGATGCTCCATGGATATCATTTCTTCTTTTGCTTCAATCAGCTCCAGTAACTGTTCTCAACACACAGTTTCATATCCAGTTCATTGGTGGGTACTTGCCATTCCAGTGATTCTACTCGATATCAAAATCTATGGGCAGTGGTTTACAACAGAGAAGAGATTCTTATCAGTACTTGCAAATCCAACTAGCCAGATATCAGTGATAGCGAACTTCGTGGTTGCAAGAGCAGCAGCACAAATGGGATGGAAAGAGAGCGTTGTGTGCATGTTTTCTCTTGGATTGGTGCACTATATGGTGCTCTTTATAACGCTTTGTCAGCGTCCATTGGGCGGCAATTGCTTTCCTTCCGATACTCCGGCCGGCTTTCTTCTTGTTCTTTCCTGCACCAAGCATATGGAAAGTTTAGCTTGCAACTCGATTCAGGAGCTTTTGATACCACATCGAAGATGCTTTTCTTCTTGTCTTTGTTCCTCTTCACATCTCTGGTAATTTTACACCGGAAGTTTAACCATCATATGTTTAGAAATTCTCAAGTGCGAACGCAGACACGATTTATATAACACTATATAGCTCTAAAAGGATATCAGTTTTTTTAGCTACAGACCACTGTTTTGAGCAAAATAAAAACACGTGAATCTCGTTCACATTTAAAAACGTGCGAACATCTACAGTAAAGAATAACTCATCATACGAATTCTTCTGTCTTGCACATTCAATAGCTCTAATTAATCTGTCATATTTTCTAGCAGGCATGTAGACCAGTTCTTTTCAAGAAATCTACGAGGAAATGCAATGTTGCGTGGTGGGCTTACTCATTTACCTTAACATTTCTTGCTCTAGCCTCTGTGGAATATGCCCAAGAGGTGGAAGGTCATGCGGCACCTGGACTAATGCTTGTGTTATCATCACTATTAGTTCTAGTTTTCCTTGGCTTGATGCTGCTCACAGCAGCCAAGACCAATAAGCTTTTGCATGAAGATGATCCCGTATTGAGTTTTGTTAATAATTCAAAATCGAGAACTTCTGCTAATGCAATGATGGTCGAAATTAATCACCGGTCAATTTCCCTTTCCTGAAGGAGCACGAATCGCTTATAAATTACGCCTCACTCCACAAAAATCACTCATCAAAGGCTATTTCTCGACATTCCACTTCAAAGTTCTAGGAGCATATGTGATAATTGTATATAATGAGAAAATAAATAAAAATAGGCAGTAAAATTTCTCTTTTACAATGCACAATTTGTCAGCACAAGATTCAGCCATTCTACTTCAGCACTTAAATCTACTGATACGGAACATACAAAAACCCTTTTTTTTTCTCCCTCATTTTTGCTTTTTTCACCTGAAAATTCTCTTTAACAGTTACAACATTGCGTCCACGATAAATGCAACCAACAAAATCAATAAAAATCTGCAATATGGAAACTATGGAAAATGTAAAGGAAATTGAGCTATTTGGCAGATGGTTAATGTTAGTTCCTTAGGTATTCTTCTTGCTACCTGAATGAGACAATTTCCAGTCCAATGATTGCAATTGATTCAGCAGATTTTGGTTCTCCTCAAGCAAACGATCATACTCAAGAAGGAATCCTTCAGATTGCTTCCTTAAAGCAACTGCATTGGTTTCTGCAGCAGTTACCTCTTTTGATTTTGTCTCAAGTTCAGATTCCAACTGCTTAAGTTTTGCCTTCAGTGTAGTCATCTCATCCTCGGAGGCTTTGATTTCCTCTGAACCACCAGCTTTCCCATCCTCAAACCCTCGACTTTGTTTCTTTACAGCCTCCATGCTCTTCCTTCGCATGCGGAGTTCTCTAATATAATGATGTAGTCTGTCTATCATTAAAGCAAGGAAAAGGGAGGCTCCTGCAAGCAATTACCCAAGTTAAATACAGCTCCAAGGGCCAACAAGGAAGTTACAGGACAACCGAGAATTCAAAATAAAACACAAAGACCAATCCCGAACATGAAAACTAAGTTCTTAAAAGAATTTGATAGACTCACAAACCATGAGTTCTCTCACTTAAAAGCACCAGCATAAGACATCATCAAACAGCGATTTCTTCTCTCTTTTAATACAGATTGTGGAAACATTACACAACAACCCAGCATTCTCATGTAATCTCACATAGATAGAATCACACCACACATTCTGAAATTAGAGCCGGCAGACAATACTGTTTTTACATATGTACCATTTTATAAAACGTCAGAATTACCAACCTCTATCAAATGATTAACCTCAGATTTGCACTCAACTGAACATTCATTCTTAAACAAAATACATTTTTAGCTGGAAAGATTTTCCACCATATTTGGAGTTCCACAAGTCTCACAACATCACTGCAGTATTCTTACAATTGACAAGGATCATGCTCTTTATGGCTAAAATCTACATGCAGAGGACAGGGACCACTCAGTTTCCAGAAGTAGTTATTTTTTATGGCGTAGGTGAAGTAAGAAGAAAACTTTTAGATTTGTTTATACAAAAATTTTGAGCAAGTTAAAATTTGTATGTTGATCTGCACATATAGGTCCCTCACAAGAAAGAAAACCACTCTTGGTAAATGACAATCCATAATGATACATCAAAGGCAAAACATCATTGATAAATGCAGGCCCAATTCACCAATGTGAATTCTTAAACCTTACATATTCAACCTTTGGGCACACGGAATGCTATGGGCACCTAAATTTAGTGATCTTCTAATTCGATTGGTCAGAGCCATTGCCTAGTCCTATGGTAAAATTTTATAGGACCGTAAGGATCACTTTTTGTACTTAGAACCTTCATGAATATACTGGATGACATAGTCGCCACAGTTACCAGGACTAAATATTGATTACTGCAAATTCAAAATTATGATATTTTCGATTAATGTCAAACAAACATATCCTCAAAACAATGCAAGCTTCAATCTTCCATTCACAAATTGACATCATAAACAAAACAATAGTTTCAAGGGGGTAAAAAGAATTCACAAAAGAACCATCATCACCTATCATTCACAACCACTTAAAACAAAAATCCGAACACAACCCACTACCCAAAACTCCAAATCAGGCACATTCCAATCCAGATTACCAATCAAGACCCTACAAAAATAAAAACTTTAAGAACCACAAATTATAGGAAACACGAATCAAGAAATTAACAAATACCCATTAGAGTGGCTTCAAGGAGATGCTTTGCCATGAGGACCTGGTCCGTCGGATTGACCGCTCCTGCATCATCGATCCAACGCTTCTGGATCTCCAGCATACTGTACACACTCGAAATCAGCATAACAGAGACCGTTCCCGCCACCGTTTTGATCACCACAGGGCCGCGGCCGCGCTTGACCCGATCAAGGCTCGTGATCACAAGCTTCCTTAACGGTGTCTTGAACAATAGCAGCATTATCAACGCCATCTCTGAAAACAGCACCGTGAACAATAGCTGTTGCATCTTTCTTAGGCTATACTTGATGAATGAGAGTTGAAAAAGTTGTTATTTTTCTTGGCTTTTAGGATCAAGGGAATTGAAAGAGGAAGTGGGTAGGAGTTAATGAGATTGAATTGAGTAAGTATGGGAGCAAAATGAAGAGAAATTGAAGAGAGGAAGAAGGAACGTTATGGACTTCGCATTGGTTGATACGGTCTTGGCCTTTGTCTTTGCTTTAGGATCTTGCTCGTGAGTTGCTTTATTTTTGTTTTTTTTTTAATTGAAGAGCACCGTTAGGGCTTATTTGAGATTTCGCCTAAATTTATAAATTCTCTATTTTTTTTTAAAAAATATATAATTTCTTAGTTTCGAAATCGTCTATTATTTTTCTTTTAAATTTTTGTCAAAATCTCGTAAGAGATTAATTCGTGTGAACCAAAGCTTTATTAAGAAATTAAAACATATTTAATTAATTTTTAAAAGAAAAATTATCACTTTCATCTTCTTTTTTTTATATTAATTTACTTGTTAAGTTATATATATATTTTAAATATCTAATAACATTCTTTTTATTATCATCTTCGTCCCTGAAAGTAGAAAAATCATTTACCTTCTAAAAAATGTAATTAAGTATTTTAAAAAAATCAGAGATCTAATCACTAAATAAAGATAAAAATAGAGATGAAAACTAGTAATTTTCCTTTCCAAAAAAAATACTGTTTATGAAATTAAAATTTGTAACTAGTCCTAAAAATTTAATCTAAAAGAATTTATAAGCAAAAACATCTCAAATATTTTTCATCATGAGACATATAATTATCACTATAAATAAAAATTCAGAATTCCAATCGTATTGATTTTAACATAATAAAACTTAGTTGATCAATAAAATATCTAAATTGAAAACAAAAATCAATTTTGATGGTCAATTGATAGATAGAAATTTTATTCATCTGTTATTTTTTTTTTAAAAAAAATTAGACGGGATGAAAAATCTCACTTACAAATCACAAATTCTTACTTCTTATTTTTATCTTAATTCAAATGACTACAATAATCTTAATAAAATAAAAATTTTATTCATTTATTTTTTTTAAAAAAAATTATAGGAGATGAAAAATCTCACTTACAAATCATCAATTTTTACTTCTTATTTTTACTATAATTGAAGTGACTATAAATACAAAACAAGTTCAGAACTATTTAAATAATAGATCGAATATATAATGTATTTATATGTCTTTTTTCTAAGATTAGTAGACAGTAGTACATAAATAAAGTCTAGTTCAATTTTAATTATATTTCTCGGGAAGAAATCATCATACAATTCTCTTCAAGTAAGTTCTATAATTGGGTAAATAATGGAATATAATGAGCAATTAATCGATGGTCAAGGCATTTAACAAATCTCCTCTTATTGATGTAATTTTTCCTGCAAAAGAAAAAAAAAAGAAGAATTTCAAAGCTCTAAACATGTTAGAAGGAGTAAACAAACATTACAATCATGCAGTAATTTTTCAAAAATAATTCAAAAAACAAAAGGGAATTAAGAAATCGATTTTTTTAATAAAAAAAACCCATCATATCATCCTCTCCTATGTACATTTTCCTGAAACGTCGGCTTTAAAATGAATATAAAAATGGCCAAATTAGGTGGTGGCAAGTGATCATCTCCCACTTCAGTTGCAGCAAAGCTCTCATAATCTTGACATGTTATTCCTGTGGTTGGTCAGATTAATTCTGAATAATACTGATCGTGTATTACAAGTTAAGCTTTATTTATTTATTTACTTCTTTGGATCTGTCTGCAAATCTTTAGATTTAATTGTTTGATATGAAAAGTTGGTTTGGTGACTAACTTTGCAGATCCATCAGCAACGGCTCTTGCCAAGCTAAAAGTTGTTCTACTTTCTCCTTTCAGAATTTATTTATTTGTTTTTTTTAAAGCGTTGTATTAAAAATACAAACTCAGGTAATTAGTTAACCCCTCCTTTTATGCTTATCAAGTTTGGAGTTCAATCTCGCATATTACAAGATGAGAAGGAGTGTGTGTATTGTAAGAATGTATGTGTGTTGTATACTTAAAAAAAGACGAAATCATCAGTAATCATCTTGTTAATGCAGAGAAGTGCCTCTCCTTTTAGATCCTAATTATACGAATTTGTATTTGAATAAATGTAAAATAAAAAATAATTACAAAGGAGTAAATATTGAACTAATAATTCTTTACTTATCTAATTGAGATATTGTATAGTATATAATGTGACACAATCATAAATTGGCATCTGTTATCATGTGCTTATTTTATTTTATCGTTTATTTTTACGTGGTAAAATGTATAAGGATTATGTGTTTATCACATTAATTGGGATAAAAAATTTGTATTCTAATTACATAAATATAACATTATTCATTTTGGTCTTATATAAAAAAGAAATAAAAATATACATGTATCAAGAGATTCTCCTACTTAAATTGAAGTAAATTGATATTAGAAGAGGATCGTAATTCATACTTTTACAATATATGTTTTGAATCAGGAAAGTAATCCTAATTCCTCCATTTAAAACATGTTAATCAATAGCCACGATTAAAAAAGAAAAAGGGTAAGACAGATATTAACCCTATCATGAAAATATAATATTGGTTGGCCGGTTGCCCTAAAGTTGAATATTTGAAGCTGCAACGTTTTCAAAGAGAGTTTCTATGGCTTTCACATCTCTTTGCTCTTGTATTTGCTTTTATGTTTGGTATTAAAATCATATATGCACATCCCATGTGTGGACTCATTCTGATAAAGGATACATTAATATTTTCTTGCCCATAAATTCTTCTGTTGGCTCGAAAATATTTCGATCGTTATCAGCTTGAGCATAGTAAAACAAAAATTGAGTTTGTATGCACATGCAAGTGTGCAAAGAATGACGAGTTCTTTCAAAACCTATTGAGCCACAACAAGCATATGCTTTTACTTTTTTATCATCACTTTTGATGATAAAGATAAGAAATCGGTCTAGGATTTATAATTCAATACTATTTAGATATCAACTTTAGTTTTAATGTTGATATTATTTATTAAAATATTTACATATTTTAATATTTTAATGATTAATATTTAATATCCTAAAAACTCTAAACGCATATAAAATATTTCACTCATAAATAAATTATGAAAAAAAAAATTTAAATACATAATAGAGATAAATCATTAGTCACGCAAAACACAAAATATTTACGTAATTTGATAACAAATACTTATGTTCATAATAAATTACAAAATTCTAATTTCTTTTATTTATAGTTCATAAAAAATTTAAGATCACAAAAATTTAAAACACTCTTAATAAATATATTAATAGACGAACTCTTACAAATAATTTATCAGTGCACCTAGTACTCAAGCATTCTCATAACACTCTTCTAAAAACATAGCATCCTGGAATTACCTAAGTTTTCTATTCTCTCTTGTTACTACATAATAATCTAATGAGTTTATATAAGTTTTGAAATGTCCTTCAAAACTTTATTTTTAATTGAAGTAAGAATTTATGCATTGTAAGGTTAAAAAAATTAACTTTAAGACACAATTTTATTTAAATCAGGATATTTTCTAAAAGTTGGCGCCTAAACGCCGTTGTTACGTGGCTTTGGCTCATATTGTACTTTTAAGCTTATCTTCGCTTCTAATTTTTCATTTTTGATAATTTCTTATCTGTTTAACGTGTCATCAACCTTATTTCGACTTTTTATTATCTTCAACTCAAAATCAAACTCGATTTAATGTATTAATATTGAATGTTGTTTTTAATTTAATATTAAACAAATAAAAGTATTTCAAGTTTAATATTAATGAAAAAAACAACTTTTATTAATGATTTAATATTAAACGCAATTCCAACAAATAATATATAAAAATTAATTTGCAGCAAAACCAAAACTATATCAAAATCTGAAACGAATGAAAATATTGATTTGGGAGTTGGTTTCAGCTGGGTATGCTCACAGGTTTGCATATGGATTCCAATTCTTTTCTTTTTACCCCTAACGACTAGTCGGTTATATATTATTAATTAATTAATTAGACAAGCAATTTAAATATTTATTTGGAATATATACAGAAAACACAAAACATACATCAACTTCAAAGCTGATGGTGTTTTTTCTCGGTCTAAAAGAGTCAGCTGAATTAATACTTATTATTAATTAACGTGTATTATCTCTTTGATATTCTGAATGAAATCGTGAAGCAGTTGATGTTGTCATTTTTCACAGAGTCCAAATATTTTTCCCAGCTCTTTTGACGATTCAGTTGCATCGTCTTGTCGCAAGAATATTTTGAGATTTTGATTCATTATTATCCTGTGGATGTATCAGCAGAGAGATTATATATATATATATAAATCTCTAGGGTTCCTGCGCAGGCACTCTTTATAATATTTTACAAATTTTTGATGCTAGCCTCCTAATTATAACATATATATACCTACAAAATTTTTCAGGACATATTAGGCATAATTTTTTCGGGAGGAATAACATTGATATACATATAGAGTAATATTATTCTTATTAAATATTATTTTAAAATTTATATTTTAAATTAATACATCAATATTAAACAGTAAAATAATATAATTTTAAAAATAATCGATTATATTATTTTACTACATAATAAATAATTGACATATTAATTTAAAATAACATTCAAAAAGTGAAAAATTATTCTACACATTTATCATTTTTCAAACACGGACATCAATATAATTTTTAAAATACGTGCATTAGGTTTTTGACAACGTCCACCCTTAAGAAGATACAAATTGAAGATGAAATTAATATATTATTATGTAATCCAATAAAAAATAAAAGTTATTTTTTTTATTTTAAATCTATACCAATAAATTGCATAAAATTAATAATTGTATGAAATAAATTGATGAAAATTAAAAAATAATTTTATATCAAAAATAAAAGTTATTTTTAATTTTAAATCTATACCAATAAATTGTATAAATTAATGATTGTATGAAATAAATTAATAAAAATTAAAAAATAATTTTATATCAAGAATAAAAGTTCATGTTCGCTTTTCTTTTTCAAAAAAAAGAAGAAGAAAATCTCTCTCTACTTATATATCACACAATCACGCGTATTATTTAATTAATATATTATTTTATTATTATTGAAAATAAACTAAAAAATTTATTACGTATTCAAATATTCATTTTATTATAAATAATGTTGCTCACCGTATACACCTATGCAATTTTTTTTTCTATTATTACGTATATTTTGATTTTTTTTTTCATAAAAGACAACTAATTATACAGATGTCAGATGTCAACTGTTGTATTTCAATAATTGCCACGCGATGAACATAATTCAAGAGAAGAGTAACGTGTTTCGTCTGTCAATAATAGAAGAGCTTGCCATGTGAGGAGTTTACAAACCTAGAAATTTCTTGACCGCAGAGAAATTCCGAATAATGGAATATTTGATTGTTCTTGAAGAATTAATGATTAATCTCGATGATGGATTTTGAGCGGTGTGAATAAATTATAATCAAGCTTAATTATAATGATATTATCCAAATTAGATCAAGTCATTATAATCCACTTAGGGAATATTTGATAGTCTTCAAGAACTAATGTCGATATTGGATTGAATCATTATCCAAATTATACATATTAAGTCAACAATATTGGATATTGAATGGCTCTAATTAATGCTATATGAATAATGAAATTAACAATGAACAAACTAATTTCATTAGATATTTACAATAATGGAACTACTACATCATATTTATACTGTAGCAGAATCATCAAAACAACTTGCTAGCAAATTCTTTAATGGCTTCGCCATGTTCAGAAGCAGATGCTGCAAGATTCCTGAGTTCTGATAAACTTCTTCCCAATTGAAGAGCCACCTTCATTTCAAACAAATCTCCATTTTCTCTTCTCTCAACATCCATCTCATTAATGTTTGACTCTATAGTTTCTTGCATAAGCTTATAGAAACCGGCATTGCCACGATACATCTCAAAGACCATACCCACTTGGCCACCATGCTCAAATGTGTTAACAACACTAGCCAAGGCTCCAGCAACAACTCCTAGCATCACACCCCATGAGCCATGAGATGTGCCCACAAAAGCAGAACCAATAGCCCCAAGGCCAGTGAATAAAGGACCAGAAATTGCCAAGATTTTGTTGAGCTTCAGAGCTTTTGTACCCAACTTTAAGTAATCATCCATGTCCTTCTGCTTTACAACCTCAACAACCCTTCTCATTTCCTCCTCCAACTTTGCATCCCAGCCATTGTTATCCCCATTTATCTTCCTCACAAGCCGCTGCTTTCGCCTTTGTTGAGGCCACCACACTGCTGGTTCAATATTAGAAGGGAATTTCTCGAGCATGGCGCCTAGTAATGGAAGTGGGTACGCCCTGTCAAGCGCCAAAACTTTCTCCATCGCTTCGTTCACATCGGCAAATGTAGGGTTTCCAAGAGCTAGCACTGTTTCAAGCTCTCCATGCAACTGCTTGAACAATCTAGCAGCATTTCTTTGCTCTTCAGCCAATTGTGACGGTTGGATTTTGTTCATCACCACCAACATGCCTGTGACTGCTGCATAAAGAATTGTAGATGAGAGCTTGAGAGCCAAAAGAGGAGCTGATCCACTTACATTTGTTGCTGCTAAGCCTGTGATAATAGCAGCACTAAGAGTCATTACATTAATGGAAGTCAAAAACAGATGATTCCAATTATCCCGCTGCTCTTCAATATCCTTATGCATCTCCACTCTATCAACTACTGCTTCCATGATCGAATAGAACTTGGCAAGCACTGCTGGGTCATCAGGAGCATCAACTCTAAGTGATCTTGAACAATTATTATAATTGATGCCAAAGCTTGAATCTTTGTTCATTTGGGTAGTGGTGTTTGCAATCTTATAGTCCAATTCCTCAACCAGAACCCTACTTTGGAGTTTCGGAAGAGAAATATGATTCAGCCGAATTTTCGGTGCACTCATTGTAGCAGAAACTCTTGTACTCCGGCAACACAGTGAAGGCTGACCAGCTGAAAACATAATTCTTGAAGCTTGAATTGTCGCCATTGTTATCTCTCTAGCTAGTAGTTGTCCCTTGTGGTGAATGATCAGAAGTGAAATGAATTGGGTTTGAGATTTCACTTTTGCCTGCTATTTATACAAGTAATCGGATGTTGATAAACAAGTGATAGAAATTAAAGAAAGTCTAATGGTTGAATTTTGAATAAGGTTCATGGAGTGAAAAGTTAGACCTCTTCAATTTTTGTGCTTTAAATTTTAATTTCAACTGTTTCAAATTTGTCAGGGTTTCAAATGCCGAGTCTCTGACTTTCAACATGCCTTAACGAGTAAAACCTCGAAATAGACAACGGCCTCGGGACAACAAAGACTATTACAGGTCATTGATTTCATAAAATATTTTATGCACGTTCGGTAGCATGAGCCACATGAATGTTAATTTATCATTGTGGGTACCTAAGTTTCAATAAAATTTTTTTCTCTATTTTCTCGGAATAATGCAACTCTCTGCCACGAATTCTGGGAGTATTTTATTACTTTAAGAATTTCAAGAAATCTCGAGAAGATCTTCATGCCAATTCATATTATGTGATGCTTCTTCTTTAAGGGCGTGTTCATTGTCTTTTTGACAATGTAAAAGAGGTTTCACATAGTCAAAATCCTTTCCCCCCCTATTTTTTATAATAATTATTAGTTAAGTAAACGGATTTAAAGAGTATTTGAAAATTCAAACATTATCAAGCAAACTCAATTATTACAAAAACACACTTCAGAACACTTCAAATTTTGTTCAAGTGGCACTTGGGTGGTCTCATGAAGTTTGAATTTTCATAAAAATCGCTGCCAAAATCCTTGTAAATAGAACGAATATATTTAATTTCTCAATTATTTAATCTTATCGACGTTCTTTCTTACTTGCATAGTTTATTAAACAAGGCACCTCACCATATACAATTTTTTTTTTTTAGAGAGAAGAGAATTGAACTCAAAATCTCCACTTTAATAGAGAAATACACAATAAATTCTTTAGCACTGAACTATTCAACCAAGCCCATTTTTAAGTTCAAAGTGCTTTGCATATTTTACATACGATGGCTCTTATTAGCCCACAACTGTCTTCAGGAATTTAGCATGACTATCAAATATGTATAAGCAAGATAAGGAAATAAGCTAATCAGAGATTAATGTTTCATCAAATGGAGGATGCAATTACTCAATTAATAACCTTGCTAATCAATCAAATATTCAGCATATTCTTATCAAGCACTACTGTGCTGTCGAAGATGGCAACATAAAATGTGCACATAATAGTAATAAGCAAGCATCAATCCTTTGAGACATGTTGATGCTTTCCTTCCAATCATTTAGCCTTTGGAAAAGCCAATGACCTTGCCTGTAGATTCAGAAATATTCCCCTGAAATATAAGAACAGAAACAAATTGACAAAACCATCATTTCCCTTGTTGCAATTTTTTTTCTTGAAAATAAATACTAATAGCAGAATCTAAGAAATACTAATAAGCATACTATAGGGAAGTAAATCAAAGGGGATGTACCAGCACATTGCAATGGCACTGTGGAAAATAACACGGAACTGCAACGGCACATACTGATGATTTATCCACCCCACAACTGGCCAGAACTGCATTTTTGGTCATTGAGAATAAAAGATATCAAGGGAATGAATGTTTTGTATAAAAAGATCTAAACAATTTTATGAGAACGTAGCAATACCGTCCATGATGTATACTGCACCGTTGGGTAGTCCTTCTTGATTTTAGTTTTCACATGCATCCAAGGTCTCCCTGCATTTCAACACTTCCATTAAATTATATATATGTTTTTGACTGTTATTAGATACATAAAACTTCATTTGCCTATTGTTTTCCAGAATGTTGTTATGCGAAAGATTTATATCTTAGTATACATGATCCTTCATGCTAATTTTGTTTGAGAAGCTGGCAGTAGGAAGACTTTATCATACAATTCCAAGATTTTCAGACACCAAACTCATGACACAGGACTGAAATTGCTTGAACTGCTTAACTCATAAGGGTTTGGTTTGATTCAGTATCTAGTTTGGAGGAATTAATATGAAAATGTGAAACTGATCAAAGTTGAAGTTATCTAGGAAAATAATATATGTTAAATTCATTTGCTTCACCTATGATTCAAATGCAGCATTCAATATGTAAAATTTACATTAAGTGGTATCAACTTACCCTCAACAATCAAGCCATAGTAAATCATGAAAAGCAAGTTGTTCCAAGGAGAAGAAGTTAACTGTTCCAGCACCACCTGAAATAATCAATCCAGCAAATTAGAAGGATTTCATTCACTTATGCTGGGAAAATAACTTGGCTCAATTGATCTCTGGTACTTGGATAGGCTTCAAGGTTTGAAGTAACCTTCTAATTGAATTTGAAATTTAACAATTTTTGAAGCTTGATGGGTTGTAATTTACCTTCTTGGCAACTGTCTTTGTATCTTTTTTCCCCTTGAAAATTTTATCCAGTGCTAAATGCAGGAAATGTCCAAATGGTCCAAGATAGGCAAATCCAAAAATCTGCATTGATCCATATTAGAACAGATGGATGGAGATAAATTGTATTGACAATACATACACATAAACCAACACATTAGCAGTGGATATCTATACAGAATCACAGATAACAACAAATTGGCCATTTTTTCTTTATCTAATCCTTTTAATACCCTGGATACCCTTGCACTGATGAAACAAAGTTGCAATTGATGTATAAAGAACCTAAATTCCTAAACAATTTCCAAAAATTATCTAATTATCATTTAGTTATGATTCAACAAAAATTCCTGGAAACTCCTGCATAAGAACAAGGGGCCATTTTCTGTTATGCAACATTTAACACCACAAGTTTGGAGAAATGTTAGTTCTCCAACTTGGAAGACAAGGGGGAGTGTGTCTATTTGGTTTGGGATTATTACCTGAGCCCCAAATTTTTCTATATGCCAGTATGGGTTTATAGGCATTCATTCAAACAAACTATCGCACAAACAATGAAGTCAATGTACTATATCCAACCTACAATCTGGAAAAAGCCCTAAATTTGACAGTATCATAAAGCAGCGAGTCCTCACAGTTTGAGATAATGATATACAATAAATTATAAAACCAAAAAGACAAGAGAAAACAGATTGTCCTTCCTAAGTTCCTACCACCTGCATCTGGTAATGCTTGCTATTATCCTGACCATAATTGACTTTTAGCAGAGTATGCTTACAAAGTAAACAAGTGAACAACTTTTGAGAAGATGAGACAAGAAAAGCTCAAGGTGGTAGCTAGAAGAGCACCAAAAAGCTTAAAAGGGCATAAATTTTGGCAACTGTGGACCCAATTCACAGCATAAAAGCATTCACCAAACCAACAACTTTCCCAACTCCAATTGCAGAGAACATCAACAACTCACAATATAAGAAAATGGGAAACAAACTCAGAGTGCTAATAAAAATATGAATTGGGAACATCCCATCAAGAAAGGCAATATGAATTGGAAGGTGCTAAAAGTTAATGTTCCGGAATATGAAGACTATAATATGAGTACAACATACTATAACTATGTTGAATTAATTTAGAAAACTAAACTTCAAAAGAACTGACCACTTTAAGAAGTAGCCGCTTGAGCTGAAGTTTCTGTATGCCAGTTAGTTTCTGAGCAACTATGTCACTGATTGCTGACAACACTCCTGCTGTTATTGCCTGCATATATAACACAACATAAAAAAAAAAGATTAAAAATACTCAGCTATTCATTTCTCTCAATCTTTCCTCCCCTTTCTCAGGCACCAAACACAAAAGCATGCACAAAAAGAAAAACCCATCACAGAAATGAAAGAAATGAAATAACAAAACAAAAGCTGAAAAAAATAGGACCTTCGTTCTCAAGGGGTGTTGCTGAAGCTGTAACAAGTACTGTTGCAATCCTTTCTTTGCAATTGAACCCATTTCACTCACCGAAATTTCTTCTTCTGTTTTTTTTAACCAGTCTTAAGAAGGAGAGATTCTTACTAATTACTTGCTCTTACAAGAACATTGAAAGTTAGTACTGTTCTGGCCGCTATAATAAAAATATCTTCGATGAGTGTTCGGACAATCTTCGGTCAACTGGGGCCGGACATCCGCTGGTTCTTTTTCCAAATTTGTCGCTACTAATTTCCGCTTGGTTAATATATGTTCGGTTCACCAACTGGGTCAACCTTGTCATTTCCAGCTTCAATTGGCCCAATACTCTTGTTTGACTTGGTGTTAGATAATTGGTCGAAAATTCTAACCAATATTAAATGAGACATTTTTTTTTTTTTACAAATATTACATTACAAATGGTACATTTTAAATAATTACAAACTACAATAACTGTGCTACAATTATATTATATCTGCCAATGCCAACGAATTACAACATTCAATAATTGTATTACGATTATATTATATATGCTAACAAATTATAACTGTATTATAATTGCTAATTGAATGAAAAATTGTCAATTATTTTCAATAATTAAAAATAATAAAAAAAATTTGATACTCTCTCTCGGAATTTGAACCCCTCACTTTTGTCAAGGTGCACAAGTATTGCCATTATAACAGTACAACTAAGTGCAAAAAATTTAATAACATTTTGAGAGTCTTATTATAAGAATCTCAATCATTAAAAAATAATAATTTTTCATATTTAATACTAAATACATGTTATAACATAATAAATTTTAAATATTAAAAAAATTTATTACACTATTTTAATATATAGTTTATGAACATCAGATAATTTCTTTTAACACAATTTAAGATGATAGTACTTACAAATTTTAAGAGAAATTACAAATTAAAATATATAATTTGTAGTTAATTAATTGACATGAATTTAAAATAATAATGGTATAAAAAGTTAATAATTATTTTATATATATTGTCATTAATTGATATTTTATTAATTGAAACACAAATTTAATATTTTAAATTTTATAAACTCAACAATATTGAAAGTTTTTAGTTAAAAAGAAAACATGATTGAAATTTTAATACCCTTCAACAATGAAGTAAGAAAAATATCAAGAAGAATTTTTAAAGTTTTGTATAGAAATATTGCATGATCAATGAAGTTTGGCAATTTGATTTTTGATTGAGAAATTCAAAATTGTAATTTCTTTAAAAGATAAGAATGAAGTAATGTCTAGATCAAATTTCTTTAAAAGGATTTTTTTAAATAAATAGAATTTTCATGGTAATAAATTTTTTTACAAGCAGTAGAATCTTGTCCTATGACATATTTCTTTGAATTGCTAATAATTTTTCATTCAAAACAATAGCTTCATTCAAGGGATAACAAGTTCTTATTCTAAATAGAATTATTGTCTTTGAACAAGTATTATTCATACTTTTAAAAGAAATCTCCTAGTTGATAAACAAATCAAGCATGTCAGATGTCTTAAAGATACTCAATAAACAATAATAAATCCTTAGTTAATCCATAAGTAATCCCGTATTATAATTTATAAACGTAATTAAACAAGCTTTCATCTCATGGCAAAGGGCATATGCAATGTGGCACTGACGCAATGATCTATGCAAATTAGCCATGGGAGAAAAATCTTGACTTTGTACTAAAAGAAAATTATGAACATTGAATAGCGAATGAGTCATTTAATTGGCCTAGTCAATTAAGTCATCCAGTCAATATTTTCAACGTATGACCCCTTCATATCTTCAGTTATAGTTCGTTATTAAAAATTAGAGCCATGGAATCTCTTCACTTTCATTCTCAAAACTCAAACACTTGATCACCAGAACACATATAAAAGAAATTGACTAACCGAATAGAAATCACAAGAACTGATTCATATATGTCTTCGTTACAAGCTTCAGATCTTCTGTTCACTTCTTCTTCTTCTTCACTTTGTTCTTCAAATACAATCAATGCTACTAGTTCTGTCCCAAAACTTCCGAGAAACAGTTTCTCGCCTCTAAAAGCACCAAGCAGAGGCTTGGTGGAGGAATTGAAGATAAGAGATGGGCTCACAAGTTCAGTGATAGAAAAGATTGTCCCCGGAAGAACAATTACACGGGAACATAAGGTTGATAACTCTACTTCTATGGTGACAGCCCAACTTTATGCGATATTGGAGGCTGTTGCTGATAGAGTGGAGATGCATAACAACATTGGCTAGCAGCGTGACAATTGGAACACACTTCTCTTGAACTCTATCAACATGATCACTCTCACTGCTGCAACCATGGCTGGTGTTGCAGCAAGTATTGGTGGTGCAGGTGCTTCACTCTTGGCTTTGAAGTTATCATCAACTCCCTTGTTCTGTGCAGCCACGGGGATGTTGGTTACAATGAATAAGATTCAGCCCTCACAACTTGCTGAAGAACAACGTAAAGCAACAAGATTGTCCAAGCAGATCAAGAGCGAAATACAAACTGTACTTACTCTTAGGGTTCCTAGTGAAAATGATGTCAAGGAGGCAATGGAGAAGGTTTTGGCGCTTGACAAAGCATACCCACTTCCCTTGCTAGGTAAAATGATCGAGAAGTTCCCTAAAACTTTTGAGCCTGCTGTTTGGTGGCCGTCAAACCACTCCCAAAGAAACAACAAAGTACGGGAAACAAAGCAGGGGAACAATGGGTGGAGTGAGGAGTTGGAAATGGAAATGAGAGAGATTATAGAAGTGTTAAAGAGCAAAGATGGTGAAGATTACATGAGGCTAGGCAACTTTGTGTTGAAAATAAACAAGACGTTGGCCATCTCAGGGCCATTACTGACAGGCATTGCAGCTGTTGGATCTGCTTTCGTAGGATCTCCTAATGGGTCATGGGCTGCAGTGGTTGCAGCGGCTGCAGGTGCATTAGCTGCCATAGCTAACACTTTTGAACATGGTGAGCAAGTTGGCATGGTGTTAGAGATGTACAGAAATTGTGCTGGCTTCTTTACACTTTTGGAAGAATCAATTCAAGACACTCTTAATGAGAATGAAGTGGTGAAAAGAGAAAATGGTGAGACGTTTGAAATGAAAGTGGCTTTACAGTTGGGAAGAAGCGCATCAGAGTTGAGAGATCTTGCCAAAAGATCAAAAGTTCCTCGCATCTACGGTTCCGAGATTGACGAGTTTGCTAGCAAACTTTTCTGATTTTGTGCATACATTAACAATTCTTTATTTCTTCATTAGTGTCATATTTAACAAATTAATTTTTTGTATAATCATGTATAGGGTTCAAGTATGTTTATGTCATGATTTAGAGAATCTAAATCATGCTAATTATATCAAGAGAAGTAATTGATCATGCACACTATCGTGTATTAATCTCACCACAAAGATCATTTTAATCCTTTAAATGAGAATGTTAAGGGCCAGCTCAATAAAAGTCTAAGGCCTTGGGCAATGAAAATTTGGATCTTCTTATATGCAATATTAAATTAAAACTTATTAATATACGGTTATAATAAATAGTTTAAAAATTACTTTTTCTATGTAAATTTTTTTGTGATTGTATACTTAAATTTGTTAATATATTCTTATTAAGAAGAAATATTCAACTGATGTAATTTATATCTATATAGATTTAATTTGGTCTTTTTTATAATTAAAAAAGGGTTAGGTACATACTCTCAAGGTATGGTCCATTTATCTTAAAAGTTTTCGTGGTTTTAAAAATATTTTAATAAACCCCTTTTATTAATAATTACCATTATTTTGAACAAATTCAAAAGTAATGATGTACTTTACCTTACATGACACGTGATTGAATCTAATAGATTTACATATTTATTTTTTAAAATTAAAAAATTTATTACATAAATAAATAACTAATTAACAAATAAAAAAAGATTGCCACCGCTACAATCACTATTGTAGAGGTGGCTGACCATCGACAATAATGGTGGTGTCGGTTGTAAATTTGGTCCATATTTATATTATTGAATTTCAAATTTTTTATTATACATAATGATATTATAGTATAGTCATTTTTAATAAAATTTTCACATAATCTTTTATTAGCATGTGATTGATAAAAATTAGTAATTGATAAAATAAAATTAAAATAAAAGAATGAATCTTGACTACCCATATTTAATACATAACACGTGTCAGAAAATGTTTAAAATGTTAGGTAAAGTTTAATTTGAAAGAGAATTCTAATTCATAGTATATATATATATATATATATATATATTAAGATTACTTAATTGCTTATATCAAAATTTTCAATTGAATAAATATTGTCACAAATAGGGGAGGAATTAGAATTTAAAGTGAGGGGAATTAGATATTAAAATTAAAATTGAAAATTATACTGAATTGAAATTTAATTATATTAGAGTTTTAAGCGTTGAACTTGAAATTTTAGAAGAATTAAATTACAAAAAAAGACATATTTTAAAGGATAAAAAATATAAAAGTATATTATTAAATTTAAAAAAGTTCCCGACTTGGGGGCCATATCCCCTAAGCCCCTAAGAAAGGTCTGCCATTTATCACAAAATTGTTGAATGTTTTATATTCTCAAACTGTAATACGAGGTCGTAGAAATTGGGAGGGCTCGATGATTCAAAGTTAAGAAGTTGAATAAGAAGTCGTGGACAAATGAATTGACTATATATTAATACAGCAGCAGATGGAGTAAAAAAGATAATTAAAAAGGGTATGAAATAATGGAGGGCTGTGATTATGGCAAAAATGTTGACTCTTGACGACGTTGCGCTCCTCCATCGTGTGATTTGCCCAACCACACGACCCTTAAAAGGTAAACTTTTATCGAGTTATAAAGAGCTTCTTTTTCAAATGCTTGTTCGATCTAACAAGCTACAGAGCTAAATCTCTTATATATACTGGCTGATGAAACTAGTGTGTTCTTCTCTCCTGAGAGAATATATGTGATTACCCAAACTCAATACGGGATATAAATTTTGTTGAAACAGTGGTTGAGTTAGTGGAAACTAATTTGAATCAAATGATTATATATATTTTGAGTTAAATAAATATCTGATTCCACTAGAAGTTGATTGTGAATTTATTACATAGAACATAAACGATGTTCTACATATCCCATTTCGATCGAGATAAAATTTTGTCCACAATTACGAGAGGAATTGAAAAAAATGAATGGTGAAAAGTATGTTAATACAATTTGGGTATAAGTGATTTGAGTAATACGGGATTTTATGTTCAAGGTAAATATAATGAAATTAATTAAGTATTTTCGTTCATTGCTATAAAAAAAAATTAAGTAGAAACTTCAAATAAGGAGAAAAATTATTTAATAAATCCTATTCATTTAATGAAGCAAAATAGAAAAACTCTTGTATGACAAGAACATTTCAAATGACGAAATAAGGAAGGCAAGCAAAGCTATGTAATAAGTTTCACTACGTAAATAGCAAGCCATGCCCAAGTCATGGGAGAAAATCTTGACTAAGAACCGAAAAGAAAATTAAGAAAAACAATCGATAGTTAGCGAGAGGGTCAGGTCCATATGGGCCGAGTCAACCCAGCAGCCAGTCAATATTTGATTATATAAAATATACGACCCTTTCTTTTTCAGTTATTGTTCGTTACTATAAATAACATGCGTTGTGCCTCTTTGCCTTCATTCTCAACCTTCAAAATCAGAAACAAAGATTCCAAAGAAAAATAAGAAAAAAAATTATATTGAACATAGTTCATATCATGGCTTCCTTGCAAGCTTCAAATCTCCTATTCTCTCGTCCTTCTTCATCATCATTAATTTGTTCCTCAAGCAGAATAAATGCTGCAATTTCGGTCCCAAAACTTCCAACAATCAGCTTCTCGCCTCTAAAAAAACCAAGTAGAGATATATTGGTCGAGGAGCTGAGGACAAGAGATGATGGATTCACAAAATACTCAATCCCAATGGAAAAGATTGTTCCCAGCAAAATAATAGCGGAAGAAAATGAGATTGACTCCTCTACTTCTATGGTGAAAGCCCAACTTTACGCGATCTTAGAGGCTGTTACTGATAGAGTGGAGATGCACAAGAACATTGGCGAGCAGCGTGACAACTGGAACACACTTCTCTTGAACTCTATCAACATGATCACTCTTACGGCTGCAGCCATGGCTGGTGTTGCAGCGAGTACTGGCGGAGCAGGTGGTTCGCTTTTGGCTTTGAACTTATCATCAACTCTCTTGTTCTCCACAACCACGGGGATGTTGGTTATAATGAATAAGATCCAGCCCTCGCAGCTTGCTGAAGAGCAACGCAATGCAACGAAGTTGTTCAAGAAGTTCCAGAGCGAAATAGAAAACATACTTGCTCTTAGGGTTCCTAGTGAAGATGATGTGAAAGAGGCTATGGAGAAGGTCTTGGAGCTTGACAAAGCATACCCACTTCCCTTGCTAGGCAAAATGATCGAGAAGTTCCCTAAAAACTTTGAGCCGACCGTGTGGTGGCCATCAAATCACTCCCAAAGAAACAACAAAGTGCGTCAAACAAAGCAGATCAATAGCGGGAAGGTGGAGAATAATGGGTGGAGTGAGGAACTGGAAATGGAAATGAGAGAGATTATAGAAGTGGTGAAGAGCAAAGATACTGAAGATTACGAGAGACTAGGAAACTTGGTCTTAAAGATAAACAAGATCTTAGCCATCTCAGGGCCATTACTCACCGGATTCGCAGCTGTTGGGTCTGCTTTCGTTGGATCTCCTCACGGTTCATGGGCTGCAGTGGTTGCAGCCGCAGCAGGTGCATTAGCTGCCACAGTTAACACTTTTGAACATGGTGGGCAAGTTGGTATGGGGTTGGAGATGTATAGAAACTGTGCTGGCTTCTTTACACTTTTTGAAGAATCAATTCAATCTACTCTTGATGAAAGTGAAGTGGAGAAGAGAGAAAATGGCAAGATGTTTGAAATGAAAGTGGCTTTGCAGTTGGGAAGAAGCGTATCAGAACTCAGAGATCTATCCAAACGATCAAGAGTATCTCGCACATATGGTTCCGAGGTTGACGAGTTCGCAAGCAAACTTTTCTGAAGTGTAATTTTTGTTCATATATAACAATTCTTTCATTCTTCATTCTTTACATAGCAAATTATTTTTCCAGTCCTGTATAGATCAAAGATGTAGGTATCATTCTTAATTAATATGAAATTTTGTACAAAATAATTTTTTGTTCGTACATTTTAGATTAATAGAATTAGTATATATTCTTACTTTATAAGTTTATCATTATTTAAATGGATAGTACTATCACAAGTCGTTGAATGTTTAATTAATGAAAAAAATAACAATTGAACCCCTAAGGTTTTAGTAGGAGACATCTAGACTTTTATAGTTTTTAAAGTATTTAACGGAATCCTTTTCCATTAGTGATTCAAAAAAGAAAAAATTTGAACGAAAAATTAAAGCTTTAGGTAATTAGCTACTTGAATAATACTGTACATAAAAATAATTACAGTGACAGTTAGAACATGCTATTGAAAAGGGGTTTAGAATTGGAAATGATGGCTCCGATCGTTCGGAAATGTTGACTTTTGATGAGGCTAATCCCCTAGACAAGCTACAATGGGCCTTAACCGTAAAAGAACGAGACTCACTTCTTTTGAACGCATATTTTTTTGAGTAATAACATTATGTAGACTTTCGTGTATAAAAATTGGAAGATTTTCATAAATAATTCTTAAATTTTGTTATTATTTTTTTTCAACCAACTTTTAATTCATCATTTTTTATTAGTCAAACATTTCATAATAAAATATTTATACTCCAAATAAAAATTTTAATTCTTTTCTTTTGTCTCTTTATCGAACTAAGAATTATATTATTAAATCGATATTTTTGAAATTGTCATTGTCTAGATTAAGTATTGCTGAACATATATGTCACTTTAAATTAAGAAAACACCAATTTCTTGTAAGTTTTCTAAACTTTTTAAAATTCGTTAGAAATTATTTAAAAATTACATTTGAAACTTGAAATAGATGTTATTGATGAATTAAACGTGAAAAATGAGTTAGAATTATGTAAAAAATATAGAAATTCAGCCAAAAATATAATTGTTTAGTATGTTTAACTGAAACCAGATGGCAGCTAGTGTGGCGCCTCACTGCCTTCTAGTTTTGAAAATCTCAAGACTATTTCGGGCCAAAAATATAATTTTTTTGTATGTTTGGCTGAAACTAACGGCGGCTAGTGCGGCGCCTCACCGCCTTCTGGTTTTAAAAATCTCAGAGCCATCTCAGGTCCGAGATGTACTCATTGAGCGCATCTCGTTGCAGCATCGCAGACTCAATGTTCGTGATGCTGCACTATTTTGTGCCACGTGGTGCTACATAATTTTTTGTTATTTTAAAAAATATTTTAATTGTGTCTTTTTTTTATTTAATAATTTTTATGTTTATTTTATTTTATTTTTGGATATTGTAATATCACATGATTTTTTTCGATTTATTTTGGGGTTTATTTTTAATAAATTATTTTTCATTTTAGGTCCTATGGAGTATGATGCAATTGTTATTTATTTTGGAGGCAAGTGAGAGAGTTCTAGTGATGGGAAAGAGAGTTATGTTGATTATAGTAACTTTGAGATTTTGGTTCCAAAAGATATTAAATTTGAAGATTTTTTGAATACAGTATGCTATACTTTGGGAGTTGATAATATGAACTATAAGATGACTTTGAAAATCAAAATTGATACAACGAGATATAAGTTAAAATCTATTGAGATTAAAAATGACAGTAATGTTTGATTTTTTTTTAGCATCAACAGAAGATCGTACTGTCCTTTATGTGTAATAGTGGATCCAAGAGCTCCCGTTTATGAAGATGATGTATAGCCCCCTAATTAAAAGTCACCATCAATTTATAATCATTTTATGTCAACTAGCGGTAGCAACCAAGTAAACCATATCCATAGCAACCAAGTCCTTTATATGTAATAGTGGATTCAAGAGCTCCCATTTATGAAGATGATGTACAGCCCCCTAATTAAAAGCCATCATCAATTTATAATCATTTTATGTCAACTAGCGGTAGCAACCAAGTAAACCATATTCATAGTCAATGACTTATTTAAAAATATATATGAAATTGTTTCTTTAATTAATCGCATAAATAAATAATATACTATTGCTCAAGGCACTTCTACTTAAAAATACATCAATCTTTGTATCGGTTTATCTTAATAATAAAGTAACTTTATACTCTTATAATATTTTAAGAAATTAACTAAGTTTAATTTTAAAAAATATAATTTAAAATGAAAATAAGGCATTGTCTTCAAGTTTTATATTTATAATATTTTCTTTGCATCAAAAGTTAAAAAAAAAAATCCTAATACAGAATATAACACAATTTAAACAAAGAATTCTTGATGTTACAATTTTTTTTTAATGTTACAATTTTTTTTTAATGAACTACGATAGGATGAGGATTGATTTACTAATAAAATAAAAATAAAGACACTTAAAGTTTAGGGATAAATATGGCTTGACTTGCTAAGGTCACTTCAAACAGTTAAGAATTTATTGAGTAAAAAAATAACCGAGCCAATGGGTTTAATGATGTCAAGAGTTAGCTTAAATTAGGAGATGTGTGATATTAGAATAGGCCAGGTATTGAGTAAAGGGTTTGTTGAGAATTGGTTAGAGATTAAGTTGCATGGTAGGACTTTACGAAACATAAAAAACATTATGTCGGGGTAGATGTCGACAACATGGCCAGTGATATCCCTGCAACGCTCAAGTTAGATGGCAACTCAATGGAAAATACGTTCCTTAAGATTTTTACCTTAAAGAGAATTGGAGAAAATAAATAAAGTGATTACCCTAGCGACAACCTTCCTAAAAAGTAACAAAACGTTCCTTACAGTCTTACGTAAATTCAAAATGGGACTTATATCTTGAGCGTAGAGGGAAATAGCTTGGCGAATCCCCTTCAAGGATGACACGTGACAGTTTATGATTAGAGAGTCACATTCTCTATATAGGTTTTTTTTTAAATATATATATATATATATATATATATATAATTGGGGGCACTTAGGTAATTGTGCTCTCCTGAGACTTGGAGTAAAGAGTATCTTCGAATTGGTTGCTTTTTAGAAGGATAAGCCTTGGGATCAAGTGAGTTGTAAGTGTTGTCTCTTGAGTTATAATAAATGTAATATTGACTTACCTCACAAACTCTAGACAAATTTTATCATTTTGTTAATAAGGGGACAAAGCCCTGTAACATGCTAACATGGCGATTTAATAATATTCTCTTTAAAAATTTTCATCTAAGACCTTATCTTTATGCCTAGTTATTATGTCAAATAGTATTTAGCTAGGCATAGAATGGGCCCTATGGTGATGTGGAAAGTGACTAGGATTTACTAATATATATGTAGGTCCAATTATGACGTGAAACGTGATTTAGTCATGATGATGTGTCTCCCAGTTATAGGACTAAGTGGTAATATGAACTAATTCAATAATCTCACCTGACGAGCTCTATAAGTTGAATTATAAAGATTAATAAGCTTGGATTGACACTGAGCCCAATGGATCAACCTTAATAGATTATGTGGCTCTTTAGGAAGGATTGCTCTAAGAGTTTTAACGAACCTTAAAAAGTAGCTCAAATGTCAACTTAATTTCCCTTACTTAATAAAAAAAACATAATAAAGTTTTATTTAAAAAGTATATATTAAACAACAAAAAATTAGAGAAATGCTTTAAGAAAAATAAGTATAAACAAATGTACGAGAAAATACAAAAATATTCATGGGAACTTAAAATTAGGATCTATTAGCATCCTTGAAAATAGACCGACGATCTTTGTAGTAGTACGAGACTATCGTGTCAAAGTATTATAATAAAATTTTAGATTAACCAATAAATCAACTACATTATTATTTCTTAAAAATATAAAAAAACTTAAAATTCATTTAAAAGAATAATATAGATAATTAATCCATCAAGAGTGAATTTACCAAGGGAAATTTAAAAAAGAGTAAAAAAAAGAAAAAGATGCATAACCATATTAATTAATCACACTTTTGTTCTTCTTATTATTTATATTCTCAAAATGTGTTGTAGAAGTTGGGGAGCTCGACGATTCAAAGTTAAGAAGTTGAATAAGAAGGTTATATATGGATAAACTAATTGACCATTAATATTAAACAGTAGCAAATAGAATTAACAAGCTAATTGAAAAAGGTGTGAAATAATGGAGGGCAATGATTATGTCACGCCCTAGACCTAAAAGATCCGACACACGACAACACTTACATTCATTTAATAATATTTAAATATTCATTTCAATTTCTTTCAGAATTATAACAATTGAATTATGACTGGGACAATTAGTAAACCGGAGATACGCAGAGTTTTCTCAGATATTAACACTCTACTACATCACCAGTAGCAACTTTGTTACCAGAAGCCCAGAATATATTCATTACAAATTCTTACTTAAAATTAACCAATAACCATACTTGGTGAAACTTAAACCAAATCCAACTACACACAATAAACTAATACATAAACGTTTATTCAATATGGACATATCAAATATCTTATTCCACGTGTCCCCAAATGAAACACTCAGCAACCTAACAACTTAGGGAACCCAAGGAACAGCAGAAGCCTTGTCAAATCTGCTAAGTACACATGTACCTTATTTACCTAAAATCACCATAAACTATAATGAGTATAAAACTCAGTAAGCATACTAGTTTTTCATATATCAAATACAAAATACATATATGTACACAATGCATACGTATGATATGTTGTGATAAATCAAAATCAAAATCTTATCAAATCACATGTCATGTAAGCGCTTACACATTCTTTCAAAATATATAATAGGAATACTATCACTCAACTACTACTTAGTAGGACTTACATATCACATATCACATAATGAGCCAACTGTCACTCTTAGGTGACATACCGTATAAGAGAAATAAAACAAGTGAGGTTTTTAAATTATATATATATATATAATGCTCATGCCTGAAGGTAAAAACCAAACCCTCACCCTGATCATCGGTGAGTCCTCTCACATGCACCAATACGCCACCACACGAATGTGATGACTCACTCTTCCTTTAGGTACCAATAGGATCCTCCCTACATACGGAACACATAACATATACCAATCCCGAAGGAAATGCCACACATAAAGGCTCCACAAATCACATAAAATGCTTACTAAGTAAATAGTGAGTTCAAGCATCCTCAAAACACAAAACGTATCTCATGGACATTTTTCACTTCAAAAGCTTTCTTTGTTAAACACATTTTATTTTGAAAGCTCACTTTCTTAAACACATGTATGTCCATACTCAATGTCAATGCTTACATTCATAAACATATTTCTTTCATATTTCATATCAAATATACTTTGGCATAACATAAATATTTTTCTAAACACATTTACAAAATCATACATAGACGATTACTATATTTATTGTGATTTCAATAAAAGTCTAGTATACTTACCTCTTAGCACTTTCGGGTACAAGGCTTAATTCTCCTTAACCTATCAATGAAGATTAATCCTTTCATAAGCCTCAAAGTTCACACAAAATACTTTAAATAGCTTGCAAAATTATACATATTGCACTTATTACATCGAATTGATCTAATTACTTGGTTTCTCAAAACCTATCATTCTGACCACTTACACTTAACAAAATTTTCTTATACATCAAATGATGTCCAATTACTCTAAAATCAGAATATATCTTTCTTCACTCATATATCATTCTTATAAAAGAATATTATATCATAATTCCTACACATTCCATTTCATAAACACCATCAAATCTAAATTATTATTCTAGTGGGATCAAAATATTTACTAAACAGTATTCAGTCTCTTAATTTTATAAAATTAGATACTAATTCAAAAATTAAAAAACTATTACAGAATTACTCTTGACACATATTTCAATTAATGATAAATATTTCACTTCAAAATTCATGCCAAAAATATTTTAAAACTATTTTATTCCATAGCTTTAAAATCTGTTAATCAAATACTGTAATGAGCTGACACTCTTTAGAAAATCATAACAATGTAACCACATTGATCTAAATTCTCAATTCTGAGTATATCATATTAGATATATAAACTTATCATATTCCATAAATTCGTAATTTTTAAAGATCATTAAGCAGATAAAAAATTGTTTGTCACTGTATCATATTGTTAACACAGTAAATTTCTAGAATTTCAGGGTCATTTTGGTAAATTCACTACAAATTCAATTTGTGAAATTTTTAATCGATTCAAAGTCTCAGATGATCCTAAATATGTCTAATTTCATATACTCAAAATTTAAAACCAAAATCGAATCAAAAAAATTTATAAAATTCCAGGATCAAGAGACTATCAAGTAGAAAGTATACAATTCATCATGATTTATCAAACTATCTACATAGATCATCATCAATTCTCACAATATCTTACGAAATACACATTAAATCCTCAATTATACATATTTCTAGAAATCAAAACTTAAAGGAATTAACTTAATTAACACCAATAAATTGAGAAATAGTTACGATATACCTCTTAAAATCCAAAATTTCAATTTCTTTTTCTTTTTCTTCTTCTCTTTCTCTTCCCTCTCTCTCTAAAGGGATAGCTCGACCAAAACATGAGTAAATTAGGATTTCAAAAGTGTATTTTTATACTAAGAGGCTAATTTTTAGTATTTACGAATTTGCCCCTAAAACTTTCAAAGGATTACAATTTGGTCCTTAAAATAAATCTAAAGTCTTGCAAATAAACCCAATACTAATAGTATGTTCTTAATTTATACAAACACTACTAATAACAATACATAAATCAAGTATCACTTGCATACAAATAAAATATGTATATTTATATATATATATACTTATTTTTACCGATTGTGAATACTGGTTACTACAGATTAGGTAAAAAATGTTGACTCTTGATGAGGCTACTCTCCTCCATCGCATGAGTGCCAACCACAACGGGGCCTTAAACCTAAAGTTTTATCGAGTTATAAAGAGCCTTTTGTTTTCCAAATGCTTGCTCGATCTAACAAGCTACTGAGTTAAATCTCTTAGATATATACTGATTGATGAAATTATAGTGTCATCATTGAGATAATATATATGATTACCCCAAACTTAATATGGGATATAAATTATTATTAGAGCTGGTGTTTACACGTTATTTTAACATTGTATAAATATTAATTATTAATATTTAAATAATAAATATTTCAAATAAAATTGTTAATATCAAAACACATATGGTACAATGCTTGTAACATTATGAATATTGTATGATCTGAAAGAGTTCAAATTTGGTCTAAAAGAATTTAGATCAGCGTTAAGAGTTAACATCACTGATAATTAGTGAAATCTAAAGAGTTAGAGTATTGTTTGTAATAGGACAAAAATCTGAGGGTATACTAGTAATGACATAGTTATAAGAGTTACAATTAAGTGCTAGGAAATGTTATTATACAAGTATGTTCTCAAATATTATGTTCCTAATCTATTTTCATCGTTGCAGGTCTATTCATGAATTCTTTTTATATAGATTAGTGTATGTCTATATCTGTAGGGTACATATAGTGCTTAGTTGACCATAAATTTTAAGCTCATATAGGCATGCATGTATTCAGTCAGGATTGGATACTAAATAGACTCATGAGAATCTCTAATAAATATCTCATAAAGCTGGTAATGAAGGGTTTTCTCGAGTTGAGTAGTATTCGTAGTCCTTTGACTTGAGCTCTACGGTGGGCTTGTGAGTGATCCACTATACTTTGGTTCCACACATATCAGAGACCTTTCATGGTCTGACCACTGGGTGTCACTAGGTATGGTCTGATGCTCATGAAATTTGATGTGCATACATATGAGATCTGTCAGCTCATATGAGTGAGTTGTATGTCCTGATACTCCAAGAATTGTGTTTCAAAAAGTCTTTTGGTCAAAACCAGATACCCAAAAAAAAGAGTTTTCCGTAGGGTAAAATAAATCGTAAACAAGTTTACAGATATTGTTTTACAGAAATATAAATCTAAAGATAAGTTCATGGATGTACTTATGGAATTTGACGGTGTTGATCTATGTCTCCCCACGTCCAGAATATAATTGATGGAAGAATTATACGTATGCGCTTTAATCTCAACTTGTATGATCTAACGCATTGATTTGTAATATTCGTGACGTGTGTATGAGATATTGATCACGGACTTATAGAATAGTTTCATTTGACAAATCGAGTGTGGACTTAGAGAATTTTGTAATATGAAGTGTACTCGTTGTGCACTGGAGTAGCGTACCGGATTAAATTATTCAATCTAATAATTTTCAACAAAATTAAATATTTATTTCAAGAACTCTCAATATTTGTGAGTATCGTGTTAAGTACGTTAATAAGTTGACAATTATTGTTGATCAATTAATTAATGACATGTAGCGTTTAGTGAACTTTTGGTTAAATATACTCAAGTATGTGGTAAGATGGGATCCACTAGACAATTTACTTGGTAACCATATAAAGGTTTAAGGGTAATTTTATATATTTAATTATTTAGTTATTAAATAATCAATACATTTATTTATTCAAAAGTTAAATAAATATTTAACCTAAGTATGATTAAGAATTAACCATGTAATTAGGTTAAAAGAATAACTTTATAATCAAATATTATATTAGCTAACCTAGGTTAATTATTAACTAAGATTAGATTAATTAATTCTTTAATTATTAAAAGTAAGTTAACCTAACTTTAATTAAGTGTTAACTTGAATTAGGTTAATTAAATTTTATATTATTATATATAAATTTGGTGGCTAAGTTTTTTTAATCTAATCATCATTAATTGTTAACTAAGATTAGATTAATTATATATTTAAATATTCTAAACTTGTTGGATAAGTATTTTGACTTGATTAGAGGTAATTATTAATTTTAGTTAAGTTAGTCTAAACCTTAGTTAAGAAGTTACCTATGGTTTAATTAATTGTTTAATTATATATGTTATAAAAATGAAACATAAAAAAAAAACAAAAACAATCAAGGCTTTTTATACTTATATTCGGCCGGCCGAAAGAGAATAAAATTGAAAAGGAAATTGCTTCTTTTTTATTTATTTTAAGAGTTGAAATCACTATTTATTATCTTCTCTAACAAAATTTAGCCATTAAAAAGTATAAAAAATTATTTTATTGATCAAAGTGTTGATTAAGGTTAAAACAAATAAAAATAGTTTAAGTATTAAACTAGATATTAAGAGTTAATATAAATAATTTAAGCGTTAAACTAGTGTTAGAAATTAAGGCTGTTATTCTAACAACTCAAGTCCACTATATTGAGTCCTAAAATTGCCAATGGATCTATTTCAGGTGACACTCTAACTTAAATCGTACCAAAACTTGTGATGTAATTATTCTCAATTTTGGTATTAATATGATTAATATCTACTTAATTTTATTAATGTAATAAAATACAAAATTTATTGTGTTTATTGTTTATAAAATTAGATTTTTAATTTTTACTACGTATATATTTATGTATGAGATACATGAAATATAAATACATGTGAATTTCATATGATGAATACATACTATGTGCACACATCCAATATAATTTTAAATTAAATCACCTCCAATATAATTTTGAACCGAAACATTGCACCCAACAAATATATAGAACTTGAATGATGTTCTACATATCCATTTTGAGGAAAAAAAAAAATTATGTCCACAATTACGAGGAATTGAAAAATATGAATGGTAAAAAGTATGTTAATTAATATAGTTTGGATATAAGTGATTTTAGTAATAAATAGACTTTATGTTCAAATTAAATATTATGAAATTAATATCTTTTGAGCTAAATATCTGATTCCACTAGAAGTTGATTGTGAATTTATTACATAGAACATGAACGATGTTCTACATATCCCATTTCGATCGAGATAAAATTTTGTCCACAATTACGAGAGGAGTTGAAAAAAATGAATGGTGAAAAGTATGTTAATACAATTTGGGTATAAGTGATTTGAGTAATACGGGATTTTATGTTCAAGGTAAATATAATGAAATTAATTAAGTATTTTCGTTCATTGCTATAAAAAAAAAAATTAAGTAGAAACTTCAAATAAGGAGAAAAATTATTTAATAAATCCTATTCATTTAATGAAGCAAAATAGAAAAACTCTTGTATGACAAGAACATTTCAAATGACGAAATAAGGAAGGCAAGCAAAGCTATGTAATAAGTTTCACTACGTAAATAGCAAGCCATGCCCAAGTCATGGGAGAAAATCTTGACTAAGAACCGAAAAGAAAATTAAGAAAAACAATCGATAGTTAGCGAGAGGGCAGGTCCATATGGGCCGAGTCAACCCAGCAGCCAGTCAATATTTCATTATATAAAATATACGACCCTTTCTTTTTCAGTTATTGTTCGTTACTATAAATAACATGCGTTGTGTCTCTTTGCCTTCATTCTCAACCTTCAAAATCAGAAACAAAGATTCCAAAGAAAAATAAGAAAAAAAATTATATTGAACATAGTTCATATCATGGCTTCCTTGCAAGCTTCAAATCTCCTATTCTCTCGTCCTTCTTCATCATCATTAATTTGTTCCTCAAGCAGAATAAATGCTGCAATTTCGGTCCCAAAACTTCCAATAATCCGTTTCTCAACTCTAAAAAAACCAAGTAGAGATATATTAGTCGAGGAGCTGAGGACAAGAGATGATGGATTCACAAAATACTCAATCCCAATGGAAAAGATTGTTCCCAGTAAAATAATAGGGGAAGAAAATGAGATTGACTCCTCTACTTCTATGGTGAAAGCCCAACTTTACGCGATCTTAGAGGCTGTTACTGATAGAGTGGAGATGCACAAGAACATTGGCGAGCAGCGTGACAACTGGAACACACTTCTCTTGAACTCTATCAACATGATCACTCTTACGGCTGCAGCCATGGCTGGTGTTGCAGCGAGTACTGGCGGAGCAGGTGGTTCGCTTTTGGCTTTGAACTTATCATCAACTCTCTTGTTCTCCACAACCACGGGGATGTTGGTTATAATGAATAAGATCCAGCCCTCGCAGCTTGCTGAAGAGCAACGCAATGCAACGAAGTTGTTCAAGAAGCTCCAGAGCGAAATAGAAAACTTACTTGCTCTTAGGGTTCCTAGTAACGATGATGTGAAAGAGGCTATGGAGAAGGTCTTGGCGCTTGACAAAGCATACCCACTTCCCTTGCTAGGCAAAATGATCGAGAAGTTCCCTAAAAACTTTGAGCCGGCCGTGTGGTGGCCATCAAATCACTCCCAAAGAAACAACAAAGTGCGTCAAACAAAGCAGATCAATAGCGGGAGGGTGGAGAATAATGGGTGGAGTGAGGAGCTGGAAATGGAAATGAGAGAGATTATAGAAGTGGTGAAGAGCAAAGATACTGAAGATTACGAGAGACTAGGAAACTTGGTCTTAAAGATAAACAAGATCTTAGCCATCTCAGGGCCATTACTCACCGGAATCGCAGCTGTTGGGTCTGCTTTCGTGGGATCTCATCACGGTACATGGGCTGCAGTGGTTGCAGCCGCAGCAGGTGCATTAGCTGCCACAGTTAACACTTTTGAACATGGTGGGCAAGTTGGTATGGGGTTGGAGATGTATAGAAACTGTGCTGGCTTCTTTACACTTTTTGAAGAATCAATTCAATCTACTCTTGATGAAAGTGAAGTGGAGAAGAGAGTAAATGGCGAGATGTTTGAAATGAAAGTGGCTTTGCAGTTGGGAAGAAGCGTATCAGAACTCAGAGATCTATCCAAACGATCAAGAGTATCTCGCACATATGGTTCCGAGGTTGACGAGTTCGCAAGCAAACTTTTCTGAAGTGTAATTTTTGTTCATATATAACAATTCTTTCATTCTTCATTCTTTACATAGCAAATTATTTTTCCAGTCCTGTATAGATCAAAGATGTAGGTATCATTCTTAATTAATATGAAATTTTGTACAAAATAATTTTTTGTTCGTACATTTTAGATTAATAGAATTAGTATATATCCTTACTTTATAAGTTTATCATTATTTAAATGGATAGTACTATCACAAGTCGTTGAATGTTTAATTAATGAAAAAAATAACAATTGAACCCCTAAGGTTTTAGTACGAGACATCTAGACTTTTATAGTTTTTAAAGTATTTAACGGAATCCTTTTCGGTTTGAGTTTAATGATGCTTTGACATCATTCATCGTTAAAGACTCCTTACTATATAGCAGCGTATCCACAAAACTCTCATAGCTTTCCGGCAACGAACTTAATAGGATTATGACATTATCTTCATCATCAGTCTTGATGCCCAATTACTCAAGACTTATGATGATCTTGTTAAACTCGTCAATGTGGGCTTGCAATAAAGATTCCTCGTGCATTGTTAGCTAATGTAATTTCTTCTTCACAAGAAGTTTATCTGCAAGAGACTTCTTCATATATAATACATTGAGTCTCTTCCATAGCCCCAAAGCGGTTTCTTCATCACCAACTTTCCTTAATACTTCGTCGCTTAACGCTAGAATTATGGTGTTGTGAGCTTTTTTTTGAATCGTGTCCCAATCTTTCTGCCCAGACTTTGAGGTTGTTGTCCCTTCGCTAGTTGAGGACCTAACTTTCTCCAAGGTTAAGTCTAGCATTTCCTTCACTAGTAAATCCCTAATCTTCTTCCTCCAAAGATTGAAGTCATTTATTTCATTAAACTTCTCTATTTCTTACTTGTTGCAGCCATGGTTTAAATACCATAAGCATATATTATCAAACCTTTTGCTCTAATACCAGTTTGTTGAGGGAGGAATCGTCATTCTTCCTCTTGAGATTAGGTTAAAGCGAAGAATCTTGAGTTCAACCTAGAACCATAACCTTTTTGTACAGCAGAATAACCTGTTTATAAAGAAAAATAGCAAAAATCCAAAGCAGAATATAAAAAAGTACAACACAATCTTACGTAGTTCGACCAATTTACCTACGTCCATGGTGGATCCAAGGATCCTAGCCTCTCTTATTAACTCCCTAGAGATTTTACAAGGAAAATCCAATGAATAACCCTAAAAATGACCTAATGTTTAGTGAACCCTTACTCTACCACGAACAATGAACACCCAAACAATAGTTCTACCCTAGTGCACATAAGCACTTAATGTCTACCCAGTTCTTCCCCTATCTTAGAGTCTCTCTTAATTCTTAATCTAAAATAAATGGTTTAAAAGTGTTTATATAGGGCATGCCTAGTAGCCCTATTTTTTTATTGGAGTAAGAGTCCACTTGTTTTGGAAGTCCTAAACTTCTCAAAACTTGAAATCCGGATTAAAACAAACTTTGTCACTCCTGGCGCCGCGACGCTCATCCTTGGGCTCCGCTGGGCTTCTGTGTTGGGCGCCTCGGCGCTTAGTCCCTGTGCCCCTTCTGCGCATTTTCTTCGCTTTCTTACCTTCTTCGAGTCCCGTTTCGCTTCTCCCTTCATGTCCCACACATCCTAAACTTCTTCATACATTTTTCACATGTTCTAAACTTCTTGTGACTCACCTCTTTAATATTCATCTCAATTTCTATCCATTCAAAATTATTGAATTACTAAATTTTCAACATTCATCGTATAAATTATGTAGTCCATTAAAATTAAATTAAATATATTATTTTTTAAAACATAGATATTAAATTATTGATGAACAACAAAATATTAAATTAAAAAATATTTGATACTACAATTAAAGAATTATCGTGACAAAATATTATAATTATACACTAACACTTACCTACCTGAATCGAAAACTCTTATTTTTAATATTCAATCATACTCTGGTAAGTCAACCCTATAAAGAGAATGCTAACCCTTTTAAGAAAGAAAGACCGAAGAAAGAAAATATAGACCCTTAAAAAAAAAAGATAAATACAGGCCATCCAAAAAAGGAGAATACATATACCCCTTAGAACGGGCGAGGTTATTTGACCAGATCGGAAGGTATTATTCTAAAATCAGAGCATGCAACACACCCATGATTTACATCCATAACAATTTTAAAAAATTAACCTATTCAAGACCTCAGTTAAATACTATGTTGTTGGCCGCAGGGAGACTTGAAATTAAATATCACCAAAAATTGCTTCCCATTGAGATTTGCCTGATGGTATATGACAACAGAGGTTGATTTGAAAGCTTGCAAAAGGAAAAACTAAGGGTGGCTGCATCCGACGGAATTCTGGTGAAGACCGACAAGGTCTCGTCCAAGGCCGACCAAAGCCGAGAAAGGACGACGGATACGAGAATGCTTTGTGAAAAGAAAGGAGATTTCGTCGGGGCCCAGAGGCTCAGTCGAGAGCCAAGGAGACTCATTAGAGGATAAGAGCCACGGTTGAAGTCGAGGAAAACTGACAGTGACCAAAGCTCGGTAGGGGTCTAGAAGACTTGACAGGGACTAGGAGGGCTCGGTGAGGCCTGAGGCGGCTCGACGTGGGTCTTGGCCGAGGAGATGCACTGGTTTTTAGACAGCCAGTACGCCGTATAAAAATCTAGTACGATCAAAGGAGACAATGACAAAGCAAAAAGAAACAATACAGAAAGGAGATTAAAGAAGGTTATGGTGAAAATTAGCAAAAACTCCATCGGAGAGGGGCTAAATCCCCCTCTCTAATAGGGTGGTGGCAGCAGTAGATTAGGGTTGTTTTTAGAGAGTTTTGCTTTTTAATATGTATTAGTTGTTAATTGTGGTTATCGATATAGTATATTTATTTTTACCACCAATATGATTGACAACTTTTACCTTTTAAAATGAAAATATAATTTTATGTATACCTTAACGCATTGTTCTATTTCTATTAATATGTGTTATGTGTACAATCACTTTTAGCAATTGGGTGTTTAATATACATGATATGCACTAAAAAAAATCAGTTATACTCCGAAAATTTCTTTTTAAATACAATATATAAGTTAAAATTTTATTAAATTAATTATGTACGCGAATGGCGACATTGTACTTCATTTATGCTAAATTTTCTTTTTAATCGTATTAATGATACGGCAAGTCATGTATATTTTTTTGGGAATAATTTGTATATGTGGTTGAAATTTGTAAAGGTATTTTATTCAAACGACGAAGAGTTGTAAATAGCATATTATATATATCATGAAGAGTTTTGAGGTAGAGGAAGAAGGCATTCCATTCTGCATTTTTTGGTACGAGGGTTTGGCTTCCTTGATTAGGTAGAAAAAAAGGGAATATGGCACTTGGTTCATTCCTTTCTTTGGCAAAGGAAGGGATGTAATATAATAATTCGGACAAAAAAAAGAGGGCTTGAAAGAATAAGATACGTAGAGTGTGAACCAAGGTTCATAAGCGGATCAGACTGCTACTTAGTATCGGTAATAGATTTAAAAAAGTATTTATAAAAATTTTAAATTTAAATATTTATATCTTGTCGAAGTCAGGAATCATAACATATATGTTTAGAATAGAATCTATACATTTGCACTACAATAAATTAATAGTTCTATAACTATCATTGCATGTGGTAATTATAAAATGACTATTTATTCTTTGCATGCAATGAATTTAAAAGTTGTTAAAAATTATAAGTATTTACAACTATATAAAGTAAGTTATTGATAATAAAAAAATAAATTGTTAAATTAGGATAAACACAACTTGAGATATATGTTGTGATTAATATTTTAAATTATGAATTTCATCACATGTAATTGTTAATTGTAAATGTTACTTAACACACTACCTGATAAATACATATAGTGGATATTTCTAAATGCATCAAACCACTATTTACTAATAGGTTATAAAAGTGTCTTTTTAAAATGCTCTTTCACTATTCTTTTTTTTCAATGGTAGTTATAAACATTTAATATGAATTTAAAAAAATTAATAATACTAAAATTTATTAGAGTTGAAAGTTAATTTTAAAGCCAATAATACATCTTATCATATAAAAAATAATAATACTCATACTCAAAAGTTAAGTGATTTGATGTTTATACAAAATGTGAATATCAAATAATTACAAAAAAAAATTAAATAATTACAAAAAAGATCATCAAATACACATAACATGATGTGTTCACCAAAATTGAGTATAAACAATGACTTATGTATTTTGAAGGCCATGCAATTATAGTTCTTATAGCATCTCTAAGGACTCGAAGATTGCTAGTAGCTCGATATAAGGTAAGATCTTTTGAACTTTAAGTTACATTTTTCACTTGAACTTGTTGTGATATGGTATGTAATGTGTATAGATATGTATAATTTTAAAAATTAAATACGCAACGAAAGTATTCATACATGTTATACACTATGTAACAAACTCAAGCATATAATCACATGTATAATCATTCAAGCACATATATATTTCATATATATTTTCATGCATAATATAAAATAAATTGTAAATAAATAACCTACTCGGTTATGAAGGTAGCTTTACAATTCTTCAAGAACTCCAATCTTCAATTTGTTGAGCTCACCTTGAAGTGTTCCCTTGTACAATTCTAGTTCACAACTAAATCCGGTGGGATTGTGAAGTTAGAATGGTAGCCTTGAATTTTTAGCAAAGGATTGTTTTAACACTTAAAATAATTTGTCCTTATAAATTATTACTACTAAGAGATGAGAAGAATTATGTGTTTTCTTTAGTTCTTTACAACTCTTTGTTTTGAACCTTAGTAAGCCTTTGTATATTCTCTCAACACTTTGAGAAATACATCTAGGAAATGCTCTCAATTCTCTCTTTTATCTCCTTGAACGAAATTCTCTCCTTCATTCTACACAAATTGAACTCTTTCAATTCTTAATTAAGTGCAAATAATGATTACTTCTCTTAGTGCTCCACCACCACTTATCCATGTTTGTCATTACAAACATTAATCAATCATATTTTTCACTCAACAAATTGATTCATCCATATGAATCAATTGTTAGTGCATAAATGGCTATTAATCAATGTTGAGTGGTCACACCACTTCACAAATGCACCATTTAACAAATTCTAAGTGGCCAACATTTTTTATTACTAATAACAAGTGCTTACTCCATTACTAAATGGTGTTTGCCACTTATTCCAATTAATAATAATAATTTGATTAATATATAAAATATTAATAATTCAAAACTATTTTGAATATTTACATTTACCTTATATATATTTACTAAGCAAGGTAAATAGGTAAATACATGGTAAATTATTTATGGAGCAAGATTGTGCCACTTGTCAATTTTTTATTAGTTTACAACTCTTATAAACCAATAATGTATTTTACATTCAATTATTGACAAGTGAATAATAAAAGGAACCTTGAAATATTTTTCACTTTGCTGAAAATTATTGGATTAATTGTTCAATCTAATTCGCTGCCCCAGTGCACAACGAGTACACTTCAAATTGTGAGACTCTCTAGGTCCATGCCCAATTTATCATATGAAACTATTTTACACGTCCGTGAACAATGTCCCACACACATGTTACGGATATTACAAAACGGTGCATTAGACCATATAAGTTAAGGTTATAATATATTCGTATAATCATTTCATCATAAATATCCTAGAAGAGCGAAGATATAGATCAACACCGTCAAGTCTCCATATGCTCAACCATAAACTTATCTCTAGATTTGTATTTTAATAAATAATATCCGTAAACACTTTTATGATATTATTTTTCCGATGATAAAATTAATTCTCGGATATGTCTGCTTATGGCCATAAGACTTTCTGAAATACAACCTTGGAGTTTCAGGATATTTTACTCACCAAATTGAGTTTATGAATCCCATATCTGTACACACCGGACTTCATGAGCATCGGACCATACCCAACGACACCCAGCGGTCATACCATAAAAGGTATTTAACATGTATGGAACCAAATTATGATGGATCACTCATAAGTCCACCGTGGCACTCAGGTCTAAGGACCACGGATACTACTCAACTCGAAAGATCCTCCATTGACAGCTTTATAGGATGTCTATTAGAGATCTTTGTGAGTCTGTTCAATATTCAGTCCTTACTGAATACTTGTATCTCTATATGAGTTTTCACTAAACTCATGGTCTGCTAAGACTAATCATCTGGACTATCCATATATAGACATACACTGATCTATATATATTAAGGTCTTCACTAATAAACCCGCATTTGTGAAAATAGATCAGGAACATTAAATTTAATAATATATTTGCATAACAACATTTTCTAGCACCATTTGCAACTCATTGCAACTATGTCATTGCTAATATATTCTTAGGTCTTTATCTCATTTCAGACAAGGCTTTAACTCTTTAGATTTTGCTAACTCTTAATTCTGATCTAAACTCCTTTTAGATCAAATCTGAACTCTTTCAGATCATACAATGTCTAAAACGTTACAAGCATCTTACTATATTTGTATATAAAATAATTAGTGATTTATTGAAATCATAATTGTATAAACATAAAGCAAATATTTATACATAAAAGGGATGGCACGTAAGCACAAATCCTAACAGAACTTTTCAACAATTTGGGCCAAGAATCATGTGATGAACTAACAATTCCAGATTGGTGGATTCAATTTCAGCTTCTGCAACCACTTCACCCATGCTATACCAATGCAGTAATTTACATTTAGCATCTACATCTCTATATTCTTGAGTAAGTCTACAATTATTAAAAAAAATATTATTCTTAATATTATAATATATATGATTCATGATTAATAATACTCTAGCAAGTTCAATGAAATAATCTTGAAGATTTTAGCCAATCCTTTTCCATTGCACAATATTAATTCAAACAATTGTAATAAAATTTTCCTATAAGAATCTATTATACACATTCAAAAATTAGTAAATAATAATAAACTTATGTATTAAAAATTCTAATTATGTACATATATGTATACGACACTTAGGAGTTCAATCTCAGAAAATATACTTTAATTTATTAAACATTTTATAAGATCATATCTCTATAAACTCAAAACCCATTATAAAGTAATGAAAGCTCAACTACTTCAGCATGCATTAGATTAAAAATAGTATAATTGTTTATTTATCACAGTCCCATAAATATACAAATGAATTTTTTTAAAATATCTATAGCAAAAAAAAAAAACATGCACATATCCCACAACATATAACCAAAAACTAATTATCAGGAATATGCTTCAAAGTAAATTAAGAATCAAGTAGACCATATCAGCTAGTTGTATTGTTGCAATAATAACGACTATAAGATGTTGCACTACTTTTTGTGATTACACCAACATTGATGTTTTACATTGATCTTATAACTTTTCGTAATAGTTCTTGTAATCAATTTTCATACAAGTAAATAAAAATATTCATTAACAATTTTTTCTATTTACAATTATTAATTTTTAAATAAAAAAGAACCACCCTTTGACATGATTTAAAGTTGATAAAAAAAATTGTTAGACTATTATGCATCTAAAAGAATATATGTGCCAAACATGCAATAATTCTCAAAGGTAAAATCTTATTAAATAACATTGATCTAATAATTCTAAATTTCATATTTGCAAATAAACTCATATTTATTATATTAATAATAATCTATTAGGTCAATAAGAAGTATTAGATTAGTGTTAATATATGTCATAGTAAGTGAACATTATCTGATTAGCATTAAAATAACATAGTAAGAAAATATCCATGTGAAGGCAATAGAAAAATAATTTCTAATAGTAAAAGATCTATATGATTCAACTAAAAACTCACCCATCTATAAATCTTCATCATCATATTTCATGCTCTAAAAAACATCTTTCTGACTATAAATCTTTTTCTACTAACCCAATTCTCAAGTTTGTCACATGAATAAATAGTTTATTCTTACTAAAAATAAGTAAACAACTTTTTTCAAAAAAAAAAAGGAGAATATGTAATAAATTTACTACATAAACATCAATTTTTTATTTTCTAATATAGAAAAATTCACAATGTGTATTAGTTTTGAGATAAATTTTTCTATATTCTCTAATATTTTTAAAGCTAAACAAAAATCAATTATTACCTTACCTAGAATAAAACCATAAGATTTCATCTCTAATTTCATTAAATAAAATTAAACAAACTATTATTTCTTTCACCTTATTTCACTGCATTTTTTTCATTATTCATCAAAACCCATAAAAATAAATTTTGAACCTTTTAAAAAAGTATAATATAAGCAAATTTTGTATGAGCAAACAATCATATCTTTTTGTTGAGGATATTAAGTCATGCACTTCAATTGGATACCCCTATAACATCAATTAAGCCACAACCTTGATACCCCATTTTACTCTATGCGCAGCGAAAAACCCATAACTCACACCATAAGTAAGAACACATAAGATTAACACACCAATAAAGATAAAGAAAATAAACCAATCATAAGACACAAGATATACGTGGTTTGGCCTAAATTGCCTACGCCCACGGAGGATCCATGATTCAGCTTCTTACTATTGAAATAGATCACTAAGTATCTTCTTACATCATCAATGATACCACAAGACCCCTTAGTATCTCCCATAGAGACCTCAAAGCATCTACCCTTGATCATTATGACTACATAAGACCTCTCAGTATCTCCTCATAAGAGATTTTTTACAAGAAACACAAGAATAACCCGAGCATCTAAGCCAAAAGGATCTATGGTATTTCTCTATTATTCACTCAAAGAACCTAAAGAAGAAAACACCCCCAAAGGTTACACCCTAGTGCACCACGCACTTAGTGCCTACCTAGCTCCTCTATTCTCTCTTATGGTTACATCTTGAAACCTTAGATGCTTAATCTTAAACAAGGGTTTACAAGTGTTTATATAGGATGTATTTCATGCCTATAAACCCTATTCCTTGTTGGTGTAAGAGTCCACTTGTTTTGGAAGTCCAAAACTTCCCAAAACTCAAAATCCCGAACCAAAACGGACTTTTTCACGCGTTCTGACGACGCGGAGCTGGCCCTTCTCGCGCCCAGCGCTGCAGTGTTGTGGCGCTGGTCTTCTGTGTTGAGCGCCGCAGCGCTCAGCCCTGGGTGCCGCGGCGCTGGAAGCTCTTCTCACGATTTCTTCGTTTCCTTCACGTCTTTGAGTCTCGTTTCACTTCCCCCTTCATATCCCACACTTCCTAGACTTATCCATATGTATCCTACACATTCTAAACTTCTTATGACTCTCCACTTTGATATTTATCTCAATTCTTGTCCAACAAGATTGTTGAATCACCAATTTTCTAATAAATCCGATCATTGATTCAAAATCTCTTCCCATGAAGCTAATCACCGTCACCCCTCCTTGACCAATGCTCACTAGCATGGTCTATAAGTTAAGTCCCCGACTTAACTAAGGCTCTTGCGATTACGGGCTCCAAAGATTCCTGAATGCTGATGTCTAGAGTAGTTCAATGTTGTGATCTTCTATGTCACGAAGACACTATAACCACAACCTTTAATGGTGGAAAATCCATTTTCGCCAATGCTACTCTTCTCACACATTCTCTTTCGACCCCTGCCACAAAGTGATATATCAAAAACTGCTTTATGGTCTGTTTCAAATCAACCCCTATGTTGATCCCATTCTAAGCATTTTCCTACAAGCACATAGTCTCCCTCTGTGCTTTATCACTCCCTCAATCCTTTTACTTTCCCATTTAGTGTTCCTTCTATATGCCTTCCATGAATCTCCCTATTTCGATCTAACAGTCCTGAGTCCTTTAGGTCTTCATGAGATGAGGAATAAAATCTCATACCAAGTCTCTCCCTTGTCTTTTTTACTATGTAGTCTCAATCTTATCCTGCCAATCCCCTATGACTTACTATAAGCCATATTACTCCAATTGGTAAATAACGATTCTCTATGACTCATATGAAAACACTACCCTAGATCCCAAAAATAGTTCGTTCATCAGACACTGATTCCTCCAGAAGCTTTCATGCGATCAAGGTCTTTGCCTAGTCATCCAACAGACTTGCAAATCCACCTTTCTTCTATCTTTGTCTTTCTCTTAGGACTATCCCATTGAGTGCCCTAAACACCTTTTGGATCTGCCCTTCAATCTTGATTGTTCTTCTTTTGCCATCTTTATTTTGTGTCCAATTTGAATGATTCTTCTAACTAGGACCTAGATGACACCATCTTCTTGGAAGTCTTCTTCAAGAGTGATCTCTACTTCAAAACTCTCCAGTAAGGCCATCATCTTTTCCTCTTTCAGATAATCATCTTCCTTATTGTTCTTCTCTTATATTTGTAAGTCTCCATGGTTGACAACCTTTGCTCTACAATCTGACTCTGCCGCCTATGCTCTGTAATCTGGACTTCAATCCATGGCTCTAATATCAGTTTGGACTTCAACTCAAGCTCCAACATTAGTTTGTACTTCAACATACGCTCTGATAGCAGTTTGTAGCTTCAACCTAGCTCTGCTACCAGTTTGTTAAGGATATCAAGCCATGCACTTCAATTGGATACCCATATGGCATCAACTAAGCCACAACCTTGATACCCCATTTTACTTTATGCGCAACGGAAAACCTATAACTCATACCATAAGTAAGAACACATAAGATTAGCACACCAATAAAGATAAAAAAAACAAACCAATCATAAGACACAAGATATATGTGGTTCGGCCCAAATTGCCTACGTTCACGGAGGATCCATGATCCAGCTTATTACTATTGAAATAGATCACTAAGTATCTTCTTACATCATCAATGATCCCACAAGACCCCTTAGTATCTCCCATAGAGACCTCTAAGCATCTACCTTTGATCATTATAACTCCCTAAGACCTCTCAGTATCTCCTCATAAGAGATTTTTTACAAGAAACAAAAGAATAGCCCGAGCATCTAAGCCAAAAGGATCTATGGTATTTCTCTTTTATTCACTCAAAGAACCTAAAGAAGAAAACACCTCCAAAGGTTACACCCTAGTACACCACGCACTTAGTGCCTACCTAGCTCATCTATTCTCTCTTGTGGTTACATCTTAAAACCTTAGATGCTTAATCTTAAATAAGGATTTACAAGTGTTTATATAGGGTGTATTTCGTGCCTACAAACCCTATTCCTTGTTGGTGTAAGAGTCCACTTATTTTGGAAGTTCAAAACTTCCCAAAACTCAAAATCTCGAACCAAAATGGACTTTTTCACGCGTTCTGGTGCCTCGGCGCTCATCCCTGAGCGCCGCAGTGCTGGCCCTTCTCGCGCCCAGCGCTGCTGTGCTGTGGCGCTGGTCTTCTGTGTTGAGCACCGCGGCGCTCAGCCCTGGGAGCCGAGACGCTGAAAGCTCTTCTCGCGATTTTTTCGTTTCCTTCGTGTCTTTGAGTTCCGTTTCACTTCCCCCTTCGTGTTCCACACGTCCTAGACTTTTCCATACGTGTTCCACACGTTCTAGACTTTTCCATACGTGTTTCACACGTTCTAGACTTCTTATGACTCTCCACTTTAGTATTCATCTCAATTCTTGTTCAACCAAAATTGTTGAATCACTAATTTTTTAACACTTTTTTTCTTTTATGAGAAGAAATAAAAAAATAAAATAAAATAAATATTTTAAAAAATAAAAAAATGAACAAATATTACCGATTCATACCATGAAGTCATTAATTTGGATGAAGAATGCTTTTTCTTCTTATTTGTTAAGACCCATGTTGAGCATTTGCTCTCCCTCTCTTTTCTCTTTTTTGCAAAGCTCTATTTATTTTTTTATAAAGCTAATATTTATTTTATTTTATTTTATCTAGTATAAAAAAAATAAGTGTAGAGAAGACTTGACAAATATTAGCGGGAGCCTAGAAAAAAAAGGGAAAGTTTTTCTCTAATTACTAAAATGCATTCACCACAATAAACTTCAGGGACTACTTTTATTGTGTATGCAGTGAATGAATTATTATTAACCAAATTCATATGTTTATTGTCTACGTTATTTTTAACAACATGAAAAAAAAAAGTAAGTTGTTATTAATAAAATATTTAAAAACATAAACCACAAGTGGTGGTAAATAAGAAATTATTAATTTATAAAATAAGTTTTAACAATATGCACAAAATTACAAGTAATTAATAATTAATAATTTTGACAACATACATTTATAGATGGTGCTTATATCAATTTTTACTACATTTAATTTTCATGTTGTTATAAATTAAAAAGTATTAATTAAATAATTCATTTTTTATTATTAAAAACTCGCACCTTGTGTAATTTGTAGATATTTATTTTTAATCACTCATGTATAAAGCATGCGGTTATATGATTGTTGTTAATAGCACAATTTGTTGTAGTGTTATCCTTTCTCAATACATTTCTTTAGACAAAAATTCCGTCTTTTCCTTTTTTTAGAATGGTAAATATTTCTCAGAACATGAAGTGTAAATATATATATATAGAGTAGTGTTATACTTACAAAGTTAGGATAAGATATATAGTTTGTATTTAATTGATGTGTCATTAATTAATAATTTTAATTAATTTTTTAAAATTTTTGTGATAGTTATACCATACTAATTAATAATAAAAACATTAAATATTATATTAGTTAGAATGTAAAATTTGTATTTCAACTTTATAAGTTTATCATTATTAATATATAAATTTTTTGTACATTAATACGAGCTTCTTGTTTATATTTAAATAGATAGTATTATCACAAGTTGTTGAATTTTTAATTAATAAAAAAAAATAACAATTGAACTCTCAAGGTTTGGGTACGAGACATCTAAATTTTTATGGTCATAAAAGTATTTAATAGAATCTTTCTCCATTAGTGAATTTCATCCGCTTGAGCAGTTGGACTTATAAAATGTTCATTTTACAATTATACTCTGATAACATCAGCTAACAAACGTGGTTATGAATCGAGTGTGATTAAAAAAATATAATTGAAATCGTTCAAACAGACGAAATTCATTAACAAAGAGAGTTTCATTAGATGTTTTTTAGAATTATCAGCGTTTAATTAGATGTCTCTTTTGGTCAAGTTTTAAGGGTTTGACTCTTTTTTTCTCTTAATTTATTTCAAACTGTAATATGAGGTGGTAGTGGATGATTCAAAATTAAAAAGTTGAACGAGAAAGCTCGAGATATAAACTATTTGACTATCTATTAATCAGCAGCAGACAGAGCAAGCTAAGAAGGGCGTCGAATGTACGGTGATTAAATATGCAAGCCTATATGGTTAGGGTCCTTTCACATGGCGCAATAAGGCCATCAAGCAAATCTATGTAATAAGTTTCGGTACGTAAATAGCAAGCCAAGCGCCCATGCCAAGTCATGGGAGAAAATCTTGACTAAGAACCGAAAAGAAAATTAAGAAAAACAATCGTTAGTTAGCGGGAGGGTCAGGTCCATATGGGCCGAGTCAACCTAGCAGCCAGTCAATATTTGATTATATAAAATATACGACCCTTTCCTTTTTCAGTTATTGTTCGTTACTATAAATAACATGCGTTGTGCCTCTTTGCCTTCATTCTCAACCTTCAAAATCAGAAACAAAGATTCCAAAGAGAAATAAAAAAAATCACATTGAACATAGTTCATATCATGGCTTCCTTGCAAGCTTCAAATCTCCTATTCTCTCGTCCTTCTTCATCATCATTAATTTGTTCCTCAAGCAGAATCAATGCTGCAATTTCGGTCCCAAAACTTCCAACAATCCGTTTCTCGCCTCTGAAAAAACCAAGTGGAGATATCTTGGTCGAGGAGCTCAGGACAAGATATGATGGATTCACAAAGTACTCAATCCCAATGGAAAAGATTGTTCCTAGCAAAATATTAGGGGAAGAAAATGAGATTGACTCCTCTACTTCTATGGAGAAAGCCCAACTTTACGCGATCTTAGAGGCTGTTGCTGATAGAGTGGAGATGCACAAGAACATTGGCGAGCAGCGTGACAACTGGAACACACTTCTCTTGAACTCTATCAACATGATCACTCTCACCGCTGCAGCGATGGTTGGTGTTGCGGCGAGTACTGGCGGAGCAGGTGGTTCGCTTTTGGCTTTGAACTTATCATCAACTCTCTTGTTCTCTGCAGCCACAGGGATGTTGGTTATAATGAATAAGATCCAGCCCTCGCAGCTTGCTGAAGAGCAACGCAATGCAACGAAGTTGTTTAAGAAGCTCCAGAGCGAAATGGAAAACTTGCTTGCTCTTAGGGTTCCTAGTGAAGATGATGTGAAAGAGGCTATGGAGAAGGTCTTGGCGCTTGACAAAGCATACCCACTTCCCTTGCTAGGCAAAATGATCGAGAAGTTCCCTAAAAACTTTGAGCCGGCCGTGTGGTGGCCATCAAATCACTCCCAAAGAAACAACAAAGTGCGTCAAACAAAGCAGATCAATAGCGGGAAGGTGGAGAATAATGGGTGGAGTGAGGAGCTGGAAATGGAAATGAGAGAGATTATAGAAGTGGTGAAGAGCAAAGATACTGAAGATTACGAGAGACTAGGAAACTTGGTCTTAAAGATAAACATGATCTTAGCCATCTCAGGGCCATTACTCACTGGAATCGCTGCTGTTGGGTCTGCTTTCGTGGGATCTCCTCACGGTTCATGGGCTGCAGTGGTTGCAGCCGCAGCAGGTGCATTAGCTGCCACAGTTAACACTTTTGAACATGGTGCGCAAGTTGGTATGGTGTTGGAGATGTACAGAAACTGTGCTGGCTTCTTTACACTTTTTGAAAAATCAACTCAATCTACTCTTGATGAAAGTGAAGTGGAGAAGAGAGAAAATGGCGAGATGTTTGAAATGAAAGTGGCTTTGCAGTTAGGAAGAAGCGTATCAGAACTCAGAGATCTATCCAAACGATCAAGAGTATCTCGCACATATGGTTCCGAGGTTGACGAGTTTGCAAGCAAACTTTTCTGAAGTGTAATTTTTGTTCATATATAACAATTCTTTCATTCTTCATTCTTTACATAACAAATTATTTTTCCAATCATGTATAGATCAAAGATGTGGGTATCATTCTTAATTAATATGAAATTTTGTACAAAATGATTTTTTGTTCGTGCATTTTAGATTAATAGAATTAGTATATATTCTTACTTTATAAGTTTATCATTTTTTATATATAAATTGTTCGTACATTAATATGAGCTTCTTGCTTATTTAAATGGATCACAAGTCGTTGAATGTTTAATTAATGATAAAATCACATTTGGGCCCCAAAATTTTGGAATGAGATATCTAGACTTTTATAATTTTATGAGTATTTAACGGAATCTTTCCCCATTAGTGAATTTCATCCGTTTAAACAGTTAGGCTTACAAAATGTTTATTTTACAATTATACTCTGACAACATTAGTTAACGAATGTAGTTATGAATCGAGCGTGGTTAAAAAAAAATATAAAAAAAAAGTCGTTCAAACAGACGAAATTCATTAGCAAAATGAGTCTTATTAGATATTTTTAAAATTACGGGGTTTTAATTAGATGTCTCTTTGACTAAATTTTAAGATTTTAACATTCTTTTTTTCTTAATTTATTTCAAACTGTATGATGAGGTGGTAGTGGACGATTCAAAATTAACAAGTTGAACGAGAAAGCTCTAGATATAAACTATTTGACTATCTATTAATACAGTAGCAGACAGAACAAGCTAAGAAGGGCGTCGAAGGTAGGGTTATTCAAAATCAAAAAAGTTGAATGAGAAAGACGAGATACAAATTATTTAATTCTGATTTTTCTGCTAAAAAAGAAGATAGTATTTTTAAGATTCTTAATTATTCGGGATTAAATCGAATCATCGGTATTGAACTTTTTGAAATACAAATCATGCTATTAAAACGCCATTTGCAAGAACACCTTTTTACATTAATTATGATAGCAGTAGATAGAACAAGCTTTACGAAAAGAGTTTGGAATTGATATATAGCTATGATCGTCAAGAAATGGCAACTTTTTTATGAGGCTGATCTCCCAGGCCCTGCAGCAGCCGCAGTGAACCTTAATATAAAAAAAGAATGAGAGTTACCTCTTCTGAATGCAAATTTCGAGTATTAACTAAGTTTTTATTTAATCCTTTCAAAAAAAAGTTTTTATTTAATAAAAAGGCTTAGTCTTCAGTTATATGTTTCTAATATACCCTTCGTATCAAAGGTGGAAAAAAAAAGCCAATCTCGGTGTGAAATATAACAAATTTATGGGGAATATTTGATACTATAAGTCTATAAGTTTTTTTTTAATTGTGTAAAGCTCCATATAAGGAGGAAGAATTTATAAATTAAAAAAAAATGAAGATACGCATAATTAGGAAACCAACATTTATTGAATTTAAAAAAGAATAAGAAGAAATAGTAGATCCTTATTTTATTTTTCGAACATGAAGGATTTATGAGTTGAGATTCTAATGTATATAAATACAAATGGTCCAACGATAACATTATTAAATTCTACCCAATGAATATAGAGGTATTAAAATGGAATGAGAAATTAATTTTTTTGGCCTTTTTATCAATAAATCAGACTTCTCGTGGAGATTTGTGTAAATAAGAGAAATTCAAAATAATTTTTCATTTTTGTTTCAAATTTCTATTTCTGGATGGACAAAAACCTTATTCTTCAAAAGAGGTAGAAGAGTAAAATAAAATTAGAAAAAAGTACATAACAAAAAACATTATAAAAAATGCTTGAGAAAATAATATAGTAAACCTATTGTTAGGGTCCTTTTACATGACGCAATAAGGCCATGCAAGCAAGTAGTGAGCTTCAGTACGTAAATAGCAAGATATGCCCAAGTCATGGGAGAAAATTTTGATTAAGAACTTGAAGAAAATTAAAGAAATAGTCGATCAACATTGGCGAAAGGGTCAGCCAGTAGGCCGAGTCAACCCGGCAGCCAGTCAATGTTTGATCATTTTCAACATACGACCCTTTCATTTTTCTTGGTTAATGTTCGATGTTATAAATAAGACGCATTGTGTGTCTCGACATTTTATAATCGACCTTCAAAATCAAAAACAAAGAAAAAAAAAATCATATAGAACAAAGTTCAAATCATGGCTTCGGTACAAGCTTCGAATCTCCTATTCTCTTCTTCTTCTACATCATGTTGTTCTTCAAACAGAATTAATGCTGCTATTTCTGTCCCAAAATTTCCTACAACCCGTTTTTCGCTGCCAAAAAAACCAAGTAGAGATCCGTTGGTCGAGAAGCTGAAGATAAAAGATGACGGATTCACAAAGTACTCAATCCCAGTTTCCAGCAGAATAATACTAGAAGAAAATGAAATGGACGCTCCATTTCTACGGTGAATGCCAAACTTTACGAGATACTAGATGCTGTAGCGGATAGAGTGGAGATGCACAAGAACATCAAGGAGCAACGTGACAATTGGAACACTCTTCTCTTAAATGCTATTAAATTGATCACTCTCACTGCTGCAATCTATTAAAATTATAACATTAAATGAAATTAATTATAACACTAAGTTTAAGATTAAACTCAAATATTTACAAATCTAATTCTTGAAAATTTTAAATTAAGTAAGATATTTTGAAGTTAATAATTAAGGAGATAAGTATTATAAACTTATGTGATTAATAAATTTTCACATTATTTTACTTGTGTGATTTTAGTTTGTTGAAATTAAGTATAAATACACCCCCTCCCTCATAAAAGCGAAGAGTTGATCAAGTATTTAATCAATTGTTGAGAGTTTAGAGTGTTAGAGAGTTGAACAAATAATAAACTCAACAAAGAATGTATGAGTGTTGAGTTATGAGTGTTGTATTGTAAGTGAAAAAGAGTGAGAGTTTCTAAAATTTGTATTGCAAGTTTTGAATTTGTTGTATTAATAAAAGTATTTCATTTGTATTCTATTATTCTCAACAATTGGTATTAGAGCGGGACTGTCTCGGACCGCTCAAGTTGTAGGATTTTTAAGAATTCTGAGTATGCTCTGTGGTTGCAACTTTGACTGATCTTCCATATCAGAAAGGACTTCTAGAAATTATGAGTAAGTAAGCTTCTGTGTGTTGTGAGTAGTCTATGACTTTGCAAGTTTGTTGACAAAACTTGTTTGGTATTACTGAGGTACTGCCAATACGATGGGTGGCCTTCAAGTCGTTAGAGGAATCAAAAAGCTCAACAACCAAAATTACAATATATGAACAGCGTTGATGGAGTCTTACCTTTAAGGCCAAGATCTTTGAAAGGTTGTTAGCGGGAATGAAGTGAAACAGCCAACAGACGAAGCCACTTTAAAGAAGTGGAAGGTAAAAACTGGTAAAGTTATATTCACCATTAAGACCACAGTTGAAGAAAAAATGTTAAAGCACATAAAGAATGCCAAAACGCCAAATAAAGCATGAGACATTTTTGCATCACTCTTCTCAAAGAAAAACAACATGCGACTACAGCTTCTAGAGAATGAACTATTGTCGATTGCACAACGCAACATGACGATCAACCAATACTTCACAAAGATAAAGTCCTTATGCCGTGAAATATCTGAGTTAGATCCTATCGCTACTATTGTTGAAACTAGGATGAAAAGAATTATCATCCATGGTTTGAGGCCCGAGTATAGAAGTTTTGTTACTGTTGTACAAGACTGGCCAACCCAACCATCTCTCATTGAGTTTAAAAATTTGCTTGCTGATTAAAAAGCAATTGTCAAGTAAACGAGTGGGGTCTCTTTAAAAGGTGATGAAGAAGCACTCTATATCGACAAAAGAAAAGGTCGATTTAAATGACGTGCTAGTGGAGGATCTAAAAGACATGATGACAAGATAAAGAGTCATCACCAAGAAGGTAGCTCACAGACAAGGGGAGTATGGAGGACTCACGGCAATGGTAGTCAGTCCAACCAAAAGAAATTTTTTGAAGAAAAATGCTACAATTGTGGAAAAATAAGACACATTGTAAAAGATTGTTGGTCCAAAAAAATGTCTGTTGAAGGTAATGCTGCCACATCAAACTCAGAAAGAAAAAGTGAAGATGAGTGGAATGCTGAAGCGTCTGTCTCTATAGAGGAAGAAGACTTATTACTCTCAATGATAATGCCTAGACGGATTAACTATAAAAATGATTGGATTGTCGACTCAGGATGTTTAAATCATATTACTAGTGACGAAGAAAAGCTACAAGATATAACTAAGTACAAAAGAAGTCGCGTGGTAGTGACAGCCAACAACTCAATATTGTCTATAGCTCACATCGGTAGCATAGACCTTCCACCTCGTTATAGTCCTAACAAGGCAACACTTCAAAATGTCTATCATGTCCCTAGTATGAAAAAGAATCTATTATCAGTATCACAGTTAACATCTTCTGGATACTATGTCTTGTTCGGTTCACAAGATGTTTAGGTGTACTAAGATTTAAAAATCACGGAAACACCAACAATGAAAGGACGATGACTAGAGTCAGTCTATGTACTATCAGCAGAATCAGCTTATGTAGATAAGACTCGAAAGAATAAGACAGTAGATTTGTGGCATGCACGATTGAGACATATAGGTTATCATAAGTTAAAAGTGATGATGAACAAGACAATGCTTAAGGGTCTACCTTAACTTAATGTGAGAGTGGATATAGTATGTACAGGATGTCAGTATGACAAGGTATATTAACTACTATATGAAGAGTCAAAACTTAGAGCTAAAGAGCCATTAAAGTTAGTTCACTTTGATGTGTTTGGACCTATCAAGCAGCCATCAATTAGTGGCATGCGGTATATGGTGACATTTATTGATGACCTCTTTATGAAAAAAAATCAGATACTTTTTTGAAATTCAAGTAATTTAGAGAAACAATTGAAGGAGAAGTCAGAAGGAAGATTCATTGTCTCCACACAAATGATGGAGGAGAATATACCTCTGATGAGTTCTCACAATATCTTCGAGAAAATAAGATGCGGCATCAGTTCACATGTGCTAATATGCTACAACAAAATAGTGTTGCAAAAATAAAGAATCGACATCTTGCAGAGATTTGTAGAAGTATGTTGCACACAAAAAATGTACCATAAATATTTTGGGCCAAAAAATTAAGACTGCAGCCCATGTGATTAATAGGCTTCCTCAATTAAGGTTAGTGTTCATATCACCCTTTGAAAAGTTGTGAGATATGAAACATACAGTGAGTCATTTTTGAGTATTTTGTTGTATATGCTATGTATTTGTGCTAAATCGCCTGAGAAACAAATTTGACAAAAAGACAATCAGGTTTATCTTTGTTGGATATGATAACTAACGCAAAGGATGAAAATATTGTGAGCCTACTAGTGAGTGGTTCTACACATCAAGGAATGTGGTATTTGATGAAGCATCTTCATGGTAGTCATTATAAAAAGAGGAGCTTTTAGATTCAAAAGAAATAGAAGAACAACTACAATAAAAGATAGATAAGCAAATTGCTAAAATCTGACCGAGCCAAGAAGAACTTGATGATGAAAATAGTGATGACAACACTGAGCAAGAGACAACTCAAAGTTCTTGGCAAACTAACATCTATCAACAACCAACAACGAAGGCTAAATATGAATGAGCAGAACTTACAACCCCTCAATCGCATCCTTAAATGTCAATAAGAATATGAAAGCTTAATCCCAAATATGCTAATGCATTAGTGGCGAATGAGGAAAATATTAAGGAACCTAAGACTTTTGAAGAAGCATCACAAAGCACTAAATAAATTAAAGCTATGAAAGAAGAAATCATAGCATTTGAGCAAAATTAAACTTATTTTAGTGCCAAAGCAAAAGGATGTGAAACCTATATCATGTAAGTAGGTGTATAAGATCAAAAGACATCCTGATGGATCGGTGTAGAGGTATAAAGCTTGATTGGTAGCTTAAGGATTTTCTCAATAATATGGACTAGACTATGATAAAACGTTTAATCCAATAGTCAAGATCACCACAGTACGAGTTCTACTTGCACTGGCAGCTAGCAAAGGTTGGATATTGTGGCAAATAGACGTAAAGAATGTTTTTTTACATTGAGAGTTGGATCGAGAGATCTACATGATTCAACCAATGGGATTTGAAAGTAAATTTCATCCTGATTATATGTGTAAATTAAGAAAGGCGTTGTATGGATTAAAGTAAGCTCTGAGGGTGTGGTATGGTAAAATTGGAGAATTTCTAACACATGATAGTTACTCTGTAGCACCAGCTGATTCTAGCCTATTCGTCAAAGCTAATGGAAAAAAACTTGTAATTGTGCTGGTATATGTGGATGACTTAATTATCACTAGAGATGATGAAGAATAGATTCGTTGAACAAGAGAGAATTTAGCGACTCGCTTCTAGATTATAGAGCTTGGACAACTTAAGCATTTTCTTGGGCTTGAAGTCACTAGGACAGTATAAGAGATTTTTCTAGGACAACAAAAATATATCAAAGATTTGTTGTAGAAGTTTGGAATGCTAGAATGCAAGCCTATCTCAACACTGCTAGAAGTCAATGCCAAGTTATGCAGTCATGAAGGAAAGGATTTAGAAGATGAAACTATGTATCGACAACTAGTAGAAAGTCTCATCTATTGGACATTGACTTGACCAGACATTTTTTTATGCAGTTGAAGTAAAAAGTCAATACATGCAAAATTCTAAGAAACCTCACTTAAAAGCAGTTCGACGGATATTAAGATATGTGAGAGGCACAATTGACTATGGTTTCTTCTATAAGAAAGACCAAGATTGTAAAATAGTTGGTTATTGTGATGCTGACTATGCTAGAGATCATGACACACGACGTTCGACTACTGGATTTTTTTTCAAGATTGGTTTAGGAACAGTCTCTTGGTACAGTAAAAGGAAATCGACTGTATCATTGTTAACTAGTAAAGCTGAGTATAGAGCAGCAGCAATGGTAGCTTAAGAAAGTACATAGTTGATACGGTTGATGGAGGATTTATATCAGCCAATAGATTATAAAGTGTCAATATATTGTGATAATCGGTTAACAATCTGTTTGACAGAAAATTCAATTTTTCAGCAAGAACAAAGCATGTGGAGGTGCATTATCACTTTATTCGAGAGAAAGTTCTGTAAGAAGAAATTGAGTTGCTGTATGTTAAGACTGAAGATCAAGTGGCTGATTTATTCACAAAAAGCTTGGGTGTTGATAAGTTCAAAAAATTTCAAAGACAACTCAACGTGGAAGTTGGTGTTAAGGGGGAGTGTTAAAATTACAACACCAAATGAAGTTAATTACAACACTAAGCTCAAGATTAAGCCCAAATATTTACAAGCTCAATTCTTAAAAATTTTAAATTATGTAAGATATTTTAAAATTAATAATTAAGGAGATAAATATTATAAACTTATATGGTTATTAAATTCTTACATTATTTTATTTTATTATAAGCTCAATTATTTTACATTATTATAAACTTATGTGGTTAATAAATTCTTACATTATTTTATTTGTATAGTTTTGATTTGTTGAAACTAAGTATAAATGTCCCCTTCCCTCATTTGGTTTTGCATGCAAGCAAGTTAAGAGTAAAAAGTTGATCAAGTATTTGATCAATTATTGAGAGTTTAGCGTGTTAGAAAGTTGAGCAAATAATAAGCTCAATAAAAAGTGTGTGAGTGTTGTGTTATAAGTGAGAAAGGGTGAGAATTTTTAAATTTTGTATTGTAAGTTTTGAGTTTGTTGTATTAATAAAAATATTTTATTTTTGTTCCATTATTATCAACACAACTGTGGTTGGTGTTGAAGCAACTGGCAGTGCTGGTGTTTCACTTATGTCTTTGAAGTTATCGTCTACTCTCATGTTCTCTGAAGCCACGGGGATGTTGGTTATAATGATCAAGATCCAGCCATCACAGCTTGCTGAAGAACAACGTAACGTAACAAAGTTGTTCAAGCAACCCTATAGCCAAATACAAACTGTGCTTACTCTTGAGGTTCTTAGTGAAGATGAAGTGAAGTAGGTAATGGAGAAGATTTTGGCGCTTGAAAAAGCATACCCACTTCCCTTGCTAGGTAAAATGATCGAGAAGTTCCCTAAATCTTTTGAGCCTGTTGTTTGGTGGCTGTCAAATCACTTCCAAAGAAATAACAAAGTACTTGTAACAAAGCAGACCAATAACAGGAAGATGGAGAATAATGGATGGAGTGAGAAGCTGGAAATAGAAATGAGAGAAATTATTCAAGTGCTGAAGAGCAAAGATACTAAAGATTACATGAGGCTAGGCAATTTGGTGTTGAAAATAAATAAGATTTTGTCCATCTCGGGATCATTACTTACAGGCATTGCAGCCGTTGGGTCTATATTTCTGGGATCTCCTCACGGGTCATTTGTTGCAGTTGTTGCAGCGGCTGCAAGTGTATTTGTTGAGGGAGGAAACTCTCTTCTCCCTCTCGAGGTTATGTTGAAGCGAAAAATCTAAGATTCAACTTAAAACCCTAACCTCATTGCGCAGCGAAATAACCTGTCAATCAAGCAAAAAACAACAAGAATCCAAAGCAGAAAACAAAACAACACAATACAATCTTACGTGGTTCAGCCAAGTGCCTACATCCACGATAGATCCAAGGATCCTAACTTCTCTTATTATAACTACCTAGAGATTTTACAAGGAAAACCCAATGAAGAACCCTCAAAAAGACCTAAACGTTTAGTGAACCTTTACTCTACCACGAACAATGATCACCCAAACAACGGTTCCACTCTAGTGCACACAAGCACTTAGTGTCTACCCGGTTCTTTCCCTCTCTTAGAGTCTCTCTTAATGCTTAATCTGAAATTAAAGGTTTACAAGTGTTTATATATGGTGTATTTCGTGCCTATTAATCCTATTCCTTGTTGGAGTAAGAGTCCACTTATTTTGGAAATCCAAAACTTCTCAAAACTAGAAATCTCGAAGAAAAATGGACTTCTGACGTATCTGGCACCGCGGTGCTCGTCCCTGTACGCTACGGCGCTGGCCAAAATTGCGCCTAGCGCTGGGTTACTGTCCTGGGTGTCGTGACGCTCAGCCATGTACGTCTATCCCTTGTTTTCTTACTTCCTTCACGTCTTTGGTCCCGTTTTGCTTCTCCCTTCGTGTCCCACACATCCTAGACTTCTCCATACGTGTCCCACACATTTTAGACTTCTTGTAACTCTTCACTTTGGTATTCATCTCAATTCTTATCCAACCAAGATTGTTGAATCATCAATTTTTGAACAAACCCTTCCTTTCAAATAAGAAGGCTTTGGGATCCGATCCACACCAATACTCTATCACCTAGAGATGAGTCTAGTTAAGTTTTCACCAAGACTTAACTTTCCCCGAGCTAGTGACTTTGGCCTCCAAAGGCATTCGTGCACTTTGTATAGGGTATAGATGCATTGCACTCCTTTCCGAGCCTTATCAATTCGGTGAGCACGGTTTGGATGTTGCCTAGTGGTCTGCATTACCCCAACACCCCGCGTTAGGCCACTCATGGCCATCCTAGTAAGCGCATAGAGCCCCTCATTGTGCTTCTCACCCTCAAACCCTATAGGTCATTTCTTTACCCTTAGTTTTTCTTTTTTCGCTCTAACCGAATACCCTTCCTCATCGAGTTTGCCTAGGGATATCAAGTTCCTCTTTAATTTAGGAGCATGCCTTCCACCATGTAATTCCCTAGTTTCTTTACCTTGTATCCTCAGCCTTATGTCACCAACTCCTATAATCTCACAAGCCATGTCATTTCTCATTAGAGCTTTACCTCTTTTGGCTTTATTGTTGATAAACATCGATCTGTCGGGACACATATGGACGTTGCACCCCGAATCTAGTATCCATTTGCCAGCGTACTTTCCCCTTGAGCCTACCAATGTGTCTACAACTTCGGTATCTTCCTCAATACTGATTGCAGCCCACCCTCCTTGGCCTTTTGATTTCGGACAATCCTTCACAAAGTGTCCTTCCTTATTACAAAGGAAACACCTCTTGGATCTCCTTGATTGGTTGTTCTTCCTTCCCTGTGCAAGCAAAGCTGCTCTACTCTCGGACTCAAATCTCTTTGTCAATTATTTTGAGTTCAATGATGCCTTGACGTCATTCATCGTTAAAGACTCATTTCCATATAGCAATATATCCATAAAGCTCTCATAGTTATTCGGCAACGAACTTAACAGGATAATGGCCTTATCTTCATCCTTAGTCTTGATGCCCAATTGCTCAAGACTTATGATGATCTTGTTGAACACGTCAATGTGAACTCTCAATGAAGTTCTCTTATGCATTGTTAGCTGATGTAATTTCTTTTTCACAAAAAGTCTATTTGCAAGAGACTTCTTCATGTACAATACCTCAAGTCTCTTCTATAACCCAAAAGCGGTTTCTTCATCACCAACTTTCCTTAATACTTCGTCACTCAACGTCAGGAATAAGGTGTTGTGAGCTTTTTTTTTTAATCGTGTCCCAATCTTTCTACCCAGACTTTGATGTTGTCGACTCATCACTAGTTGAGTAGTTGGCTTCCTCCAAAGCTGAGTCTAGCTCTTCCTTCACTAGTAGAGCCCTAACCTTCTTCCTGCAAAGATTGAAGTCAATCATCCCATTGAACTTCTCTATTTCTTACTTGATTGTAGCCATGGTTTAAATACCTCAGGTGTGTATTATCGAACCTCTAGCTCTTATACTAGTTTATTGAAGGAGGAAATGTCCTTCTCCCTCTCGAGGTTATGTTGAAGCGAAGAACCCAAGATTTAACCTAGAACCATAACCTCCTTGCATAGCGGAATAACCTGTCAATCAAGCAAAAAACAACAAGAATCCAAAGCAGAAAACAAAAGAGCACAACGCAATCTTACATGGTTCGGCCAATTGCCTACGTCTACGGTCGATCCAAAGATCTTAGCCTCTCTTATTATAACTCTCTAGAGATTTTACAAGGAAAACCCAATGAAGAACCCTCAAAAGGACCTAAACATTTAGTGAACCCTTACTCTACCACGAACAATGATCACCCAAACAACGGTTCCACCCTAGCGCACACAAGCACTTAGTGTCTACCCAGTGCTTCCCCTCTCTTAGAGTCTCTCTTAATGCTTAATCTAAAATCAAGGGTTTACAAGTGTTTATATAGGGTGTATTTCGTGCCTACTAACCCTATTCCTTGTTGGAGTAAGAGTCCATTTGTTTTGGAAGTCCAAAACTTTCCAAAACTAGAAATCCCGAAGAAGAACGGACTTCTAATGCGTCTGGCACCGCGGTGTTCGTTCTTGGGCGCTGGCCAAAATCGCGCCTAGCACTGCGGCGCTGGGTTACTGTCTTGGGCGCCACGACACTCAGCCCTATACGCCTATCTCGCGTTTTCTTGCTTCCTTCACGTCTTTGAGTCCCGTTTCACTTCCCCATTTATGTCCCACACGTCCTAGACTTCTTTATACTTGTCCCACACATTTTAGACTTCTTGTAACTCTTCACTTTGATATTCATATCAATTCTTATCCAATCAAAATTGTTGAATCACCAATTTTTTAATAGTATTAACGGCCATAGTTAACACTTTTGAACAGGGTGGGCAAGTTGGTATGGTTTTAGAGATGTACAGAAACTGTGCGGGCTTCTTTACACTTTTGGAGGAATCAATTCAATCTAGTTTTCATGAAAGTGAAGTGGAGAAGAGAGAGAATGGCAAGATGTTTGAAATGAAGGTGGCTTTACAGTTGGGAAAAAGCATATCAGAGATGAGAGATCTATTCAAAAGATCAAGATTATCTCACATTTATGGTTCCGAGATCGACGAGTTCGTAAGCAAACTTTTGTGATTTTGTCCATACACTAACAATTCTTTGATTCTTCATTCTTGACTTAATAAATTCTTCGTATAATAATGTATAGATTAAGAAGATTTTGATAACCTATTAATATCAAATTTTGTACAAAATGAATTACTTCATACATTTTAGACTCTTAAAATTTATTTTTAATATTTATATTAGGTCTTCTACTAACAGTTTAAATTTTTGGGTTAAATGATAAATTATTATAGTATCACAGTCAATGTTTTAATTCGAACCCTATATCTTTATTTTCAATTAATTTCTTGATTTACCTTTGTTTCAATCTCGAATCCACATTTTACGTGAGGAAAACTGTTAAGACTTGTCTTTAATACTAATTCGAACTCCATGCCTTCATTTTTAATTAGTTTCTTAATTTATTTTTATTTCAATCTCGAATCTATATTTCACATGAAGAAAACTATTAACGCTTGTCTTTAATACTAATACGTTTCACGTCACGTGAGTAGGATTGTCAAGGCTCATCTTTAATTCTTGTTGACAGGAAAAAATAGTTTTTCGGGTCAACGAGCTTTAAATTTGTTTGTTAGCGAGAATCAACACTTGGGTCTCGTCTTGGTTGGACTTGCTTGCGGAAGCTTGGGTCTTTTCTTTCTTGTCGGCTACTGTAGAACCTATCAAACGCATACGTAACTATTGTGATGGTCTCACTGGGGTGAATTCTGGCAAAAACTCTCCAATGTTTAAGTGATAAAATCAAGAAATATTCTTCTGCAGATTTTCTTCTAACATACTTCTAACCCTATTTCTACTGTGCTTTTATCACGCATTAGGTATATTTTTGATATATGTTAAGTATATTCTTAGCATATTTTTTATATCCGTCTTTACTGGTGGATTTGGTTAACTATGAGGCTAAGTTCGATCTGTTGGAGTCAATTTTTTGATAGCCTCTTCTCGTTTGGTTCGGCCATAATTCGAGGTCTTTTTAAAGAGCTAGTCTTTTAATGACTTCACTAATTATATCTAGTCGACTTGTTCGGCAAATAACCGACCTATAATCTGTTCTAACCCAGTTTTTTCATTGAGCACGCAGACATTGAGATGAGCCGATCTGATTAGTGTGTGAAGGGCAATTTTAGCTGCATTCTAGTCTCTCCTATTAAGTAGGTGCTTCAAGTTGTCAATCAAGTCCTTTAAATTTAGGCAAGCTCTTCGTTGTTTAACCTTGTTAGGGTTTAACCCAATAACTATTACCATAAACTTGTTTTTGAGGTAGATTATCTAGCAAAGAGTAGAGAGTTCTGAGGAAGATTGACTTACAAAAAAAAATCTATCTGAACCTGGGGGTTAACTTTTTCTTAAACCTAAAAATATTAAATCTAGAAATGATTTTCTAAAAGAAAGAATACTAATATTGGTCACTGTCCTAATAACTTAAACTCTTAGTTTAAGTGGTAAACTAAAATGAATAGAGTTAGTGTTCTCCCTTTATTATTTGAACTTTTACTATTAATATCCTTTATAAATTTAAAATGAGAACCATTTTTTGGCACGTGTACATATTATTGATACATGTTATTAATTATTAATTTACTAACTTATGTGCAAATTATTATATACAGTACAATAATAAAGGGTTAACATACATCTTCCCCTTCAAATATATATATTGACAAGTCATGAGTACTGTCCTTAGTATATAATTTATACATGTCATTGCAATTTGTAAGGGTACTAATCATTGAACGACAAAGAGCTGTTATACAGTACATAATATATCAAATTATATTACATTAATATTAGCTTCTTGCTTATATATATTTAAATGAATATATACTATCACAAGTCGTGAAATGTTTAATATTTTCCAACTATTATATGATCAGGTCGTAGTAGTTGGGAGAGGGTGATTCAAAATTAAAAAAAAAAAAGTTGAATTAAAAGTTTAAGCTCTAGGTAATTGGCTACTTGAATAATAATGTACATTAAAATAATTACAGTCGCAGACAGAACAAGCTAAAAAGGGGTTTAGAATTGGAAGTGGTGGCTCTGATCGTTCGGAAATGTTGACTTTTGATGAGGCCAATCTCCTAGACTTTGCTAGGTAAAATGATCGAGAAGTTCCCTAAAACGTTTCGGCCTGCTGCGTGGTGGCCGTCAAACCACTCCCAGAGAAATAACAAAGTACGTGAAGCAAAGCAGGGGAACAGTGGGTGGAGTGAGGAGCTGGAAATGGAAATGAAAGAGATTGTAGAAGTGTTGAAGAGCAAAGATACTGAAGATTACATGAGGCTAGGCAACTTGGCGTTGAAAATAAACAAGATTTTGGCCATTTCAGTGCCATTACCGACAGGCATTGCAGCTGTTGGGTCTGCTTTAGTGGGATCTCCTCATGGGTCATGGACTGGAGTGGTTGCAGCGGCTGCAGGTGCATTAGCAGCCACAGTTAACACTTTTGAACATGGTGGGCAATTTGGTATGGTGTTGAGATGTACAGAAATTGCGCCAGCTTCTTTACACTTTTGGAAGAATTAATCCAATCCACTCTTAATGAAAGTGAATTGGAGAAGAGAGAAAACGGTGAGATGTTTGAAATGAAAGTGGCTTTACAGTTGGGAAGAAGCGTATCAGAGCTGAGAGATCTATCTGAAAGATCAAGAGTATCCCGCACATATGGTTCCGAGATTGACGAGTTCGCAAGCAAACTTTTCTGATATGTGATTGTGTCCAAACATTAACAATTCTTTGATTCTTCATTCTTGATTTGACAAATTCTTTGTATGATCATATCTAGATCAAGAAGTTGTTGATGTCACTTCCACAAATTTGAAATTTGAATATCTTAAAACCTACATGCATATATTTCTCATGCACGGTCAAGACATCACAGTTGTTAAGTTCTATATGTTAAAGCAAACAAAAGTCTCATTAAAAATTGAGAGGATCGTAAATTTATAAGGAGTAAATTATATTTTTATTGGTACGATATCTTTTGGGTAGAACTTAAAGAGCAAAACCATAAAAGTTTAATTTTAAAATAGACAATATCATATTCATGTGGAGATATGTATGGTTAGTTGGACTCTTAACAGTGGTATCAGAACTATGCTATGGAGTTGTCATGTGGTGAAAATTTTTGGTGTCGAACGAGAAAGTAGTGAGCCTGAAATTCTTATTGTTTATAATGGATCAGTGTTGTGCTCTATAAACATGCGTTGTTGTACTTTGGGCTTCACATAAGGCGAGTTACCATGTGATAACAAAATTTAATACTGAACGAGAAGGTAGTGAGCCTGGTATTTTTATTGTTTGCGATGGATCCGTATTGTGCTCTATGGACAGGCATTGTTGTGCTCGAGCTTTATGTAAGGCTTGTGCAGTTAACGCAGTAATACGAAGTTAACCTGATAGAGTAAGCTCTCAATAATAGGCGGTACTTTAGTGTTTCACATAAGGTGTAAACGTTCAACGTAATAAAAATAAGGTGTAAACGTTCAACGTAATGAAAATGAGTAGCAGACTGTTAAAGAAGCAGATGGAATATTAATTTAGGGGGAAGTGAGTGGTCTTTTATTTGATGGGAGGATTGTTAAAGCAAATAAAATCTCACATTAATTAAAAATAAAAAAAATTATGAGTTTATAAGAATGAATTATATCTTTTTTGATATAAAATTTTTTGAATAGAATTTAAAAATAAAATTATAAAAATTTAAATTTAAAATAAATAATATTATACTAATATAAAAATATGTGTGATTCTTTAAATTTTTGACATTTCATATTTCATAACTACTAATTATGTAATTATATTCACTTAAGTATAAACCCATATTAATAGAGAATTCTCTTCCACACAAATACACTGATTCCTCTTGCTACATCACTCACTGCCATTTAGTCATATCAAGAGAATTTATGGAATGCACTCGTTACAATCACATATTATTTTAATCCATTTAGAATACATCCGTTGTAATATAACCATTTAGCAATATTATGTTATGTATATATATTTCATATACTATAACTATTAACATAATTGATAATTTTTAAAATAAAAGTATAAGAATCAAAGTTTTATTAATTTGATAAATAGGTAACGTAATTCGTCATTTTATTTAATTTTTTTAAAAGAAATCTTTTTTAACAAGGGATTGAGATTCTTTCTTAATTTAAACTTTCATTTTAATAAACATAAAGTGTAATTGATAGTTTGATTTTTTTTTTTTAAAGTTAAAGTGATAAAAGAAAAAAATTTGACAATAAAAATTATATAATACACGTATCAAAAAAATTCAACCAATATGAATCTTAATTCGTTAATGAGTAGACAAAATTAGCATCTAATAAGTGACTATAAACTAATAAATTGTTAAATGAACCGACAAGTCACGTATGTTCTCATTGTAATTTGTAAAGGGTATTTGTTCGAACGACAAAGAGTTGCTAACGTACACATAATATATCACTATCAGATATTAATACATCAATACTAATTATTTTCTTGCTTGAATATATTTAAATGGATATATACCATGACAAATCGTTGAATGTTCAGTATATTCAAACTATAATACGACGTCGTATCGTAGCAGCTGGGAGATGATGGTGATTCCAAATCAAGAAGTTGACTAAGAAAGCTGTAGGTAAGCATAAGCTACTTGAATAATATTAATGTACATTAATTAATTAATTAATTATAGTAGCTGACGAAAAGGTTTGACTTTTGATGAGGCTGTGTAGCAGCTACAATAATCGACCTTAATCTAAACTTAAAACAACTTTGAATGCAAAATTGAGTGTTAGTACCAACAAAAATTTGAGTATATATTGTTGAAAAAAAAAAAGAGGTGGTTTCATGTAATATATTAGAAATTTAAGTAAGTTTTTTTTAAAATTGTTGGGCCTATTATTAATTGACTCAATCAATTTGTACTATTTTAAAGGAGCTCAAGTTTAATATTTAAGGAAGCTCATGCAGATAAAGAGTTTAAAAACATGTTTGGAACCTAAAATTAAATCAATCCTATCCAACGACCCACTGATTTTACAAATAAGTAAAAGACTTTGCAAGAATTTCAGTACAGATCAAATTATTTTCATTATGATTATTATTCCTGAATTTTAATAGAATAAAGAGTTTTAATCTATATTTACTTCCGTAAATAACACTTAATAAGTAGGCACACATTATAAATAGAAATAATTTTTTACTTGATCATTCATTCAATTCATCCAATTATGATCAATTGTATTAAAAGCATTCAATATCATTCTCCTGTTTATCTTTGCAACACTCTCTACACACAAAAGTACTTTCTTTTTCAAATAAATAATAATTTAAATATGAGTGTTTTTTTTATAAAAAGACAATTCATCTCCATAATTTTAAAGAATTAGTAAGGGCGTGAAAATAATTTCTGCAAAGTTCTATCTCAAAAGAACTTCAGAAATTTTTTTAAAAAAAAACTAAGTTTTTTTTATTAATAAAAAGGAGATATCTTGATATATATATATATATATATTTCTAATATTCCCTTTGTATCAATTTTTTTTTTAAAAAAAAAAATCTCATTGTGGAATATAATACAATTAATAGAGAATGCTTAAAGTTATGACTTTTTTTTTTTTACTTTTTAGTGAACCTCTCGACTAGACGAGGGAAAATTTATTAATAAAAAGAATTTATTAATATTCAACTAATTTAATAAATTTCTGTTATTTTATTAAAATTTACCAAAAAAAAAGAAAGAAAAATATTGAATCACACTCAAAGATCAACTTTCGCTAGCCCTTAGAATAAAGAATAATTTTTATTAAAAAAACCCATAATATATAAAGCACTAAAAAAAACCCTTAATATATAAAAGAATAATTAACCGCACAAATGGAAGTATAAAATTAGTCTTGTGACAAGAACAATTCACATGACGCAATAAGCCATGCAATGCAAGCAAAGCTGTGTAATAAGTTTCACTTCGTACGTAGCGAAGAGCCCAAGTCATGGATTGGAAATCTTGACTATGAACTAAAAGAAAATTAAGAACATAATCGATCAATGGCGAATGGGTCAAACCAATAGGCCGAGTCAAGCCAACCCCCGCAGACAGTCAATATTTGATTATTTTCAAATCACGACCCTTTCTATTTTTCAGTTATTATTCGTTATTATAAATAAGAGAGTCTCTAAATTCATTCTCAACCTTCAAAAACACAAAGTAACCGAAGAGATATCAGTAAGCACCATTTATGGCATCGTTACAAGCTTCAAATCTTCTATTCTCTTGTCCTTCTTCATCATCCTGTTGTTCCTCAAACAGAATTAATGCTGCTATTTCTGTCCCAAAACTTCCAACAATCCGCTTCTCACCTCCCAAAAGAACGAGTGCCGATCTCTTAGTCGACAATGGATTCACCAGTTACTCGATCCCAGTGGAGAAGATTGGTCCTAGCAGAATAATAAGGGAAGAAAATGAGATTGACTCCTCTACTTCTATGGTGAAAGCCCAACTTTATGCCATCTTGGAGGCTGTTGCTGATAGAGTGGAGATGCACAAAAACATCGGCGAGCAGCGTGACAATTGGAACACACTTCTCTTGAACTCTATCAACATGATCACTCTCACTGCTGCAACCATGGCTGGCGTTGCGGCAACTGGTGGTGCTGGTGTTTCGCTTTTGGCTTTGAATTTATCATCAACTCTCTTGTTCTCTGCAGCTACTGGTATGTTGGTAGTAATGAATAAGATGCAGCCCTCACAACTTGCTGAAGAGCAACGCAATGCAACAAAGTTGTTCAAGAAGCTCCAGAGCGAAATAGAAAATTTACTTGCTCTTAGGGTTCCTATTGAAGATGATGTGAAAGAGGCAATGGAGAAGGTCTTGGCGCTTGACAAAGCATACCCACTTCCCTTGCTAGGCAAAATGATCGAAAAATTCCCTAAAACATTTGAGCCTGCTGTTTGGTGGCCATCAAATCAATCCGGAAGAAACAACAAAGGACGTCAAACAAAGCAAATCTATAGTAGGAAGATGGAGAATAATGGGTGGAGTGAGGAGCTGGAAATCGAAATGAGAGAGATTATTCAAGTGTTGAAGAGCAAAGATTCTGAAGATTACATGATGCTAGGCAACTTCTTGTTGAAAATAAACAAGATTTTAGCCATCTCAGGGCCATTACTTACTGGAATTGCAGCTGTTGGGTCTGCTTTCGTGGGATCTCCTCACGGGTCATGGGCTGCAGTGGTTGCAGCGGCTGCAGGTGCATTAGCCGCCACAGTTAACACTTTTGAACATGGTGGGCAAGTTGGTATGGTGTTAGAGATGTACAGAAATTGCGCCGGCTTCTTTACACTTATGGAAGAATCAATTCAATCTACACTCAATGAAAATGAAGTGGAGAAGAGAGAAAACGGGGAGATGTATGAAAAGAAGGTGGCTTTACAATTGGGAAGAAGCGTATCAGAGCTGAGAGATCTAGCCAAAAGATCAATTTTATCGGACATATACGGTTCCGAGACAAACGAATTCGCAAGCAAGCTTTTCTGATTTGAGATTTAGTTTCGTCCATAACTATAGCTATATGTATATTAATTCTTTGATTCTTCACAGAACAAATTCAAACAAATTCTTTGTATAATCATGTATAGAGAGAAGATGTTAATATCCATTAATCCAATTTTATCTCTTGTCCAAAACAGCAGTTTCTCCTCAACAATTTTCTGCTTGCTATATGTCTACTTTTTTCATGTTTGGACCATTTTCATTTAATAATAGGAATGACAAGTCGTCAGAGCCATTGACAATTCAGATACAAAACGTCGATTAATTGTAAATGGGGATCAGGACAAGGACGATATGTTTTTATAATGCAATTTATAATATCAAGTTGAATATAAACTTTTGAAAGTTGTTTCAGTGTCAATTTTCAAACACTAATACAAGGTTCTAGTCTTGGTTACAATAATTAATACGTACCAGTTCAGAAGCAAAAGAACAAGAAAGAGTCTGGATTGGAGGGGCTTCAATAATCCTGAAATTTTTTACTTATGACGAGCTCATCACCTTGATCTTGTCATACCTATTCGCCGGTCAAAACTTATCAATAAATCTTTATAATTTGTGATTTTAGCAGTGTCTACTTTCAAAATTTGTATATGTTGTAAGGCAAATCTAATGACCCAGTTCTCCAATTCTTCTGTTACATGTTCTAAGTTCTTTTTTATATACCTGTGCATTATGTTTTTAACATGTAACAAAAGTTTAAATGTATAACAAAAAGCTTGAAATATGTAATGAGAAAATTAGAGAATTGTAGAATGACTCGTGTTTCTAAATTTGTGCATCTTCACTATGCTAGTTTCAAGGGGTTTGTTGTTCCTGCAATCAGCAATGCTGATAAGATGAACTTTGCTGGGATTGATAAAAAGCTCAAAATTTTAGCAGAAGAAGGCAAATGATGCTCTCTCTCATTAATGACATGAGGCTCATTCACAATATCCAATGGTGATGTCTACTAAAGCCTCTTAATTACTCCAACTATTAAACATTGGTAGAGAAGAGAATAAGTTTGATTGAAACACTACCATGTCTTTTCTCTTATCAGATAAATCATTGTAACTTAGCTGTAAAGCAAGATAACCTTATCAACTAGATTCTTTAATTCGATCTTGTTATTTGGTAATGATTAGATTAGAGTCTTATCTGAGAGTAATACTTGTTGTATAAATATGCTGTAAACTTGTTGTACTAGATTTTATCAAAATATTCTTTCTGAAAGCATTATTTTGAGACATCTAACTTGGTATCAGAGCATACACTTCGATCCTTTCACAAATGGCTACGTCTGATTAGTTTGCAAGCTCTCACCTATTAACAAACTAGAACACTAACAATGCTTCTCAGACCAACTTAAGCAACCAAACCAATGTCATCACTCTTTTAAATACCTTCACCACTTTGAAACTTGACAGGCATAATTTTTTGATCAGGAAGTCTCAGGTGTTACCAGTTATTCGAGGTCATAGGTTTGAAAACTTTATCAATGGAAACAAACCAAAACCTAAACCCTTTATAGCTGCAATAGACACTGAAAATAATGTCACTACAACACCAAATCCTGAGCATATTGCATGGATGAAACAAGATCAACTATTGCTCAGGTGGATCTTATCTGCAATGACTGAAAGGATGATAGGAACAGTAGTCAACTATACTACTTCATATGAACTCTGGAATGCTACGGAGAAACTTTTCTCTTCACAATTAAAAGCCAGAATTTTGCAACTTGAAATGCAGTTCTAAACTACTAAAAAGAGTGGATCATCTATCAGTGATTATTTTTCAAATATAAAAATTGTTGCAGTTTACTTGGCAGCTGCAGAAAATCCAATTAGTGAAGATGATCTAATCCTTTATATTTTGGCTGGCTTTGGATTAAACTTTGACTTAATTATGGTCAATATCACTTCCAAAAATGAGGTACCTTCACTGCAAGAAGTTTTTGCTATGCTGCTCAACTATGAGAGCAAAATAAACCAGATGACTTCTCACTCTAATATTGACATTCAAGCCAACGTTGCTCAAGGGAATGTTAACACTGATCGATTTCAAAATGTCCAGAAAAAAAATAATTAAGGTAGAGGCAATCTCTTCAAGGGAAGAGGTAGAGGCAAGACAACTACAAAGAGACCTGCATACACCAACAAAAATATCAAACCAATCAAAAACAACAATCATAGACCAATTTTCCAAATTTTTGGCAAAGCATGACACATAGCTGCAAATTATTGGCATCGATTTGATGACAATTACATTGGTATATAATCAGCAAACCAAACTTCACCAGTAGCCTATACTTCAATTTCAAAAGATACTGTATATCAATGGTGGTATGTAGACAGTGGTGCCACCAACCATCTAAAAAATGATGCTACAAATCTCAGTTCTAAAGGTGAATATAGAGGAAGTGAGCAAGTTACAGTAGCAAATGGTAACAAACTTTCTATATCTCATTTTGGTAAAACTTACATACCTGTTAACAAATATACACACAATGATATAATCTTAAATCAAGTCCTCTTGGTACCTAATATTTCAAAAAATCTTGTTAGTGTCTCCAAATTAACATATGATAATTTTATGTTTCTTGAATTCTATAAAAACAATTGGTAGACCAAGGATAAGAAACATAGAGTAATGTTGTTGGATGGCTATGCTGGGAATGGCTTGTATCAACTACCAGTCCAAGTGTTTTCTCATTCAAAGGTCCAAAACAACCCTATTTCATTTTCTGCTGAAGTCAATAAGGAGAGTTCTTCCTAAATCAGTTCAAATTTTCTCTTTAACTAAATTATGTTAGGAAATAAGTCTACAAGTAATTATAACTTACTTCATAAAATGTTAGGACATCCTAACCATAATGTATTAAGGCAAGGTATGAAATCTTGTAATGACTTTTCTCAATTCAATAAAATAAAGTTTCCTTCAAGAGTTGATTTGAAGTTTTGCACACACTATCAGCATGGTAAAATACATAGATTACACTATCAAACCTCCAATTCAAGAACACAAAAACCATTAGATTTGATACATACAAACCTTTAGGGTCCAGCTATAGTAAGCTCAACTCAGGGGTACAAATACTACATAAGCTTTCTAGATGACTTCACATTATGCACTTGGGTTTACCCTTTAAGCACCAAAGCAGAAACACAACATATTTTCATACACTTTAAAACCTTTATTGAAAAATAATTTGAAACTACAATCAAGAAAGTCCAATCAGATTGAGGAGGTGAATTTAGACAACTCCTAAGATATCTCAACCAAAAAAGCATCATATTTAGACATCCATATCTACATACTCATCATTAAAATGAAAAAATTGAAAGAAAACATAAGCACTTAGTAGAAACTGCCCTTACCTTACTCTCACAAGTAGCTATGCCAATAAAATTTTGGTGGGAAGCAGTAAAGATAGCAGCATATCTCATTAATAGAATGCCAACCCATGTCCTTAATCATTTTTCATCATACAATAAACTTTTTCACATTAAGCCTGGCTACACTATTCTTAAGACATTTGAATGTACTTGCTACCCTTTCATCAGACCCTATAACAATTCAAAACTACAGCTCAGAACTAATAAGTGCATATTGATAGGTTACAACTCACAGCATAAGGGATACAAGTGTCTTAGTGTCTCAGGAAAAACATACATAGCTAAAAATATCAACTTCTATAAAGAAGAGTTTCCCTTTGAAAGTGATCCTAATATTAGACAACAAGCAACTGCTAAATTCACAACCACATACTACTATCAGCCACCATTTTCCAAAATTGTGTACCAAGAAAGGAAAAGATATTTGACAAGTACACTGATCTAAGACATTGAACAACAATCATCTCTAGAATCACTATTGTTTGCTTCAACACCTTCCACTAGTGCTCAGACATCATATGAACAACCTGATACAGCAGCTACAGATTCTTCTCAAGATCCAAAAATTCACCTAATATAAACTTTTCACTACAACCAATACATAAACACACCCCAAAACCCACACACCATATAATTACCAGAGTTAAGGCATGCATATTCAAACCTAAGGTATTCCTAAATAACACTACAATAGCTACCACTGTCACTTATCCCTTGCTACAGTAAAAGAGGCACTTGCTGATAAAAATTGGTCAGAAGCTATGGAAACAGAATATAGAGCACTACAAAGATTAAAAAAACTTGGGATTTAGTACCTTTCACCAATCAGAAACTTATTAGGAGTAAACGAGTATATAAAGTGAAATATCAGCCCAATGGTTAAGTAGAAAAATTCAAAGCCAAATTTTATAAAGGGCTTCCATCAAACAGCAAATATTAATTATCATGAGATATACAGTCCAATTGCAAAATCACCAATAGTCAGAGTTCTTCTGAGTTTGGTAATAATCAAAGGTTGGGAAGTAAAACAACTGGATGTAAACAATGCATTCTTACATAGTGAATTATAAAAAGATGTATTTATACCTCAACCTGAAGGCTTTGTAGATCCTGTAAGGCCTCAATATACTGAGAAAATCCCTCTATGGTCTAAAGCAAACTCTTAGAGCATGGTTTGAAAAACTCAAATGAGCCTTGCTTGGATAGGGATTCACAAATGCCCAATTTGACCATACATTATTCATTCATTAGAATCAAGATCATATTATCTATGTATTAATATATGTAGATGATATACTTGTCACAAGCAATGACACTAAGACTCTACAACATTTTATTCAGAACTTAAATAAGCAATTCACTTTGAAAAATATAGGACCAGTACACTATTTCCTTAGTATTGAAGTTAATAAGAATGACCTTGGAATGAAGTTGTACCAAATCAAATATATTTTTGATTTATTATTAAAGACCAAACTTCATCAAGCCAGCAGTTGCCCTACACCTATGGTTACCGAACAAAAATTCAGCAAAGAAATTGGAGATACCTTTGCCAATCCTTCCATTTATAAAAGCATCATTGGTGCACTTCAATACCTGACAATAACAAGGCCAGTGATAGCCCTTACTTTCAACAAACTCAGTCAATATTTAAAAAACCCCTCAACCATTCACTGGTAAGCATGTAAAAGACTACTTTAATACCTCAAAATGACTAAGAATCATGGTCTTATTTTGTCCTCCACTAGGCAAATAGTCTTAACAGCATATAATGATGCTGATTGGGTTTATGACACAATTGATAGAAAGCCTACTAGAGGGTACTGCATATTTCTATGTAATAATCTAGTTTTATGGTCCTCTAAGAAACAAACAGTGGTTGCAAAATCAAGTTGTGAGGCAGAGTACAAAGCTCTTTCTCACACCACTATTGAGTTGTGTTGGCTAAAGTCATTCTTAGCTGAAATGAAGGTTATGCTCTCTGTTCCTCCTCATGTGCTTTATGACCATTTCTTTAGCATCCAATCCAGTCCATCATAGAATAACTAAAAATATGGAGATTGACATACACTTCATTAAAGAAACGGTTACCAACAAAGAAATTGTAGTACAACATCATCAAACAATTGAGCAAGCAACAAATATTTTTACCAAAGCTTTAACTAAAAAGAGGTTTTATTATCTCAAACACAAGTTGAGGGTTCACTCCTCTTACTCCAATTTAAGGGAGGATGTTAGAAAAGAGAATGAGTTTGATTGAAACACTACCATGTCTTTTCTCTTATCAAATAAATCAGTATAACTTATCTGTAAGACAAGATAACCTTATTAGTTGGATTTTTTAATTCGATCCTATTATCTGGTAAGGAATAAATTAGAGGTTTAAAACTTATTTAACAGTAACACTTATGCTGTAAACTTGTTGTACTAGATTTTATCAAATATATTGTTTCTAAAAGCATTATGATGAGAAATCTAACTCACACCCCTAGAGTGCAATGGGTTTACTGCTAGACCCTTAAAGGATATATTTCTTAATAATTAAAGAATTATGATCTAATAATTTGTGTATTAAAGAGGCTTTTAATGTGGCCTCATAAATGAAGTTCCCATTGAAATTACGGCCTACAAATCAAACCATTCCGACCCAAACACACAACCCTAATGCCCATTGGGCTTGTGCACGAGAGCGGAGTTAAAAAAAATGGTTCTCGTATATAATGGAGGCGCCACTCGGACACAAACTACACTTCGTTTCTCTACAACAGTTTGTGCCCCTCTAAGTGGCTAATTTGTTTCTCTTCTCGTTGCAGGTAACAGTCTTCAAGTCTCCCACTCTTATCTTCTCTGTTAAATTTGAACTTTATTTTGCATGTTACTAGACTTGGGTTTTAAATTTAATGCTTTTGTGCAAGTGGGTTTACTCTGTTTTGTTTCGTTACTTCAGAAGCTATTGCATTTATGAATTGGGGTTTAAATCTTTCTATGATTTGAACCTTCTGCTTATACAAAAAGAAGTAGTCTTTGAAGCAGAGCTTTTCATGTGGATAAGCAATTCACCAGCCCAAAAGCAGAAGATATTGTTTTCAGGGCAATTTGTGTTGAGATAAGAAATAGAAAATGGAAAGTCTTGGAGCAAATGACTCCAAATCCCACAAATTCATTAGTAAGTCGTGTTGTTTGCGAGTTGGGGAAATGGCCAAAGTTTGCTTTGGAATTTTACAATTGGGTTGGAGAAAGCAAGCGCTTTTAGCACTCGTTAGAATCTTCTTGTGCAATAGTTCATTTGTTGGTCATTCGGAGGAGATTCGATGCTGCATTGTCGATAATGGGGAAGTTAATGTGTGAAACTAGTGGAGCTTTTGGAAGGGTTGCTTAATAGTTATGAAATATGTGATGCAACTCCAGCTGTGTTTGATGCCTTGGTTAGGCCTTGTATTGAAATTGGAGCCACCAAGGGTGCATATGAAGTGAGTCAAAAGTTGAAAGTGAAGAGTTTTTGGGTTTCCATTCATGCTTGGAATATTCCTTTGCGCCATCTTCTGAAGTTAAATGAGATTGGTAGATTTTGGAAAGTGTATAAGGAAATGTTGAGAATGTGAATACTTTTAACTTAGTTATTTATGCACTTTGTAAGGAATGTAAACTAGAAGAAGCATTATCAGTATTACCGGATGTTGAAGAGTGGCATTTGGCCTAAAGTTGTTTCTTTCAATATGATAATAAATGTAGCTTGTCAGATAGGTGACCTGGAATTCGCCTTGAAGCTTTTTGGGAAGATGGGACTAATGTCGGGAGATAGTACTTAACCTAATTCAGTGAACTACAATTGTATCATCTATGGTTTTTGCAAAATAGGAAGAGTAGCAGTTGTTAAAGAAGTTCGTAATTATATGCTCAAAGCTGGTATGGACTGTAATGTAAGGACCTATGCAACTTTATAGATGGATATGCAAGAGGAGGGAGTTCAGAGGAGGCACTGAGGCTGTGTGATGAAATGGTGGAGAGGGGCTTGATGCCTAATACTGTTGTCTATTATTCAATCATCCATTTGCTTTTCACAGAAGGAGATTTGGAGAGAGCTTCTTTGCTATTGTTTGACATGATTGATAAGCACATATGCCCTGATCAATACACCTACTCTATTCTCACAAAGGAGCTTTGTAGAAACAAACATGTCAGGCAGGCTTTCAAATTTCATAACCAAGGGCTGGAGAAACACCTAATAGGAGATGCATTTCTCATAATATCCTCATCAATTATCTTTGCAAAAGTAGAAATTTAGCAGTAGCTAAGCAGCAATTGAGCCGTATGATTGTTCATGGTTTGACTCCCGACATTTTTACTTATGGTAGTTTGATCAACGGGTACTGTAAGGAAGGTGATATAGACAGTGCAGTTCAGATTTATGAATTTTTAAAAAGGTGGAGGAGAAACCCAACTTGGTAATATACAATTCCATTATAAATGGCTTATGCAAGGAGGCATATTTAGATGGTGCAAAATCTTTGTTAGATGTGTTGCAAAGGATGGGTTTACTTGATACCATAACGGACAACTCTTTGATAAATGGGTATTGCATGAATGGGAAGATTGTTCTGAAATGAGAAATGTGGGGATATCAGTTAACAAATTTACAACATATTAATCAACTTTTTAAGCCAGTTTGGGTGTTATCAACAAGCAAGAGAGCTTATGTAAGGTGATGATTCTTCATGACATTGTTCCTGATTTGGTAACATACACAACTCATTGCCCATATCAGTATGAATTGCAGTCCAGAGGAAGTGATTGAATTGCATGACTACATGGTGCTCAAGGGAGTAATTCCTGATAACAAGACATACGGCCATTATTAGCCGGCTTCTTGGAGAAACAAGTACAGAGGATCAAGTTTAATATGGCAGAATGAGCTGGGTACATGTTGTGGTCATATGGATCTCTCAGGTTACCATGGAATGATTGTTTGTTGATGAATTATCAGTCCTCTAATTGACCGTTAGTTTGTCTTAGGACGCCATTTCTGCTCAACAAAGATTGTGCCAGGCAATTAACTTTATCCTGTATGCCATATGTTTCATCCAGTTATTAAAGTTTAAATAGATACCTGTAAATTGTACTTGTCAACTAATGTTAAATTTGATATTTTGCTTAAATTGACAATACAACCAATAGTTGCAACCGTGATTGTGTGGTTCTAAAAATATCACTCTCCTTCCCCCTTAATTTGCCATTTTGTTTTTCATTTTCTAGTTATCATATTGCCATCAGTAAACGAATACTATAACTTTCTACATGCCATATACCTTTTGGAGATGGGCAATGACCAGGTATTTAAAGATCCATGTTCCACTGAGATCATGCCACATCAGATAGGCCCCACCATAAAATAAATTATAAAAATTAAAATTAATCAAATTCATGTCCCAAGCAAAAAAAAAAACCATGTCTCAAAACAATCGCCAACGGTCAAAATCCTTATCTAAAAACCTCATCCATTCCCTCCCTCGCCCTCCACTCATTTCCCTCTCCTTTCAATACAGAAGAAGCGTGCAAACATGAAAAAGATTAGACTTTGCAAAACAAACCAAACCCACATAGCAAAACACTCCATCTTTCCCTTCTCGTTGAGTGCTTGACTCTTGTTGAGCTCCAAGAATCCACTGTCACCATGTCATGCTCAAATCTAACAATGTGGGTATCCTCAAAACCATCTCTCCCTGATACTTCTTCACTCTCTTTTGGATCATGTCTCAGCCCATTTCGGCTGCCTTCACACAATTCATCCTCCAACAGCCCCTCGAGATCCTCATCAGTTACCCCAATTCACTGTGGTCTCCGAGAGCTCAGAGACCGTATTGATTCTGTAAAGAACACTCAGAAGATCACTGAGGCCATGAAGCTTGTTGCTGCAGCTAAAGTCAGGAGAGCTCAAGAAGCTGTTGTCAATGGCAGGCCCTTCTCTGAAACTCTTGTAGAGGTTCTTTACAACATCAATGAGCAGCTTCAGACTGAGGACATAGATGTTCCTTTGATCAAAATTAGGCCTGTCAAGAAAGTCGCTTTGGTGGTTGTCACCGGTGACCGTGGTCTTTGTGGTGGTTTCAACAACAATATTATCAAGAAAGCTGAAGCAAGAATTGCAGAATTGAAGGATCTTGGACTTGAATACACTATTATTAGTGTTGGTAAGAAGGGTAATTCCTATTTCCTACGTAGGCCTTATATTCCTGTTGATAAGTTTCTTGAGGGAGGTACGTTACCTACTGCAAAAGAAGCTCAGGCTGTAGCAGATGATGTGTTTTCACTCTTTGTTAGCGAGGAAGTTGACAAGGTGGAGCTTTTATACACAAAGTTTGTGTCTTTGGTTAAGTCTAATCCTGTAATTCACACTTTGCTTCCACTATCACCAAAGGGAGAGATTTGTGATGTGAATGGTAATTGTGTTGATGCTGCTGAGGATGAGTTCTTTAGATTGACAACAAAGGAAGGGAAACTGACAGTGGAAAGAGATGTTGTGAGGACTGCCACCGCGGATTTCTCACCCATTTTGCAGTTTGAACAGGACCCGGTTCAGATTCTTGATGCTCTGCTGCCCCTCTACCTAAACAGCCAGATTTTGAGGGCTTTGCAGGAGTCATTAGCCAGTGAGCTTGCTGCAAGAATGAGTGCCATGAGCAATGCAACTGATAATGCAATGGAGTTGAAGAAGACCTTGTCTATGGTCTACAACCGGCAGCGCCAGGCCAAAATTACAGGAGAGATATTGGAGATTGTTGCTGGTGCAGAAGCTTTAGTCTAGAGAATTATGTGGGGGTTTCTCATCCTACACAATTGTGCATCTTTGTAGGTAATTATTATGACTGTCTCCTTATTCATTCAAATATGCTTGTTTAAGAAGAGTTGTGCAGAATTCACACTTTTTCATTGTAATTCTCAGCTGCGAATAAACTGTGTGCACAATGAGAACTTGCAATGTTTCTTGGAACATAAGAGCTTTCTACTTATATTTGTATGTTATATTCTTTTACTCCCCCAGTTCATTTACTACTTGTATAATTTGGATAGGTAATTCCCGGTTCCCTTGGTCTGTTTGTGTTCAGTTATTTACATATCTGTAATTTCAGCTCTTGGATACCTTATATAAACCACAGATTATTATTCTCATGGTTATTATTATATAAACCACTGGGTACTCTTGTTTACTAAATTCGATTTGCTCTCAAGATTCCAAGTTTGAAATTGTTATGATGATGTGTATATTACAACCTAGTAGTTCTTGACTATTTGAATACTAACTAATGTTGCTAGCAAGAAACAGCTTCTGCTTGGATCAAACTTTCCTCGACTTGAGTCATTCATAAGGCTGTAATAAATTAAAATTCAATAACCTTGAGGAAACCTTTCGAAGTAGAGAGTTATGGCTGCAACTTTAAATTAGTTAGTTGTAAGGGTGGGAAGGCAAACAAGTATGATTTTGACACCCGAAAGTGCTATCTGGTTGCTGGTGTGTCTGCAAAACCATTTGATCTTCTTGTTAAAATCATAAAAATATGTGCTCTGTATGTTGATCATTGCACAAATTTGCATTCATGCTGTCAAAATTCAATGATCCTAAAAGAAGGTTGCCATGCACACACTGAAACTGCAGCTACTGATAGGTATATGAGTTGCTTCTATGAACAATTGATCTGTTATATGGCAAAACAACTGAGTTTTCTTAGTGTTTCTTCTTCGTGAAGAATTATTGAATCAGGCAAAGAATTCACAATACCAAATAGAAAATTCTCAACCTGGTCAAGAATGATAATATTCTACCTCAATCAGGATGAATTATTAGTTATATGTCAAACATGCAGGCAACAAGTATGCCTAGCATCTGATCATACACAAGGTCTAAGTCTGAGCAAACATAGGTGTCAAAGCCACAAGTTTCTTAATTAGTAAACTCTGAGGACCATTGTTTGATTCTCAAACCGAAACATGGGATTAGACTCCATTTGTCTCAGCATATTTTCTCCATTAGAAAAAACAAAGTGGCAATGGCATGAACAAGTGATCATTGTTTTGCGACTTCACAGAAATCTTGTTAGTTTTCTAAGTTGGTCAAGTTCCCTGCTTTCATGTGCTTATGTAACCTTTTCTTCCTCTTTGTTGCCACTTTCTTCATGCTTCTGCTGCCTCTTGTGGTGAATGAGTTGTTTACTTCGTTTTGTTTGTGTGGAAACGGGGTTGAAGATTGGGGTGGCAGTTGAAGAATAGAGATTTAAAGCTGTTTCAACTTCCAAAATAACAGTAAGCTGCATTGGTTAAGGCTAAATATTCGGTTAAAGCTAAGTTGTTATTATCATTCATCAACCTTCTCATTCATGTAATTAATCGTAGGGAAATAACATATGGGTCCTTGGATTTTTCATATATTCTCAAAGAAGGGCATTAATTTTATATATAGACAAATAAATCTCTAACATATCATAATCACCAAAATACTCTTTAATATTGAATTTTGACCTAAGCATGTATCTGAACATAATTATTTTAACAACTTTTAATCTTAATCACGCATTTAATAAAAAAAGAAAAAAGAGATTTGAAATAATTTATATTTGGACTCATAGTAAGTTTCTTTTCCTTGGGAGACTTGGAGATAGCTTGGCTTAAAATGTTATCCCAAATAATGATTAGGAGCAATGTTATATTTTTTAAATGATATCTCAAATTTACATCTTTAATTGAGTTGTTAAATAATTATTGAATAATAAAATTATGTAAATTTTAAAATTATCCGTTACATTATTTTTACCACCCAATAATTGTATAACACATTATTTGGGATAGAAAATTTAAGATACCATTTGAAAAGCTTAACATTATTCATTAATTAGTAATGTTTGTTTCCTTTTTTTTATGAATTTTGAATAAAGTTGAATATTAATACAACTAGATGGGAGAATTTAAATGATTTTTTTTTTGGGCATAGTAAATCAATATTAATATTAAATTATCTATAATATCATTCTCATTTTTTTATTAAGCCAAAAAGGTAAAAAAAAATTAATAACTTTTTTTATTAAATCAAAATTGATTTAAAATTTTAGGTAAAAATAAACAACTTAATCAATTGAATAAGCTAAATTAAACCATATGCAACATTAAGTTAAAAAAAAACAAACAGTTAGAATAAATTAGTGTGAGGAGAAAAAAGAAAGAGAGAGAGTGACATTTTATTTTTATTTTTCTTAGTGATTTAAGAAAGTTGCAATTATTTCATTATTAAGTATATAAATTTTTTCTTTGTAGAAAAAAGTGCTTGAACTACCCTGGTAGAAGTTATGGATCTTTTCACTATAGCTTGAGTTTAGTGAATAATTTCTTATTTAAATTTTGAAGAAAATTAATTTTAATTTTAAATTTCAGTTGAGGGTTTTAGTTATTACAACAGGATTTATGACCTATTTGATACAAGTAGAAAAATTATATCCTCATTTAAAAAAGCATAAAAATTCAGGGACCTATATGTTATCACTAATTATGTCGGTTGATTTTTTTAAGAGGTTAAATAATTTTTTTTAATACTCATTTTATTAATAATTTATTAAATTATACTACTGAATATTTCATCGAATTATAACATTGAAATTATTAAAAACATTACTTTATATTCTTTACGCATATTTCACCCGCACTATCAAATTCGTCATAAAAAAAATATAATTATACTATCCTAACATCCGATAAAAAATGCACAAACGCAAAAATTAAATAAAATTAATTTAAGAAAAAAAAAGAAACTTAACCATTATATAAAGCTCTCTTAAATATTTTATTATTTTTAATAAGAACATACCAATTGAAAAAATGGGGAATTGAAAAATCAATAAAAGATTCATGTGTGTTAATTTATTTACTTTTTAAAATGAACAAAGTAAAACTAACAGTAGAGTAATTCTCTACTATTTTTAAACCCTTTTTTTTAAAAAAAAAATTAAATATATATATATATATTCCCTAAAGAGTAAGAGAAGAACAATCATAAGTATAACTTTAGAACTTATTATCCACAAATTAAATTAAATTCATAAAACATTAGAAAATCTATATTTTAATAAAAAAGTTACATATTTATTATAATAAAAAAAATGTTCAAAAATAACCACTATTTAATAGCTATAAACTTTTATATTTAAAAATTATTTGGCTAATGTTTATTAACCAAGAAAATAATGAATAAAAAAATTTTCCTTGTTAATAATAATTTCTTATACTAATTAAAATGCTGATTAATCTAGTGCATGTGGAATAAGTATTCATATAGCATACATAATCATTAAATACATACATATACGTATCAATGTATATAGTGGAAGTGTTAAAACAATAATGAACATATTTAAATATATTTTTAATCGTATTAAAATTAAAATTGAGAATTAATCACCTTTGAAACATTTGGATTAATAAACTGGGAGACCACTCAAAATGGTGCTTGTAGGCAATTCTATAGGCTTAATTAATTAGACAACAGCCTAATCTAAAATTTTAGTTTAACCCTTTAAACTCTAGATTGATGTCGTTTCCTTTCGTACGGGACTTCTAAAAAAGGTAAATTTTAATTATTTTTTTATTGGTAAGCTCAAACTTTTTCATTTTTTGGACCCCATCCCCTCGAGGTGGGATGAAAGATCAGGTCTAAGATTCAAGTCAAATCGACCTTAACTATTAATCTAATGTTCATCCCTCTTAACAATTTTATACACTACGAGCAATCAATATTTTATTCTAATTCAACACTTGAATAACAAATATATTTCTATCGTTGCTTGCCAGCTATTGTTGAGAAAAAATGAAAAATATAAAATTGGTCTTTGTTTGTTTTTGCCTCTAACACTTAGAAGTCAAAAATAAAATTATCTTTTTCTTTCTATTTTTGCAACACATACACACACATATAAGTGTGTATGATATTTTATTTTTGATTAAAATATATTTATTTCACACACACACTCGTGTGTATATATATATATATATATATATGAGTGTATGTGATATTTTGTTTTTGATTAAAATATATTTGTTTCATTTAATCATAATTAATTTAACCAAGTTAAAATTACACACACATATATAAGTGTGTGATATTTTGTTTTTGATTAAAATATATTTGTTTCATTTAACTATAGTTAATTTAACCAAGTTAAAATTAATTTTTTTAACTTAAGCTTAGTTAAATAAACTTAACCCTTAAGATTAGTTAAATATTTAGATATCTAATTTAACTATGGTTAATTAACTTAACCCTAGTTTAATTAACTAAATATCTTAATTTAACTATTTAGTTAATAATTAACTAAAGTTAAGTTAACTATTAGCTATAGTTAAATTAATAATTTACTTAACAATTAAATAATTTATTTTGATTATTTATTAATAAATAAATAAATAAATATTTTAAATAATTAATTAAATAAATATTTTAAATAATTAATTAAATAAAATTATCCTTAAGTTCTCATTAAATCAAAATAGGTCTTATCAGTCCCAATCTTGAGTTAACTTAGTTGAATGCTCATTATGCCTCACATGTTAACATTTAATTGATCAACAATAATTGTTAACTAATTAATTATAGTTAACACTTAAGAATTAACACGCACACATCCCAACGGTTCCTGAAACAAATATTCAATTTTGTTGAATTTTATTGTATTGAACAACGAGTGCACTTCATATTGCAGGACTCTATATGTCCATGCTCGATTCGTTAAATTGAACTATTCCACGAGTCCATGATCGATACCCCACACACACGTCATAGATATTACAAATCAGCGCGTAAAACTATACAAGTTGAGATTAGAACACACACACACACACATATATATATATAATTCTTCTGTCACTTATACCGAAGATGAGCGATGATATAGATTAGCACTGTCAAATTCTCATGTGTTCATCCATAATCTTATCTCTAGATTCGTATCTCAAATACTTTTGTTATATTGTTCAATTCTTTGGGAAACTCCTTTTTCCAAGTTTGTTGCTTATGAGTGTAAGACTTTCTGAGACACAATCTCGAAGTATCGGATATACAACACACCTATGTGAGCTGATAAATCCCATATCTATACACACTAGACTCTATGAGCATCAGACAATACCCAGCGACACGCAGCGGTCAGACCATGAAATGACTCTGATATTCGTACAATTAAAGTATGGTGAATCACCCACAAATCTACCGTGGCGCTCAGGTTAAAGGACTATATCTACTACTCAACTTAAGAAAACCTACAATTGACGATTTCATATAATATCTATTAGGGTCCTCGTGAGTCTATTCAGTATTCAGTCCTAACTCAATGCCCGTTTGCCTATACAAACTTTAAACTCATAGTCAGTTAAGAACAATCATCTATAGCCGGCAGATATAGACATACACTGATATATATATATATATATATATAATCAGAATTCACAAACAGATCTGTATTAGTGAAAATAGATTAAGAACACTATGTTTGAGAACACCCTTACGTAATGACATTTCATAGCATCTATGTCATTACTAGTGTACTCTTAGGTCTTAGTCTTATTATAGATAAGATTTTAACTTCTTAGGTTTCGCCGACTTTTATAACTTATTAATTCTTAATAGTTCTAACTATTAGTATTTATAACCCTCATCTTTACTAATTTTTAGCACTAGTCTAAACTCTTGTAGACTAGATCTAAACATTTTCAAATCATATAGTGTTCGTAATGTGACAAGCATCATTACCATTTAATAAAAAATATTAATGATTTAATAAAATATATATTGTATAAATATTATCAAATAAGTATTCATACAAACAAAAATGACACACAAGCACGTACCCTAATATAAAATGGTGGGCCAACCTTGTTATTGAAATAAAGTCTCAATTTTTTAAAATCTTTTTTACTTGTCTGTTTTTTACCTTCTACTTATTTTTAATTAAATTTATTACTTTTTAACTAATTTTAAAATATATTTTGAATCAAAATTTTAAATAATTTATAATAGAGAGATGTAAATTTTTTTTAAAAATAAAATAATGCGAAAATTAAATATGTAATTAATAAAATTTATAAATATGTTAGAGGTTAAAATAAATTTTTGTTTAAAAAAAAGTTATTTTTAAAAATTTCCCGTAAAAAAATCTAGAATCATAATGTTTCAGTAAAAGGTAAAATCGTACCGCCGTTAGCGATCTGAAAGTATACGTCACACAGATAACATGCTGACCGATTTGACCAACACAACACACGTGGACGGTGGATCTAACAAGTAGTAAATATTCTACCGAGCAACCAGCCACAAGTTCTACACTTGTCGCTTCCTACACAGATCCCATGAACACTCTTCCAAAATTCTAATGACGTGTCGCTTCCCAATTCGAGATGCCAATTCGTGCTCTGATTCTACTACCATCCCAGCTCATCACTGAATAATAGCCTCTAAAATGCCTAGCAAACCTTTTAAAAAATAATTCCAAAAAAAAAAGCCTTATAAAAAATTTGAAAATAACTTGAGATTATCTTCACCCACTTACATATTCACAAAAAGAACCTGATCCAATCCCTTACTCACCGTCTGATCATCCATCAGCTAGAATCGTACGGGCATGTTTATCTGATGCATGTTAATATATTAAGATACCACACAGGTTAAAACAAATGGACCATTTTAAGAAGCTGTTTATCGGCCGTGACACTTCAACTCGTAAAGTTTCTGATTTTTTTTAAAAAAAAATTGGTTACCATTAAATATTAATTAATGCACAGTGGTAGAGGAAGATAGGCTCTCGTTTATGAATGGATCAGTGATTAGATTTGCTTGTATTTAGAGAAAGAACAAGCAAACATTCATTCTTTCTCAAGAGTTGCCATTAATGGAAGTTGGCTTGCAGTTGCAGTCACAGAGACCAGTGACTTGCAGAGTTGTATTTCAGGAGAAGGGTCTCCTCAAATTCAAACCTTTTATGGGTTCCTTAGCTTATTTCAAATTAACACCAGTAAGTAGTTTCTTTGTTTGTATTTTGATTGAAGCATTTCAAGTTGTGATAGAATTGCTTATTAATTGAATTTCCATTTGAAGTGATTTTTAATGATCATTTTGTTCTGATTTCTGGTTCTCTATTTCAGGTCACCGATTGTGTGGTTCTTTATATATATATATGATTTGTATATTTTCTCTTGTTCTTGATTTGCTATTTTCTTTCATTTTATGTACTTGTTTTGATATGTTAGTGTGTTTAAGTGAGGACTTGTTAGAGTGGTTTCCTTTTTCATTTCATTTATTTGAATGTAGAGTATAGTTTTACATATAATTTTGATGCTGGTTTTCAAAGTTTGACTCTTTTGCTTTCAGCTTATTTCATGGAGACATGATTACTCCACAAGAGGAGTTTCACATAGAATCTCTGCTGCTTCAGGTTGGTTACTTGTGTAGTTCTAGCTGAGCCAGTTTAATCTGAGTTTGATGAATAACTTACTTCTTGTGTTTTTGAATTTATGGTTTTTCTTGTGGCAAGAATTTTCAAGGAGGCAAAGAAAAATCTCTACTAAAGATACTGCTTCGAAGGGATTTATGCCAAAAGCACCTATAGGAACAAGCACTCAGAAGAGGGACCAAAAGAAAAATCTTGGTAAAGGGGGTCCTGGCATGCCAGTATCAAGTTCGAGTGGGTACGAAGGGCCCACCAAGAAGACACCTGCAACAAAAATTGGTATTGAGCAAACATCAATAATTGAACTTTCTATGGATAAACAAATTGGGGAAGAAAATGTTGATATAACTAAAAAGGATAATGTGGATATACCGAGAATAAGTAACAACAATGGTATTGTAGGTAGAGTTGATGATGTGTTGCAGATGAAAGAAACAACTTCCAAAACAGATATTGAGAATGTGACAGACAAGTCAACTCCAAAGACAAAGTGTTTGAATCATAATAAGAGCAAAGACATTGCAAAAGATGAAAGCATTAAGACTGATGTGAATGCCTCTGAAGATGCTGCCCTGAAATTAAAAATGGAGATGGAAGTGAATCTGCGTAGGCAAGAAATTGAGAGACTTGCTGAGGAGAACCTCCTGAAAGGACTAAAAATGTTTGCTTATCCCCAGGTGGTGAAACCTGATCAAGATATAGAGGTGTTCCTTAATAGGAGACTCTCTACTCTAAACAATGAACTGGATGTTCTCATCATGGGAGCCTTTAATGACTGGCGATGGAAGTCTTTTACATTCAGGTTGAACAAGACCCATCTCCATGGGGATTGGTGGTCTTGTCAGCTTCATGTTCCTAAGGAAGCATTTAAGATGGACTTCGTTTTTTTCAATGGGCAAAACGTCTATGATAATAATGATCGGAAAGATTACTGCATAACTGTAGAAGGTGGAATTGATGTGTTTGCTTTTGAAGATTTCTTGCTTGAGGAGAAACGTAGGGAACAAGAAAGACTTGCTAAGGAGAAAGCTGAACAGGAAAGACAAGAGGAAGAGCGGAGGCGAAAAGAAGCAGAAAAGGCAGCTATTGAAGCTGATAGGGTGCAGGCAAGGGTGGAGACTGAAAAGAGAAAAGAAAAGTTACAACAGCTGAAGGAAATGGCTGCAAGATCAGTTGATAATGTTTGGTACATAGAGCCCAGTGAGTTTAAAGGTGAGGACTTAGTGAGGTTATATTATAATAAACATTCCAGTCCTCTTGCTCATGCAACGGAGCTCTGGATACATGGGGGCTTTAATAATTGGAAGGATGGGTTGTCCATTGTTGCTAAGCTTGTCATCTCACCGAAAACAAATAGTGATTGGTGGTATGCTGAAGGTATGTGCGGAATTATATCTTCTCTGTTGTTTAACACAGTTTTTCATTACATTCCAAAGATGTTTCTATAGTTACCTGGATTTATTGAAAAAGGAAGAAAAAGTGAAAATGACTTGAAATTGTGTTGTTTATAAGTTTTGGAAGGAGAGTTTTTTCACCTTTTTTCCTTTTAATGTTTTAGGAACATAGTGTCATTTATTCTTACTTGGTGAAAGAGCTTAATCTTTTCTCATGTCTTTCAGTTAAATTAGTTTGAGTTTAGTAGGAGGGTCTTTTTACTTCTGCCTGATTATGGATGAGTGTGCTCTCTTGTTCCTTGCTCTCCTGGGAGCCTTGGTTTGGTGATAGTATAGCTTGTTATACAACATAAGTTTATGAGTAACTATATTTTTTGCAGTTTTCGTACCCGTTCAAGCCCTTGTATTGGACTGGGTCTTTGCTGATGGGCCGCCTGGGAAAGCCATTGTGTATGATAATAATAAGCGTCAAGATTTCCATGCTATTGTTCCAAAAAGCTTCCCTGATGAACTATACTGGGTTGAGGAAGAACACCAGATATTCAAGAAACTCCAAGAGGAGAGGAGACTAAGAGAGGAAGCTATTCGTGCTAAGGTCAAATAGTTAAACTCTAAACTGAAAAATATAGTGAAGATAAAAGATTTGTTGATTAATTTCTTTGACCAGTCTTGGTCATTTTAAAAGTTAACTAGCATGAAGAAGATCTGGACCCACAGCTCAAGTATTTATTTGGTGGGTCCCTTCTGGTACTTCATCTTTTCATGACAATTGTGGATTTGTGAATGAGTTTTGCAATGCTCAATATGTGTACTGGTGGTTCTGTTATCTGCATTTATGTTGAGATGGAACCTAGATTTGTTTTGACTAAACTATTGATAGCTATTATTAATTTCTTTTTCTTTTTATTTTTAGTGATTTCTTATTTCTTTCTGTTCTTGTCTCAGGCTGAGAAAATTGCACGTATGAAAGCTGAAATAAAAGAAAGAACATTGAAGAGGTTCCTGTTGTCCCAAAAGCATATAGTTTATACTGATCCTCTAAATGTTCAAGCAGGAACTACTGCAACTGTTTTTTATAATCCTGCCAACGCAGTTCTCAATGGGAAACCTGAAGTTTGGTTCAGATGTTCATTTAATCGTTGGACCCATCGAATGGGTGCATTGCCACCTCAGAAGATGCTGCCGGTGGAAAATAGTTCACATGTTAAAACCTCTGGTCAGTTATCAGCTTACATAAAACATTTTTGTAAATGGTATAAGATTTATGACCAGTTTGTGAATTTATTTCTAGCCAGCTCCTTGGATCTAGTGACCTAGGTTTGTATTCCTTATCAAACCAAACAAGTTAAGTGTTTTTTTTTTTCATTAAGCATTAAGAATGAAGCTGTAGGACTCAGAGACAATGTGTTGGATGGGATAGTTTTCAGTTCCATGAGAAAAGGGAGCTCTAATCAGGGTAGTTTTCTAGCACATTTACATTTAGATTGTAGGTTGGGTTCAACAGCAATCAGTAGGGATGGGCATTTTCAGTTAGTTCTGTGTTTTTGGTCGGTTTGGTTCCTAACCGACTAAAAACCAAACAGTTGATTTTAAAGGGGAGAACCGAACCAGCTCAGTTTAGTTCGGTTTTTGGTTTTTGTCCAATTTGTTTTTTCTATTTTAGGCTTATTTTTTCGGTTTTGAACCGAATAGAAACCAAACCGATCGGTTGTAAATAAATAGAACCAACTAAGAACTAACCTATGAACCAGACCGAACCAGTTCGGTTTGGTCAGTTTGGCTATTTTTGCCATCCTTAGCAACCAGATGGACATGAAGGTAGCTTTAGTGGCTAAGTTTCTGATTCAGCTGACTTAGGTCTGCATATCAATTATCTGGCAGCAGATTTTACGGTGTGCAGCATGATGCCACATATTAAGACATCTTTCCTTTAGGCAGAATAACACAATTAGTTTGAGCATCTGTTTATGTAATTGTTTGAAACTCAAGGGTGTGGGCTTTTGTCTTTGCAGTCAAAGTTCCTCTGGATGCATACATGATGGATTTTGTATTCTCGGAGAGGGAAGATGGGGGAATTTTTGATAACAAAAATGGCATGGATTACCACATACCTGTCTTTGGAGGAATTGCAAAGGAGCCACCAATGCACATTGTGCATATTGCTGTTGAAATGGCTCCCATTGCTAAGGTAACTTTAGGCTATTAAGTTAATTTCATCATTGTACGGACATTGAGTATACCGATCTATTACAATTGCTTTTACATTCTTTACTTGTAACTGATATCTAAGTAAATTTAAAGCTTTGGCATCTGTGAATTAGGGATTTTACCTTGTAATTGCCTGGAAAATAGTACAATGCTATAAATTGTACTATAAAACACTTTAAATGTTCTGAAATTAGAACAAACATCAAGATTGTTAAAAAGTAATTTGAACTGTGGTGAAGAGACATATTATAAGTTATTGTGCCATTATGTGGTTATGAAAGCCCTACTTATATCTTTTTTATTTCCTTCTCTGTCATTTCCAATCTCTCTTGCAGGTTGGAGGTCTTGGTGATGTTGTCACTAGTCTGTCCCGTGCTGTTCAAGATTTAAACCACAATGTGGACATCATTCTTCCAAAGTATGACTGTTTGAATCATAGCCATGTAAGCTTCTTTGCTGTTGCTTTAAGCAGATTTCATTTCAAATCTTCTGGGCTGGACGTTTGGTTTCAACTCCTTAAGTATGATGTTTCTCATTTGTATTCTTGGTAGAGTGGGATATTCTAGGTGATATAGTGGATTGCAATCTTTTAAGCAGTCTCTTTCATTGGAATGGTTGAATTAGGAGTTCTACCCATAACTTTTGGTTGAAATAGTTATTGTGGATACCTGTGCAAACTGTCTGGATTTTAAATTTTTTTTTACTGTTGCACACTTTTTCAACTTCTTCCTGGACTCAGGTATGACAACAGCTGTGGAAGTTTAAGTTCTTTTTATCTTTATCATTACATGCATTTGCCAATCCTCACACTCTTGGTTTTTATAGTATTTGGTCATTAATTTTACTATGAAATGTGATTAGTGGAATGAATGTGTTGTGTATAGGTGAAGGACTTACATTACAGTAGAAGTTATCACTGGAGAGGGACTGAAATAAAAGTTTGGTTTGGGAAGGTAGAAGGCCTTTCTGTCTACTTTTTGGAGCCTCAAAATGGGTAATTCTTCGCTCGTGATTGATCCTTAGATGCTATTCTCTGAACCCTGTGTGATTTTCTTCTAGATTTCTACTCGTATTAGTGCTTTGGATTGCAACTGTTAGTTCTTGTAAAATATGTATATGTTTGTATAGTTCTTCTCAAGTCTATTAGTTCTTCATATCTTTTTCTTCTCTTTACTAATAGGTGAAGATATATTAATTCAGTAATTGCTTTTAGCTGTAGGCTCTGCAAGGAGCTATATTGGTTTGGGGTATTTTTATGGGTGCTCCTGAGGTTTAGCTTAATATCAAGAGTGCCTCCGAGGTTTAGAGAATAGCCTCCAATGCCCTTACTATTGAGAGGTACTGTAGAATATTCCAAAAAAATTATAAAATGACTATTATACCCTTATTCATTATTTTTTAATTTATTTTTGGTTATTTTGGTACTTTTTTTTTAACTTGAGTACTAAAATTAAAAAATATTTTTTTACAAAATACATATTATTTTTGTTTTTATCATTTATTTAAAATAATTTTTTTCAATTTTGGTACTCCATTTTTTCTTTTTTACTTGAATTCTAAAATAAAAAATTTAACAAATATATAATTATAAAATTAAATTTTGAAATAAGTACAAGTAACTATATTATGGGATGTGATTTTTATGAATAGATATATAAAATTATCCTCTTAGCTATTCAAATTAATAGATTTCATTATCTATTAAGCAAATGTATAAAATTCTATTTTATTCTTTTTTTTTACTTGATTATCCAAATTAATTATACATTTACATGAGATGAATGATCAAATCATTGAATGATTCTTATATAGCTTATGTCCTGAAATTGAAGAGGAAGTATTATTTTTATTTCTTTTTCTACTTGACTACTAAAACAAAAAATATATATATTTTACAAAATATTTATTATTTATAATTTTTAAAACTTATTTAAAATTTTATTTTTATTGTAAACTTCAATTAAGATTAAAACATTTAAAATTTTAAACAAATGTTAAAAAAATGGAAATCAAAAATATTTTGTTTAATTTTTTATTTTAGTACTCAATTAAAAAAGAAAAAATAGAGTACCAAAATTATTTAAAATAAATGATAAAAAAAATAATATATATTTTGTAAAAAAATATTTTTTATTTTAGTACTCAAGTTAAAAAAAGAGTACTAAAATAACCCAAAATAAATTAAAAAGATAATAAATAATAGTATAATAGTCATTTTATAAAAAAATTGGAATATTTCATGGCATCTCTCAATAGTAAGGGCATTGGAGGCTATTTTCCAAACCTCAAAGGCACCCCTGATTTTAAGCCAAACCTCAGGGGCACCCATAAAAATACTCTATTGGTTTATATCACAGACTCTATGAATTGGGTTTTGGCAAAAGTCATTCTTCAACTCCGTAGGTTTTGCATTATTTTTCCCAAAAGATTAACAACTACCATAGTTTCACTTAGAAGCTATGAACTTTCTTCATAGTAAATAATACTAATGGATTTGTTTGAGATGAATTTCAAATAAAAAATTACGGTTATGAAGTTCTTTTATATGCACACCAAAAACAATTATCTAGTATATGGCCACAAATCAGACAGCATTAATTTGGATGCTAATCTTTTTTCGAATTTATGGATTGATGCAAAATATAGAATCCCATTTTCACTGGTCATGTTTGACCTTTGTGTTGCATATCTTATGTGCTCTTGCTCACAACCTATTCTGCAATTTATTTTCCTCAAGACTTGTGTGTTTAATTAATTTCTTTGTTGCTTTTCTACAAGTTTCAACTTCTCCATGCAATACACTATTCTTTATAGGACTCAATGCGCTTCTTTCTTATAGATTTTTCTGGAAGGGTTGCGTATATGGCTGCAACAATGATGGAGAGAGGTTTGGCTTCTTTTGCCATGCTGCTCTTGAATTTCTTCTTCAAGGTGGATTTCATCCTGTAAGTGAATGATATTAATCCAATGTAAACATGTTTTGTTTCTATCATGCGTTGTGCAAATTTGTATTTTCTCTTCTTGTTGACTTATTAATTTTTTTTTTCTCTTTTATTCTTTGATGTGGACATCCATGTTTATAAGTGGAAAATTCCCATTGCAAAAAGAAACGAGATAGTTTAGGATATCATTTTTGCATGCCACAGCTAAGGCCAGCTTTCGCTAAGTTCTCTTTTTTGCTTTTTCTATTCTAATTTTCATTTTAGGTTATGAATTTAAAATCTAATCCAGGCTTGCTGAATGTGTGCAGTTTCACATGATTGTAGGCCTATATATATGTACTCTAACTGGTGTTTTGCGATGGGCAGGATATTATCCATTGCCATGATTGGTCTAGTGCTCCTGTCGCTTGGTTGTTCAAGGACCACTATATGCATTATGGTCTTACTAAAGCTCGAGTTATCTTCACAATACACAACCTTGAATTTGGGGCACATCAAATTGGGAAAGCTATGGCATATGCGGACAAGGCTACAACTGTGAGCATATACTATTTCCTTGATCATTTAATGTGCTTAGACATTAATCCTTAATTGAGTTTGTGATTTTTATGTAGTCTTCTAATTCTTAATTGGATTGATATCAATTTGCTTTTAAAGGCCATCCCCCACCCCCCCTGCTCCTGAAGTTCTATTAAACCCTTCTCCCTAACACGAGGGTTAATTAGTTCTACTAGTAAAACCTTGTGGGTAGAAACAAGAGGTCTGGGGTCCAAACCCCACACACACCAGGTTGGGGAGTGGTTTTATTTATATTTCTTTTAATTCAGCAAAAAAAAAAGCCACCCTTTTCCCTAACCCACTGCTCATCTTTTTATTGTTTTCTGTTTTGTAGATTAATATCTTATGATATCAACTTTTGAAAAGCTATTATGTCTGTAACTTCCTGCTTTTATCTGCAGTGTCACATCATCCCATTCACATTTATATCTGTAGGTATCTAACACATACTCAAAGGAGGTTGCTGGAAATCCTGCTATTTCTACTCATCTCTTCAAGTTCCATGGCATATTAAATGGAATTGACCAGGATATATGGGACCCGTTTAATGATAAGTTCTTACCTGTAAGTAAAAACATTTTTTTCTTCTTCTTTTTCTACTTTTCTACCATTCTTCCTACAAATATTTGGAGGAGACGACATCTGAAACTGAAGTAGTCATATGGCAGTTGCTTCATTTATATTCTGTCATCTGTGAATTAATCTGTACCACATACTGATTAAACTTGGACATAAATTGCATACAAGAGAATTAACGGCTAGTAACTTTTGATCACTTGTTCTGCCAGTCAAGTGACTGATTTGTGATGCATGTCATTTTAGATATCATACACTTCAGAAAATGTTGTTGAAGGAAAAAAGGCTGCCAAGGAAGCCTTGCAGCAGAAGCTTGGTCTCAAAAGGTCCGATCTGCCTTTAGTAGGAATTATTACTCGCTTAACACATCAGAAAGGAATTCATCTCATCAAGCATGCTGTGTGGCATACCTTAGAGCGCGGTGGCCAGGTTATCTTTTTGCTTCCTCTGTACCTTATTTTTTGTTTCTTGGGCTGTGGATTAACATGTATAACATCAAATCCGTGTATGTTCTACTTATATCACTCTAGACTGTCCTCTTACTAATGGATGTCGCTAGTAATAGATAAAAGAATGTCAATGGCGTCCTCATTCTAAACTAAAAAACCTTCTACTTCTTGTTGTTCTCTATGTCTGTGTTTCCTCAACATTGTATGATTATAAATCACAATGAGAAAGGGAAAAAAGATTCAAGTATTGTAATATATAAGTTGGACATGAATGTAAGAACAAAATGGTCTAGTTTCAAAGTAAATGTTATGAGCCAACGCAATTGTTGCATACTATGAAGCATGACTTATTGGCATTTTTAATTTTTTTTCTGACAGAATATATGATGCCAGGTTGTATTGCTTGGTTCAGCTCCAGATCCTCGAATCCAGAATGATTTTGTGAATTTGGCCAATCAGCTGCATTCTTCTCACAATGACCGTGCTCGTCTTTGTTTGACTTATGATGAGCCACTTTCCCACCTAGTATGCCTTCATGGAATTTTAAATCTTCCTTTTATGTTTTTTTGTTCTCCCCTTCTTTACATTTGCAACATGATTGTGGCATTTACTGACTCATTTACATTGTAATAGATATATGCTGGAGCAGATTTCATTCTAGTTCCTTCAATCTTTGAGCCATGTGGACTGACGCAACTCATAGCTATGAGATACGGTTCAATACCTGTTGTTCGGAAAACTGGAGGTGTGTACCTCACTAAAGTCTGTTCTTAGGGATAGACATTGCTGTCTTTCGACAATGTCTCTATTCTCTCTTAACTGCTACATTTTGATGTGTGTTGTATCAAATTTATGGTAGCTCAGATCTATAATTTAGGAAATAAAAATATTTACTTCTTTAATTGCCTTCGGTCCAAAATCGGAAATGAGACATGAAAAGGCGATTTAATGTTTGGCATGGCCCCTAATACTATGTTGTTTTTTTCAGAGAAACCATGCAATCCTTGTTTTTAAATGGATATTCATTTACAAATTAATCACTGATGCCTTGTACAAGTAATTCCTGAGGTATTTGACAGATCCATGTCAGTCATCGGATGGTGAGTTTGACAGCCCATTTTCAAATTATTTCTCCTGTAGGACTTTATGATACTGTATTTGATGTCGACCATGATCAAGAGAGAGCGCAAGCCCAAGATTTAGAACCAAATGGATTTAGTTTTGATGGAGCTGACAGTGCTGGAGTTGATTATGCTCTCAATAGGTGAGTGAATTTATTTCCAGTCCGACGAAGTTGATAAATATTCTTTTCTTAATCAGTAGCTGACATGTAGTTCATTTCGGCATCCATGTTTTTCACACAACTGCTGTTTTTTACCATTTTGAAAAGTTTCATGCTTCCATACTCTGTCACTACACATATACATATATGTATCTGTATTCTATGTTACTTTTAAGAAATTTCTTTTCAGGGCAATTTCCGCATTTTATGATGCTCGTGATTGGTTTGACTCGTTACGCGAGAGAGTGATGGAGCAAGACTGGTCCTGGAATCGGCCTGCTCTTGACTACATGGAGCTTTACCACGCGGCACGCAAGTTAAAGTAAAGATATTAGGTTATGCAAGGACACTGCATCCAGCTCATTCCCAATCACACAGTTTGTACAGGTTCAGTGGGAAATGGTGTTTGCATAGCATATAGTTCACCTTGTAGTCAGAATTATCCAACTTCACCCAAGCTGTAGAGCTTATGATGGTTCAGTAATTTTTGTGTAGCATAAATCAATAGGCTAGTTTCATGATGTACTATTTTCTTTGTATCCTCTTGTCTCTGAGAATAAAGATGTATCAGGAATATGGAAAACAGATAACCTGAAGATGTTCTAGTCATTAAGTGCAAAATGTTGACAAGGAAATTTATAATCCTGTCAAAAGGGTCTATCTGATCTTCGGTAATTAGGTTTCTCATGTCATTAGAATTTTCTGCTTAAATATAAGCATGATTATGACTGCTATTTGACTTAAAGTTGCGAATGCTAATGACATCTAATGGCAATTGAAAATCACCACATAAAGAAAGGCCCTATTGGGAAAGCCTCGCTTGTCCTAACAATCACCAAAAAATTGCTTTATCTTTGGACAGGTTACCGACACCTGTGGAAATGAAGTTATTTGACTGACCAAGCCACCACAAGGCATGCGTAGTGGAGGACAATTTTGGATAAGATACACCACTATATCTTCCTGAAGGAGATGCATGAGAACAATAAAAACAATGTTTGAGGAGGTGCTGTGTTGAGAGTGTGATTATTTAATCAAATCTACATCAAGTGGTGTCCTTTTTAAATGGTAGATATGGGGTTCTTTTAGCTAATGATTAGAAGCTTTTCACTAAGTTGGTTTTGGTCCATTGAAGCCCCTTACTAGGATTCCACCTAGCTAATGTGCACTATCCCAATATCAAACTCTGTTTACTGCATAATTTTTGCAAGTCTCAACAGTTTCTTAAAAAAAATATTATAAATAACCCTATTTTCTCAAGAAAAATTTAAAATATATATATACACACCCATGATCCAATAATTTAAGTTATTAAAGAAGATTTGGCCATGCACAACAAAAAAGTAGGTGTGCTTTAGTGGTAAGAATTCCAGCCACATTTTTTCTAAATAATTGTAACTTTACAATGATTTTTATCTGGATCATTCCACATTATTATTATTTGAAAATAAAATAATGAAGCTAATAAGTGACATTGTAATTAATGATAATATAAACTAATTAAGTAGTTTTTTTATTGTGTTGTGTTTCTGCCATGCCCAGCATCCAGAAGGGACTCGAAAAGAAACAACAGCTGTTTCACTTTCACTCACTGCTACTGGGGCTTTGGCTATAATTGCCCCCATTGACAATCATCCATCTTTTCTTTTTTTTTTTTGATCAAAGGCAATCATCAATCTTGCTTGCAAGCAATTTCAATTATTGTTTCTTTTTTCCTCTTGACACAATAATATTCACATTGTGGGTACAATTTTCTTTACCCAAAAAGTTTGGCCTAAAATAAAGAGCTTGGGCTTTGATTACTTTTGATCCCTCGGAACTGGTATCAATGCCAGTAACTTTAATGCATATTTATACAAGACTTTTGTCCAGAGATGCCCACCGGCTTGTGAGAATATAATTAGTCCTGCGGGGGGCCATGACCCTGACCCATGAGGCCATCTCTTTCTTTTTTCAAACATTTGATCAGGATTGATAAATAGAGGGGAGCAGGAGCAGGAGCAGCTTGGCCTGATTTATGGTTCAAGTCCTTCATTGTGTTCTTTCCCCTAATCCTCATATCATCCGAAAGTTTCATAAAATTTATCAAACACATATCATACAAAATGTAAATGAAATTTTACAGTCCATAAAATTACATTTATAATTTTGTTTTAATGAACAATATTTCATGTGACGAGATTTTATGATGCATCGTAAATAATATTAAAATTATAAATTAATTATTATATAAGTATGTTTTGTGTTAAATTTTAGTGATTTGAGAATACAGTATTTTTGTTACCCATGTGGATGAAATCATGTATCAGCTGCCTCCCAGGATGAATCCAAAGAAAGAGTTGACCCACAAACTTCTCTAGGGTCATTATCAAACAGAGTACTGACCCTTTCTGATTTTTGAGTTGAGAATGAGATGAAGACCTGTCACCAATGCTGACATATGATATAATTGCTTGCCTCCTCAAAATACATCAATCTTTGATACACTCTTCTCTTTTATCAGTCTGTCTGGTGTCTGCTATGATCCCCAAAACCCCCAGAAGAGCATTGAAGAATGGAGCAATGGATAACAAGTTCTGTCCCAACAGAGTGAGAGAAAGAGAGATATGATTTGAAAAGTAAATCCATGATCATGTGCTATAATTTTACAGTGCAAATTCAAATAATATTGAAGTTTTAGATAAACTAAATAGCGTTTAAGTAGTAGTGTTTATCATAATATGAACAATGTTGTTTACAAAATCATGTATATATATATATATATGTAGAGGTGTTTTTAAGTTTGGAAGTCCATCGATTTTTAAGTGCGGACACATTAAAACAATGTTATTCTTTTAGTATGTATTGAGTTAAAATGACTTCGATTTAAGTAAAATATACTTAAAACAAGTCATTATGTAAAATAAGTCATTACGTAGATGTTTGCACGATTTATTCGTATGAATGTCCACACTGTTTTTTTTTTTAAATATTATTACAACAAATCTATTAATAATTAAAATCAGATATTTATAATATTTATAATTATTATGGTGCAGCTTACAAAATTAGATGCAGAAATATATTACAACAAATCTACTAATATTTAAATTCAGATATCTATAATATTTACAATCATTATGGCATAACCTGTAAAACTAGACTTAAAAAGGCCAAAATTACTTTTCATTTATTAAAATTTGGAGAAATTTATTTTCAAAAAATGTCAAATTTATATTTTTTTAAAATTTAAAAAAATTATTTTTGACTATACAAGAGAGAAGACTTGAATTTTAATTTTAAATTAAAAATCAAGACTACTTATCACTCAACTAAGAAGTGGCAAGCATGAATGTCTGCATTTGATATATATATATATATAATTTTATTTTAATAAGCAACTTAAGTTATAATGTAGTAAGTATTTAGATATATAATGTGATGTTATAACATATGGTAATAATTGAAGTTTGTGGATTAATTAAATAATTTTTTCTATTCTATATATATTTATTTTTTTAAAAAAAAATCCATTACAAATCTCTATGCAAATCTGTCAACCTGCCAAGCCAACCAATTAAGTGCTTTTACACTTGCGCACCTCCTCGGTCCTCTTCAAAATGTTTGCTTCACACTTCCACACATATAATCTTCAATTCACACACACACACACACCCACACACCCACAGCACTAGCTTCACTCACTGCACTGCCCTGACCAACTGACCCCTTTTTTTCACTGGTAACGCCGTATAAGGAGCTGAGTTGTAGTTGTTATTGCGATGAGTTGTGAGTTAGGGATAAGGTTACGGAAATCAGTGAGGCTTGATCAGGCCAATACTTTCCCTCCACCTTTCCCAATCCCAATCAAAAGCCAGCCCATTTCAGGGCAGCTTTTATAAAAAATATATATTAGTATTGAAAATGAAAAATTTTATAGGCAAGATTTGAGTACTCGAGTTACCATCAATGCACAATGTGTATTTCACTAAACCCCATATCAACAAACCCTCTATTCTATAGCACTGATTGCTTTTCTCTGCAGCCTGTAGGTGGTAAAAATTTGCTAAATGCTAGCTCTTTTATCCCCTTCTTATGAGATGTTGCATTAAGTTCACTTTTCTTCACCAGCTATATTTGATTAAAGATGTTATAGTTTTTGTGGCAACTGGGATTCTGATGCTCATCAGAAGCCATCATTTTATTTACCATCTACTTCAGGTTTCGGTTTGATAAGCTATAAATTTAAAAAGAAAAAGGGTTAGCTCATCAAGATACAGTCTATTTTCCGTTGTCTTTTTCTCCTTCTGTTGTTGCAGAGTGTAATAGTACTACTACTACCACTACCACCAATTTGATGCACTTGAAAATATGTGATCTTTGGGTTATTGTATTGTTGTGGCCTCATTCATTAAATGGGTTTTCATAGCTTCTCTTCTTTTGTGCCGATTAGTTCTTGGGGTTTATCCCAAGTAGTGGTTTGATATTTTACTACTCTTGAAAAGCTAGCTGCCTAGCCACTTTTGGAGGGTATTGGAAACAAAGGCAAGGTAGATTCCTGATATTATTCTCTTACACAACTTTTTTTTTCCTTTCTGATTCCCAAGAAAAAGCTCAGATTTTTCTCATCAAGCAACATAAAAGGAAAAGAAAAAGAAAAGAAGTTTTGCTCTCTTCTATTTATATCAATCCAAGTGACTAAATACAGTTGCTCAAAATCTTCTCTTTCTCTCTGCTCTGGTGTTTTCTCTCTTTTTTTTTTTTTTCATTTCTTTTTCTTTCTTGGCTCAAAAAGTTATTTTCGAATCTTTGTTTTGAGGGTTTCTTGGAGCAAGTTGTCATGGCAGACTGGCATAGTATTATGAGCAAAAGCAGTGGCAGTGGTAATAGGAGATCACTGACTGTGAGAGATCATGAAGAGTTTGAGGAAGAAGATGTGTGTTCTTTTGCCAATGGGAGTGAAGATTCAAGTCCCCAAATGAGGAAATCTGAGTTGTATTCTTCTGGTTCTTCATCTGCATGGCGCTTGTCTACTGCTCCACGAATGATCAGAAGAGCTGACACTTTACCAACAGCAGCCCAAGAAGCCAACAAGGTTGTTCAACAATCATCAGCTCCTGTTAACATCCCTGATTGGTCAAAAATTTATGGGAAAAATGCAAAGTTGGGCCCATCATCTTCATCAAGAAATGGTTCATGGGTTGATGGTCATGGTACTCATGGTGTTAGTAACGGTGTTGGTTATAGCAATGGGGACTATCATGGTTATGATGATGATGATAATGAAGATGATGATGGTGATGGTGAAGTGGTTCCTCCACATGAATGGTTAGCTAGGAAGCTTGCAAGGAACCAAGTTTCTTCATTCTCTGTGTGTGAAGGGATTGGAAGGACACTCAAAGGAAGAGATCTTAGCAAAGTGAGGAATGCTATTTTGACCAAAACTGGTTTCTTAGAGTAGTTGTTACCAACTTACCTTCACTCATCACTCATCATATAGCACCATCACCAACAATTCCTACCACCATGAACTCATCTTTTTCATTTAATGTCTTGAATCCCATATAATTTCCTTCTTTTTTTAACTTGTTTTTTTGGTACTATATAGTATGTAATGGACTTTGGTTGAGAAACTAGAAATAGAGTCTCTATAAGAAGTCAAGAGCTGCCTTTGTGATATTTGTTCTTCAGGAAGAGCTGAAAAAAAAAAGAACAAGCAAAAACAAATAGGCAGTCTCTGACATTTTGTCTGATAGTCTGGAATGATTTATGTTTTTGAGTAAATGGAATTCACCTGTAGGTGATAGCAAGTATGCGAAAGTGAATTTACCAAATTAGTTTATCTTTATAACTTCTTATGATCCCATCTGCTTTTGGCTACTTGTGCTTTTACTATTATATTCTAATCCCCCCCATCATAGTATTTTTCCTTGTCTCATGTGTCAGCTCTATCTTCCCACTTTTTTTATTGTTAATAATTGTATTTGTCAGACAATCACTTCATTATTTGTCTCTTATGCACTCAACTACCTAAATCGAATGGGATTCTCCATTTTCAACTTCTTTATTTAATCACAATTTGCACTCACAATCCTTTTCCTCTTAACTCTTCAAATCAATTTATATTCATTTCTTCAGCACCAATGGCTAATACTATACAATTCTTGGCTTTAAAGATCCACACAGCAAAATTCTCAAATTCTTTTAAAAGTAACCAGAAACCCTTTTGCATCTGAATAAAGGGCCACCACTAATGTATAAAGATTCAGTAAAAGGAATTGTCCTGCTCCTTGTGGTTGGACAGATTCTTTGTTTACTTACCTGGTATCTCAATATTTCTGACACAAATCAACAATATAAATCAGTTCAAGATCCCACAGCTCCACTAGATGGGTGGCTACATCCCCTTTTGCCGACACCAACAATAAATATTCCACTCTTTTAACTATTGCATCCAGATTCAATATATTAAGCATGTATATATATATCCTTCAATAACTGTTTTAAGGACCACTGATCAGTGCCTTTTGTGTCTATCAAACACCAAAAGTTCTCACAAAGAGTTAGATTGTTCTAATTCTAGTGCTCAATTTCTCTGAAGTTTTGAATCCAGTGCTTAATCATCAGTCATCACCATCTTTCTCTTTAAGGATGATAATATAAATTACGATTTGTTTACTCAATTTGAATTTAATGAATATGGATCAAGAAAAATGATTCAAATATAAATGAATTGTAAATAAATTTACAAATAGCTAAACGAATCGAATTAGAATTTGAACACCTTAATTTTTTTATTGGGTTACAGTTGATTAGTGTTTACATTATTAAATTAGACAATTCAAATGAGATATCAATTCATTTAGAATTCAAATAATACATGAATTCATATAAGATTGGAATTTAAAAAAAAATACAACTTATTATTTTGTAACAGCTAAAATATAAAATATAAAAAAAATAGCAAACAATTAGTAAAATATATATTAATGTGTTTAAATATATTTTACATGGTAATTGTATATTTTTTTAATAGATATGTATTATGTAGTGTTAATACTTTATTTTTTATTAAAGTTAATTTTTTTTGTCTTACACATTATCTTACATATTAGCCATGTTGAAATGTTAGAACTGCTGATTTCCATTGTAGGTTGCTACTAATCATGATATACCACTGTTTTGTAAATATGCGTGCTTCTTTAACGGATGGAGGCATTTATTATAACCCAAAATCTATGATGAATGAATAGGATGCTTATATATATATATAATGTTTCAGGGCAAGCAGAAAGAAATTAGTTTTGGAAAGCACAATACAGAAATATATACAATTAAATTCTGCTTTTCTTTGAAGCGCACAAGCAGACCATACTATAATCATTTTAGAATCACTTTGAAAATATGGCTACTTGCCACTGCACTAACCCATTTGGCTAATCAACTAATTGTCATCAAATAGTAAGGATTTTTATATGTAAATAAAACTATCAAATGGGATGGAATGGAAGTGGGACTTTGTATACAATATAAATTCAAAAGGCTACCCTATAGTTTTACTATTAAAATGACCAAAAGAAGAAAAAAAATCAACCAGTTTTTCTTAATGAAAGAAAATTCTGTTAAGTAACGGACATTCAATGTTTTGGTTACCAGACCCAAACCCAACAACTCCTCCAACTCTAGTTAAATTAATATTTAATTTATTATCATAAATACACTTTATGTTAGGAAATTGAGGATGATGCAAGATTGCAATTAAAATAAAATTAAAAAAATAATAAAAATAAAAATTATATTAAACATAAGAGTTTATGTGGTTTAATTTTTAATTTACGTTCACGGATAAAGATAGAAGAAATTTTTACTATTAAAAATAAAGAATACAAGTATTGTAGTATTTTAGTCTTACAATCCAAAATTTTAATACACCTAATTCTCTCAAATCACTCAAAGAATACACAACTTTCAAACTCTCAAAATTGAATCAAAAAATGAATTACTAAGCTCTCCCTTGTGTGAACAACCTTTTTTTAAGTCTGTCCGCCATTGTGTAATTGCTGGCACACGGTGCCAACTACTAATAATTCTCCCACTTATAGATTTGGTTAAGAATCAATTAAGTCTCTACACCATTCTTTCTTCTTCGCCAAAGTCATGTTGCCTACGAATCTGCTAGACCATGTAAGGATCTGTATCATACAAACTTGTTGGTATTGGTGGGCTTGGTCAACACATCTGCTAGGTTATCATCCGTATGAATTTTTTTCATATCCACACTACCATCTTCTACCACTTCTCGAACAAAGTGATATTGAACACCTATGTGCTTCGTTTTTGAATGAAAAGTTGGATTCCTTACAATGTGCAAGGCACTCTGATTGTCACAAAATAATTAAACTTTCTCTTACTTGTGCTCGAGCTCCTCCATTAATCTTTATATCCAAATTGCTTCCTTGCAAGTTTGTGTAGCTGCCATGTATTCTGCTTTTGTAGTAGATAATGTCACAACAGTTTGCATTTTGAAACCCAGCTTACAGCTCCTCCTGCAAGTTTAAACACATAGCCAGTAGTATATTTTTTTTTATCAAGGTCTCTTGCAAAATATGAATCTACATAGCTCTTAACAATAAAATATGATCCCCTGTAATATAAAGCAACATTTGAGGTTACCTTAATGTATCTAAGGATCCTCCTGACACAACCTCAATGCTCTCTACCAGGATTCGTCATGTATCTACTAACTGCTCCCACTGCTTGTGCAATGTCTGGTATAGTACAAATCATATCGACCATTAAACTTCCCACTGCTGATGCATACGGTACTCGAGACATCTCATTCCTCTCTGCTTCTTTGCTAGGACACATCTTAGAGGATAACTTGAAATTAACAGGGAGTGGGGTACTAATTGGCTTACAATCTTGCATGTTGAAGCGCCACAAGATTTTCTTTAAGTAGTTCTTCTAAGAAAGATAAATCTTTCTGTTATTTTTGTCTCGGTGCATTTGCATTCCTAGAATATTGTTTGCTAGTCCCAAGTCCTTCGTATCAAATTCTCTAACCAACTGTGCCTTCAATTCTTGGACTCGATCTCTGTTGGGGCCTGCCACCAACATGTCATCCACGTACAACATCAAAATAATGAAATCATTATCATCTTCAAACCTTTTGTAGTATGTACAATGGTCTGTACTAAGTCTGTTGTATCCAAGGTTGATGATATAAGAATCAAATCTCTTGTACCAACACATCGGCGTTTATTTGAGATCGTACAGAGATTTGTTCAACCTGCAAACCAAGTTGTCTTTTCCTTCTTCTTTAAAACCTTCTAGTTTGAGCATATAAATTTCTTCTTCAAGTTCTCCATGAAGAAAAGTTGCCTTCACATCTAACTGCTCTAGTAATAAGTCAAATGTAGCACATATTGCCAGGACTATTTTGACTGTCGTGAGTCGAACCACAAGGAAAAATATCTCATTAAAGTCAATATCTTCTTTCTGAGCATAACCTTTCACCACCAATCTCGCACGATACCGCTCCACTTGGTCATTATCATCCTGTTTGATCTTGTAGACCCATTTGTTACCAATGGCTTTTCTTCTACGTGGTAGTGCAACCAGCTCCCATGTTTTGTTCTTATACAAGGCTTCAATTTCTTCTTGCATTGCTGTCATCCATAAAGAAACATCTTAACTTTTAGAAGCCTCTTGGAAAGTTGTTGGCTCCCCATCCTTTGTTAGAAGGCAGTATGCAACATAAGACTCCATGACATACTCTAAGTGCCACGCTGATGGTCATCTTTCACGAGTTGATCGATGATCATCTGTAGCCTCAGACTCAACTGGTTCTTGTTCTTCATGCTTTGGTGCTGCTTCAGAAGAATCTGAATCTTCTTGTACTTGATTATTTTTCATTTGTACTGTTGTAATCTCTGGATTTTCCTTCACTGTGCTATCATCTTTATCATTCTTTTGCAGTTTATTTTCTGCAAATATCACATCTCTACTGATGACGACCTTGTGGGTAGTGGGATCTCACAAGCGATACCCCTTGACTCCATCAGCATATCTCAAGAAAAGGCATTTTCTGGATTTTGGATCCAGCTTCGTTATTTTTTTAGGATTATACATCACGTACACAAGACTTCCAAATGTATGAAGGTAAGAATAATCAACTGGTTTCCCAGTCCACATCTCCATCAGTGTCTTCAACTCGATTGCTGTTGATGGTGACCGATTTACCACATAACAAGCGGTTTTGACTGCTTCAGCCCAAAATGTCTTAGCTAAACCTGCAGTTCTCAACATAGCTCTTGTTTTCTCCAACAAGGTTCTGTTCATCCGCTCTACTACTTCATTCTGCTGAGGCGTGTAAGCTGTGTTGAATTGCCGCTCGATGCCTTCTTATTGACAAAATGCAATAAAATCATCATCAGTATATTCTCCTCCATTATTTGTCTTTAAACACTTGATCTTATTTTCTGATTCAAGTTCTACACGCGCTCTGAATATTCTGAAAGCTTCAAACACATATGACTTCTTCTTGATTGGATACACCCAACATCTCCTAGAGTAATCATCTATGAATGATACAAAATATCTCGCTCCCCCTAAGGACATCACTGATGCTTGCCAAACATTAGAGTGAATTAATTCTAGAATTTTTTTACTTCTATAATTGGATGTGCTGAATTTTAATCTGTGCTGCTTACTTGTGACACAGTGCTCACAGAAAAGTAAATAAACCGATTTGAGCCTAGGAAGTAAATTTTGATCAGAGAGAATCTTCAAACCTTGTTCCAACATATGGCCCAGTTTGCGATGCCATATTATCGTTGACTTTTCTGCTGAACTTGTTGATGCAATAGATGCATCTCTTTCCTGCAGTGTTTCTCCATTAAGCATGTACAAATTTGCAGTAACTTTTTCTACCTTCATTACTACAAGCGCGCCTTTAAGAATTTTTATGGTCTTATTTTCAATTTGGGTCTTACACCCAGTGTTATCTAATTGTCCCAATGACAAAAGATTCTTCTTGAGGCCTTTCACATGTCGCATCTCATGGTAATACGAACAGTACCATCATACATTTTCATCTTGATGGATCTTATTCTAGCGATTTTCAAAGAATGATCGTTCTCCATATATACAGATCCTCCAGAGGTAAGTTCATATTGATGGAACCATTCTCTCTTTGAGGTCATGTGCCATGTAGCTTCAAAATCCATGAGCCATACATCAGAGAACCGTTTTTTGCTTTCAACAACTGTTGCTACCTCGCTGTATAAAATTTCACCATCATCTGAGGTGCTTGCAATATTCCCTTGAGGTTTGTCCTCTACACTTTTCTTCAATCCCTAACAATCCTTTTTTAGATGACCTTTCTTGCTATAATAGTAGCACTTGATGTTCTTCTTACTTATGGATTTTGGTCTACCATGATTTTGACTCCCACTGAGGCCACGTTCTATTGATCTACCTCTCATCATTGTCAAAGCTTCTGCTTGCTGTGAACATTCTGTTGGCAGCGAATCTTAAGCATATTTGGGTGTATGCATGTGCAATTATGTCTATTGCCTAACGCAGCAGAAATATATATAAATTTTGTAATAAACACAATAAATAAATATATTAATCACATTAATATATTTTTAGGCTAGAGAACTCACCATAACGTGTAACGTTATACACGTATTTTTTTTAGAGTTCGCATGGAGACCAACTCATATGCAGTTCTAGTCACCAACACGGTGGGCTTGGTGAGTTAGAACAGCAGCCCCATATTTAGCCCGGGATTAACTCTTAATCCCCAAAATAGCCGGGAGTGTGTTTATATCATTTTCTCCAAAATGATAAAAAATGAAGAATTTGAAGCAATTCACAATTGCTCCAATTAGAAACGTAGAAAAAATAAAACAATTTCATTTTTTCTCCCCCACTTTTTTTTTCTTCTCTTCACTCAGTTTTCTTCTTCTTCTTCTCTCCATTTCTTTCATTTGCTTCTCACGAGCACACACTTCTGATTCTCAATTTCAATCTCTCTTTCACTTTTCTTTATATATATATATATAATATAATATAATAATAATATAATATATTATATAAATAATAATATAATATACTATTATATGTTAATGAATGCCAACTATATGGCACTATTAAATAAAATATTATATAATAAAATAATAAAATATAAAAATATATTATATTATATAATAAGAGATATATTTTAATTATTTAACAATTAAATAATCAAAGTAAGAAATGATCATTTTGTCTCTCACTAATAGTTATTAAGTTTATTCTCTAGTAGGTCCCACCAAATTTCATACTTGGGTAAACTCAACCAAGGGTCCACAATATGCTACGTGTCATTATACAATTAGTAAATAACAATTATTAACTAATTGTTGTATTTAACAGTTAAATACTGATACGCACGCATTCTCGTAGAAATGCTGAATATTGCTAGATTAAACAATTTAATCTGGTACACTGCCATAGTGCACAACGAGTACAGTCCATATCGCGGGACTCCCTAGGTCCTAAGCCCGATTCATCAAATGGAACTATTCCATGAGTCCGTGAGCAATGCCCCACGCACATGTCACGGATATACAAATCAGTGCGTTGAACCATGCAAGCTAAGGTTACAACGCATACGTATAGTCCTTCCGTCATGATATCCTAGATGCGCGAGGATATAGATTATCACTGTTAAATCCCCATGTGCTCATCCATGTCCTATCTCTAGACTTGTATCTCAATAAACAATATGCGCAAACTCCTTTGCCATATTGTTCGACCCTGGCGGAACTCTTTCCCGGGATGATTGCTTATGGCCACAAGACTTTCTGAGATACAATCTCGAAGCATCTGAATATCAAACTCCATATGAGAGTTGACGGATCCCATATCTGTACACACCGAACTCCATAAACATCGGACCATACCCAGCGGTCACACCATGAAAGGTCTGTGATATGCGTGGAACCAAAGTATGGTAGATCACTTACAAGCCCACCGTGGCACTTAGGTCAAATGACCACATATACTACTCAACTCAAGAGGACCCTCCGTTGACAGCTTACATTAAATGTCTATCGGAGACCCTCGTAAGTCTGTCCCATATCCAGTCCTAGCTGGATACCCATATGTCAATACGAGCTCCAAGCTCGCAGTCGGCTAGGAACGACCATCTATACCCTATAGGTACGACATATACTGATCTATATAAAAAGGTATCCAACGACAAATTCGCATCGGTAAATTAGATCAGGGACAATAATTTGATAACATACTTGCGCAACATGCATTTCTTAGCACCCGATTGCAACTCTTACAACTATGCAGTTACTAGTATATTCTCATATCTATGTCCCATTAAAGACAAGGCTCAAACTCTTAGATCTGCTGAGTATCATAACCAGCTTACACTTAATTGTGCTAACATTTAGCAATTATATGTCTCAGTGTGGCTAACCATGAGCCCTTATCTAAACTCCTTTAGATCTAATCCAAACTCTTTCAGATCTACAATGTCTGTAATTTTACATGCATAATACCATATAAATGGGTATTAGTGATTTAATGGGAATGTACACTTGTATAAATATACAAGTATATGTACATTCAGGGATGACACGTAAGCACCGACCCTAACATATTCCTATTTGTCTTCTTTATTTTTTTCGTTTTCTTTCTTCTCCCAGTACAGCAGCTATAACATCATCGAAGACTAAGAAGTCTATTAGGATATTATTCGTCAAGTTAATGATGAGTTGATCATACGAATCTGGTAGGTTTGTAGTAAAATCTCCGCACGTTTACCTGCCTCTATTTTATGTGTCAAGGAAGTGAGTTGGGAAAATAAAGTATTTAATGTATTGATGTGCTCTGTCACTGAAGTGGATTATGCCATTCGAAGAGTATACAATCTCATTTTAAAGAAGATCTTGTTGTACAAAGATTTGGCTTCATACAATTTTATGAGAGTATCTCAGATCTCTTTTGTTGTCTTCTTTTCTACTACACTAGATAGCACATTATCAGCAAGTGCTATATGCAGATCAGTAACTGCATTATTGTCAATCTCATTCCACTTGATATCATCAGTGATATCAGCGGGTCTTTCATCAATTGCTTCTAAGCACTTGTTTTTTCTTAAAATCGTATTTATTTTTATTTTTCACAATGTAAAATTACTTCCATTGAACTTTTCAACTTCGTATTTTACCGTCATTGCTTTTCACCACGGACTGCTTTCTGTTAGGATTGGCTCCCACAGTTTCACATAAATAGTAATTATACATATGAACAGTATCCGTATATATGAATAGAATTGTATATAAATAGTAACTGTACACGTGAATAGTGACCTAATTAAACTAGAAGCTCTGATACCACTTGTTAGAAAATTGAGGGTGATGCAGGGTCACAACTAAAGTGAAATTGAAGAAATAATAAAAATAAAAATTAGACCAAACACAAGAGTTTATGTAATTTAACTTTTAGCCTACGTTCACAAACAAAAACAGAAGAAATTTTTACTATTAAAAATGAAGAATACAAATATTATAATATTTTAACCTTATAATCAAAAACTTCAATACACTAAATTCTTTCCAAAATTATTCAAAGAATACAAAACTTTTAAATTTTTAAAATTAAATTAAAAAATAAATTGTTAAACTCCATCTTTTATAAAGTGAGTTTAATTTGTCTTTCCACCGTTGTGTAATTATTTATACTGTATGTTAATAATTATATAGCTGGTATACGTGCCAGCGGAATATTATAATTAAGATCCTTAAATGCATTTTAAGGTAACGCATATTTTCATTATTTAGCGATTTATTTATTATTGAACTTTAAAATGAACTGAAAACAAGAAAATGGTTTGACCCGAACCATTACAAAAGCTGGTTATAACAGTTGCAGTTAATATTAGTTAGTGTTCTAAACTTCGAACATAAATTTGATTACACTTATTATAGGAAGTAATGTTGGACAAACATAAAGGATGATTCTGTGTCTTTGGATTTGGAGTTCATTTAGACTTTAAAGGGCAGTTAGCGGGTTAATTCAGGATTCGCTATGCACCTCTCTTGGCTCTTTCTAGAGCAAAGAGTGTCTGTGTGTGAATGTTTCAAATAAAATAAGACAGTGTAAGATTCAATCTTTTAATTCTGAACCCATTTCTTTGTTTTTGTAGTCAATCACGCTTGAATTTAAAAAAAAAAATTATTTATCTGTTTTTATTTTCATTTTGTAGGGAAGATAGTTAAGTGAGAGAGAGAAGAAGAGTAAGAGCAAAATGTCTTTGAAGAGCAGAGGAGGAGGAGCAGCAGAATTTGCTTCAAAGAATGTTATGCCAAGGAACTGGGCTCTTTTGCTTTGTGTTTGCAGCTTCTGTGCAGGAATATTTTTCACTAACAGGTACATTTTTTGTTCTTGGGTTGTTTGCTTAGAATTTTCAATTTTTTTTTTCATCTTTTTGCTTACGTCTGTGGGTTCTTCAAAATTTTGCATTTTGAAAATAAGGTGTGGTTTTGTGAACAAAAATTGGAGTGACAATCTTTGATTAGCTGAGATTGTCAATTTGATGGAACTTGATTCTAAAGTATTATTATTTACTACGAGTGTTTTTGTTCTGCTGTTCTGAAATTGGGTAATGGAATTAATTGTAGCAGCTTCTGCTCAGCATTCTACCTTCTGAACTCGAGACTTCATTTTGCTCGATATTGTTATTTTTAACTGTATTCTTTAATCTCAATCAGCTGTTGATGTTTGTCATTACTTTCTCTCAATCTTTTTCCTGCCTAAGAAGGTTGTCAAGCATAAGTCCAACAACATTGCAGGGGAAGTTTCAATTGTCCAGCATGCTATCCAGTAAGTTATGCTAATGCTTGATTAAGCTAGATTTTACAAGAGATATCTGTCTTTTTAAGTTATCTAAATGAAAAACTTATAACTTCATATGGAATGAAGTGCACAGGACAAAGGAATTGCAGATTTAAAAAAAAAATAGCAGCTGATAGTGCCGATTCTCTGTCACTCAGCCATCCAGTAAAAGGAACCTCAAACATCTCTGAAACAATGCTAAAAAGAAAGTACTTTATGGTTATAGGAATAAATACAGCTTTTAGTAGCCGAAAACGAAGAGATTCAGTTCGTGCAACTTGGATGCCTCAAGGTGCACTAATTGGTTTGTATACTTGCTTAAATTTCTTTCGCCCTTACACACACACACACACACACATATATATATATATATGGGTGTTTATGTCACTTTCTCTTCGTAATTTCTGACAAGTGGGTTTTCTGCAAAAATGTCTTTAGGTGAAAAAAGGAAAAAGCTGGAGGAAGAGAAAGGCATCATCATACGCTTTGTTATAGGTCACAGGTGAGATTTGAAATACCTCTTCCAATCTCTTTTATCTGGTATTTATTTTTCTCTTTGATGTTTATAAATGAACCTTTGAACCTTAGCATTGAAGAAATTTTAAAATCTGGTTGTGTTCTCTTTGGCCTTCTAATGATGGTTACAGGCTTGCTCTAAATTTGGTCTTTTACAAATTGTGATAAATGGTAAGTTGTAATTCAAGTAATGTCTTGTATTGGCATTCTAGCTGGTTTTCCAACAGTTGATACTTCAGTAGAACTGAAAAGTATAATAAAACCTTGCTTTTAGAATCTTCTTCATATGTTTTTATGGCTAAGGAAAATCCTGTTTGTATTACCTGCAAGTTTATTGAATGTGGAGAGAATCACTTAATTGGTCTTTTTAACTTAGTTGACTGTAGAATATAAAATTAACTATTGTTCATTAATCAATTGGGATTTTGCCACTAGTACAACGTCAGGTGGTATTCTTGATAAAGCTATTGAAGCAAAGGAAAAGATGCATGGAGACTTCTTGAGGCTGGTGACTTTTCTTTCTTGCTTCTTTACGCTGTTATTGGGTTACATTTACATTCCTAGTAATCATCGAAAAGAAATATAAAAAGAAACTGATACATTATCTCTTTTGTTTGTTGCTATTATACATGCAGGAACATATTGAGGGCTACTTGGAATTGTCAGCCAAGACAAAGATTTTCTTTGCTACTGCAGTTGCTATGTGGGATGCAGAATTTTATGTCAAAGTTGATGATGATGTTCATGTAAATCTAGGTAATACCTTCATCTTGCTTGGTACCTGTAATTTCAATGGTATTTACTTATTTTCAATATACCTTAATTCTGATTTAGAATGAAACTCAATAGAGCTACATTTCCCAAGCAGTACCTGTAAATTATTTGAGCTATTATGATAATACTTATTGCCTTTACATGTACAGCCGCAAATTTGTAGTTGAATTAATATTACATGTGACACTATTTTCGTTCTAGAGGTTGCAAGAAAAGTGATATGGAAACAGGTAAAAGAATTTTGCTAACAGTTGAAGTTCATAGATGTAAACTTGGTTGAAAAGTTGGAGATGAAATGAAATGTAGGTATTTGGGTAAATTATATGGCAACATGCTCTTTCGTTGACTGAAAATCAGGCTTGTTATGAATCTCATGTATCTCCCTTATCTCATTAAGTGCATTTGCTCTTGTTTTCTGTAGCAACACTTGGAACGACTTTAGCTGGACATCGGATGAAACCTCAGGTTTATATTGGTTGCATGAAGTCTGGGCCAGTCCTTGCCAGAAAGTAAGCGATATTTCCTATATTTTCTCAATTTACTAGGCTAATTTGGAATAAGGTAAAATTTGCCTTCGTGATTATCCTTTTCTGTGTAACAGGGGAGTGAAATACTATGAACCAGATTACTGGAAATTTGGTGAGGTTGGAAACAAGTACTTTCGTCATGCTACAGGACAACTATATGCTATATCAAAAGATTTGGCTACGTACATATCAGTAAACCAGTAAGTTACCACTTGTCTCCAGTGTTCTGCTGAAAGAAGTTTCAAAGCCTGATTGTCATTAGATGAGCCAAAACGTGGATTAGATACTTGGGAGCTGTCTATCCTGCTTCTGAATTTGAAACTGAAACCAAGAAGTTTTGATTCCACGTACATGTGTTCAAAATTGAATTGAAGTTCTTGGTCTAACATGACAAAGGCTAAGTTGGTTTTGGAATGCCCACTTATATTATTTTCTTCTTGTATATAAAAAAATATGTATTAGTGATGTACTTCTTGTCATGCAAAGCGTTCTTAATCATCTCAGGCATGTCCTGCACAAATATGCAAATGAAGATGTTTCAATGGGAGCTTGGTTTATTGGTTTAGATGTGGAGCACGTGGACGATTGAAGATTGTGTTGCGGTACTCGCCTGGTAAATTCTTAATTTATAGTTATACAATAGTAATAAGCTTTTTACTACCTTAATGAACATTTTGCTTGGCCTGTAACGTGTGATCTTGTTGTTTTTCTTAATTTTTTCAACTTTTGTGACTGTGGGCGGGAGACAAAACACAGTTACTTCTAAAGTAGTGTAAAATATATACAGATATTCAACATTTTTCTGACAGATGACCTTGTTAAATTCCTTTTGAAGTTATATTTACTTAAATTAATTACTCACATCACCATATGCTCAGTTCAATTAGCTGATCAATTCCTTTGACCTCTCCAAATCCTTGTTTCAGTGAATAGAATTCTCATTCTCGGTTCTCACATAGTTTAGTTGTTCTCTGTGGCTAGATCCAAAAGAATTTATACTTCCTATTCCTGAAGAGATGTAATGCTTTAAGTTGACTATGATATGTAATCTTACCTTACATAACCTCTTTCACCCCAGAGCTAAGTCAAATGAAAGAGGGTAAAAAATTGTTGCTTATGCAGAACAAATAGAGTTGATGTAATTTGTAGCTGCAGATTGCGAGTGGAAGGCTCAGCTAGGCAAGACCTGCGTTGCCTCGTTTGATTGGAGATGCAGTGGCATTTGCAAGTCTGTTGACAGGATCAAGGAAGTTCATGAGCTCTGTGGTGAGGGTGAGAATGCTTTATGGCGTTCGAGTTTCTGAGAGATAGCCAGCTGTTCTTCCAAACTCAGGAATATCATACTTTGAGAAAGTAGACACATGCATAGTTGTCCTCCAGCCTACGTGTTTGCCAGTGTAGAGAATGTATGTAATAACCATAACATCAAACCGGTACAAGGAAGAAATAGGCTGTGCCACTGGGATCCTCCATTTTACTAGAGTAGGATAATAAGTCTGGTGGCATTAGGCAAGAATGAGAAGAGTGTAACAACCCAATAGTACCCATTCTTTACATGGTGTGAGGGCTCTATTATAAGTTCTCTGCCATGACTCGAGAACAATAATTAGTAGTAAATTTTGTAGGCTCTTGTAGCTGCTGCGTGCCTTTAATTGCTTCATATAAGATCAATACAATATTCCATTCCAATGTCTTCCCTAAGCACTCCAACTCTCTGTCTTGGTAATTGTGAATGGTTTGTTCACTTTGGATAACATATTTAGTTCACGCTCAAGCTTTCATTTTTCTTAAAACTAATGATTCAGATTGGAAAATATGGATATGGGGTGTCTGATGTGTTATTGAATATTGAAAATTTTATTTACTTAATTATTACCAAAGATACCGCTGTACTATGGCTGAACTAGCTTTACTTAATTACTCTTCATGTTTCGCTATCTTAACCGACATTTGAGCCGAAAGAAATGGCGATTATGGAGTTTGAATCTTTCTGCTTTTTTCAGAAAAAAAGGGTTTTAAAGGGGACATAATTAGGAGAGATTTCTTAGTCCACTTGGTTGATTGATAAAGATGATACATAGTTATTTACTATAAATGGTAATCAGCCAACTTATGCATATGGCTAAGAATTTGGAAAGATAGCATTATTGGACTGATGATGATCAGAATGCTTTAAATATATCAATTAGTTCTGGATAATATTAATTATACACACATTTAGTGGAAAGCGTTTGGTTAATGTCTGTTTGAAAGTGCTTTAATAATAGATAATGAGACCAGAAAGATCAACTCTTCTCTTGTCACCTACCAATATCACTCTGTCCCCCTCCAAAAAAAAGTGGTTTACCTTTACGTAGAAGAAACTAATGATAATTAGTACAACTAAAAAAATCAATTTTTTAATTCCATAAATCAAATCCTCACCTACTACCATAATCCCACATCAAAATAATTGGTTTTTGACCAAAAAGAAAATGGAAATCCCACAAACAACACACCACCCCTATAAATTTTTGCCAACTTTTCGATTGCGCTTTTGCTTTGCTGCATGAAAACGAAGCCAAACCTCATCATAAAAAGATGGCAGCAAATGAATGGCAACATATATAGAAAACAAAAAATGCTGCAAACAATTGTGGTGAGAAACCACTAAGTGAATTTCACCATATGCCTGCACAGCAAGATGCAACTCATCAAATCATCAAGAGCCTGCAGGAAAAAAGAAAAGAACTCAACATTATTGATCAGATGCTACAAGCTCAACACCAAAAAAAAAAAATTGTTATCCTACCCAAGTCGCGGCCGCCGCCAAAATGTACCTAAAACAGGTGCTAAAAGGTTACAAACATAATCATTTACATGGATAGAAGATCATCACCAAGCAGGATTTGATTATCCGGTGGCTGCCACAATCTGTCTTTCAAATCAGAAAAAAGTCCATGAAACATATGAAACACGTTAGGGAACGAGTAATGTTTACCTTTCAAAACCGAAAAGTAAGGAAATTGTGTACGTGATATTGGCACGGCTCAATCAAATAACAGTGTTCTAAGACTTGCGAGCACCGCTCTCAGATTGAACCGCACCAATATCTCGTACTCGCCCGTTTAAAAGACTCTCCCAAACCCTAACCATTAGTGTAATATTGAAACAACAAAGATAGAAAGATATGAGCTCATGCAGGCACAAGAATGCATTAAAGTGACTAGAAGATGAACACAGAAGACATAAAAAGAACTTGAAGGAGGAGGTGATGAGATAGCATGTGTTATGTTGTCTTGCAATGAAGGAGTTGTGCAGTGAGATTCTCATATTTTAATGGCAGAGGAGGGGGTGGGGGGGCCTGTGGCCTGGAAGATGCTGGGCATTGAATTTGCCAACAACCCAACAACAAAAAGATGGTGGACATAATAAATTTAAAGTTGTAGACGACAATGGAAAAAGCTTCAGTCCCTTGAGCTTTCAATTTGTATTTATGACTATGAGAGGTTGAAGAGAGGGCATGTTGGTGTGTGTGGTGCCACCACCAACATTTGAATTTCAAAAAAGGCATATTATTTATAGAAAAATAGAAAGAAAGTCCTCGGTTGGTGCACTTAATTTTAGGTTTGTGTCTAGTTGATGAGATTCTACGAAACAATAATCAATTTTTTTTAACTTTGAAGAAGATGCAACTTATATAATTTTGTTTCAAAAGCCACAATCTATGAAACCGATGTGTCATTCCCAAAAGATGATTTTGTATAAAGTTCATGCATTGGCACAAAGTTGAAAATAATGTGTGAATGGTAAAAAATCTGTAATCTCTCATGTTTGTATGTTCATGTACTTAGTTTGTTATGGGTGTGCTTTAATGGGCATGAGTTATAATCTTCCACTTCATCAAATTCTTTGACTATTCTGCTGCGATAATCACTCCACTGAAAAGGATTTGTTTCGCAAAGTTTCGGTTAGTTTGCATCATATTTCATTTAGAACAGAAACTCCATTAAAACTAATAGAAAATGACAAGGGATTTAATTATACAAGAGAATTATTTTTCCCATAGTAATAAAAGGTTAATTAAATGGGATAGAGGTGTGACCCTTTTCTTAGATTTTTTTTCTATTTGCTTCTATACAAATAATGAAACAATGAAAAGGTTAATACATACTGAGGCACGAATCTAACGAGGACAATGAAATATGTTTAAAGTTTGTTCGGTATAAAAGTGTTTATATTGTGCTTTAAAAAATATAATTTAAGTGTTTATATTGTGCTTTTACTACTATCCCATTTATGGGTAGTAAAAATAATTATTTATTGGAATAGTTTTTATTATAGGATTTCTAATATTTTTTATAGGAAAATAATAAGTTCGGAAGTTATAATAAATTTATTTTATTTTTATATAATATCTTGTTAATTTTTTGATTTTATATCAGAAACTCTATATTATAATATTACTAATTTAATTAATAATATTATATTTAAACTTTAAAAAAAACACAACTCCTATTCTACTATTAGAAATTTATCACACACTCTTTACTCCTTTCATCCCACGTCTAATGATTCCATAGAAAATCGTAGTAACTTTAAAGTCAATACCTCTTACCAAACAGACTCAAAGTCGAGACTTGTCATTAATTTCCACATTTAGTGCTTCTATTCAAGAGTAAGTGTAACCTCAAAAACTACACACCTCCATAGCAAACAAACCCTTAAAAAAACCCAAGGACTGACTCATCAAATGTGAATCACCCGTTATAAATACACTTGTGAACATGTTGGAGGTGCATTATAGAGATGACCAAATTTCAGCATTGGGCCGAGACATACCAGCACTTTCAGGCAAACATGAAAGCGAAAGAGGAGCAGAAATTTGGGTAGCCAAAAAAACAAAAGTAATTAAAGAGGGAAGAATATATGGGACCTAATAGCATTAATCATGGGCAACAAGAGTGGCCTCACCAATCAGTAGTATTACACCATAACGTTAGATGCACTCTCATTTCTTTGTTTGTTTTTTCTAAGCACACTCTCATTAGTTTCTTGTTAATGTCAGAATTCCCACGTTCTACAAAAAGATTTTATCCTTCAAACATGTCCCCTAATTAAAGCTGTGCCTGTAGAGCCCCAAACGAAATGATGAAAATTGAAATGAAAACAAACCCACCTCAAGATGTGAAATGAAGAGAGTGCTGATATTTCACTGCTTATTTGACAAAGTGGAATCAGTAATCCATTCAATTTTAGCTTCAACAAAATAATGTATTATACTTTTGATTCATCTATGAGTTTATTGCAAAACCACTAGCTAAGTATAAGAATATTCAAAGCAATGGAAATTGTAATTTGTTTTCGATACTTTTGCTTGCCCCAGTAGCCCCACCTTGAGCTAGCTTCTTATAAACTATGAGTTGTAATCTTGATTTTACATTGATATAAGTAGAATAAAAGCACTGATTTTTCTTTAAAGTTGGTGATGACTTTAGAAACTTCCCCATCCATATTGAAATTCAAAAACATAAATGGGAAGAACTTTAATTTGAAGCAATAAATTTGTATACATTTGTGCTCTTTATTAAAAGTTGAATGGAAAAAACCAAATCCTTTTTATCGTATCACAAGTCCTACCAAAAGGAACATGTTTCTACCCATGCAAAGATATGTCACTCTCTCCATGTGAATAGTTCTTGTTTGTATCTTCCCTTCTCTCCTTTTAGTTTACAGCCAAAACAAAACAACCCCTCTTTTGATGACTAGTTTCACGTGAAAACTCTGCTTTACATCATCCCTTCCAATTCTTCTACCGAACCTTAGTCCTTATTTGTCTCTTCTTTCTAATAAAACCCTAAAAACTAACAAAAAAACCCAATTTTGAAACTTTAGGGTATTCTTTTGCTTAATTTTAGAAACACTAAAGTTCGCATGGTATAGAGGTGCTTTTGTTGGCAACCGTTAAAGTATTTGGTAAACATACTTTTCTTCCACATTTAGGTGTTTATCAAACATTTTCCTTCTTTTATTTTATAATAAGTTAGTGTTTTCACTCCATAATAGAATATTCAAAACTATAATATCTACAATACCTCTATACTGAATAAATATTAAAACATCCACCTATTTCTATATTATAACCAGCAACAATGATATTTATAAAGCCACCACACTTTTATACCAAAATTTGATCCATAATAACTTGACACAACATCAACCTCTACATAAAAAAACTAAAGTGAGCGAACCTTATAATTATTTTGGTCAAGATCCATGGATGAAAATGGAGCAATATTTAACATATTGATTCTTGGTAATAATTGAGGGGTGAGCTGAGGCAGGCCTGCAGTGATTACAGGAACCGACAGGCCAGGGACACTACTACTACTGAGAATTAATGCAGAGAAGCTGATGATATATATTAATTGCATTTATCGTACTTGTGCCAACATAATAACATAATCATGCACCTTCTTAATATGTAAAACCTAGACCTTTGTTCCTTAGCCATGGATAAACATCTCTTCTTTATGCTAGATGAGGAAGTTGAAGGTCCCTCGTCAATATCATCGGGGCCATCTTGTGTTGATGGTGATGACGATGATGTTGAATAACACTGACCCATATGTTCCCAATTCTGCGACCCGCAATGAATTAAAGAGTCTAGAGAGAAAGAGTATTGAAGAAACAAGAAGAAAGAGAATTGTGTGTAGAGTGAGAGTGAGAGAGATGACCAGGAAGTAGTACAGCAGATGCTCTTTAATGGAGTTTACCTAAATAATGGGCCACTACTAGCTCTCTGTGGTCCTTTTGCCCTTTCTTTTCTTTTTGCTCTCTCTTGTCTTCTCAAATGGACCAGACTCACAATTAGATGAAAGAAAGAGATCCATGTGCATCTTATGCGTTATACTCTACATATTCACTGTGGCACATGAATATAAGTTATTAAATGACTATTAATTTGACGCTTCAAAAATTGTGTAAGATATTGTATGAAAAATATTATGTCAGAATCTATTTTATATAGAGAAAAAATTAATTTAATAAATTATGTAATTTATCATATAGTAATTTATTGTATACGCGATAGAATTTTATAGAATTTTGTAAATTATGTAAAATATATACAAAATTATAAATTTATTAAATAGTGACATATGGCAGTATTGTTTATTATATGATGAATTACGTAATTTATTAAATTATTTATATATATATAAATAATGTTAAACATCTCAAATTGTATTCTAAAAAGTAATGTGTCAAATAAATATTGAGTGTAATAATTTATTTTAAAATTTATACTATTTTATTACTTAATATTTGTTTGACATATCACTTTTGGAGATATAATTTGGGATGCTTATCATTACTTCCTATATATATATATATATATATATATATGAGGATAGAATAATGCTAGACATCTCATATTTATCAACAAAAAAAATAATAAAGTGTCAAATAATTATCGAATAATAAAATTATATAAATTTTAAAATTATTTATTACATCTAATAATTACTTGACATATCATTTTTTAAAATATAATTTGAGAAATTTTATTAAGATATTCATCACACAATATTAACATAACATTTTACATAATTTTTAAACTATTAAATTAATGCACATTAATAACTCAGTTGTAACTAATCATACGTAATTAATATATTACAATTAATACATATTTAAATTTTAATATAAATTATTAAATGTGCATTAATCGAATTATCTAAAAATTACGTAAAATATTATCAAAATTATAGTGCTATAAATCATATCCCCATACATATATAAAGCAATGGCCACATGCGAATATTTATATGTGTTTTAAAATATAAACATCTTATGATCTAATCTATCTAACATATATATAATATAGTTCGAAACAACATTATTTTAATTTTAATTTTAAATAAAAAGAATGTGTAACAAATTAGACTGCGCCTACATTTTAAAAATGTGCCCATGTAAAACATTTTCATATTTTATAATGAATAACGTTATACCTCTCAATTAATATATAAAATTTTTTATGTGAGTTAAATAATTATTAAAAAATATATATTATAATAAATAATTTAAAATTTTGTATTATTTCATCATCTAAATATTAGTTGTAGCATTATTCTTTCATGTAATCTTATTAATATTTTTTTTTATATCCAACACTTATACAAAGAAAAGTAAAAATTTTGCACAAACAGTACATTGAAATTTACAGATCTTAATGTGAAGAGTTTATGGTAATTTGGGTTTTCTAAATTTTGATATTCCTTTAATCCCAGAAAAATTAAAAATTGATCTTCCTACAATACTGGTTTACACATTAATGCCAGTACAAATTCTCTCAGATCCAAATTATGCTGGTGGAGTTTGTATGAAATTAGAACCCTTGTCACAAGCCCAGCCCAGCCCAGCCCAATTAATCCTGGAGCCATGAAATCTATTGAAACGTTGTCGTTTTCGGTGTGCAGATGAAGCAGGCAGGACGAGGAAGAGATTGAGATTCCTTGCAACGGAGGGCAATCCAACGCAGATTTCGTGTTGGAAACAAAAACTTAAAAAGAAAAGAACCCTAAGAAGATTTGGTTTTCTTTTCTTTAATAAACAAAAACCCTAAAAATAAATTAATAAATACCTCCGTAATCAATTTTCAATTCAATTCAATCGACTTCCTTTGAAACCTTAACAACCCACCGCAATTCTTCCTCCGGATTGACTTCTCGTTCTCGTGTCGTGTTTGAGTATGTTGTTGATCTCTTAAAAACACTTCATAATTTTTTTTTTTAAATTGGTTTTTATGTTGAAGGGAATGATTGGGGGGTTTTGTTTGTGATGTTTCGATGTTTTAAATTTGCAGAGAATAATCGTAGCGTGAGTTTCGCCATGGCCAAAAGTGCATTCAAGCTCGAGCATCCCTTGGGTTCGTTTCGTTCGTTAAAATTTCAATCTTTATATTGAAAATTAAATTTTTTGGTTAATGGAATTCTTTTTACCCAGTTGCATGTTTTTGTTGAGCTTGTGAAATCTTTATCTGGGTGATTTGATTTTTAGTTGAGGTTTTGAGAAAGATTTCAATTTTCGTAGCCTGATTCTAGAATCATCCGAGATTTTGTGATAGTTTTGTAATTAGTTTATCGATTAGGCTTTTTCTTTAATTTTTATGTTCTCAATCTCTCTACCTCATTATAACATTGAAAGAATGATGTTTATTATTAGGTTTGAATTGTATCATTGGTAATTGATTAGCCTTTTGTTTTTTTGGCTCTTAGTCCTTTTCTTAGCTATTTATTAAGGCCAAATCTGGATTTTGATGATTTTAATGAATTAGAAGATCAATGAATGGATAATGTAAGGAGGCATATTTATTCATTCAGCCTATGAATGCATATGTTTCCACAAGACGCATTCTAGATTGCAGATTGTATTTCTCTGACTGTCATTGTTAGTGTTGTTCTCCAATTTGGCTATAGTGTCTATATGTGCTTGGGGCTGAACTGTAATGTTAATTTATTTACTCATTTGCTGTTTCTTATTTGTTTGTTATATGTCTCAGAGAGGAGGTTAGCTGAATCTGCTCGCATAAGAGAGAAGTATCCTGATAGGATTCCTGTAAGAATTTTTTATTTAGCTATTATGTATGCCTTCTGTGCAATTACTTGATGTACTTGTGTTCTAATTGAGTGATCTTGCCATGTAGGTGATTGTGGAGAAAGCTGTGAAGAGTGATGTTCCTGACATTGATAAGAAAAAGTTAGTTGCATCCACATGTTCCTACTTCTAATCTCATATGTTCAATCCATAATTTTGGTATACTTAATGGAATATTGTTGTTTCTTGAGGAAAAAAAATTGCTTTTAATGCTTTGGTGTGTTAGTAAAAATATTTCTATTGAATTGTTTATTCCCTCCCTTGTATCTTTGCATTATCTGGGGGTGTTTGAATTTGAAATTATGCTGTTTGTAGAAATATGCCAGGGCTTGTTTACATGAAATGCTTAATGATTTGGCCTGACTTTGAATGTGGGTCAATTTCTACCTAATATTCTTAAATTTGCCTGGGAATTTATGGCACTTGGTCATGATGCTCTTTGTTGTCATGAGAGCAGGTATCTTGTCCCAGCTGATTTGTCTGTTGGGCAGTTTGTTTATGTTGTTCGTAAAAGGATTAAGCTCAGTGCAGAAAAGGCTATATTTATTTTTGTAAAGAACACTTTACCTCCAACTGGTGAGTAGCAATCATTACTTTAAAGTGTAAATATTTTCACAGCATTATAGTTTGTGTTTGTAATGTGTCTTCTGTTACAGGTGCTTTGATGTCTGCACTTTATGAGGAAAACAAGGATGAAGATGGTTTTCTTTACATGACTTACAGTGGAGAGAATACCTTCGGTTGGTCGTGTTAAAAGAGCAATGGCAACAAGCCATGCTTTATATAAGTTGAAAGTTGTACATTCTCAGCTCATCCCTTTAATGTCTATTGGAAGTACTTTTCATTTATAATCCCCTTACACTTTGGAATTGAAGGGAAGAAAATAATTTACTAATTCTACTACTTCCCAATCTTTCTGTGATCTTAATTTGCGGTTTATTTTCTCGTCTGTGTCTCAATAATTGTGCTATGTGGTGGGAGGCTTTTAATATTTTTCAGGGCACTAAATCTCCATTTCCTGATTAGTACGAGCTGAGGGTGCTAGCCGAATTGGTTAGCCCCTCCTTAGTTGCTCATCCGGGTCCAAGGTTCGATCCGCTTATGGCAGGATGGGGAGAGGTGTGTGTGTTGTAACACTAAAAAAAAAAAAAAACTATAAAATCACTGATCACACAAATAGAAAACAAATTTTCTCAGAATATTGTTCCTGCGTACAAAAAGATAGATTATCCTGTTTACATTCATTTAGAAGAGCTTTTTCTCTGCCATCTAAGCTTGAACCATTTGATGCCATTGGAAAAGGCAAGTCTTGCTTTGTTGAATCCTTTTGCATTGGCTTTCTTGTTATTGCTTTCATTGTTAGCTTTAGTCTTTTCGTCATCCTCCATCGCGCCAAAGCCTCCGGCTCCCCATTGATCTGCCCAACTCGGTGCTTCAGTAGCCATAGATTAGTGCCCCCTACCTCTAGCAAAACAAGTTTAAGAGCTGATATCAGAGATCGGTAAAATATGGGATTAAAATTTTAGATGTCAAAACCAGGGTTGTGTTCATGGAATCAATGAATGCGTAAATTTTTATGCTGTGATGCTTCTCTTTTCAATAGCAACTTGCCCATAAGAAAGAAGATACTGAAATCATAGCAGTGTCACTGTAAACAACCTAAGTTATACCTAGATCCAAGTTTCTACATATTTTCCTTCATATTTGCAGCAAATCAGACAAAGCATACACAGACATACTTATGTATGTCCTGTGCTTCTACCAAGTTAAGCAATTGAATCGACCTTAGTTTTAACAATAGGAAGACGGAATAAGTAGGCTGATTAAATCAGAGTATGCAATTGAAGCATAAATTTTATAATCTTCTCAGGATAGCTAAGGAAAAAGATGTGAAAATAAAATTAGAAAGCTTTTAAATTTCTCAACAACTGAAAACGCATAAGATTTGGAAACACATCAAGAACCTGTTTAGAGAGAGAGAGAGAGAGAGCAACTTACCTTGAGAAACTTTGATCCAGGGAGTTTGATGAAAGGAACAATGATGAGTTGAGTTCTTAAGGACTTAGAATAAGTGGTTTTAAATAAAGAACAAAAGCCAACTTGTTGATAATGATGGTTGTCTTTAACTCCTATCTCACACCTTTTTTTAAAGGACTTGCCAACTCACTTCTTTCCATCTTCTGAAGCAAGCATCTCCCATTTCTTTAAGAAATTACTTTAAATCATATACTCAGCCTTAGATTTTATCATTTTATTTTATTTTATTTTATTTTTACCTAATTACAAAAGCTTATAGATGAAGATTAGAGCAGAAGCATAAAGACTACCTTGTCTATATCCATAACAAAACTAAAATTCGAGCAAATTTAAGTAAATAAAATTGCAGCCATGACTTATCCAGCTCACTCTGCATAGAATCTCGTTATAAAATAATACAAATAAACAATACCCTTTTATCGATGTTTTTGCTAAATTTGGATGCTCTTTAAAGATAGATCCTTAAGACCTTTTGCTCCACTTGTTAGATACACAGAGTGTTGGAAAAGGGAAAGTATATGAATTTAGATGTCTTGAGTTGCTACAACAACAAAAGCAAGTATGCAAAAGAAAAAGTGATAAAGAGGCAACTAATGAGAATCTAATCTAAATAATCTTCTTGTGTAGGAAGTAGTTATCTTTTGGACTACCTCAAATGTTAGGTTTGGCTTATGCTGCCCTTTTATGTACAATCATGGCCATTACTGACCACAATTTTATATACTATATTGCAATTAAGTTAACAATCATTAGATAATGATGCAAATCAATCAATCATTGTATTGTAATTAGGTTTTGTTTGTCATCAAAGCACAAGAAGAATACTTACTCTTGTTATGTGGTTGTTTTCAACACTCAATAAGGGTTTACAACCAGAACTTACTTGTTTGTAAAGTATTCCCAAAATTTTCTTTTTCCAATTGCAAAATTCCGATGCAGAGGCATTGCTTCAACAAAGATATTACTGAGCTTCAACATTGGGTGAGCGACCCATATTGTAAGATAATACTTATTTGAATTTCATATCTACTTTTTGAAACGACCCAAATAGGAATCTCTTCAACTTTCAGGCAAATAACGTCTTATGCTTTACACTTCTTCTACTTCGGCCCTGCTCAACGTGCCATCATTTTCATTCACGCTTAATAATAATAATAATGTTGATTATAAACCCCTTCTGTTACAGGCAGTCCATCGCATGACCTAATCACCCAAGTCAAGAACTAAACATTAAACAAATATTGTGAGCAAAAAGCAACATGTTGGAGCCATTAGTGAGTCAATTGGGGTTTTGGGTTCTACTCATCTTGTCTTAAGAATGTTGCCAAATCTCTATCAAACCATACGACCCATAACCCAAAAACCAGTTTGGTAAAAATATGTACATTGAGTGCCAACATTGGAATTAAGAAAAATAGCACTTCAAAGATTGAAGGATAAAACGTTCCCCTTCTCTCGGCGCAAGTTAGTTACGTCTAATGTACGCCGTCTCCATGGCGAAGAAGAGGCGCGGCAGATCCTCCCTGACGGCTGCTCGCTCGTGACCGTCCTCGGTGCACCTGCGATCGCCAGCCATCATCACGAAATCGACGGATGTGGTGGAAACCCAAGTTGTTGGGCACGATGAAGACGGGGCGCTGATGTGTTCCCCGATAACCTTAGTCGACGGTGCTCCCGATCTAGAGGTTGGGGATGGCTCAACGACTACATCACCTATGGCATGTGGGTACAGGAACGGTGCAGCGGCGTTGGGCTCCTTGACCGACGACCTCCCTCCGTCTACTGCGTCTCCTTTGCCGCGGACCCATCGAGCGAGCACTGTTCCATCTGCGCTGGGTGCTAGTGCGTGGGATGCTCGGAATCTAGATCTGATAGAGCCAAACCAGACCGCCCCTCCACCAGCCAAAACGTGGGCTTCGTTGTTCTCCGACAACCGAAATCGAAGGTCCGACAGTGAGCTGTATTTTGTCACTCCAACCATTTGCAATGGTAAAAAAGTAATCAAATTTCACTCTGATTAATTGTTAGAAGAAGAGAAACACTGAAAGTATGATTTGATTGGTTATGTATATAGTTTGTCACCACACTTTTATCAACGGCAAAATTTTATGATGAATAGATGGAAAAAGTTCGGCCTTATTTTGGTACATTCAATTAAAGATGGAATTTTTCTGTTTAACTTTGAGAATAAAGAGGGTCAAAAAAATGCTCTCACTGATGGTCCCCTGACATTTGAGAGACGCCCTCTAATTGTCAAAGTTTAAAAACCTAGAATGACCATGGATTTAGTCAGTATTAGATCACTATTAATTTGGGTTCAGTTCCTAGGTTTGCCTTAAGAGTTATGAAATTTCTCTCTCTTGAGTCGAATTGCTAGTTCGTTAGGCACGCCTAAGTATTGTAATCAATGCACCGTGACCAAAACAAAGCTAGCTTATGCAAGAGTCTTGGTAGAAATAGATGTAGAAAGCGAATTTCCTTCTGTGATCACCTTAGAGGATGAGTTGGGGAACAATGTACAACAACAGGTGTTTTATGAATGGAAGCCTACCATTTGTCATAAATGCAAAAAATTTAAACATGGGGAAGAAAATTGCAGAGTAAGGAGCAAACAAGTATAGAAAGTGAAGGGTTTTGTGCAAGACTCTTAATATGGAAATGAAGTAACAAAATCTCCTCAAGGAGAACATGAATAGACCAATAAGGCAGATATCATAGAGATAATACAACATGAACACGCAGAAGATAATAGAAAGAGCTAACATCAAATCCTGGGGACCCATGTGACATCAAGGCAGTTGAGAGATTCAACTTAAGGAAGACTATTGCATTAAAGCATGAGATGGGTATTATTGGTGAGGGTTGTCGTGCCACAAGGAACCCCCCCGTTTGGGGTCAATGATTGCTAGCTGGAATATTCGAAGCCTCCATGACCCTTGTAAGTAATCGGAGGTGAGAGCTCTGGTTAAGAGGAACAATTTATGTGTTTTGGGTTTGTTAGAGACGAGAGTAAAGCTAGCAAATATTGATTCAGTATGGAGGAAGTTAGCTTTACGTGATTGGAAGGTAGAAAATAATTCTGAATGCTTAGACATGGGTAGAATTTGGGTTATGTTCGACCCTCTCAGATGCAAAGTGACGGTACTGAAAAAACATAAGCAATTCATTCACTGTAAAGTACAGATTGGAAATATGAAGTTCTATTGATCTCTCATCTATGGGGCCCCTTTAACTAATGATAGGAGAAAATTGTGGCATGACCTCCATGAGGGTATGATAGATAACCAAACTCCTTGGATGATTCAAGGGAATTTTAATAACGTTCTCAGCAACAATGATAGAATTGGTGGGCAATGGATTACTGAAAATATGGTGGAATCGTTCAAAGACTAGATCTATAGGCTTGAGCTTTTTGAGCTAAAAAACTATGGTGTAGATACACGTGGTGCAATAATCAAATGGGTGAACAAAGAATATGGAGGAAACTTGATTGGGCCTTCGTAAATGAAAAATGGTTAGACACATGGGAGTTGTCAGTGTGTGATGTTGGGCCAGCTGGTATTTCTAACCATCCACCACTCGTGGTGTCCATCCATAAGGCTACTTCCAAAGGTTGTATCTATTTCAAGTTTTTCAATGCTTGGTGCTCCCACCTAGAGTTTCTTCACACTGTGGAACGGATTTGGCAATATCAAGTAAGCGGGTCTCCAATGCATCGTGTGTGGCTCAAACTCAAACTCCTAAAAAAAAGAGCTGAAGGAGTTTAACAATAAAATCTTCTTGGAAGTGCCTCAACGGATCGCTGATTGCAAGACTATGTTGGCTTTGTTGCAAAGCAATTTAACTCTTGACCTTTTCAATCAAGAGTTGCAGGAGGAGGAAAGATGCGTTTATCAGTAATTGAGGAAACTTATCACTACAGAAGATAACCTTATCAGGCAGAAGTCTAGAATTAGTTGGGTCTAACTCGGTGACTCAAATTCTAGATTCTTTCATATGATGGTTAGCAGAGAAGAGCTAGGAACAAAATTACTTGGATAGAATGTCCAAATGAGGAAAAGAATTAAGATTATGCGGCTATTAAAATTGCTATAGTGAACTACTACAGAGACTTATTGGGAACAGATACCGGTTCTAGAGTTTCAATTCAAAATTTCATCATAAACAAAGGCCCTAAGCTTCGGACGGAGGATAGAGATATGCTCAGTGCCCCAGTTTCTTCTCATGAAGTCAAAGAGGCCATGTTTAGCATCATTAGGGAGAAAACTCCAGGTCCATATGGATTTAACAGTTTCTTCTTTCAAAAATGTTGGCATATTGTGGGAAAGGAAATAACTGTCACGGTGCAACATTTTTTCTATACAGGTTAGTTCTATAAACCCCTCAATGTCACTGCACTTACTCTGGTTCCAAAGACTCCTAACCTTAATGGCTAAGGCGACTATAGACCAATTGCTTGCTGCACGGTTCTATATAAGTGTATTACCAAAATAATCACACTCAGACTAAGGAGGGTTGTAGACTATTTGGTCAATCCTAGCCAATCAGCCTTTATCCCTCAAATGAAGATAGCTGACAATGTGCTCTTGGCTCATGAATTAGTGAGAGGATACGGCAGGATTACTGGTGTGCCCATGTGTGCACTTAAAATTGACTTACGCAAGGTATATGACTCGGTATCATGAGACTTCCTCGAAGAAGTGTTGATAAGGCTAAATTTCTCATACTTTTTCATTCGAATCATCATGCGCTGCGTTAAATCCAATATGTTCTCGGTCATGATTAATGGTAGCCTAGAGGTTTACTTTCCAGGAAAGAGAGGTTTGAGACAAGGAGATCATATGTCTCATTTGTTGTTTGTTCTAGCAATAGAGTTTCTCGTTCTAGCAGGAGCTTAAGTAGTATCCCAGCAAATTCATTTACTTTTCACAAAGGTTGCAAGAGAATGAAGCTAACCCATCTGATTTTTGCAGATGACTTATTTTTGTTCTTTTATGGTGATGTTACCTCTGTTGGCCATTTCAAAAGAGTGACGATTTTCACAGGGTTTCAGGACTACAACTTAATGTGACTAAAAGCTATATCTTCTTCGGGAATGTTCCTCAGCTTGTCAATAAGGCTATTCTTCAGTTTACTTCGTACCAACAAGGAAATCTACCGGTTAAATACTTAGGCGTTCCCTTTATATCTGACATACTCAAGAATGAGTTCTGTAAGGAGTTTATTAATAAAATTACCATTAGAATTTCTAGCTGGACAATTAAGTTCTTGAGCTATACAGAGCGGTTGCAATTGATCAATTCTGTTCTCCTGAGTATGCAAGTCTTTTGGTGCTCCATGTTTGTTCTTCCCCAGACAGTTACCAAGGAAATAGAAAGGAAATGTCGAAAGTTCTTGTGGCATGGGCGAGATCACCATAAAATATGCGAGTTAATAACATTGACTGATGTCTGCAAAGATAAAAAGGAAGGTGGCATTGGCATCAAACCTATACACCATTGGAATTTAGCTGTAATGACTAAATATATATATATATATATATATATATATATATATAGGATCTGATAGCTGTGAAAACTTCATTATGGGCTAAATGGGTGATTGAAAACGGGCTTAGAAGGCTTAATTTTTGGGGCATTACGAAACCTATGGATTGCAGCTGAGTATGACGAAAACTTCTAAATCTGAAGAGTCACATCAAGACACTGTTTAACTATAAATTAAGAAATTGCAAAACCTTCTTCTAGTGGGATCTATAGGTCTTTGGGGAGTCAATAGTTAAAAAGTTTGCTTATCTGAATGTTAGTGACACCGATATTCCCCATTCTGCAAAAGTACATAATCTCTAGCAAAATAGAAAGTGAAATTTGTTGGACCCCCTTGATGAGTACACGGCTCGTGCATGGGATTATATCTGCAATAACTTCTCCATTATTGATACAAAAGATGATAGTATCTCATGGAATGGAAACCCTGATGAAAAATTCTCAATTACAAGCACATGACAATTTTTAAAGGATAAGTGTGACAAAGTTGAGTGGTATAAATTAGTATGGAGACCTCTCTACATTCTTAAACACAGCTTTATAATTTAGTTAGCCTTGAAGAATAGATTGTCAACTAGAGAGATAGTAGAAAAATGGGGCCTGACTCTTTCAACCGCGTGCCCTTTCTGTGGTAAGGATAGTGAGACAGTACACCACCTATTCTTTCATTGCAACTTCTCCTAGAAGATTTGGCAAAAAGTTCTTCGAGCTTGTCAACTTGATCATCGGCCATACAACTGGAGAAAAGAGGTTTCCTTCTTCTGCAGGAAAACTCAGAGTAAATCTCTTCTGAACAAGATTCACAAAGTCTCCTTCTGCGCTTCAATCTACTTCATATGGTTGGAGCGAAATCAAATACTGTTTCAGCAAAAAAGTCCTTCTGCCGCTACTGTCTTCTAAAGCATTAAAGATGTTATCTATATTAGATGTCTTAGTGCTCTCAATAGTCAAAACATAGATCATATTATAAACAAGTGGTGAGTCATCCCCGTTTCTTTGTGTCTCTCTGTGCCTCTTTCAGAGGTGTACTAGATTTGAGTTCTTTGTTCTATGTAAAGTCCGCTTAATTGTACTTATGCTGTTTTTAACAATAAACTCCTTTTGAATAATTACCATAAAAAAAATATGTACATTATATTTGCAAAACCAACAGAGCAATGAACAGTTTAGCAACAAATCTTGTGCCCACAACACATTTGCCAACACTACTTGGATTTCCTAGTAGACTTGGACCTTTTCATTTTACTCGACTTATCATCAATACTTGACCATGTATACCCGAGCGGGATAACAAAAGGATCTGAGTCCCATTGTTGTTGTCCTAATAATGATGATGACGATGACGACGAAGAATTACAATGTTGTTGCTGCTTGCTTGCTGATTGGCTGCTGTTTCGCCTCAGCCACGTCGACCCCAGCATGGACGTTGACGAAGAGGACGATGATGATGGGAACGATGAGTAATGGGTGTCTGATTGTGTATCATCGTCTGATGAGCCTTTGTTAACAAAGTGTCCAGGACTTGAGAGCGGAGTGAAGAATTGCTCGGTTGATGGTAGCTCAACAAATTTTGTGAATGTCACCACCACTCTTACTGTAGGTACCACCGGAATTGCCACCTGGACCCCACAAAAAACAAAACAAACAAACTATCAGACGGTCAACATTTGATCACACTTTTTACTCGAAATAAATCTACTACCACATCATTCACCGTTCAAAACTCAAAGCAGGAAAAAAAAAACTACATTTTGTCAAAACCCTGATTTCGCAACGTCAACCTTTGACAAAGATCAGCTGACGTGGCAGATTATCTGGGTCCCGCATCTCTAATCAACACCTCCGAAGGTCAAAAAGAAGAGACCATCACGGCCTTCCACGTCACATCATAAAACACTCTTAAGAGTTTAGACCAGAGACCCCATACAAACAAACAAAAGCTTCTCCTCTAAGCACAGGACTACAGAAGAGAAGCTGAGCTCATCGAAAGAACCGATAAAAGCAAAGCCAAAGCACAGAACTGGACCCCACTAATGCAAACAATTTTTATTCAATTTTCCGAATTTACCCCTTACCTTAACCGGAAATGTCCCCGGCGGGAATTTCGTTGTCAACAATTCTCGCAACCTTCTAACGGCCTTCACTTTATTCGCCAAAATATCAAGCAACGGAAGCAACTCCTCCGTCTTTAACGGAAACTGCTCCGTCAACCAAACTGACGGACGTAGACTCTTCACGAACTCCTTCTCTTTCGTCGGTGGAGGCGCAATCGAAACTGCCGCCGTCGACCTCCTTGGCATTGATGCCGCCGAAGGAATCACATCAACGCTTTTTCTCCCCATCGCCGCCGCCGACGGAATTATATCGACGCTTTTTCTCCCCACTGTTATCAAATCTCTTTCCTCTCTTACAAAACTACTGTGCCTTCGCCGATCGTTATTATTAACGTTGAATGTGAAACTTGGATTTTCGGCGACTAAGAATCCATCGTCGTCTTCATCAAGTTCTAACGGCAAAACCTGCTCACTTCCAGCGACGTCGTTTTCGTTAACAACTTTTCGCGAGCGAAAACTGAAAACGACATTATGTAGTTCATAAACCCTAGCTTTCCATTCACCGACGGATTCGGTCTTTTCTTGCCGTCTCCAATTGGTTCGTCCAACGAGTTCAGCTTTGGTGACGTCCATTCCAGGCCGGTAAACGCTGGTTTGGGCGCAGAATCCGGCGATGTCCGCCTCGGACATCGGCGCTCCGGCGTTTTCGAATGCGTCGAAGATTTTGCGCTCGTCGTGGTTGAGTACCAGCAGCGAACCGGAGGGAACGTTGTGCATCTGTTCGCCGTCACCGAGGAAGAGAAAGCTTTGGTCGGCGCGCTGGATTTTCAAGCCATCGAAGCCAGATAACGACGTGTCGGCGCGCAAATTGCCGTCGCGCTTCCAGATCTTGTATGTGTCAGAGGGAGCGATCTTTCCGACGAACGGAATGACGGAGCTCTCGAAATGGAAAGAGATTTCCATGTAGAAGTCACGCATTCTACGCAAGACCGCGATGACCCGTGGCAGACGGCGGCGCCACTTCGCCCATGCAGAGCGGTGGTGGAGCTTGAGTAGAATCAGTGCAATGTCAGAATTCCGTCTACAAACCGCCTCCTGAAGCGGATTCCATCCAGCCGCATTCTGGAGCGAAATATCAGCGCCGGCGGCGGCGAGGGACCGCGTGGCGAAGGCGTCGTTGAGGCGGACGGCGAGGTGGAGGGGAGTTTCCCGAGAGGGGACGTCCCGGCGGTCGAGAACGGAGGCTATCTGATCGGCGACTCGTTCCTGACTCAGGGAGTCGGACTCGGTGTGGATTTTGGCAGGATCGGATAGTCTAGGTAGAGTGGAGATGATTCGAGTCAAAGTGGTGTGGTCGCCCAAAACGACAGCGTAGTGGACAGGGCTGTGGGAATAATCTTCGGGTTTAATTGGTACCGGAAACGGCGTCGTAGAGGACGCCGCCGAGGACTTGGCCATTTCCTTATTATTATTTGGCTTCGAATAATCAAAATGAGAGCAAATAGAGCCGAAACAGAAACACTACTCGAAGCGTTTATGCGTTTCTTTTGACTGAAGCTGAGACGGGGGGATGGGGGAAGGGAATGTTTATGGGAAAGCGAGTTAGGGGCAGTTTTGTATTTTCGAAAAAACAGGATTTTGTTTTTATTGGAGAGTGTGTGTGAGGGGGGCAGGAGATGGAGATACACGCAATCTTGGCACGGCTTTTGGTGATTGATTCTTCTTCTTTGAACCAGGAAGGGAGTCCATGGATATTTTCACACACTTTTATTTTCTTTCCATTTCCGGTACACAGTGACAATTCTGTTTCTCTCTTTTGCTCTTTTCATCTTCGATTTCTCCGTCTTTGTTTCCTTTTATTTATTTCTTTTCTCTTTCTTTTAATGTTTTTGAAAATATTTCTTTTGCTAATGTTGATCAGATTTTGGCCGTTGGATTCCATTTTTGCGTGGTGATAATGTGATATCACGGACATCACGTTGTCCCACTGTCTAATCATGCATTGCGTCGTCAAAATCATTTATTATTATTACACTTATATTATTTAAATAAGTTATGATATGATATTAATGTTATTGTGTTATTATATATTTTTTTGTTAAAGTTGAATACCATCAGCATATACCATATGGGGGATATATAATATGTTTCTTTTTTTTCCAATTAAGTTTATTTCATTCATTCGTACTAACCTAAGCTTCCCATTTGTTTTTCAAATTATAAAATAAAGTTTATGCAGTGGTCATCAAGAGACACTAAAGCAGGTAAGGTGAGATCTTCTGCCCCCATTCGTCATGGATATTGTTTCCCATCTATAATGGGTTATTATGGTAAGACTCTGTTGTTGATCAAATTTTATAAACAGGGACAATCATTTGGCAGCTAGCAAAGCGACCAGTGTTTAGTTCTGTTTACCTCAGAGATGAGAATTTCTCTTTGGTCTATTATTTAATTATTTTATTTTATTATATTCAGAGATAAGAAATTTCTTTTTTTTTTCTTTTTCTTTTTCTTTTTTTTTTTCTAATTCCTGAGTTGATGTGGAAGGAATGATTGGTGGGGACATAGAAAAAAGAAAAGAAAAGGTGTAGTTTTGGGGTTTCCTTTTGTGGGATCCAAGCAAGAACATAGAGAGGGAGTGTCTGCCCCAGCCCAGACCAAGTCTTAACGGATTTCACACCCTTCCATGCCTTTCCTCTTGTCTTTCTCTTCTTAGACTTTACCAAAGCATAATCTTTCAAAACCCCAAGGTCTTTGATTATTGCTGTCACCACTCACCGGGTCAAATTTTAAATAGTTAACAGCATGTATATATATATATATAATGCTACACTTTTGGATGGGCATATAATATATATTGTGGTTTTTATTTTAAAATAATATATTAAATAATTATCGATAATAAAATATTATAATAAATAATTTTAAAATTTATATCATTTTATTATTAATATTACTTGATATTTTAATTTTTAATACAAATTTGATATATTACTTAAGAAGTATAGTATTACTCATATATATATGTATATATATATGCTACACACTTTAATTTTTAATACAAAAATTGATATATCACTTAAGAAGTGTAGTATTACTCATATATATATATATATATTAATGCTACATATCTCAAGTTTAGGGATGACAAAATTTAAATTCGAATTTTGCTTAATTTATATTTGAATTCATTTTTTTTTTAATTCAGAATTCAAGGTTAACTCCGGATTTACTCATATATATATATATTAATGCTACATATCTCTAAGTTTAGGGATGACAAAATTTGAATTCAAGTTTTACTTAATTTATATTTGATTTGTTTTTTAAATTTAGAATTCAAGTTTAACTCAGGATTTTTTGGGTCGGACCAGATCCGAGTTGAACTCAATTTTTTTTTTAATTTGGTAAATTTTAAAATTTTCATATTTATTTTATAAAATAATTGTTATATAGGCAAATGATATCTACACCCTTAAAGTATTATTCAATACCCAATTACATTCCTATGGTTTCAATAATACCCATCTACATCGTTATCGTACGTGAACAGTATTACAACGGCAAATACTGTTCACCATCAACAATCATTTGAAAAATGTATTGCATTGTTCACACGTGGCATTATTTATGTGAATAGTGACTGTTCACTGTAATACTATTCACGTACGATATTGTTCATGTGAATAATACCATTTACGCACTATTTAGTGCAACTGTTAATTCAAGTATCAAATTTTTAATTAAATTTCACCATTTCGATGTCCGAATCTGCAGTTTCCACAACTAAGAGCACTCAAATTCGATCCACACTGGGCATAAAGAGTGTCACAGGTAAAGGCGAAAAATAAGCTCTAAATGCCCTTCGCAAGCTGCACTTATGTAAGTTCTTTGTTGCAACTCACAGGGGAAACTCGTTGCTACAAAGAAAGCAGCGACGATTTTCAGGAGAACATCACTGAACAGTATGAGGCCACTGTTTTATAAATAGTACTCGCGTAACACAACGTTGACGCGACATATACAGTTCACCATCAATCTTCTAGAAAATGCATTATACTATTCACGTGTGGTACTGCTTATGTAAATAGTGATGTCCACCGGTCAAACAATATTTACTAATGACTAGTTTCGGTCTACAAGCGGTGGCAAGATACTATTTATGATAGACACTTTATCAATTTATTATAATACCTTTTTATTAAGGGTATAGATGGGTATTGAATAATATCTTAAAGGTGTGAATGTTCTTTGCGCTTATTAGATTATGAAACTTGTATTGTTTAATTCGTATTCGTAATTTAATTTATTTTTTTATCCTTGTTTTAATATTTTAGGTTGAATTTAAACTTTTGGAGCATTTATTTTATAAAATATTTGTTATATTTATACATATCAAATATTATGAATTAATTTAGAATTTAAAAAAAAAGATAAAAAAATTGGATTTGCGCCAAATTTCTAGTAACCCGAATCTAGAGTTATTAAAAAAATCGAATCTGGTTCCAAATTAAAAACGTAAGATTTTTTTTAGCCTTCGAGTTTTTATGGATTCGAGTAAAATTATTAATCTTACTTAAGTTGTATCATAAATAATAACGTATCAAATAATCATTGAGTGGTAAAATGATATAAATTTTAAAATTATTCATTATATTATTTCACCATCCAATAATTATTTAACATATCATTATTTAAGATATGACTTAAAATGTGTAGTATTCTATATATATATATATATATATATATATATTATAGGGTAAGATTTATAGCAAATTTTTTCTGATACAAATTTTTAGTCATTAAATTACTTATTATTTTATCACTAAGGTTAAAGTTGAAGTGTAATTATTGTATTCTTTAAGATTTATTTAACTATTTGTGATCTCCATAATAATAACAATAATAATAATACCTTCTCTGCCTCATTAATTCATTTTTCTGTTATTAAAGCTTTATTCCCTTATTCTCTTATTGTGTACAAAAATCATAAATTGATTAATTTAAACAATTTTAATTTTTTAATTAAATTTATAAATTTTTATAGATTATATATGACTCTTTTTTAAAAGTTAAAATTATTCATTTTTTGTTAAAGTTTGTTTGATTCTTTCTTACATTAATTTTAACTACCACAATTTAAGTATACCTAACTTAACATTAAGTGATATTTTAATAATTTTAACAAGGGTTAAAGCTTTTTTTTTTTCATATATATACAAATGACCAAACTATATCCTTCCTTGAAAGTATATGGAAATATAAGTGTTGTGAGTCGAAACTACTCTTCTTCATTTATTTAGTTATAAAGCTACAAAATACAATACATTTTTTTTTAAAATTTTATATTACTTTAAATCTCACCCCTTTTTCTAAAAAAAAAATCTCATCCCTTTTACTAAACCAACACGTAAAACTTGTTAGCCACCACCATTTTTTCACATTTAACTAAATAAATTAAATTAAATTAAATCATATTTAACATTAAGTAAAAAAAACAATCAAACAAACAAACGGCCTCTTAGTCATCAAATCCTAAGGTGGGCAGATGGGTGCACATGGTCAACCCTGGCTGCTAAAGAAATTTGGCCACTGATTGTGACACAAGAAACATCGTTGCCACTGTTTTGTTTTTTTTAATATGTGAAGGGCGCAATAAGAGACCCAGTCTTTGTTGTCCACATTTTTCATGTGAAGCTTACGTCACGGACGATAAATACGAATGTTGTATATTTATTATTATATATTTAAAATTTATTTAATTTAAATTTAATATAAAATATGATTTTTTTTACTTAATATTATTATTATTATTATATATTTATATTATTGTATTCTTGTTACGTGTGATCCAAATTAAAAGATTTACTATTAACGTAACAAATTTTATTAAAATTTAAAATATAAATTTTTAAAATTTATTTAACTTATATTATTTATCTCTTTAATAACATGAAGACTCATATCTCACATAATAATTTTTATTAAAATAATTTTAAAATTTTACATATAAATAAAAATTTAAATTTAAATTTATTTTAATTTTACTTATTTTTAATCATTGTTATTGATTAAAAAGACTTAATTTATTAAATAATACTATAAATTTATTTTTATATATTTAAAATTTATATAATTTTAATTTGAGACATGACGCTTATGTGTCATCATCACGAGGCAAGTTCCGTGTAGATTGTTTGACACGGTTCAGATATTCTGGTCTTTGTATGGATATTTCAAGGTATTCAAATTCTTTGCCACCAAAGCATGAACAGTAACATGTATGATGTCAAAAGGTAAGACCTTTAGTTCTTTCGAAGGAACCCAAAAAAAAAAAAAATGATGTCTCGATGTTAAGCATGGGCCCATCATCCATGATAGCTACTGATAATTGTCCAGAATCAGCTTACCTAGATATTTCAATGAACCTGGTAGAGAAATTCTGTAGATTCTTCCAGCCTTTTTCCTTGTCCATCAGTCCTAGAATGTGTGTATATACAAGGGGAAGAGCAAGAGTTAATACTCAAACACAGAAACACCATTTGCTAGTGTAGCTTGCAGAAGTACTCGATATTCTTCACAACTTTGAGAGATTGCAAGATTGCTAATTTGCTTTAGATATTCATCAATGGCTTTGTTATCTAGCTTCTTTGGTTGCTTTTCTGATTCAAGCAGGGTTACATGCGAGGGAGAGAACACCACACACAGCAAATCAAGCAAAGCCGAAGGCGATACCCGAAGCAAATTAAACAAGAACCAGTCTAAGAAAAGCCCGCCATTTTCTGTGGCTTATTTCCCCATTGGAGCAAGACTTTCTCCCTTGTGAGAATCTGATACCATTCTTTAATCACCAAGTGTGTCCATGCCATTTTCTGCAAGGTCACTTTTATGCAGGCAGCCTTGTAGGTTGTAGCTCATATTCTTTGATTCTATAGTTCATTTTCTTTTTTGAGAGTATTGATTGTATTCATTTGTTGCACTTAAAAGTTTTAATGTAATACTGTTTTTGATAAGATTTGTGATAATAGATTAGTCTGGGTGTTCATATTATTGCTCTTTCCCTGGCCCAAGAGAGGGGCCAAATTAGTAAATTAGTAGTAACTCAAATAGATTATAACCATGGACCAGTGGATGAGCAACTCATCATCATGAGTATATTGGAATCGTTGGTCACCTCAAAATCTTGCTTTCCAATTGGGCCAGTGACAGTATTATTCACTATTCAAGATGAGATGCAGAAATTAAACTCACCAATGAGATGATTCTCAATCTTTTATTTTTTTATTTTTTTTTGAAGATCACCCACTGAACCAATCAAGGGCCCTTAAAAGATTATCAAACTTGGATGGGTTCTCTCTCTTTCATATGAAAAACATCAACACCTACCACTAACTATGGTGGGGGGAAAAAATTATAGGTAAGTACACGAGTTCAACTACTTTTGTTTTTGGAAGAGAGAATTTAAAAAGCTTGATAACTTATACACAAGGGTTCTATCTCTCCCACAAATGGACCACCTAACATTTTGTCTTTATCATTATCACTGGTGACATGATTGAGGTAAAAATGACAGTAAAAAGGAAAAAAATTGGTATAATAATAGCACTGAAGATTGAAACAAAATGGTAGATAGAAAGTTCCTAACCTTTCAGAGCAAAATCAATAGGTTTTGAGATTGCAAAGATTGGTTACCAAATAAGATGCTTTTGTAAGACTTGCTGTTATTAGATAGTTCACTGTGTGCATAAAATGATTGCTGTCTAAAAGATTAACCCCCTTTGTCTTGTTTCTTTGCTGCAGTCTATATAGATGGACGAAAATGCAGTAGCTTGTACAAAAATTTTTGGGTGGCAAGTGATTTTCCATTGAGCATATCTATGCCATTGTCCCTCCAACCACCCCCCCAAACTCCATCCACCCAATTCACAAAAAACAGAGCATTCTGGCATTTTCAGGATAAATAGACATGACACCTCATTTAATCCATATAATTCATGAACCATAAAACAACTTAGGGTTTCATTTGTTTCTTGCTCATCCTCATCATCATCCCTGAATATTAGATTTGGGAAATAATTGCTCCCTCAACCAAAACTATTTGAATGAATGGATTTAACCTCTCTCTATCTCTCTCTCTAAACACTAATCAAGATCAAGTATATTTATAAAGCTTGTGGCCCAAGTAACTGACAGCTTTTATACAAGTTATGTCAAGTGGAGTTAATCCTAACTTCCAAGTTTGTTAAGACTTGGTAAAAATACCATGACAAGGTGAAAGAAACAAAATGTTTAAGGGCATGAAACTTTTGCAAACTAAGATAGAACCTTATAAGCCAAGCACCATCATTATTTCTACTTTGTAATAGCTACCTAATAATGAAAATATTAAGCTTAATAAAAGGGAAGATCCACAGTGCAGTGCAGTAAAGGGAACGGCATGGAAAAGAAAATTATAAGACTTAAATATGTTTGTCCTTTTCACCAGCTCATAAAAGCAAATTGCAAATACAAAGCATCTCTAATTCTTCCTCTTCCCTGTGCCTGGCCTAAAATGTTTGAATAATTCTATACTTTTTTATTGATATATATTTTTTTTCATTTTAAATGAAATGTCAAATATTTATTAATCGGTCTATTTAATTATTTTATTATTTAATAATTACTTGAGGTATTTTTAAAATAAAAATATTAAAATATTACTTAAAAAATTTCTACACTTACATAATTAATATAAAAATTATATTTCATATTTTCAATCAATAATTATACCATCGAGTAGTAGTTGTTAATTTTTTTTTACTAACTTATCGATTAAGATAAATGAAAATATATTTATAATATAAAAATACAATGGCAGCATTATCTGTCAAATTAGTAGAGTAAAAAAGATGAGATGTTGATGATAAAAAAGAGTATATTGTTGTTGGTGCATTGAACTTCGAAGCTCATCTTCTTCTCTGTCTTTTCCTTATTTTAGCAGGCACAATCACAAAACTTTCAGTATCTTTACAAATCCGAGGAAACGTGTGGCGAATTCAGTTCACCTACTGGTTTTTGTTTCTATAAAATATCCAACTCTTAACCAAAGTCTTGTGTAATTCATAATAGATTGTACTAATCACTTCATTTTCATCACACCGCAGGTCCACAAAAGTAAAAAAAAAAAAAAAATTTACCTTCAATCTGGGGTCCATGCCCCCTCAACCATAACCATTTTCTCTTGACAATGTCATTCTGTCATTCTTGCACCAAAACTTTTAATCACCTACAACAACCCCCCTTCTCTGTCTCTCTCGTGAATCTTTATTTGTTGTCAGAAACAAAAAATAAAAGAGCATTTTTTTGTGTTTCACATTGTTAAATCTTTTGTAAAGTTTGGAACTTTTATGGCTTTGAAGGTTAAACCCATCTTGGGTGGTGCTAAAGCTGAGCATTTTCATCTGGGTGTGCCGGATTTGGGGTCTAGGCGATGTGGGTTTGCTTTGGATTTGAGGGTTTTGAGCAAATGGGAATGTCATTGTGGGGTTGTTCTTTTGGCTCAGAGTCATAGAGCTATCACTCCTGTTGAGGATGAGAAACCATACACTTCTGATGCTGAGTCTTCTTCTGGGGCCATTGAGAGGTCTCAAGATTCTGAGTCCACGGGTTTTCACAAGGATATGAATCTTCTCCCTAGTGAGTTGACTCCATTATAGTTCTTTGAATTTACAACTTAAGTATCTCTTCCTATTTAGTGTTTTGTATCAGGTTGCTGTTTTGGTTAATCTTAAGTTTGAATTTGATTCTTCTTTTAGATTTTGCCAATAAGGCATCAGTAGCCTTGAAAAGGTGGTTCCTTTTCTGGAAGTGGTTTGCATTTGAGTTGTATATAGGGATGAAACTGAATCTACAATGATGATCGGTTGGTAGAAATGTTGATTGATTTTATGTTTCTTTATCTTTAGTTCTTCGAGTAAAGGAGAGGCTGAATTTACTTTATAAAGTTTGTGATAAATGAAACTGTCTAAATGCTAGTCTTTTTTGTACAATAAATTGCAAATCATGATTATAAGGGTGTGATGCTTTGTGAAGACCATTATACTGGATGCAATATCCAAAAGCTTTATAGGTCCTGATCTTGCAGTGACTTTTAAGTTGGAAATCATTTTGTTTTGCATGAATTTGTATAAAGTGAAGACTTTGCCAGATAACGGGAGTTGGGACTCATCTCATAATGGTAGTAATTGAATCTCATCTTTTGTAATACTAACTAATTACTGAGAGCTAAATGTTATGAATGGTGAAGAAGATTTTATTCATGGTTGTTAGGTATAACTTGTACTTAACTTTTGACCATTAACCATTTTCTTGTAGTTCAGTAATTGTCACTGATATACTTCAGATTGCTGAATTGTAATTTATGGCCTCTGCTTGTTAGAAATGAAGCTGCATTTAATTCCTTTTCAGTGACATGATTTTCAACAACTAAAAGCAAACCAAGTGTATATTATGCCACGGTCTCTGTCTTTCATTTTTTATTCCCCTCCCTTTTATGGTGCAACTTCTTAGCTCAAGTACATTAATCTAATTGCAGAACCCTTGTCTGCAATTGAACTTTCTTCTTCTTGTGATGATGGTTCAAAAGTGCGAGTTGCTTACCAGGTACAACAATCCATTGTTCTTTTTACTTATTTTATTTTATTTTTTTGGTTCAATTTTGTAAATATTCTTTCTCATTATTTTTTTTATTGTCATATCACAATTGTAGGGCATACCAGGCGCTTATAGTGAGGCTGCTGCAAGAAAAGCATATCCCAAGTCTGAAACTGTCCCGTGTGAACAGTTTGAAGCTGCATTCAAGGTTCAATTTATTGTTTCTATGCATTTATGTTATAAAGTCAACTAGCATATATTGTCACCTTTATTTTGTTGAATTTCATCAACAGGCAGTTGAACTGTGGTTAGTGGATAAAGCAGTTCTTCCCATCGAGAATTCTGTTGGTGGTAGCATCCACCGTAATTATGACTTACTACTTCGACATAGGCTGCACATAGTAGGAGAAGTGCAGTTGGTAGTTAACCATTGCCTTCTGGGTTTGCCTGGTGTGCAGAAGGAAGAACTGAAACGAGTCCTGAGTCATCCACAGGTTTGTCCTATTCATATGTTTTACATTATTATCTTGTCTTGTTTGTTCCAGATGACACTGGGCACTGTTCTATGTAGCCCCTCCTATACTCAACACGTTTGTGCTTGTCAATTTGAAGTAAAAATATTAGGTAGATTCATATACAGCCAAAAACTTCAGAAACTAATCCCAATCAGGAGTTCGTTCAAGTTATTGTTTTAATCATGATTATTCTGTAGTAAATGGTTGTCAAGAAGATACTTTTTATGGATTGCTTTCACTCCCCGACTCTTTGATCCTCAGGTTCATTAGAATTTGTTGGCTGTCTCGTATAAGTTTTCTGTCTATTATTTAGAAGACTCAGATACAAATTCTCATTTGCAGGCGCTTGCTCAATGTGAGATGACACTAAGCAATTTAGGAATTGTCAGAGTTAGTGCTGACGATACTGCTGGTGCTGCACAGGTAATTTATGGAAAGCCTTTGTATCCATTTAAGCTTTCGTCTGAATTATAACGGGGCTGTTTATATTCTTATAATAAAGTCTTTGAGATAGATGGTAGCTTCAAGTGGTGAAAGGGATACTGGAGCGGTGGCAAGTGCTCAAGCTGCTGAAATCTATGGGCTTGACATTCTTGCTGAAAAGATTCAGGTAAGGCTTCCTTCACTTTTTCTATGCCTCAGTGATACATCAATTAATTATTCAAATGAGGATGCCATTGGTTATTTAATCTGACTCACCCTGTCAAAAAAAACATGGGTAGTAAATGATAATCTTCTCTTTCTGCAAACCGTCCAAGATAAAAAGAAAAGTCTGCATGATCCTCCTTTGTCATTTAAATTTAAATAAGTAATTCTTTTCTTCCATGCCTTTGGGTGTTATTGAAGAGTTCATTGTGAATTTTGTGTTTCCTGATATATCTGTATTAAAAGTATGCCCATGTTAAGTTTTTAACCTGATACGTACAACTTTCTACTTAATTCTGAGTGAGACACTTTAAATAATTTTGCTAGACAGAATGAAATTTCTCAAAAAAAAAATTTAGTTATTGCCATTTATGTGAAATCCCATTTGGGTTTATCTTGTTTCACCTTGCCTCTGATCAGGATGATGACGATAATGTCACCCGTTATTTGATCCTGGCAAGGGAACCCATAATTCCAGGAACTGATAGGCCCTATAAGGTTTGTTCTTTGTCAGTCATATATACATTTTGTTAGTGTTTAAAAATATATATATATATATAATCGTTGGTTTTGTTTTTTCCCAGACTAGCATTGTCTTTACTCTAGAAGAAGGCCCCGGTATGCTGTTCAAAGCCTTGTCAGTGTTTGCCGTGAGGGAAATTAATTTGACCAAGGTAACTTGAAAGTAAAAGAGTGTAATTATGTTAGTTGATCAATAAGTGAAAAGGATTTGATTCATCTTTCCTTTGGAGCACATTTCAGATAGAGAGCCGCCCACAGAGAAAGCGTTCGCTAAGGGTTGTTGATGATTCTAATAAAGGGAGTGCAAAGTGAGTGATATAGTTTATGAATTAAGTATCTTAATTGTAGAGTTATGTAGTTGACAAATTTCATGGATACAAAAAGATAAGATAGAGCTATAGTTCCGTCCCAAAATGATGAAGAAATTGGTAGTAGCTATAGTAGCATTTAGGTGATCCACAATAAGAGGAAACATAAGATTGAACATTCTAAAATTCTGGAATAGTAAGTAATTGGTCTCTGGTGGCAGGTACTTTGACTACCTCTTCTATATCGACTTTGAAGCTTCAATGGCTGATCCACGTGCCCAATATGCCTTGGGGCATTTGCAGGTTTAGGCTCTTTAATGCTTCATGACATGAGATCTAAGGCACATACTGTTAGAATGTTCATCCTATATGAATTAAACTCAGTTGAAATTTGGTTGCATATCTGGTCTAAACTACTTTTTCTTCTCAAAACTTGGCAGGAATTTGCAAGATTTCTTCGTGTTCTTGGTTGCTATCCTATGGACACATCTTTATAGACAGACACCGTCCCCAACATTGGGCTCCCCAATACCCATTTTAGCTTTAGAAGATAAACGATCCAACCACCATTCCTGTACATACGTCTTCTGATCCAGTTCAAGACAAGAAGGGTTTCATTGGATATAGTAAAAGGTCCATCTTGATGGTATCACTTAAAATGTTTTTTTTCCCCCATTTTTCTGGGTTAATTCTTTTCTTCCTCCTAATGGAGGTGTTTCAGATGGCATTTGGATCAACAAAGGTAAATTCTTCTAGCTAATAACGATTGTGGATGTACTTGTGGAGGGCATTCGCTCTGACTTCACAGAAATCATATACTTTCTCATTAAATGCAAAGATGAACCTTGTTATGTGAATCATTTAGTCAATGTCCTTTCCTCATTTTCCACCACACATCCTTAAGAAGAACCAAAAGGAATAGGGAGAAGATATTTGAGTCTTGAAACAAAAGTAATTATCATATGGGTCTAGTAGTTTTTGACATTTCCTCTAACAGAATCACATAACATAAGCAAATCATATGACGAAGTCGTGTCCTTCACAGTCGCGGGTGAACAGCCATTGTCCTCAGCTTGTTAGGTAGGTGTTGGTTTATACTGTCTTTGAAAACTCAATGGCAACTACAACCATTGAAAACACTGATAAAAACAAAAATGAATAAAAGACCAAAAAAAAGTTCCAACTTAGTTGCTTTAAAGTCTTCCTCTCTTTGGAGACGGTTCACAAGTCTGGCATTATCTACTTGGTGTGCAATAATTCCTAATGGAAGTCAATAATACCTCTTGAAGGCAAGATTATCGGTATCTGTAAACAAACCAACTTTAGGTTTCTGGTTAAATTATAGTCTCGATTTTCAGATTTCGCTGTATCTCAATTTAACCGTTGAAGTTTCAATTGTCTCAGTTCTGCTCTTGATGGCATCAATTATTTATCTAATGGAAGGTAAGCCATCAATTCCGTAGTTGGTGAGGTCAAAGACGTGACATCTCAACAATGTGCGGGAAAAAAAAAAAAACTCTTAACTTGTGCAGATAATTTGATTAGTTTAATTAATCTAAAAAAAATTTGATTAGTTTAAAAGCAGCCACAGACACAGTCGTGATTATACTAACGCTAAATGTAAGTCATTTTTTGAAATCACAAATATCAAGCAACAAGCATATTGAAACATGCAAATAAAATATAGCTTAGTATCACATCTACCGAGTAAAAATTAGATAGATTTTAATTACATAAAATTAGGTATGCAATATAACTTAACAAGTTAATTTTTTAGATCAATAATAAGCGCTCAATCTGTAACAAGTGGTATTAGAGTAAATTTAAATTTTTATTCATATGTGAGCTCTGAAAATTGCTCCAATAGAAATTGTCACATGAGATGTGAGTCCCCTATACCGTTAGGGGATAGGCAATACAGGCCAAGTAGGCTCTAAAAATCCTTTGTCTTGAGCCTCAATAGAGATTGCCACGTGGGTAATGGGTCCTCTACTCTTGAGGAGATGAGTAATACGGGCCAAGTTGGTCCTTGAATTTGAACTACATCGTGACAAGGGCGTCACGTGATTGGGTGGGAGAATGTCACGTCCCACATCGAATAAAAATTGGGTAGATCTTGGATATATAAGAGTGGGTATACAGTATTACTTAATAGGCTATTCTTTTGGGTCAATAATAATCTTGTGTCCTGTGTCTTGAGCCTTAATAGAAATTGTCAAGTGGGTAATGGGTTCTCTACTCCCGGGATTGTCAAGTGAGTAGTGGGTTCTCTACTCTCGGGATTGTCAAGTGGGTAGTGGGTTTTCTACTATGAGGAATGGGTAATATTGTCACGCCCCAGACCCAAAAGATCCGACACACGACATCACTTACATTCATTCACTGCATGTGCACTCATAAATAATATTACACAAAATTTTCAACTTTCATTCAACACAGAAATCCTTAGCAAGTTGCTAGTAAGTTCAACACTAAAATCAACCATAACTTAACATATAAATATAAACTTCTCTTGACAATATTTAAACATTCATTTCAATTTCTTTCAGAATTATAGCAATTGAATTATGACTGGGACAATTATTAAACCGGAGATACGCAGAGTTTTCTCAGAGATTAACACTCTACTACGTCACCAGTAGCAACTTTGTTACCGGGAGCCCAGAATATATCCATTGCAAATTCTTACTTAAAATCATCCAATAACCACACTTTATAAAACTTAAACCAAATCCAATCCACACACAATGAAATAATACATAAGTATTTATTCAATAGGGACAAACCAAATATCCTATCCCACGTGTCCCCAAATGAAACACACAACAACCTAGCAACTTAGGGAACCCAAGGAACAGCAGAAGCCTTGCCAAATCCGCTAAGCCCACATGCACCTTATTTACCTGAAATCACCATAAACTATAATGAGTATAAAACTCAGTAAGCATACTAATTTTTCATATATCAAATACAAATACATATATGTACACAATGCATATGTATGATATGCTGTGATCAATCAAAATTATAATCTTATCAAATCACATATCATGTAAGCGCTTACACATTCTTTCAAAACACATAATAGGAATACCATCACTCAACTACTACTTAGTAGGACTTACATATCACATATCACATAATGAGCCAAATGTCACTCGTAGGTGACATACCGTATGAGAGGAATAGTACAAGTGAGGTCTTTAAATCACACATATATAACGCTTATGCCCGAAGGTAAAAGCCAAACCCTCACCCTGATCATCGGTGAGTCCTCTCACATGTACCAATACGCCACCACACGAATGTGATGACTCACACTTCCTTTAGGTACCAATAGGATCCTCCCTACATACGGAACACATAACATATACCAATCCCGAAGGAAAGGCCACACATAAAGGCTCCACAAATCACATAAAATGCCTACTAAGTTAACAGTGAGTTCAAGTACCCTCAAATCACAAAACATTTCGCATGGACATATTACACTTCAAAAGCTTTCTTTATTAAACACATCTTATTTTGGAAAGCTCACTTTCAAAAACACATGTATGTCCATGCTCAATGTCAATGCTCACATTCATAAACATATATTCACATTTCATATCAAAATATACTTTGACATATCATAAACATATTCTTAACCCCATTTACAAAATCATACAAAACAATTATTATGTTTATTGTGATTCCAGTAGTAAGTCTAGTATACTTACCTCTTAACACTTTCAGCTACAAGGCTTAAATCTCCTTAACCTATCAATGGAGATTAATCCTTTCATAAGCCTCACAATTCACACAAAATACTTTAAATATCTTATAAAATTATACACAATGCATTTATCACATCAAATTGGTCTAAATATTTGGTTTCTCAAAACCTGTCATTCTGACCACTTACACTTAACAAAAATTTCTAATACATCAAATGATGTCCAATTACTCCGAAATCAGAATATATCATTCTTGACTCATATATATTTCTTATATATGAATATTATATCAAAATTCCTACACAATCTATTCCATACACACCATCGAATCCAAACTACAAACCTGACAGGATCAAGATACTTACTGAACAGTATTCAATCTCCTAATTTTATAAAATCATATACTAACTCAAAAATTGTAAAACTACCACAGAAATACTCTTGACACATATACCAATTCATGATAAATATTTTGCTTCCAAATAACTGCCAAAAGTATTTTAAAACTATTTTATTGTCTAACTTTAAAAACCTGTTAATCAAATACTGCAATGAGCTGATACACTTTAGAAATTCATAACACTTCAACCACATTGATCCAAATTCTCAATTCCGAGTATATCATATTAGACATATAAAATTATCATATTCCACAAATTCGTAATTTTTAAAGATCATTCAGCAGGTCAAAAATTATTTTCCACTGTATCATACTGTTTACACAGGAAATTTCCAGAATTCCAGGGTCATTTTGGTAAATTCACTACAAATTCAATTTCCGAGATTTTCAGTCGATTCAAAGTCTCAGATGATCCTAAACATGTCTAATTTCATATACTCAAAATTCAAAACCAGACTCGAATCACAACAATTTATAAAATTCCTAGATCAAGAGGTTATCCAGCAGAAATTCCATAATTCATCATGATTTATCAAACTATCTTATAGATCATCATCAATTCTCATATGATCTTACGAAATACACAACAAATCCTCAATTATACATATTTTCAGAAATCAAAACTTAAAGGAATTAACTTAATTAATACCAATAAATTGAGAAATACGTATAATATACCTCTTGAAATTCAAATTTCCAATTTCTTCTTCTTTTTCTTCTTCTTCTCCTCTTTCTCTCTCCTCTATTTCTCTCTTCTCTCTCTTAAAATGGGTAGCTCGACCTAAAAATGGTAAATTAGGGTTTAAAAGTGTATTTTTATACTAAGAGGCTAATTTTTGGTATTTACGAATTTGCCCCCAAAACTTTCAAAGTATAACAATTTGGTCCCTAAAATAAATCTAAAGTCATACAAATAAACCCAATACTAATCGTATATCCTTAACCTATAAAAATATTACTAATAACAATATATAATTCAAGTATTACCAACATACAAATAAAATACGTATATTTATACATATATAAATACTTATTCTTACCAGTCGTGGATACTGGTTACTACAATTCTCCCCTCCTTATAAGAATTTCGTCCTCGAAATTCATAACTTAAGCAAATAGATGAGGATACTTAGATCTCATTTCCTCTTCTCGTTCCCAGGTTGCCTCTTCAACTGCATGGTTTCTCCATAAAACCTTTACCAAATCAATCTTCTTAGTACGAAGAATTTGCTCCTTATTGTCCAAAATCCTAATGGGCACTTCTTCATAAGTGAGATCATCCCTAAGTTGAAGTGGCTCATAGCTTAACACATGTGAGGAGTTTGAAACATATTTTCGCAACATGGACACATGGAACACATTATGAACTCCTGATAATGATGGAGGAAGGGCAAGTCTATAAGCCACATCACCTATCCTTTCAAGGATTTCAAATGGACCAATGAATCTTGGACTCAACTTTCCTTTCTTGCCAAATCTCATGACTCCTTTCATTGGAGCAACCTTAAGAAATACTTTTTCACCCACCTTAAATTCTAGATCTTTTCTTCTATTGTCTGCATAGCTTTTCTGTCTACTCTGAGCCACTTTCATTCTTTTTCTTATCTTCTCTATAACCTCACAAGTTTGCTGGACAATCTCTGGCCCTAAAATTTTTCTTTCTCCAACTTCATCCCAATGCACAGGAGATCTACATTTTCTTCCATACAAAGCTTCATATGGGGCCATACCAATAGTTGATTGATAACTATTGTTGTATGCAAACTCCACTAATGAAAGGTGTTTGTCCCAACTACCTTTAAGGTCTAACACACATGCTCTCAACATATCTTCTAGAATTTGAATGGTCCTTTCAGATTGACCATCAGTCTGTGGGTGGAATGCAGTACTGAAGTTCAACTTCGTGCCCATGGCATTATGTAGGCTCTTCCAAAATATTGAAGTAAATCGGGGATCTCTATCAGATACAATTGACACAGGTACTCCATGAAGCCTCACAATTTCATCAACATATAATTGGGCATACCTATCCATGGAATAAGTGGTGCATATTGGAATAAAATGTGCTGATTTTGTTAGCCTATCAATAATCACCCATATGGCATTGTAGCCCTTTTGTGTACTTGGCAACCCAACTACAAAATCCATGGCTATGTGCTCCCATTTCCATTCCGGTACCAATAAAGGTTTCAATAACCCAGATGGTCTCTGATGTTCTGCCTTAACTTGCTGACATGTCAAACATTGCTCTATAAATTTTGCAATCTCTCTTTTCATATTAACCCACCAATAAATAGCTCGTAGGTCTCGATACATCTTGGTACCTCCCGGATGGACAGTATATGGTGAACTATGAGCTTCAACCAAGATCTCATTTTTCAACTCATCATTATTAGGCACACAAAGTCTACCTTCAAAATGTAGAGCTCCATCATCAAAAATAGAAAAGTTAGGCCTTTTACCCAATGAAATTTCTTCCATAATTTTCTTCAGATGCACATCATTACCTTGTGCTTCCTTAATTCTCTTAATTAGGGTAGGCTGAATGGACATACTTGCAACATAAGCCCTATCATTAGATCTTACCACTTCAATGCCAAGCTTTTCTAAATCCAACAAAATTTGCTTTTGAGTAGTCAAAAGTGCTGCCATATGTCCTGAAGATTTTCTACTCAAAGCATCTGCTACAACATTAGCTTTTCCCGGATGGTAGTTAATCACACAGTCATAATCTTTGACTAGTTCCAACCATCGACGTTGCCTCATATTTAACTCCTTTTGAGTAAAGAAGTATTTAAGACTTTTGTGATCTGTGTAAATTTCACACCTTTCTCCATAAAGATAATGCCTCCAAATTTTCAGAGCAAAAACTACTGCAGCCAACTCCAAGTCATGAGTAGGGTAATTCTGCTCATAAGTCTTTAGTTGTCGTGAGGCATATGCCACTACCTTTCCATCCTGCATTAATACACACCCAAGCCCTTTCTTGGAAGCATCACTATAAATCACAAATCCAGCAGAAGCAGAAGGGATGGTTAGTATGGGAGCAGATACTAACCGATGCTTGAGTTCTTGAAAACTTTTCTCACATTCTTCTGACCACTGAAACTTGACATTCTTTCTTGTCAATTGAGTTAAAGGTGAAGCTATCTTAGAGAATCCTTCAACAAACCGTCTATAATATCCTGCCAGCCCAAGAAAACTTCGAATTTTCCCCACATTAGTTGGTCTGGACCAATTCACCACTGCTTCAATTTTGCTTGGATCCACTGAAATTCCCTTTGAGGAAACAACATGTCCCAAAAATACCATTCGATCTAGCCAGAATTCACATTTCTTGAATTTTGCATAAAGCTGCTTCTCCCTTAACACTTGTAGGACTTTTCTTAAGTGTTCTTCATGTTCTCCCTTACTCTTAGAGTACACTAGGATGTCATCAATAAACACAATAACAAACCTATCCAAATAATCCTTGAATACTCTATTCATTAGATCCATAAAGGCAGCAGGTGCATTTGTCAACCCAAATGGCATAACAATAAACTCATAATGCCCATATCTGGTACGAAATGCAGTCTTTGGAATGTCTTCTTTCTTGATCTTCAATTGATGATAGCCAGAACGAAGATCAATTTTTGAGAATACACAAGCTCCTTGCAACTGATCGAATAAATCATCGATTCTTGGAAGTGGATATTTATTCTTTACAGTCACACGGTTCAACTCTCGATAGTCAATACATAATCTCATTGAACCATCTTTCTTCTTAACAAAAAGAACTGGAGCACCCCAAGGTGAAACACTCGGGCGAATAAACCCCTTCTCAAGCAATTCATGTAGCTGTTCCTTCAACTCTTTAAGCTCTACTGGTGCCATACGATAAGGTGTTTTAGATATAGGACTGGTTCCTGGCAGAAGTTCTATCATGAATTCAATCTCTCGATCTGGTGGAACTCCAGGTAAATCTTCAGGGAATACATCTATAAACTCATTCACGCCTGGAACATCTTGGATTTTCATTTCTTCTTTCTTTGTATCCACTACAGTCGCTAAGAAACACTGACAACCCTTCTTAAGACTTTTCCAAGCTTGTAAAGCAGATATTACTTTTGGCAAAGAGCATAACTTAGAACCAATAAAACTAAACTCAGGCTCCCCGGGTGGTTGGAAAACAACTTCTTTCTCAAAGCATTTAACATTAGCATGGTACATAGACAACCAATCCATGCCAAATATAACATCAAAATCATACATATTCAAGATAATCAAATCTGCTTGTAGCACCTTATCTCCTATTTCAATTTTACATGATTTTACCACATTTGTAGCACACATCAAATCTCCTGAAGGAGTTGCAACACATAAATCTACACCCAAAGGTTCTGGCACAACCCCCATATTACTAACAAATGCATGTGACACAAATGAATGGGTAGAACCCGAATCAAAAAGAGCTAAACCATGCTGGCCAGATATGGAAATTGTACCTGTCACCACAGAAGGTGAATCATCTGCTTCTTTTCTGGTAAGAGCATAGACTCTTGCTTGAGCTTTCTGATCTTTCTTAAATCCTCCCTGATCATTCTTCATCTCTGGACAATCCTGAATAAAATGACCAATCTTTCTACACTTAAAACAAGCTCCACTTTTCCTGAAACACACCCCTCCATGTGGTCTCCCACATGTATCACATAATGGAAAATCCTTCTTTTCAATGTCATCATTCCTATGCCTCTTCTTTCCTTTCCACCTGTCAAACTTTTTCTGATTATTTTTAACCCAAGGTCTCTTTTCTGATCGATGATAACCCATATGTTTGGACTCAGATGGTGCTGCCAATTCTTCATCCCTTGCTAATATTTCAGCCCTCTGTAATACTGCACTGTAAGTCTGTAGATCAAGGACAGAGAGTAACCTTCTCACTTCTGGTTTAAGACCCATCTGAAACCTCTTGGCCTTACGTGCTTCTGTGTCTACTAAGTGGGGAGCAAACCTAGACAACTCCTCAAACTTCCTCTCATATTCTGTTACTGACATTTTGCCCTGAGTAAGGTGGATAAATTCTGCCTCTTTCTCATCTCTTAGGGACTGGGGAAAGTATTTTTCATTAAATACTTCCTTGAATCTTTCCCATGTTATCTTGTTCTTATCAATATTCAGTGTCCGCATGGTCATCTCCCACCAATGACTGGCTCCCTCCTTAAGCATGTAAGTGGCACAACTTACTTTATGTGAATCTGAACATTCGAGGAGGCTGAATATCTTTTCCAACTCACGGATCCACTCCTCAGCAACCAGCGGGTCTTTTGAGCCTTCAAATGATGGTGGTTGCAATTTTCTGAATTTCTCAATAACATGGAATTTATCATTATGGTCTGCTTTGGGTCGTTGTTGTTGAAGCACATTATTCACTGCTTGAACAATATTTTGGATGGTAGCAGGGTTTTCTCCTGAAGTACTCTCATTCACAGTATCAGCACTTCTAGTAATTCTTGGATTACGCCCCATCTTTTCAAAATCACAAAGATAAGTAAGTAAGATATCAAATAAATCAATATACATAAATAAGCACACATACAATCTTAAGGATTTGGCATCGGCTGGGTTCCCTTGACTAGACACATAAAGTCTACAGAATCATATCTTAGCTCTGATACCACTAAAAGCTGTCACGCCCCAGACCCAAAAGATCCGACACACGACATCACTTACATTCATTCACTGCATGTGCACTCATAAATAATATTACACAAAATTTTCAACTTTCATTCAACACAGAAATCCTTAGCAAGTTGCTAGTAAGTTCAACACTAAAATCAACCATAACTTAACATATAAATATAAACTTCTCTTGACAATATTTAAACATTCATTTCAATTTCTTTCAGAATTATAGCAATTGAATTATGACTGGGACAATTATTAAACCGGAGATACGCAGAGTTTTCTCAGAGATTAACACTCTACTACGTCACCAGTAGCAACTTTGTTACCGGGAGCCCAGAATATATCCATTGCAAATTCTTACTTAAAATCATCCAATAACCACACTTTATAAAACTTAAACCAAATCCAATCCACACACAATGAAATAATACATAAGTATTTATTCAATAGGGACAAACCAAATATCCTATCCCACGTGTCCCCAAATGAAACACACAACAACCTAGCAACTTAGGGAACCCAAGGAACAGCAGAAGCCTTGCCAAATCCGCTAAGCCCACATGCACCTTATTTACCTGAAATCACCATAAACTATAATGAGTATAAAACTCAGTAAGCATACTAATTTTTCATATATCAAATACAAATACATATATGTACACAATGCATATGTATGATATGCTGTGATCAATCAAAATTATAATCTTATCAAATCACATATCATGTAAGCGCTTACACATTCTTTCAAAACACATAATAGGAATACCATCACTCAACTACTACTTAGTAGGACTTACATATCACATATCACATAATGAGCCAAATGTCACTCGTAGGTGACATACCGTATGAGAGGAATAGTACAAGTGAGGTCTTTAAATCACACATATATAACGCTTATGCCCGAAGGTAAAAGCCAAACCCTCACCCTGATCATCGGTGAGTCCTCTCACATGTACCAATACGCCACCACACGAATGTGATGACTCACACTTCCTTTAGGTACCAATAGGATCCTCCCTACATACGGAACACATAACATATACCAATCCCGAAGGAAAGGCCACACATAAAGGCTCCACAAATCACATAAAATGCCTACTAAGTTAACAGTGAGTTCAAGTACCCTCAAATCACAAAATATTTCTCATGGACATATTACACTTCAAAAGCTTTCTTTATTAAACACATCTTATTTTGGAAAGCTCACTTTCAAAAACACATGTATGTCCATGCTCAATGTCAATGCTCACATTCATAAACATATATTCACATTTCATATCAAAATATACTTTGACATATCATAAACATATTCTTAACCCCATTTACAAAATCATACAAAACAATTATTATGTTTATTGTGATTCCAGTAGTAAGTCTAGTATACTTACCTCTTAACACTTTCAGCTACAAGGCTTAAATCTCCTTAACCTATCAATGGAGATTAATCCTTTCATAAGCCTCACAATTCACACAAAATACTTTAAATATCTTATAAAATTATACACAATGCATTTATCACATCAAATTGGTCTAAATATTTGGTTTCTCAAAACCTGTCATTCTGACCACTTACACTTAACAAAAATTTCTAATACATCAAATGATGTCCAATTACTCCGAAATCAGAATATATCATTCTTGACTCATATATATTTCTTATATATGAATATTATATCAAAATTCCTACACAATCTATTCCATACACACCATCGAATCCAAACTACAAACCTGACAGGATCAAGATACTTACTGAACAGTATTCAATCTCCTAATTTTATAAAATCATATACTAACTCAAAAATTGTAAAACTACCACAGAAATACTCTTGACACATATACCAATTCATGATAAATATTTTGCTTCCAAATAACTGCCAAAAGTATTTTAAAACTATTTTATTGTCTAACTTTAAAAACCTGTTAATCAAATACTGCAATGAGCTGATACACTTTAGAAATTCATAACACTTCAACCACATTGATCCAAATTCTCAATTCCGAGTATATCATATTAGACATATAAAATTATCATATTCCACAAATTCGTAATTTTTAAAGATCATTCAGCAGGTCAAAAATTATTTTCCACTGTATCATACTGTTTACACAGGAAATTTCCAGAATTCCAGGGTCATTTTGGTAAATTCACTACAAATTCAATTTCCGAGATTTTCAGTCGATTCAAAGTCTCAGATGATCCTAAACATGTCTAATTTCATATACTCAAAATTCAAAACCAGACTCGAATCACAACAATTTATAAAATTCCTAGATCAAGAGGTTATCCAGCAGAAATTCCATAATTCATCATGATTTATCAAACTATCTTATAGATCATCATCAATTCTCATATGATCTTACGAAATACACAACAAATCCTCAATTATACATATTTTCAGAAATCAAAACTTAAAGGAATTAACTTAATTAATACCAATAAATTGAGAAATACGTATAATATACCTCTTGAAATTCAAATTTCCAATTTCTTCTTCTTTTTCTTCTTCTTCTCCTCTTTCTCTCTCCTCTATTTCTCTCTTCTCTCTCTTAAAATGGGTAGCTCGACCTAAAAATGGTAAATTAGGGTTTAAAAGTGTATTTTTATACTAAGAGGCTAATTTTTGGTATTTACGAATTTGCCCCCAAAACTTTCAAAGTATAACAATTTGGTCCCTAAAATAAATCTAAAGTCATACAAATAAACCCAATACTAATCGTATATCCTTAACCTATAAAAATATTACTAATAACAATATATAATTCAAGTATTACCAACATACAAATAAAATACGTATATTTATACATATATAAATACTTATTCTTACCAGTCGTGGATACTGGTTACTACAATTCTCCCCTCCTTATAAGAATTTCGTCCTCGAAATTCATAACTTAAGCAAATAGATGAGGATACTTAGATCTCATTTCCTCTTCTCGTTCCCAGGTTGCCTCTTCAACTGCATGGTTTCTCCATAAAACCTTTACCAAATCAATCTTCTTAGTACGAAGAATTTGCTCCTTATTGTCCAAAATCCTAATGGGCACTTCTTCATAAGTGAGATCATCCCTAAGTTGAAGTGGCTCATAGCTTAACACATGTGAGGAGTTTGAAACATATTTTCGCAACATGGACACATGGAACACATTATGAACTCCTGATAATGATGGAGGAAGGGCAAGTCTATAAGCCACATCACCTATCCTTTCAAGGATTTCAAATGGACCAATGAATCTTGGACTCAACTTTCCTTTCTTGCCAAATCTCATGACTCCTTTCATTGGAGCAACCTTAAGAAATACTTTTTCACCCACCTTAAATTCTAGATCTTTTCTTCTATTGTCTGCATAGCTTTTCTGTCTACTCTGAGCCACTTTCATTCTTTTTCTTATCTTCTCTATAACCTCACAAGTTTGCTGGACAATCTCTGGCCCTAAAATTTTTCTTTCTCCAACTTCATCCCAATGCACAGGAGATCTACATTTTCTTCCATACAAAGCTTCATATGGGGCCATACCAATAGTTGATTGATAACTATTGTTGTATGCAAACTCCACTAATGAAAGGTGTTTGTCCCAACTACCTTTAAGGTCTAACACACATGCTCTCAACATATCTTCTAGAATTTGAATGGTCCTTTCAGATTGACCATCAGTCTGTGGGTGGAATGCAGTACTGAAGTTCAACTTCGTGCCCATGGCATTATGTAGGCTCTTCCAAAATATTGAAGTAAATCGGGGATCTCTATCAGATACAATTGACACAGGTACTCCATGAAGCCTCACAATTTCATCAACATATAATTGGGCATACCTATCCATGGAATAAGTGGTGCATATTGGAATAAAATGTGCTGATTTTGTTAGCCTATCAATAATCACCCATATGGCATTGTAGCCCTTTTGTGTACTTGGCAACCCAACTACAAAATCCATGGCTATGTGCTCCCATTTCCATTCCGGTACCAATAAAGGTTTCAATAACCCAGATGGTCTCTGATGTTCTGCCTTAACTTGCTGACATGTCAAACATTGCTCTATAAATTTTGCAATCTCTCTTTTCATATTAACCCACCAATAAATAGCTCGTAGGTCTCGATACATCTTGGTACCTCCCGGATGGACAGTATATGGTGAACTATGAGCTTCAACCAAGATCTCATTTTTCAACTCATCATTATTAGGCACACAAAGTCTACCTTCAAAATGTAGAGCTCCATCATCAAAAATAGAAAAGTTAGGCCTTTTACCCAATGAAATTTCTTCCATAATTTTCTTCAGATGCACATCATTACCTTGTGCTTCCTTAATTCTCTTAATTAGGGTAGGCTGAATGGACATACTTGCAACATAAGCCCTATCATTAGATCTTACCACTTCAATGCCAAGCTTTTCTAAATCCAACAAAATTTGCTTTTGAGTAGTCAAAAGTGCTGCCATATGTCCTGAAGATTTTCTACTCAAAGCATCTGCTACAACATTAGCTTTTCCCGGATGGTAGTTAATCACACAGTCATAATCTTTGACTAGTTCCAACCATCGACGTTGCCTCATATTTAACTCCTTTTGAGTAAAGAAGTATTTAAGACTTTTGTGATCTGTGTAAATTTCACACCTTTCTCCATAAAGATAATGCCTCCAAATTTTCAGAGCAAAAACTACTGCAGCCAACTCCAAGTCATGAGTAGGGTAATTCTGCTCATAAGTCTTTAGTTGTCGTGAGGCATATGCCACTACCTTTCCATCCTGCATTAATACACACCCAAGCCCTTTCTTGGAAGCATCACTATAAATCACAAATCCAGCAGAAGCAGAAGGGATGGTTAGTATGGGAGCAGATACTAACCGATGCTTGAGTTCTTGAAAACTTTTCTCACATTCTTCTGACCACTGAAACTTGACATTCTTTCTTGTCAATTGAGTTAAAGGTGAAGCTATCTTAGAGAATCCTTCAACAAACCGTCTATAATATCCTGCCAGCCCAAGAAAACTTCGAATTTCCCCCACATTAGTTGGTCTGGACCAATTCACCACTGCTTCAATTTTGCTTGGATCCACTGAAATTCCCTTTGAGGAAACAACATGTCCCAAAAATACCATTCGATCTAGCCAGAATTCACATTTCTTGAATTTTGCATAAAGCTGCTTCTCCCTTAACACTTGTAGGACTTTTCTTAAGTGTTCTTCATGTTCTCCCTTACTCTTAGAGTACACTAGGATGTCATCAATAAACACAATAACAAACCTATCCAAATAATCCTTGAATACTCTATTCATTAGATCCATAAAGGCAGCAGGTGCATTTGTCAACCCAAATGGCATAACAATAAACTCATAATGCCCATATCTGGTACGAAATGCAGTCTTTGGAATGTCTTCTTTCTTGATCTTCAATTGATGATAGCCAGAACGAAGATCAATTTTTGAGAATACACAAGCTCCTTGCAACTGATCGAATAAATCATCGATTCTTGGAAGTGGATATTTATTCTTTACAGTCACACGGTTCAACTCTCGATAGTCAATACATAATCTCATTGAACCATCTTTCTTCTTAACAAAAAGAACTGGAGCACCCCAAGGTGAAACACTCGGGCGAATAAACCCCTTCTCAAGCAATTCATGTAGCTGTTCCTTCAACTCTTTAAGCTCTACTGGTGCCATACGATAAGGTGTTTTAGATATAGGACTGGTTCCTGGCAGAAGTTCTATCATGAATTCAATCTCTCGATCTGGTGGAACTCCAGGTAAATCTTCAGGGAATACATCTATAAACTCATTCACGCCTGGAACATCTTGGATTTTCATTTCTTCTTTCTTTGTATCCACTACAGTCGCTAAGAAACACTGACAACCCTTCTTAAGACTTTTCCAAGCTTGTAAAGCAGATATTACTTTTGGCAAAGAGCATAACTTAGAACCAATAAAACTAAACTCAGGCTCCCCGGGTGGTTGGAAAACAACTTCTTTCTCAAAGCATTTAACATTAGCATGGTACATAGACAACCAATCCATGCCAAATATAACATCAAAATCATACATATTCAAGATAATCAAATCTGCTTGTAGCACCTTATCTCCTATTTCAATTTTACATGATTTTACCACATTTGTAGCACACATCAAATCTCCTGAAGGAGTTGCAACACATAAATCTACACCCAAAGGTTCTGGCACAACCCCCATATTACTAACAAATGCATGTGACACAAATGAATGGGTAGAACCCGAATCAAAAAGAGCTAAACCATGCTGGCCAGATATGGAAATTGTACCTGTCACCACAGAAGGTGAATCATCTGCTTCTTTTCTGGTAAGAGCATAGACTCTTGCTTGAGCTTTCTGATCTTTCTTAAATCCTCCCTGATCATTCTTCATCTCTGGACAATCCTGAATAAAATGACCAATCTTTCTACACTTAAAACAAGCTCCACTTTTCCTGAAACACACCCCTCCATGTGGTCTCCCACATGTATCACATAATGGAAAATCCTTCTTTTCAATGTCATCATTCCTATGCCTCTTCTTTCCTTTCCACCTGTCAAACTTTTTCTGATTATTTTTAACCCAAGGTCTCTTTTCTGATCGATGATAACCCATATGTTTGGACTCAGATGGTGCTGCCAATTCTTCATCCCTTGCTAATATTTCAGCCCTCTGTAATACTGCACTGTAAGTCTGTAGATCAAGGACAGAGAGTAACCTTCTCACTTCTGGTTTAAGACCCATCTGAAACCTCTTGGCCTTACGTGCTTCTGTGTCTACTAAGTGGGGAGCAAACCTAGACAACTCCTCAAACTTCCTCTCATATTCTGTTACTGACATTTTGCCCTGAGTAAGGTGGATAAATTCTGCCTCTTTCTCATCTCTTAGGGACTGGGGAAAGTATTTTTCATTAAATACTTCCTTGAATCTTTCCCATGTTATCTTGTTCTTATCAATATTCAGTGTCCGCATGGTCATCTCCCACCAATGACTGGCTCCCTCCTTAAGCATGTAAGTGGCACAACTTACTTTATGTGAATCTGAACATTCGAGGAGGCTGAATATCTTTTCCAACTCACGGATCCACTCCTCAGCAACCAGCGGGTCTTTTGAGCCTTCAAATGATGGTGGTTGCAATTTTCTGAATTTCTCAATAACATGGAATTTATCATTATGGTCTGCTTTGGGTCGTTGTTGTTGAAGCACATTATTCACTGCTTGAACAATATTTTGGATGGTAGCAGGGTTTTCTCCTGAAGTACTCTCATTCACAGTATCAGCACTTCTAGTAATTCTTGGATTACGCCCCATCTTTTCAAAATCACAAAGATAAGTAAGTAAGATATCAAATAAATCAATATACATAAATAAGCACACATACAATCTTAAGGATTTGGCATCGGCTGGGTTCCCTTGACTAGACACATAAAGTCTACAGAATCATATCTTAGCTCTGATACCACTAAAAGCTGTCACGCCCCAGACCCAAAAGATCCGACACACGACATCACTTACATTCATTCACTGCATGTGCACTCATAAATAATATTACACAAAATTTTCAACTTTCATTCAACACAGAAATCCTTAGCAAGTTGCTAGTAAGTTCAACACTAAAATCAACCATAACTTAACATATAAATATAAACTTCTCTTGACAATATTTAAACATTCATTTCAATTTCTTTCAGAATTATAGCAATTGAATTATGACTGGGACAATTATTAAACCGGAGATACGCAGAGTTTTCTCAGAGATTAACACTCTACTATGTCACCAGTAGCAACTTTGTTACCGGGAGCCCAGAATATATCCATTGCAAATTCTTACTTAAAATCATCCAATAACCACACTTTATAAAACTTAAACCAAATCCAATCCACACACAATGAAATAATACATAAGTATTTATTCAATAGGGACAAACCAAATATCCTATCCCACGTGTCCCCAAATGAAACACACAACAACCTAGCAACTTAGGGAACCCAAGGAACAGCAGAAGCCTTGCCAAATCCGCTAAGCCCACATGCACCTTATTTACCTGAAATCACCATAAACTATAATGAGTATAAAACTCAGTAAGCATACTAATTTTTCATATATCAAATACAAATACATATATGTACACAATGCATATGTATGATATGCTGTGATCAATCAAAATTATAATCTTATCAAATCACATATCATGTAAGCGCTTACACATTCTTTCAAAACACATAATAGGAATACCATCACTCAACTACTACTTAGTAGGACTTACATATCACATATCACATAATGAGCCAAATGTCACTCGTAGGTGACATACCGTATGAGAGGAATAGTACAAGTGAGGTCTTTAAATCACACATATATAACGCTTATGCCCGAAGGTAAAAGCCAAACCCTCACCCTGATCATCGGTGAGTCCTCTCACATGTACCAATACGCCACCACACGAATGTGATGACTCACACTTCCTTTAGGTACCAATAGGATCCTCCCTACATACGGAACACATAACATATACCAATCCCGAAGGAAAGGCCACACATAAAGGCTCCACAAATCACATAAAATGCCTACTAAGTTAACAGTGAGTTCAAGTACCCTCAAATCACAAAATATTTCTCATGGACATATTACACTTCAAAAGCTTTCTTTATTAAACACATCTTATTTTGGAAAGCTCACTTTCAAAAACACATGTATGTCCATGCTCAATGTCAATGCTCACATTCATAAACATATATTCACATTTCATATCAAAATATACTTTGACATATCATAAACATATTCTTAACCCCATTTACAAAATCATACAAAACAATTATTATGTTTATTGTGATTCCAGTAGTAAGTCTAGTATACTTACCTCTTAACACTTTCAGCTACAAGGCTTAAATCTCCTTAACCTATCAATGGAGATTAATCCTTTCATAAGCCTCACAATTCACACAAAATACTTTAAATATCTTATAAAATTATACACAATGCATTTATCACATCAAATTGGTCTAAATATTTGGTTTCTCAAAACCTGTCATTCTGACCACTTACACTTAACAAAAATTTCTAATACATCAAATGATGTCCAATTACTCCGAAATCAGAATATATCATTCTTGACTCATATATATTTCTTATATATGAATATTATATCAAAATTCCTACACAATCTATTCCATACACACCATCGAATCCAAACTACAAACCTGACAGGATCAAGATACTTACTGAACAGTATTCAATCTCCTAATTTTATAAAATCATATACTAACTCAAAAATTGTAAAACTACCACAGAAATACTCTTGACACATATACCAATTCATGATAAATATTTTGCTTCCAAATAACTGCCAAAAGTATTTTAAAACTATTTTATTGTCTAACTTTAAAAACCTGTTAATCAAATACTGCAATGAGCTGATACACTTTAGAAATTCATAACACTTCAACCACATTGATCCAAATTCTCAATTCCGAGTATATCATATTAGACATATAAAATTATCATATTCCACAAATTCGTAATTTTTAAAGATCATTCAGCAGGTCAAAAATTATTTTCCACTGTATCATACTGTTTACACAGGAAATTTCCAGAATTCCAGGGTCATTTTGGTAAATTCACTACAAATTCAATTTCCGAGATTTTCAGTCGATTCAAAGTCTCAGATGATCCTAAACATGTCTAATTTCATATACTCAAAATTCAAAACCAGACTCGAATCACAACAATTTATAAAATTCCTAGATCAAGAGGTTATCCAGCAGAAATTCCATAATTCATCATGATTTATCAAACTATCTTATAGATCATCATCAATTCTCATATGATCTTACGAAATACACAACAAATCCTCAATTATACATATTTTCAGAAATCAAAACTTAAAGGAATTAACTTAATTAATACCAATAAATTGAGAAATACGTATAATATACCTCTTGAAATTCAAATTTCCAATTTCTTCTTCTTTTTCTTCTTCTTCTCCTCTTTCTCTCTCCTCTATTTCTCTCTTCTCTCTCTTAAAATGGGTAGCTCGACCTAAAAATGGTAAATTAGGGTTTAAAAGTGTATTTTTATACTAAGAGGCTAATTTTTGGTATTTACGAATTTGCCCCCAAAACTTTCAAAGTATAACAATTTGGTCCCTAAAATAAATCTAAAGTCATACAAATAAACCCAATACTAATCGTATATCCTTAACCTATAAAAATATTACTAATAACAATATATAATTCAAGTATTACCAACATACAAATAAAATACGTATATTTATACATATATAAATACTTATTCTTACCAGTCGTGGATACTGGTTACTACAAATATGAACTAGGTTGATCATTCAGTTTGGATTACACCGTAATGAGAGCGTCACGTGATTGAGTGAGAGAATGTTACGTTCCACATCGAATAAAAATTAAATGGATCTTGAATATATAAGGATAGACATACAACATTACCTAATAGGCTAATCTTTTGGGTTAATAACAAACACCTTATATTCTACCAATTAATGCAACAAATCAAGTATCCTAAATTTAAGCAATAGATCTTAAGTCAACAGAGCAACAAGCATATTAAAACACAGCATAACAGTTGCTTACAGTACTAAAAACACTCATTTATTCATACAAATAGGTAGTAGCACGACTTCTGCAATTCATAATTGCACAAACTCCCTTCTTCTACCATGACAACATTATTCCTTAATGTAGTTCCTTCAGAAAATCTTCGTTGTCGACCGGCACCAACATATCCCCAGAAAAAAAAAAAAAACCTTTTAAGGTGAGCATTTTAACAAATGAAAATAATATATTTTTGATATAGGAATACGTATATTTGGTATGATAGGTCAATCAAGGAAAATGCATTTTTACATGAAGCATATTGAAAGACACATTTTATGCATGACACCTTGTGCCAAAACTGAAGTCTGTGCCGAGTTGATTTTTTTTTTATCTCCAAACAACAAAGATTAAACAAGGCTTTGCTAGCAGTCATCTTAGGAGAGCAATACAGTTTTCTCTCAAAATTTGAAATAGAACAATAGAATTGTACTGTTTTAGAAAATTGGAATTTCGTATTTTTACACTAGAATATGGGGGAAACAGGAAAAGAGACTGAGGGGAGGTTGCAAGTAACCTGTCATGCACTGAAGATGATGGTCTATATCTCCGTCCAGGTTAATATGCGGATGAATGCTGCAATGCATTATCTTAAATGCCACAAATGAGAGAGATGTTACATTAATAATATATCTAAAGAAAACCTACTATTTTCCAGCCATCTGGGTCTATAAAGGAGACAATGCTGGTATTTATTCCAGGAATTGGTCCTCGTTGTCGAGCTATCTTCTTACCAAGCTCTTGTGTAACCATATTGACAACCTCACCCCTTTTGTATACATCATCAGTACTAATAGCAATACCACAATTATTGAAAAAGGGTTCTCGAGCGAAGAAAAGCCAATGACGCTTCCACTAAAGTACTTGTATTACCTCAACATATGCATATTCCTAGGTATATTCAGTCACACCATAGTTGTAAAATAACTCCAGAACAGTTGTCTCCATGTTTATCTGCCATATCCGAGCATGTTTGTGGTGAACTCTAATATAAATGGCGCCACCAATATGAAAACAGAACAAACTCTGTAAGCCTTTCCATAATCCAGAACTGTTGCATCTCCTATAAACAAAGTGCACAAAATCTTCTAGAGAATAGAATTTTCACCTTGTACTGAGGATTACACACTTTCTTAACAGCTTCATCCCCATTCCCCAATGCCTGCAAAGAGCCATCACAATCAAGAACATTAAATACTGTCATATGACGCCATATGATTAATTTACAACTTTAATACTATTCATAATATACTACAAAATTATGTTACGTGTTTAAGTGTTTACCATATGTTGAGCTACATTACTCATTAGAATAAAATCTCTTCATATATATAAGTGCTAATTAAGAAGAAAAAAAACTTGTGAATATAATCATATTGAAGCACGTTCCAAATATTTACTTTCAACAAGAGAAAGTACAACTCCCATACAACTAACGAGGGAGACTTGAAAGAATTGAACTCCATCTTTTTTTTAAAAATTATTTTTATATACTGTTTTGTTTTTTTTAAGTGCTAATACATAGCATCATAATTAATAGGCCAGCAAATAATTGTTTTGAGGAGCAATCAAGGAAGTTAGCTTCAGACAATCGACACATATATAAGAACTTGAAGGCAAAGCAAACATGCAAACTACAAATAATCAAACCATCAATCAAGCTGGTGTAGATACACCCATAGAGATGCAAAGCATCGATTAAAGAAGATCAAAACATAATTTTATGTGTTAACAACATGTAATATTAGAGGTGCCAATAGAATTAATACAACTTATTGTCCTGGATTTCACCCAAGCCCCAGAGGCTCAAAGGTTTATATTGGCCCAAGAGTAGTACCGTCGCCCAACTTCTAAGGGGCGAGGAAAGTTCTTCAGGTCTCCGTATGAAATAAAATATCCATTCTTAACATAAAGAAACCGCCGGCTTTTATAAAATCTTTTTCTGTTAGATTCTAATGGGATTCAGGATTCAAATAGGAATTCGAAGGAGCGTAGAGAGATGGTCGAGCAATCAGCGGGCAGGCATAGGTAGCCGACAGCAGGGCTGTTATTGTTATCAATAACTAACCTATACCACTCCTAAATCACAGGTCTTCCTATGAAATAAAATCCTACATGGTGCTCCACCAGCTTATCCATCTCTCCCGGCCTTTGGATGTTTATGCTACCTCCACATCTCGAAGTCCAGCTTGACTCAAATCATGAGATGCATTTTGCACGCAAGATTGAGATCGGATGATCTCATGTAACCGTCCCAAACTCCAATTTCAAGCGAAGCCATGGTCGACAAGCAGATTGCAAGAACCTGAGAATCATAAAGACGAATAAGAGACCTATGATGGGCACTTGTTTAAATGATTTAGTGATAAAAAAATTTGCAGTACATATTTTCTCTCATCTCCTAATTTCTTTTTTTTTAAAAAAGAAAGACCACTATTTCAAAAAAACTCAAGAAAAGGCAACATTCTGCCCACATTCTTTATAAATGCAGGAACTTACCACAATAACACCCCCTGCGCCACAATGCAAAGCCTCTCCACCTATCTCAGAATGTATCTGCAGAGAGAACTTATAAAAAGGAATCCAAGAGTTCGCACGTGGGGTGAAGGGGGCAATCAATTTCAGTGCCGAATGCTTTGTTATGCTTAATAATTATTCTTTCCAAGTCTTTGTAGTAGAAACTGATTGTCAGAATGTGGTAGTTACAGCATTATAGTCTAATTCTTTTAATTCTGTCAAAAGATCACCTATCTCTTCTGAACTTTCAGTACAACATATTTGATGTAAGTTTGTTAAAGCATTACGTGCTCTGATCAGGCTGATGATGATGATAATGTCACCAGCTTTATCATTCTTTCGCGAGAAACCACAATTCCATGAACTGACAGGCCCTATAAGGTTATTATTTTCTGTTAGTCATATACACATATGTTAGCGTTTAAAGAAGTAGATTTTGTTTTCTCTCATACAAGCATGGTCTTTACTCTAGAAAAGGTCCCGGCATGCTGTTCAAAGCCTTGGCCGTTTTTGCCTCGAGGGACATTAATCAGAGAACGGTAACCTAAAATTCTAAATTTTATTATTATGAAATATATAAATCCACCATATCTGAGGCTTGGTTTGCTCATCTGATGTAGAGTGAAATAAAAAGGATATTTGGGTAAACATTTAACTGTGAAGTGAAAATAGTGTTTATGTGCCAATAAACGAAACTTTATACCCAAAACAGCAATATCAGCCTCTGAATTCTAGTAGTTGATGCAGCGAATCAAGTATCCCAAATCTAAGCAGTAGATGGTAATTCAAGTCAAAGAAAAAAAGGCAATCAACGACCATATCAAAATAGGCATAATGGTTGCTTGCAATTTACAATACCAGACACTTAATTATTCATACAAGCAGTAGTAGGACTTCTGCACTTCATAATTTCACAAATCCTTCTTCTACCAGAGCATCATGTACTCCTTATGAAGTTCCTTCAAAAAATCTTCATTGTCAACAAGGACCTGTACATATCCACAAAAACGATAAGCATAAGCGAGCATTTTAACAAACAAAAATACTATTGTTTAGATAGGCCTATGTATATTTGGTATAAGGGGAGGTTACCAGTAACTTGCATGCATTGAAGAACGATGGTCTATGTCTCTGAGCAGGTTAACATGCAACTGAATGCTTCAATGCATTATCTTAAATGACATAAATGAGAGATATGTTACATTAATAGATTTACAGAAAACTTACTATTTTCCAGCCATCTGGGTCTTAAAAACAGACAGTTTTGGGATTGATTCCAGGAATTGGTCCCAGTTGTCAAGCTATCTTCCCTCCAAGCTCTTTTGTAACTAGGTTGACAACCTCACCACTTTTGTGTACATCATCAGTACTAATAAAAACCTGCAACAATTACCGCAACCATTAGAAAAAGAACACTCAAAATGAAGAAAAAAAATCACTGAGGCTGCCACTGGAAGTACTAATATTACCTCCGCATATGCATTTCCCTTGGTATATTCAGTTTCAGTCACACTTGTAGCATTAACTTAAACCAACTCCAGAACAGTTGTCTCATATTCATCTGCATATCCGAGCAAGGCCAGGTTGTACTGTAATGTAAATGACATTGACACCTCCGAAATGGAAACAAAACAAACTCTGTATGCCTTACCATAATCCAGAACAATTGTGGCGGCTTCTCTAACTAAAGTGGATAAATCTTCAAAAGTAGAGAAATTTCACCTTGTACTGAGGATTATCAACCTTCTTTAACGGCCTCATCTCCAAGGCCTGCAGAGACCCAACAAAAGAAAGAATGTTTACATGCCAAAACCCATTTTCTTTCAACATAGTGATTAAACAGTTAGTAGGTTCAGTCAGAAACACAGGAACATTACCTTTTCATAGAACTTGTTGAGCGCCCGAGATCACGAACACGAAGCATCACTTGACAAAGTGGTTGGGGAGTTGGACCTCTCCGGACGAGCTCAAAAGTATAACCATCAGAATCCTTCACAAAGGCAACGATGGTCGTTGCACCTTTGCCTGGACCAGGCTCTCTGGTGATATTGCCGCCCTTTGCCCGGATGTCCTCAACCATCTTGTAAATCTAAAATTCCATAGGCATGTATTAGTTCAACATTCAGGGCTAAAACAAATTCACGTCTGCTCAAAATCTGTTAAAAAAGGTTGAATGTACACTTACATCTTGAGTTGCAAATGCAAAATGCCCAAAACAATTTCCAATGTCATATGAAGTGACACCATAATCTGGGAATTAAAGAAGAAAGTAAATTATCGGTATCGAAAATCATGAGCACTGTGTTGCGCTAAAAAGCGTTCAAACAACAATTAGTACTATTATCAATTGTTATGCGGACAATCAATAATGTTAGTCATACTACAACGAGACAACTAAACATTCAACAATATGCAAAAAAGAAAGAACACCAAGTTTAACGAGGTTCGGTAATGTTACCTATGTCATCGGGCGCCGCTAGAACAAATCTACTATCTTCAAGAGAAGTTACAAAGTTTTTGGACCACAATATAAATTTCCTAACTATTGGGTCAAACAGCAAATACTCAAGTAGTAGGGCTAATACTGTAATTACCTAAAACAATAGGGTATTACTACAAATGCCCAAAAATAAAGAAAAAAATTGAATTCTTACAACTTTCAAGGATTTAAATGTAAAACCCTTGAACTATAAGGTTCTCATAAAGAGATCTTACAAATAGAGGAGGAGAAGAGAAATATTCCAAAAGGTACACTACATCTCAAGGAGGGCCTTGCCTTATATAGGCCTAACCAAAACACCTTCATGCCATCTCCCACCAATGTGGGATTGACTCAATTTGGCATATAAGCCAAATTTCAACAAATCTCCACCTTGGCGAATATGTCAATCCTCCACAAAGCTTCATTTTTCCAAAAATTCTCTATCCAAAAGCAGTGCCTCCAAATTTGCGCCCAACGGCGCTATCAAACTCGAACTATATTGATCAAGTCCAAATAATGATTGAACTTGATCGCTGTCACCACTTTAGTCAACATATCTGCGGGATTCTCGGCAGTTTCAATCTTTTAAAGTAAGATTCTTCATTCACTAATGATCTCCCACACAAAATGATACCGAACATCAATATGCTTCGTTCGAACATGGTATACTGATTCTTCGTTAAATGAATAGCACTTTGACTGTCAGAATAAACATGAATTTTTTTTTCTGACCAATTCTCAACTCATCCAGCAATTCCTGTAACCAAATAGCTTCCTTCACAGCCTCTGTAACTGCCATGTACTCTACCTCTGTAGTAGACAAAGCAACTGTAGACTATAAAGTAGACTTCCAACTCACAGGTGCTCTCGCAAGAGTAAACACATAACCGGTTGTTGATCGACGTTTATCCAAATCACCAGCATAATCAGAATCAACAAAACCAACAACATAGTGATCACATGTATCATCTCTCTCAAAGACTAAGCTAACATCTACGGTCTTCAATAAATACCGCAGAATCCATTTCACAGCCTGCCAATGTCCTTTACCAGGATCATGCATATATCTGCTCACTACTCCAACTGTATGTGAAATGTCAGGTCTCGTACACACCATAGCATACATTAGGCTACCAACTGCATTAGCATATGGAACTCGAGACATATACTCTCGTTCCTAATCTAAACTAGGAGATAAAGATGCACTGATCTTCATATGAGCAGCAAGTGGGGTACTTGCAGATTTTGATTCCTCTGAAATGCCAAAACGTTGTAAAACCTTCTTCAGATATTGCTTCTGAGTCAAACAAATTTTGCCTCATTCTCTGTCCCTGCTAATCTCCATGCCTAGTATCTTTCTAGCTTCACCCAAATCTTTCATCTCAAACTCTCTGTTCAACTGAATCTTTAATTTTTCAATTTCTTCGACATTCGTTGAAGCTATCAACATGTCATCGACATACAAGAGTAGATAAATGAAAGAACCATCATGTAGCCTCTAAAAATACACACAATGGTCAAATTTACTTCTTGTGTACCTTTGACCCATCATAAACTGATCAAATCGCTTATACCACTGCCTCGGTGATTGTTTCAAACCATAAAGCAATCTTTTTAGTTTGCAAACCAATTTTTCCTTACCAGCAACTTTGAATCTCTCTGGATGAGTCATATAGATTTTCTCTTCCAAGTCACCATGTAAAAATGCAGTTTTTACATCGAGTTGAACTAGTTCTATATTTAACTGAGCTACTAAGACCAATAAAATTCTAATGGAAGAATGTTTCACAACTGGAGAAAATACCTCATTGTAGTCAATTCCTTCCCTCTATGCATAGCCTTTATCCACCAACCTTGCCTTGTAGCGAACATCTTTCTTATAAGGAAATCCATCTTTCTTTGCATATACCCATTTGCACCCAATTGCCTTCTTACCCTTTAGTAGTTGAGCTAGCTCCTAAGTTTCATTCTTCTGAAGAGACTGCATCTCTTCCTTCATAGCTGTCTTCCACTGATAAACTTCAGAATAGCTGACTGCCTCTCTATAAGTGGAAGGAACATCATCATCTAGAACTGGAAGTACGTAGGCCACCATATCAACAAATCGAGCAAGTCTCCGAATCTCACGTCTTGACCTATTTACTGCAATAATTTTTTGTTGCTGTTGAGGTTCATGAGTAGAACCTTCTCCATCATCTCTCAAAATCACCTTTATCATGGAAGTACCATTATCTGTCTCTACAGATCTAACCGGGTTCAATGTAGTTGTTTCCAACTACACCTGCTGCTGAGTACACTCCACCTGTTGCGGAGTACTATTCACTGTTGTCTGGTTTTCTGATTTCTTCAACATAGAAGATTCATCAAATGTTACATCTCTACTCGATACAATCTTCCTCGAACTCGGACACCAAAGACGATATCCTTTCACTCCAGAAGAAAATCCCAAGAAAATTACTTTCTTGGCTCTGGAATCTAGCTTCGATTCTTTCACATGATAATATGCAATGGAACCAAATACATGTAAAGAATCATAATCAGAAATAGGTTTTTCAGACCAAATCTCCAATGGAGTTCTATCACCAATAGCAGCTGACGGTAGACGATTAATGAGATGACACGCATAAATCACAGCCTCAACCCAAAACTCTTTACCCAATTCTGTATTGGACAACATACACCGAACTTTCTCCAACAATGTCCGGTTCATGCGTTCTGCCACCCCATTCTGCTGCGGTGTACCTCTCACAGTAAAATGACGTACAATACCCTCATCTTAACACAATTTCAAGAACTGATCACTACAATACTCACCACCATTGTCTGTTCTGAGATGCCTGATTTTCCTGCCTGTTTGTGTCTCAACCATCTTTTTTCATTTAAGGAAAGCACTAAGTACATCATCTTTGGATTTCAAAACGTACACCCAAGTTCTTCTGGAAAAGTCATCAACAAAAATAACATAGTAGCGCAAACCTCCCATAGATGTAGTCTGAGAAGGACCCCATACATCTGAGTGAACATAATCAAGAATACCCTCAGTATTATGAATAGCAGTGTCAAACTTCACTCTCTTCTGCTTTCCCAGAACATAATGCTCACAAAATTCTAGCTTGCAAGTCTTCGCACCATTCAATAAGCCTCTTTTCACTAAACTGAATAAGGCTTTCTCACCTGCACGCCCCAACCGCATATGCCATAATCTAGTGATCTCTGAATCTGCATCATTATAAAAAACCAAGCCGCTGATCCAATCACTGTACTACCATTGTAGTAATACAAGTTGTTCCTCCTAGTGCCTTTCAATGTCACAAGAGCGCCTGAAGTGACCCTCAGAATTCCATCTCGTATAGATACAGTACAGCCTTTAGATTCCAAGGCTCTCAAAGAGATGAGATTCTTCTTCAACTTCGGTATATACCGAACTTCTGTCAGAAATCTAGTTGATCCATCATCATTTTTCAACCAGATTGAACCTATCCCAGCAGTATGACAACTATCATTATTGCCCATATACACAACTCCACCATTAAGCTCTTCAAAATTAAAGAACCATTCTCGATATGGACTCATATGATAAGTACAACCCGAATCCATAATCCATTCGTCAGAACGAGACGTGGATGAATGACCACTTAAACAAAAATCTGACAAACTATCATCGCTTACGCTCTCAACAACACATGCATCAGAAATAGACATATCTTTTTCTTTCTTTTTCAACTTTGGACAATCTTTCTTCCAATGCCCTTTCTCCCGACAAAAGGCACACTCATCTTTTCCTACTCTACCCCTTGACTTAGATTTTTCCATTTTTTCTGGTTTTCTACTCTGGCTACGCCATCTCACTGTCAATGCTTCTACTGACTCATCTCTATGTTCTCTCTGATCCTTTCTACGGATTTCATAGTTTATCAAAGAAGAACAAACTTCTTCAAATGACAATTTATCCTTTCCATAAATGAGAGTAATACATAAATGATTTAATTCATCCGGAAGAGAACTAATCAACAGCATAGCCTTTATTTTATCTTTGAAGGTTTCCTCTAAATTTAATAAATTAGCAATTAACTTATTAAATTCATCAATATGAGAACTGATACTCGTACCTTGTCTCAACTGAAGACGGAACAATCTTTTTAATAGATACAGCCGGTTCTCATTGCTTTTCTTCATATATTTGTTCTCCAAGGCCTTCCATAATGCATTGGCAGACTTTTCTCTGATGAACGGATACTTCTGCTCTCTACACAGACAAGAACGAATCAGCCCACAAGCTTTTATATTAAGCCTGTTCCAGTCTGTCTCCTTGATATCTTCTGGTTTTGTTTCTTCCAGAACTATATCCAAGTCTTGCTGACACAATCCATCCAACACCCCACTCTGTCATAAGCCGAAATTATTCCGGCCATCAAATTTTTCCACATCTATTTTTGCACTAGATACTGTCACTGTTCTCATCGATGTAGATGATGATGCCATAGCTACCTCGCACAAATGAGCTCGATACACAATATCACAAATAATCAAGCTCCACCAAATAATTATATCCAACAACTAGCAATTCAAAAAATTCACCAACCCAGAATAGTAGTAAGTGCTCAATAGAAAATAGCCACTCACTGTCCTAAACCTGGGGCTCTGGTACCATTTGTTGCGCCAAGAAGCGTTCAAACAACAATTAGCACTATTACCAATTGTTATGCGGACAATCAATAATGCTAGTCATACCACAACGAGACAACCAAACATCCAACAATATGCAAAAAAAAAGAACACAAAGTTTAACGAGGTTCGGTAATGTTACCTATGTCCTCGGGCGCCGCTAGAACAAATTCACTATCTTCAAGAGAAGTTACAAAGTTTTTGGGCCACGATATAAATTTCTTAACTATTGGGTCAAATTACAAATATTCAAGTAGTAGGGCTAATACTATAATTACCCAAAATAATAGGGTATTACTACAAATACCCAAAAATAAAAAATAAAAATTTAAATTCTTACAACTTTCAAGGATTTAAATGTAAAATCTTTGAACTATAAAGTTCTCATAAAGAGATTTTATAAATAAAGGGAGAGAAAAAAAATATTCTAAAAAATACACTATATCTTAAAAAGGGTTTTACTTTATATAGATCTAACTAAAACACCTCCATACAATCTCTCACCAATATAAAATTAACTCAATTTAACATATAAGTCAATTTTTAACACACCGTACCGTATGTTAACTCCAGAACAAAGTTAGATTCTTTAGGGCCAAATCCAAAAAAGGCATTGGAGTATTTCCCTTCAGGGACATCTCTTCTTCTCAATAGCTTCGTCCCAAAGCAGTATAAAACCTGACGGACACCAAAATTTACAGGAGAAGAACAAGAGAAACATCCAAACCATCAAGAAACAATCAAATTACATGTCAGTCAGAGAACATTACCTGATGGTGCGATCAAGATAACCGACGCGACACACAGCGTGGAAGAATAGTCGCTTATCTTTCTTTGGCCATTCCAACAACTCAAGACTCAGAGTTAGCAGCAGCAGCAGCCATTTTGGTACAAATTGGAATTACTCTGTTTCCACTCACAAAAGCATAACCTTATGCATCAACAATATGTAACCTTTAGAATGTCAATAGAATTCATACAACTAATTTGATATCGAATCTAAATGATTGCACCTGGGAGAGATAGTTGGAATACGAACCTGTTATTGTTTGTGTTGCATATTTGGTAATATCATTGTCAAAATCATGATTGAAAAATTAAGAAATCTAAATGGTTACCATTTTATGCATAAATCGTCTTTATTGTTGGACAGGTCCCTGTAATCACATTCTAACCATAGCTTTACAGAAATATATGTTATATATGGGGAGAGGCCACATCCCTTTTGAGCTCGAAAGGTTAAATTTCTAATTATCATTTTGATTTAGGGTTTTTTTTTTTTTTTGTTTATATTATTCACACACCCACCATTGTCTCCAACTTCTAATGAATTCAGATACTGCAAGCCAATGCATATCATTTGTCATTGCACGGCTCAGCTCACCACATTTCCCCCTTTCATTATTCTCAACTACGTAATATCAATATTAATTAAAAAGATATGTTTTTCACTAAATTGTAATTATAACCCTTTAAACTAATTATATTAAAATGCTATGTTTTGAAGTTATTTAAGAGAACTTCCTATAAAAAAACAAAAACATTCGGTAGAATATTTTTTAAGAGTACAAAATTTATTTAATATAATTTTAATAATGTTGCACATGGTATAATCAGCATTTAAATACAGAATATAATTTTGTAACATTCTAAATCACGTTACATTTGAAATAATATTGAAGTCGTGAATTAATTAGACAATATCATGCGGTATATTTACAATCCAAAATTTTATTTTATAATGAGTTTAATAACCATTTCCCTTGTTCTCTTTTATTTTTGTTTTTGTATTAATAAATAACTTTTTTTACTCTTACAATTTAAATGTCTTGTACTTTTAAAAAAAAAATTGATTCAATAGACAAGATTAATTATATGATTCTTATGAGATTGATATTCAAATCCTTTTTTATTTTAGAATGTATTAATTTAATCCTATATACAAAATCACCATCCGATAGCATGTTGTTACCAAAGACAGTATCTCGTATTTTTTTTATAGTGAAACTCTTAATTATTCTAGCGTCGCCCACTAATTTATATATATATATACGTGGCTTCAATGAATTTAAATGCAAAAAAGTCTCTACAAAAACCAAGATGGACCATGTAATATATGTGCATCTCATCATCATGCCTCTCATATCTTGACTTTAATTTATATTCCTTAATTTTCCGAGATCCCTCTTATATTGTATGAAAATAGTAGTGTTAATTGATAAAATATAACTTGAATTTTTTTTTTTAATAAATAGAGAAACTTCCATGAATGTTATAGGCTCAATTCAAGTACTTGTATTTTGAAGCACAAGAAATTTTGGGTATTTTATGGTCCTCATAATTCAATTTGAGGACCATTCATTCATCAAAACAAAAAATTGTGAAGAGCATATTCTACTAATTGTATCAAAATCAAATGCCACAGAAATTAAATGTGATTTTTAATTAACAATTTCATAAATATTAATACGATGAATGGGCGCAGATGATTGATCGCTCAGTCAGATATTCGTAATTAATGGGCCCACAAAACCCAACCACAAGCCCACAACCACGAGCCTTCTCCTCTTTTGAGTTTTTGACCGGGTCTCTCTTTGACGACGAAAGCAATGAGCACTAGATTGTGGTCCAACCAATCAGATTCCGCCACGTAAGCAAAACGCACGGAGCAGCCACGCGATCCAGAATTACGTCCAGGTTCAATGAATCTGAATTCACGCCTCTCGTTTTTGCCGCTATTTTAACTCATTAACCCCTCCCTTCCTCGCACAAACAAACTGAAAATAATTCTTTGAAAGAAAAAAAAAAATTCACAAAAATTCATTAACCATGGCTTTTGCTGTAACAACCTCTTCTTCTAATGCAATTTCTAGCTCCGGTTTCTCTCTTTCAAGTTCTTCCAATTATGATATCAAAGGTACGATTCTTTTTTTATTTATTATTATTATTTTAATTTTGTTTAAAACCGAAAAAAGCTGAGTGTTTTTTTTTCTTCTGTTTTGATTTTGTCAATTGCAGTTGCGCAAATTGGTTCGTTCCGATTGCTGGACCGGCCTCACGTGGCGTCAACGAGCCTCTCTCAACGACGTAGTTTTGTGAGACCGGTGAATGCAACGGAGCCGAAGAGAAATGATTCTGTGGTGTCTCTTGCAGCAACTATCGTTGCTCCTGGTAAAGTTCTTTTCTTGTTTAATTTTTTTTGTTTGTAAATTACTGAAATAATTCTTCTTTATGATAATTGTATGTGTGAATTTTGTAGAAGTGGCAGAGAAAGTAGATACTGAAGAGGATTTCGAGCAATTGGCGAAAGAGCTTGAAAATGCTTCGCCTCTTGAAATCATGGATAAAGCACTTGAAAAGTTTGGAAACGACATCGCTATTGCTTTTAGGTACCTTTTCTTGTCCCTTTTATATAATTGCTTGCTCCGGTGGTAGAAGCAAGAAAGTTTCAATTTGGTTGCAATGATAGTTGATAATTACTTATTTAGTGAACACAATGGGGGAGTATTAGATTACATAATTGGCTTGGGTTTTGTGATATTGTTAATGATATGGATCCTAGATCCAATTGGTTTGTGACAATCAAGTTTTGTGAAATATGTAAACTGTAGATGCCGCCTAGATGATAGCAATTAGTTGTAATTGTTTGATTTAGAATAATACTTACATGAATGAACATTTGTTTGTTGCAGTGGTGCTGAAGATGTTGCTTTGATTGAGTATGCACATTTAACTGGGCGACCATTTAGGGTCTTTAGCCTGGATACTGGGAGGCTGAACCCAGAAACCTATCGTTTCTTTGATGAAGTTGAGAAACGTTATGGTATACGCATTGAGTACATGTTTCCTGATGCTGTTGAAGTTCAGGCATTGGTGAGGAGTAAGGGGCTGTTTTCATTCTATGAGGATGGGCACCAAGAGTGCTGCCGTGTGAGGAAAGTGAGGCCCCTCAGGAGGGCACTTAAGGGTTTGCGTGCCTGGATCACTGGCCAAAGGAAAGATCAGTCTCCAGGTACTAGGTCTGAGATCCCTGTAGTCCAGGTGGATCCAGTTTTTGAGGGCTTAGATGGTGGGACTGGCAGCTTGGTGAAGTGGAACCCAGTAGCAAATGTTAAGGGCATTGACATATGGAACTTTCTTCGTACCATGGATGTGCCTGTGAATTCATTGCACTCACAAGGGTACATCTCAATTGGTTGCGAGCCATGCACAAGGGCTGTCCTACCAGGGCAACATGAAAGAGAAGGAAGGTGGTGGTGGGAGGATGCGAAGGCCAAGGAGTGTGGCCTCCATAAGGGAAATCTTAAACAAGAAGATGTCAACGCCAATGGTAATGAGGCTGCCAATGCAAATGGAGCTGACATTTTCAATTCTGAGAACTTGGTGACATTGAGCAGGGGAGGAATTGAGAATTTGGCAAGACTGGATAACCGAAAAGAGCCATGGCTTGTTGTGCTGTATGCCCCATGGTGCCAATTTTGCCAGGTAAAGTTGATGTTCTATAAAAATCATAGTTCAGTTAACAATGTTAGTAATGAGACTTGAGTCTTTAACTGGCTTTTGTGTGCATTTGAACAGGCAATGGAAGGATCATATGTTGAGTTGGCTGACAAGTTGGCTGGCAGTGGTGGTGTGAAGGTGGGGAAGTTCAGAGCAGATGGTGAGCAGAAGGAATATGCAAAGCAAGAATTGCAGCTAGGAAGCTTCCCAACAATTCTCTTTTTCCCTAAACACTCTTCTAAGCCCATAAAATACCCCTCGGAAAAGAGAGATGTTGATTCATTGATGGCTTTTGTGAACGCCCTCCGGTGACGGAAATTGTTATGTCATTTGCAGAGGAAGTATCTAATGCAACTTAATTGGAGATGTAGGAGGTTCAAATTCAAAGGTTCCGATCCAATGTTATATGATCATATAATACAAGGATCGAGGGACTCAGAGCGGTTGGAAAATAAGAAAGTGGGATGGCTCGAGAAGTCACACTATCAGCTCAATTTTCCATGTTGCAGAACTGGTGGCACCCTTGGGGCTGTAATGTGCTTCGGGTGTTTTTGTATATTTACGGTAGTTTTCTTTAATCTTGTTTTATGGTAAATCCGTAAGATTGTCCTCAGGCAGAGTCTGTTGTCATTGTGTTCTTGGTGGAATTTAGTGGGGATTGTGTTTAATAAAATTTCAATGATTCTTAACCTAAATACCGATTGCATAATCGATCTTCATTTAAGTTTCCCATGCTGGGCAAATACTTAAAACCCGTTTAAAAATGAACCAGATCAGTTGTCTCATTTGTGTGGAATGTGGATATTGATAAATGGGCTTTTAATTGGTTAACAAATTCTATACACCGGTAAAAATATCTGATGGATTTGGTTAAGGTTAGACTCGAGTTTGGTATGAATTTAATATATAAAATTAAAATTTATCTGAGATATACAGATTTTATTAAAAATAAATTTAAAATATAAAATTAAAATTTATTAAAAATAAATTTGATATATAAAATTAAAATTTATAATAAATATGTGACATACAAATTTTATAAAAAAATTTATGAATATCTATTGTCTTGCGAATATTTTCTGCAAATATTATTTTCTTATAATTTTTTTTAAAATCACTTATAAATTGAATTATTTATAAATTTACATTATAAATTTATAAACGAATTTTTATATTATAAATTTAAAAATATATTTTTATCCCTACACCAATTTTACATTATGAATTTATAAGCATGTTTTTATTTAAATATTATTTATAAATAATAAATTTTATTGCATATAACATTACAAATTTCAGTTATATATTCTATTATTGAAATGCAAAATAAGTCGTAATAAATTATAAATTATAAATTATTTATTATAAAATTACAAAATAATTTTTTTACACAAAAAATTATTATATAATTATCAATTTTAAATATTAAACTTATATCATTATAATCTAATTAAATGGAGTCAATATTATGTTAATTCTATATTAATAGAAAATATTAACATAATTAGATAGACGAGGCAATCTCAACATCTTGAAATAGAGTTAATAAAATTATTTATATTAATATTAAATTAGTAATGATGAACAATGTATATTCAATAAAATCTAATTGCAATTGTATCGCGGACTAACTAAAATATTGAAAAGAGTAAATTAAAATAAAAATATACCATGATTTTGTTAGAGGATATTATCATGAATACTCTTAAATTTTTAGTCTAATAATACCAATATTCTAAACTTTAAAAAATATGTAATATTATCTAACTGTTAGAGATTTTTTTGTCAAAATTAACTGAAAAAATGATAAAATTATCATTTTAATATTTTATTGTTAAATAGTTTTTATCTCTTAACAAACACTTTTTTATTCTTGTAACTAAATAACACATAATAAAAAACAAAAAAATTGACGGCCAAAAGTGACTGTAGTTGCAAACAGCCAAAAGAGGCTAGTGCAAGGTAGCCAATAGTTGTAATATACATTATTTCTACACTATCAAAAAACAATTAGATAAAATTTTATTTATTTAAAAAAAAAATAATTTTTGAATATATTAAGATTATGAAAATTGATTATTTGTAATTTGAAATTTTTTATTTTTTTTAATCGCTACCCATATACTTCTTAACTTCCACATTTTAGTAACTATCTATAACTACCTAATTAATTTTACATTTAAAAAACTCCGTTTCTCATCTTTGTTTAAAAAAATAAAATCTCTCAAGTATAGTTTTGTCTTCAATTTTTTTTTTTTTTTTTTGAAGTTTGAACATGTATTTTATTTAATTGATATTTATAATTTTGAGTGTTGTTTGTTTGAGGTGATGAACTTGTAATAATTGTTGGAAAGATTTTTGAGTTAAAATATGATAGATTCTGACCATTAGGTTTTAGGGTTTCAATAACTCCAATATTAGAATTGGAAAAATTCTGAAAATTGAATTTTGTTCAGTAGACATGTGGAGCTTTAATTTGGTATAAAGTTTGACAATTTTAGAGCTCTATAAGGTGGCCAGTTTTAGTAGGAAATTTTGGTTAAGGTTCTGAATTAATGATAAACATTTGGTTTTTATTTTACAATTTTAGGAAAACATTCTTGACTTGTTAATTCAGTCGATGCAAGTAAAGTTTATTGTCGTTTGAGGTAAATAACTTCATTTATGTCTTGTTTTTAATATAAAAAATAATATTTAAACTTTTATAATTTAAAAAACAGGAACATATAAATTTATTTTTATTATTAAAATTAACAAAATTCTTTATTTGACAGATGTATAAAAATTTTAAAATTTTAAAAACTTACATATCACTTTCTTAAAACATTAAAAGGGCAATAAAAATGTCATTTTTCTTTTTAAAAATATGTTCTATTTAATTTTTTTGTTAAAACTTCTTCGATAAATTTGATATAGTACATGTGACATTTACTACTGAATTTATGTTAAATCGCACTGCATGTTATGATATGTACGTGGAATATATGCCATCTATAGTCACCATGGATATAAATAACACTATTTGACATTATGTTTGATAAATGTATGATCATAAGAATTTGTTTAGCAAGAAATTATTTGTTTGTATAGAATAATTTTTGAATTAATTTTTTTTAAAAGTTGAATTAGAAATTTTTTTACTATTTCACATTCGAGTTTGATCATATTTGCAAATTTTATTTTGTATAAAAATATTTATAAAGATAATCTTTGTTTTAAAAATAACACTGCAATTTTTTTTTATTGAGTCAACAACTCACTATTTTTTAATTACATTTTTTAGTAGATAAAAGTGGTGATTAGTACTCAAATTTTTGTTTGATATTAGTGATGATAGTTTACTGGGAATATATTTTTTAGTATCATTATGATGGTTCTTCATATATTTATATATTTGGATTGAAACTCTAATTTTGTTAATGATATCTATGTTTGGTTTGTTTGGATGTTGTATTTATAAAATATTAAAATTTTATGAGAATTTAAAACGTGTATTTAGGATATTTTTAGTTTTTGAAGTTTATATTTGTTATTTTCATGTTCTATTTTTTTTGAAGTTCTCAAAGAATTTGTAAGATTTGCTAGATTTTATAAGCTTTTGATTTTATGATTTGAGATAATACTCTATTTTAATGTGCAATAGTCATGCTATCTTGGAGCATTACAGTAATTAATTATAATTACAATTCATAGTTAAGGGTACAAAGGCCCAAATATCTCTGTATAAAACCCCAAACATTTAGTTTCTTGAAAAAATATAAAACCCCCCAATTAATTATATATTTTTCTGAGAGTGAAAACAACAAAAGCAAACCCTTTCAATTATTGGGTTTTTGTTTCCAGATCCATGGGTATTGCTCCATTCATGCATTATGATTTAAGAGTTTACTTATTCATTAATTTTTAAGAAAAAAATATTTCGACTTTTAACGTTTTAAGAAAAATATACGGATCTCAATAATTTTAAAAATTTTAGAATATACAAATTTTAATAAATTTAAAATTTTAATTGACACTTTGATTAGAATCTACATAACTTTTTTAAAAAATATTAAAATTTATAAATCTAAATGGCCTTTTTTTTCTTTAAATTTTTTTATGGGAATATACTTGCACACGAGGGTTTTGAGGGAATGAAACTCTCCTAGGATTCCAATTTCAATTTCTTGATCTCACAAAGTATCTTTCTTTCTTTATTTTTATCTATTCAAACGAAGTACTTGTGACTTTACACAACCCCAAAAAAACAAAAAAAAGCCACACTTTACCAGTACCATTCAACATTGCAGAAACACTAAATAAATTTTTATTTGACAAAACAAATAATTAAAAGAAATAAATTTTGAGAAATTTATCTTGCACCTGCATATGCATACTCAGTTATTTATTTATTTATTTGCCTGAACATCTTTGGCCATATTGTACAGTTGAGCAACCCACTGGTTGAACAACAGCAAATTTACAGTCTTTTTGGCACCTAGCCTTTTTATGATCATCTTCCATTGATTATAAAGTGAGAAGTTTGATTCAAGTATTCATCAACTCAATGCCCTTTTCCTCTCCTTTTTGCTTGACACATGTTCCTTTTCATTTCTCAACCATCATCATCATGATGATCATCATCATTACTACGGTTTCACTACTTAAAAAAGGTATCAAAAGAAGAAACCAACTGTCAAGATTTTAGTACTTGTTCTAAATAGTCAGACCAAGTGGAAAACTAAAAAACAAGAGAAAGAAAATTAATGGGTTTTTTTTTGGCTCCTTGCCATTCACAGATAAAAACAGAACATATAATGCATTTAGTAGTAGCAGTAGTGACCCACATGCGATGCAGGTGTTTTTTTTTTAATAAGTGATTAAGCAGCCCGTGACTCTCTGCTCCTTACAGTACCGGAACTAGCTACTCTGTACAATTTGCTTGATTCCAGGGGCTACAGTACTTTTTTGCTTTTGTCTTTGCATCATGTTTTTTGGCTGGCAGTGTCATTCATTTCACTCATTCCATTCACACCCATCCCAATATTTCTTATTTTCATTATGCTTCTTGAATTTTCTTATCATTTGGGTTCAAAGAAAAATAATCCTGTCAGTAGTTCAATAAATTTAAATGAGCACAGTCTCTCATTCTACCAATACAGGTTAGATTACTTACGTACTTAAAGTAAAGTTGAATGACAAATGTTAAGATTGGGTTAGATGGTCTTTGAAAGTGAGCTGATAGCGTTTTGAAGAGATTTGAAAAGTAACGTAAATGTTGTTGCTGCTGCCTGCTGCAACGTCTCTCAGGAAATGCCAGCCTGGAATTCGAGAACAGTCTCTAAAATCCAGAAGCAGCCATGTTTAAGTCACCGTTTGGTCCTTATAACTTTAACTGAAGTTACAAGTCTATTATAGACCGCACATTTAACTAAAAAATAAAATAAATAATACGCTTTAGGCCTTAAATTTTCTTTTTGATGTATTTTCTTCAAAGTTTGGAACTTTTGCAAGTCACCAACCGGTCCAACCATTAAGGCACAGAGAATGAATTTAGGATTTGAGGTGTTAAGCACTTAAGCTAACATAATAAACAAATGTAAGTGCGAGAGTGAGCTTTTACTATTTTGTCGGTTCAAGGTCAATTTGGTGAATGCTTGCTTGAGCAAGTAAATATTGAAATGAGATGGCAGTCATATCTTTTGGGAAACAGGAATCCAATTAACCCCCCAAAAACAAGAATTATTTTCTGTTAGTGCCCTGGTCTATTTCTTCTTCAAACTAATACATTTTCTTTAAGTGAAATACCAAAACACAAACCAAACGAGCCTCTGAAAGTAAAACCCACTAAGAACTCAGAAATATAAAAGCAAAAAATCCCATAAGATAATGCAAGGTTCTGGAGCTGAACCAGAAGCCGAGGATAGAAAAGTAAAGCTAAACCTTGGCTTCAATGGCACTCTCTAAGCTGACCCTGTTCTTAATCTTCTACTTTGCAGTACTCTATACAGGTAATATCTCAAAACTCCACTTCAAAGGTTGCATTTTTATCGCTAACCAAGAAGAAAAAAGCCATTTTTGAGGCCTTGCTACTCTTTTCTCATGTATTGTTCACTAAATTTTTGCAGCTAAAGCAGCTGACCAAGATAATGAACCATTTCTTGGCGTCAACATTGGCACAGATGTGTCCAATATTCTCTCACCAACACACTTGGTTTCATTCTTGCAAGTTCAGAAAATCACACACATAAGGCTTTATGATGCAGACCCAGACATACTCAAAGCACTGGCCAAAACCAAGATCCGGGTCATTATCAGTGTGCCCAACAATCAGCTTCTTGCAATTGGGGCCTCCAACGCCACTGCTGCTTCTTGGATCGGTAAAAATGTTGTTGCTTTTTACCCTGAAACACTCATTACAGCCATTGCAGTAGGTGATGAGGTGTTAACAACTATACCCTCTTCAGCTCCAATTTTATTACCAGCTATTCAGTCTCTTTATAGTGCTTTAGTGGCTGCAAATTTGCATACCCAGATCAAGATTTCGACTCCTCATGCAGCATCCATTATTCTGGACCCATTTCCACCTTCTCAGGCTTTTTTTAATCAAAGCTTGAGTTCAATAATGCTGCCTTTGCTCCAGTTCTTGTCAAAGACAGGGGCACCACTAATGATGAATCTTTATCCTTATTACGTGTTTGTGGAAAACAAAGGTGTCGTGCCTCTTGATAACTCGTTGTTTAAGCCATTGACCCCTTCTAAAGAAATGGTTGATCCTAATACTTTGCTACATTACACTAATGTGCTTGATGCTATGATAGATGCTGCATATTTTTCAATGAAGAACTTGAATATTACAGATGTTTCAATCCTTGTTACAGAAAGTGGTTGGCCCTCCAAGGGTGATTCAAAAGAGCCTTATGCTACTATTGACAATGCGGATACATATAATTCGAATTTGATTAAGCATGTTTTAGACCGTAGTGGAACTCCTTATCATCCAGAATTCACTTCGAGTGTGTATATGTATGAGTTGTTCAATGAGGACCTACGGTCACCACCAATATCGGAAGCAAATTGGGGGCTATTTTATGCAAATACTACACCAGTTTATTTGCTTCATGTATCAGGAAGTGGGACGTTTCTGGCTAATGATACAACAAACCAGACGTATTGTATTGCTATGGATGGTGTTGATACAAAGACATTGCAGGCAGCGTTGGATTGGGCATGTGGCCCTGGGAGGGCAAATTGTAGTGAGATTCAACCAGGGGAGTCTTGTTATCAGCCTAATAATGTGAAGAACCACGCTTCTTATGCGTTTGATAGCTATTACCACAAGGAAGGGAAGGCTCCTGGGTCTTGTGACTTCAAGGGTGTGGCCATGATCACGACAACTGACCCAAGTAAGTGCTAGCTACTAGCCCTCTACATGATGGTTTTAACTTCAAAAGACATGGGTTGTTATTTGCATTGGATTTGGAATAAGATTAAGGATATGATTGCAATAAATTTTCTATTTATAGTTTGTAGTTAGTGATTCAGCTGCTATGTTTATCATTGTTAATTTCTTGGCAAATATTTGGAAACATGGTACAATTTAGATACTTGGTATGGCGAACTTAGAAGGAGCTAGATGGGGAAAGTAACCATGCTAGTTTTGTTTTAGTTTTATTCTTCTTTTACAACTAAGAAGTGTCTTAAGCTGGAAGTAGTCCACAAAAAGCAAAGAAATGAGGTTAGCATCCCCCTCCAAATCCAATCACAATCTTCAGGGGATTCTCAGAAGCAAAGCTGACTCCCAAACAGGAATGATGTGTGATTCTATCCTGACAAGAGGTTCTTTAGGGATTTGGAAATTGAATACAGGTCTTGGAAAGACGCTGTTTGCTTCTAGTAGGGGACAACATTTCCATATGGACACTGGCCCTTGCGTTGTGAGGCCCATTATGCCATGATAATGTCATGAGACTATTCGCAGGAGTCAGGCTAAGAATTTCTTCGGAAATAACTTGTTTTCTTGCGTGTATATTATTGAAAGAAACTTCACTGTTTGCCTGTATTCACTGAGGAGTTATTGATCCAAAATGGGGTCCGGTTCTTTGTTATTTTGATGCTGCTAATATACTGCCGTGTTCATTGATATCTCATTTATGTGCTTCCATTTGCTGGGTATATTTGCAGGTCATGGGAGCTGTATATTTCCTGGAAGGTAAGAATAAATGGCTTTTCTTGGAACTCTTGTATATCATATCATACTGTATAGTGTTGAAACCATTGTGAGACTTCAATTCTTTTGTCTCTATAAATTTAGCATAAGATAGAATCAGCAAACACATTTAACAATTAACAACAATTTGATTTCCTCACAAAGTATAATTTTACCGGACAACAAGCCTAATGTTATTAACTGAGTTACTTTGTTTTGATTTTCAGTAAGAAGGTTAGCAATAAGACGAAAGCACTTGTAAACTCAACAGAAGTAAGTGGTGCAGCAGATAGATTAAGATTCATCACCCTCCGCGGCAATGGAATAAGTGCAAATGGTGTAGCTTTCTGTATTTTGTTACTCATTCTGTTTCTGACTCCATGGTGGGATGTAAAATAATAATTCTTTTTGGCTTTTCAAAATGTATCATTATTTTGTTTTGAATTCATTGATGATCTAGAGCCGCCGCAGGGAGCGTTTGGTATTTATTTAGTGGATAGCTTCATTGGAAGTGCAATGTAATAATTAGAGGTGGCTCTTGATTGTAATTAAACATAATTTGATGAGCAGATTAGCTTTAATGTGGTATATTCTATATTTTGCAACATTGAGTAAAGGCCAGAGGGATAGATTCTAAGTGCCTTCTGCTAGATTCTTGCAATTTTTTTGGAGCTCTTTCTTTAATATAATTTAATATACGGAGCCATAACATTATAATTCTCTGGACTCGGGTTCCTTGAGTTACCCACCTAGCAAAGTTTCTTGCTTTTAGCTGGATTAGTGATGCTTCACCATTCTTCCCAATTTTAAGAGTTGCAATATATTTCACTACAAGAAAAAGATGTGATAAATGAATCCTGGGAGCCTTTAGGGATTTGGCATAAATGATGGGATAAAGGTCATGTGTACGCCCATTTGATCCATTGCTCTCACGAAGAGAGAAGACTGCTTTCACATTAAAGAAGGATGAACTTCCATAAAGAGACGCAATTCATCTGTTGCAAAATTGTGTAGGATGGTAGGAGAGGATGTGGTTAAGTCTACCACCTTCATCTTATAAAAAAAAAAGAAGAAGAAGATAATACTACACATATAACAATATATAATTAGAGGAGTGAATAAACAAGTCGAGACAAAAAATAAAAATATATTTTACTCAACCGATCATATCATATTACATCAATTTGTATGGAGGAATTTATATAATTAAGTTGTATTTGTACTATTATTTTAAAAATGTATACATTATTCTTAACCTACGAGCATATCTAAATCTTGTTATTATATTGGATACCTAAGATAAGAGAATGCCCAAGACCATAAAGTTCACAAGACGAATGTCGTCTATGTATCATAATAGATTTATAAATTTTTTAGACGACGTGTAGACCTTTTATTTATTGCGTGGGTCCCATAGAACCCCTCGTGTGCTTCCTTAGTGGGCCACACAAGTTCGAAAAGAAATTTACATTCCACAATCCACAATAACAATGTCGGACACTCCACTTTAAAGGAAGCAAACAGTTCCCACAAGTTTCCAATGCGTTTGTTCTTCTTACAAAGAACTCCTCCCTTGTTCCCTCAACTACTAAAACCCATTACTAAAAACCCTAGAAATGCCATTTCATCATCTGGTTTTATCATTACTTCTCTCAGAACAACAACAAGGCAAAATCCAACAATGTCTTCTTCATCATGGGCATGCAAGAAATGCACTTTCCTCAACTCCCCATCTCAAAAATCCACCTGTCTAATGTGCCTAACCCCGTCTTCTTCTCCTTCAAAGCCTTCATCGTCTTCAATCCCCACGTGGGCGTGCAAAGCTTGCACCTTTTTGAACCCTTACAATAACAAAAGTTGTGAACTTTGTAACACAAGGGCCCCGGCTTCTTCTCTATCGAGTTTTGAGGACTTGACTGATATAGATCTTGATTCTGAGATTGATTCTTCCGTTGGGTCTGTTTTCTTTCCGTTGAAGGCTTGTAGTAGCAGTAGTAAGAGGAAGATTAGTGATCAGGATTACGACAAAGATTGTGGTGGCTTTGATGGGTTTCGTGGTGCTAAGGCCCTGAAGAATGTTGCGACTGTAAAGGGTGAGTTTTGATTATTGGTTTCAAATTTTGGATTTTGTTAGTCCGTTGTTTGGGCAGTTTATGTATTTTGCTTATTATTTTGAGTAATTTAATCATGTTTGTTTGCTGATTCTGATAGTCATTTTAATGGGAGATATTATGTACGTGTTCGTTTTTTACGTATTGACCATTTTATTTCCTGGAAAACGGGATTAATCAATTATCCCAAGACTATTTTTTGGTAATGAGGGTATTTTAAAAAGTGAAGAATTTTAATAGAAAAATGTATTCATTTGCATTTGTTTCAATTATTGATACTGCAATTCGGTGCAATTGCTTGTTTAATTCATGGATGCGATAAATAGCCCTAGATTAAAAATAGCATTCAGCAGCTTGTAATTGCAAAAAGTTTCCAAAGATTATGAACGACAGTGGGCCATGAGAAAGCATCTTACTGAAAACAATTAGATGTTTTGGCGATTTTGATTTGAAATGCTGAAAAATTATTGCAGTATATCACAGTGCCTATGCACAATAAAAGGTACTATAAGAGGTGTGGAGCTTTAACATGTAATATTAGTTTATTAAAACAATATTTGTGCTTATGGAACAACTGGTTTGACATAGTCCATGCTGATGGTGCTTTATATTTGTTGCAGAGGATACCAAGTCAGGTCCAAGTGCAGAGAACAGTACTTCAGCGGCAGTTGTGAGTTCACTGAAAATTCTGAGTTATAATGTTTGGTTCCGAGAAGACTTGGAGATGCATAGGAGGATGAAAGCAATTGGTGACCTTATTCAATTGCATTCACCAGATTTCATTTGTTTTCAGGTTACTGGCATTATTTCTTCTAATCATTTGTCAATGGACTTAACCTATTGTATAGCATTTTACTTATAAACATGTTTCTCTATAGGAGGTTACTCCCAATATATATGATGTACTTTGCCAGTCCAACTGGTGGAAGGGATATCAGTGCTCTGTTTCCAATAAAATGGCAGATTCAAGGGCATACTTTTGCATGCAGGTAAAGTTTCGATCAACCACTTGTTAGGCCCCATTTGGTATGCACATCAACACATGTAATTCATCAATTTACAATAATATGATGCTTGCTTGCATAGCAAGGACATTTTAACTCTACATGTTTGATACTGATACATATTCATTAACATTTTTGGCTGCTGACATACACTCTAGAATTTTGATATGACCTATCTCTGAGTACTTCCAATGAAAGTTCTTATTGTTGTTCTTTTATGTTTTATTAATATGAATAAAAGGTTTTCTGTTTTGATAGTAGTTTGATTCGATTCAGTGAGAATTTTTTTAATACTCTTGTGAACTACTCACTGAATGGTGTGCAGTTAAGCAAATTGCCAGTGAGAAAATTCAGCTGTAAACCCTTCAGAAATTCAATAATGGGGCGGGAACTCTGTATTGCTGAGGTTGGAGTTCAGGAGGACAAGCCATTGGTTGTTGCCACTAGCCATCTTGAGAGTCCCTGCCCAGCCCCACCTACATGGGATCAGATGTTCAGCAAAGAACGTGTAGAACAGGCAAAAGAGACCATCAACCTTATTGAGAAGAGTCCAAATGTGATCTTTTGTGGTGACATGAACTGGGATGACAAGTTGGATGGGCAATTTCCATTTCCTGATGGATGGGTTGATGCTTGGACAGAATTAAGGCCAAGGGAAAATGGATGGACTTATGATACCAAGTCCAACTGGATGTTGTCAAGCAATCGTACACTGCAAAAGCGGCTGGATCGATTCATTTGCAAATTACGTGATTTCAAGATTGGTAGTATTGAGATGATTGGGTTGGAGGCAATACCAGGTCTATCTTATTGCAAAGAGAAGAAAGTGAGAAAAGAGATAAAGAAGTTGGAGCTACCTGTTTTGCCTAGTGATCATTATGGTTTGCTTTTAACGCTCTGTAGCCAGTAATATTGGTTACAACAAAGTAATGATTGAATTGAAGTTTTGTTGACTAATGATCCTTTTTTGGGCATCACTTGCATGCGTATGCAGTGCTGCAGTTTTGTATAGATGAAAAATGTAATATGTACAGATGTTTGACAGCATTTCACTGAGTATTATGTTTCATGTCAGCATGAAGCAATATGGAAGCAGTGACACTGTTTCAGATATTACTGCTAATTACTGGAGTGTTCAAGTATTTTGACTTGCTACCTCAAGGATCAATTCTTAATGGATTTTGCAGCATTTATAGTCTGAAAAGTTTTATTTCTTTCTTGTTAATAAATGTTAATACAATAGACATTTTCAGTGGTAAGCACTTGCAGCCATTGGACAAAACAAAAGAGATGAGCTGCCTCAGTGAAATCAAACTCCGTACTTTTTGCCATGACAAAGCGTTCCCCATTTCTTCTCTGGCCTTGCCCATAAGCAAGCATTCGGTGCCCTGCTTTTGTTTCTATCTCTCAGATCACGAAGAAGATGCTGGAGCTTCTTTCTAGCCTGAGATAGTCGTATAGTATTCCACAAAGTGAATCCCCACCCCTTGATGAACAGTGATGAGAAAACATCAAGGGAGATAACTGTGTTGTCCATTCCCAAGTTCATCTCTTGGAACACAAGGTGATCACCATCCATAGAGTTGACGTTGACCTGGAGTAAAAATGGGGAAAATGTGATTACTATTATGCTTATGCGTGTTTAATGAAATTGACAAGAGCCGATATCAGTTGTACAAAGACTTAGTAGTTGATGCAATCGTTTACCTCAAGATCTGACCGAGTAGCTGATGCTACAGCCAATCTGAGTATGTAAGTTCTGGTAATCACAGAGTGGAGATTGAACTTGATCATCCACGATGATGGGAGATACTTGTTATCTGGCCCCCTCCTAGAAATGTTCCCAACTACTTGTCAGGATGCACAATTTTCTTTGAATTAGAGAATTTGAATAAAAGCATTAGTTGAACTTCTTTTAAGAACTCAAAATTGATAAAAGGGAAGAAGTGGCACCTATCTACATAACATGAGCAAAGAACCAGTCTTTGTTGGGTTCACTGATACCAACAGTATAAACTTGATCTACTTCAGAATGTATATCGGTATATCTATCCCACAAGCCATACTGCCTAAACCTGTTATATGGTAACAGGATTATAGAAGTGACCACAAGTAGATTTACCACCTTGATGGAATTTATTTAACAATTGTTCATTATGAAGAAGTGTTAAGTTGCTTACTTTTCAGAGCTGTTGAGAAATAACTTGTTGACATACATGGGATTCACATCAGAAACATGATAGCCCATGGCAGTGCGATCAGGGAACACAATTTCCCATATAGTTGGACCATCTTTGAGGGGAACATAGGTTAAATTCTCAAGATCTGTTTGTGACTCTCAGGAAATTTTATAATCATAAAGTCGTTGAGAAAATTTCTTCATTTGATTCCATGTGCTCTAGACATTTAATTAATGGCTCATGAAAAGTAATGCCTACAGAGATAATTACAAGTTCTTCGTTAAGGTAATCACCAATGAAACCTGGAACCCAACAATGAAGTCCATAGACTCCAGGGACAACATTTGTAGAGAAATGGAAAAGAAATAAAAAATAATTTGCAGAGAAGCTTGTAAAACTGAAAATTTAGAGCATAATTCACTGTCATTCTTTTATTCCAGAAATTAAAATAAATACAGAAGAAAATAAATCTCAAGAGAGATTCTTACATAATTATCTCAACTACTTGATAATTTAAATATTTGAATACTTAACTTCCTAGAGTTTAGGAATTATTTAGCTTGACTAAGTAAACATAACTAACATTATGAATTTCGAAAATCAAAATTCAAAAACTTAAACTATGTAGTATTTTTGCAGAAAAAAGTCTCATAGATTCAACACTCCTCCTTGAGACTTTTCTTTGAGACTACTAACTTATTTCTTAACTCTTCAAATTTGTCTTTAGGTAGTGCTTTAGTTAGAATGTCAGTAAGTTGCTGTTCAGATTTACAATGTAGCAGCTTGATTTCCTGATTTTTTTTCAGCTTCTCTGATGAAATGAAACTTGACCTTGATGTGCTTGGTTCTACCATATTGTACAGGGTTGTTTGCAATAGCAATTACAGATTTATTATCACACATAATTTGTGTAAGCATAACTTATTCTTCTCCAAGGTCAGTCATTAATTTCCTAAGCCAAATGACTTGACTTGCTGCAGCAGCTGCAGAGACATATTCTGCCTCAGCAGTTAATTGTGTAGTAACCAGTATCCATAACCGGTAAGAATATGTATATTTATATATATAAATATACGTATTTTATTTGTATGTTATATTGTTATTAGTAGTGTTTTTATAGGTTAAGGATATACTATTAGTATTGGGTTTAATTGCAAGACTTTAGATTTATTTTAGGGACCAAATTGTAATACTTTAAAAGTTTTGGGGGTAAATTCGTAAATACCAAAAATTAACCACTTAGTATAAAAATACACTTTTAAAAACCCTAATTTTCTCATTTTGGTCGAGCTACCCATTTTAAGAGAGAGAAGAGAGAAATAGAGGAGAGAGAAAGAGGAGAAGAAGAAGAAAAAGAAGAAGAAATTGGAATTTTAAATTTCAAGAGGTATATCATACGTATTTCTCAATTTATTGGTATTAATTAAGTTAATTCTTTTAAGTTTTGATTTCTGAAAATATGTATAATTGAGGATTTGTTGTGTATTTCGTAAGATCATATGAGAATTAATGATGATCTATAAGATAGTTTGATAAATCATGATGAATTGTGGAATTTCTGCTGGATAACCTCTTGATCTAGGAATTTTATAAATTGTTGTGATTCGATTCTGGTTTTTAATTTTGAGTAAATGAAATTAGACATGTTTAGGATCATCTGAGACTTTGAATCGACTGAAAATCTCGGAAATTGAATTTGTAGTGAATTTACCAAAATGACCCTGGAATTCTGGAAATTTCCTGTGTAAACAGTATGATACAGTGGAAAATAATTTTGACCTGCTGAATGATCTTTAAAAATTACGAATTTGTGGAATATGATAATTTTATATGTCTAATATGATATACTCGGAATTGAGAATTTGGATCAATGTAGTTGAAGTGTTATGAATTTCTAAAGTGTATCAGCTCATTGTAGTATTTTATTAACATATTTTTAAAGTTATGAAATAAAATAGTTTTAAAATACTTTTGGCAGTTATTTGGAAGCCAAATATTTATCATGGACTGAGATATGTGTCAAGAGTAATTATGTGGTAGTTTTATAATTTTTGAGTTAGTATATGATTTTATAAAATTGGACGATTGAATACTGTTCAGTAAGTATCTTGATCCTGTCAGGTTTGTAGTTTGGATTCGATGGTGTGTATGGAATGGATTGTGTAGGAATTTTGATATAATATTCATATATAAGAAGTATATATGAGTCAAGAATGATATATTCTGATTTCGGAGTAATTAGACATCATTTGATGTATTAGAAATTTTTGTTAAGTGTAAGTGGTTAGAATGACAGGTTTTGAGAAACCAAATATTTAGACCAATTTGATGTGATAAATGCATTGTGTATAATTTTGTAAGCTATTTAAAGTATTTTGTGTGAATTGTGAGGCTTATGAAAGGATTAATCTCCATTGATAGGTTAAGGAGATTTAAGTCTTGTAGCTGAAAGTGTTAAGAGGTAAGTATACTAGACTTACTACTGGAATCACAATAAACATAATAATTGTTTTGTATGATTTTGTAAATGAGGTTAAGAATATGTTTATGATATGTCAAAGTATATTTTGATATGAAATGTGAATATATGTTTATGAATGTGAGCATTGACATTGAGCATGGACATACATGTGTTTTTGAAAGTGAGCTTTCCAAAATAAGATGCGTTTAACAAAGAAAGCTTTTGAAGTGTAATATGTCCATGAGAAATATTTTGTGATTTGAGGGTACTTGAACTCACTGTTAACTTAGTAGGCATTTTATGTGATTTGTGGAGCCTTTATGTGTGGCCTTTCCTTCGGGATTGGTATATGTTATGTGTTCCGTATGCAGGGAGGATCCTATTGGTACCTAAAGGAAGAGTGAGTCATCACATTCGTGTGGTGGCGTATTGGTGCATGTGAGAGGACTCACCGATGATCAGGGTGAGGGTTTGGCTTTTACCTTCGGGCATAAGCATTATATATGTGTTATTCAAGACCTCACTTGTACTATTCCTCTCATACGGTATGTCACCTACGAGTGACATTTGGCTCATTATGTGATTTGTGATATGTAAGTCCTACTAAGTAGTAGTCGAGTAATGGTATTCCTATTATGTGTTTTGAAAGAATGTGTAAGCGCTTACATGATATGTGATTTGATAAGATTATGATTTTGATTGATCACAGCATATCATACATATGCATTGTGTACATATATGTATTTGTATTTGATATATGAAAAAACTAGTATGCTTACTGAGTTTTATACTCATTATAGTTTATGGTGATTTCAGGTAAATAAGGTACATGTGTGCTTAGCGGATTTGGCAAGGCTTCTGCTGTTCCTTGGGTTCCCTAAGTTGCTAGGTTGTTGTGTGTTTCATTTGGGGACACGTGGGATAGGATATTTGGTTTGTCCCTATTGAATAAATACTTATGTATTATTTCATTGTGTGTGGATTGGATTTGGTTTAAGTTTTATAAAGTGTGGTTATTGGATGATTTTAAGTAAGAATTTGCAATGGATATATTCTGGGCTCCCGGTAACAAAGCTGCTACTGGTGACGTAGTAGAGTGTTAATCTCTGAGAAAACTCTGCGTATCTCCGGTTTAATAATTGTCCCAGTCATAATTCAATTGCTATAATTCTGAAAGAAATTAAAATGAATGTTTAAGTATTATTGAATGAATGTAAGTGATGTCGTGTGTCAGATCTTTTGGGTCTGGGGCGTGACAGCTTTTATTGGTATCAGAGCTAAGATATGATTCTGTAGACTTTTAAGTGTCGAGTCAAGGGAACCGAGCAGATGCCAAATCCTTAGGATTGTATTTGTAGCTTTGTTGTGTAAAAGCTTGACATATTACTTAAATTTTGTATGATTTTGTGAAGATGATACAGTATCCAAGAGCTGCTAAGATTGTTGTTGTTGTGGATAATGGTACCTTGTGGATCTTAATGTTACTATTTAGATTTATTTTTTAAGTTATGACTAATATGCTTAGTAAAAGTGATGTTGAATATCTTATAATGATAATTTGCATGTCATAGAGTAAATTGAGATAATTTTCTCAATGACAAAATATAGAGAAGTAGAGTATTGAAGACATCAATTGAAACAACTTTTATTGAAAAGGAAAACAACAACAATAGCAGCAACAAAAATACAGTAGAGGCTACGGAGTGAGATTTAAGTCTATTTTGCGCTTCTTCTGACTGTCATGAGTAGACCAATCTAACTGATGCAATGTTGGATTAGACAGAGGAATAAAAGACTGTAATTGATCAATTAGTTGATCAACAGTTGGAGCTGAAATAAGAATCCGTCGTGCTAGAAGTGGGATGAATTGTGTTCCCGCTGCATAGTCAAGAAAAGATATCAACCCGTCGTAAAAACCATTAACATTTAACAAACCAATGGGTTTTTGGTGGATTTGTAATTGTGCCCATGAGACAATTTGAAAAATTTCCTCCAAGGTCCCGAAACCTCCTGGTAGAGCTATGAAAGCATTTGCATGCCCAAGCATTTGAGCCATTCGTTCGTGCATAGATGAGACTTGTAACTCATCCCCAACTGTTTTTCCTACAATATTTTCAATAGCTAGAGGTTTTGGAATGATACCCAAAACGCGACTACCATTATTGTGTGCTGTTTTTGCTACAGACCCCATTAACCCACGGTTACCTCCTCCATATACTAAATGTATATTTCGCTCAGCTAATACCTTACATGGATTTTCTGCAACTTTTGTAAACTCTTCAGTATTCCCAGGGTTAAATCCACAAAAGACACAAATTTTTGTGAATCGACGAGCTGAGGTTTCCTCCATTGTTATGCTCACCCTAATCTTTGAATATTTTTGAGTTTGTATAAGGATGCAAAAACAATGTATTTATAGAGAAACAAATTGATAATAGCTGTGGAGCATATATGTAAGTATGTTCAAGTATATACGTTTTTCTCAATTCTTGTGAGGTAAAAAGAAAATAATGAGTTTTACTTTATTATTCTATAAGGGACAATAGGCCGCAAAATTTTGAATAAATATTTGTTGATATGTAAGTGTAATAAAATTGTGTCGGAAGCGTGATGAGTTAGGTAAGATGATTAAGAAAAGTCAATAAATGCCTATTTTATGGATTTAGGGACTTTGCCGTTTTGGCACTAATGGCTGACAATGCATATATGACTTGAAGACTTTTAAAAGCTACCAACTAGACTTTGGACATGAGGCCAAATTAACTTTATTAATTATAAGAATTTTTGTGGTCTTAACATTGATTTTTGGCCGATAGATTAAAAGCAGACATAAAGAAAGATAAAGCACACTTGACATAAAGATAAAGTAGTAATCAGTCTCTCTTTGATGTGATAGAGCAACACGGATCTAGTTTCTGTGAAAATAGAAACAGCAATGTAGGTCAAAATGAGTCTCCTTGGTCGCTTTCATCTGTGTCGTATCCGTGAGAGAGGAACTTATGGAGTTGTTGTGCCCGTACATTGAATGAGGGCTCTGGCGGAGTGGAATGTGGGTCTACCATATCTTGATCTTCTCCAGGTGAGCTGGTCTGGATGAGGGATGTGCTGGCTTCCTCTTGGATTTGGGTGTCGGTTGGATAAGGTTGGGAGTCTTGAAAGAGGGATAAGTCAAGATTGGGTTGGTGTTGGTCAAGTTCTGTCGGGACAACTGGCTGAGATTGGGTAGGTTCTGTCGGGACAGTTAGCTGAGGCCATTGGTGAAGGTTATCCATTGCTTGTCTGTATCTGGCATAATAAGTCATGTTTGGGATATGGTGATGATGAGTAGAGTAATCTGTATTTCTGAGATGTGAAAGATGATATTTTTGTCTTTGTTGGAATTTGAGTATATTGGCAAAATTCAGGTCTTCTGTAAAGTCAGCTTCAACTTGTTCCCAAGGTGCAGCATCTTTTGGGGAGATCCAAATAGACGGAGGAATTATTTGATTTTCCTGAGCAAGAATTCTTTCAAGTTCTCTCTTTTGCTGAATTACTTCTTCAGGCCAGAGCTTAATTGATCCCTTTAGTGAAAGGGTAAATGTGAAGTAATCCTTAACAGTGGGGTAATAATGAATCTCGTGATCTGAAATAATCATACCCTTCCGTTGGAGAAGTAAGACTGACCAAAGATGTTGTCTGGGGACTGCAGCATTTGTGTTGTTTGCAATCATGTATTGAAATTTAGTTATCCACCATGTCTTTGGGTAAAACCATTGGAGAAAAATCAGGGCTGGATGATCTTCATCACATTTTTCTAATTTTTGGAGGGTTCTAAGTAATGGGAATTCTATGGCAATTGTATATAGATCCAACAGGTACCATAACAAGTAAAGGACAGGTTTGGACCATTGGGAAAATGGGAAAAAAGAGTGCAGGTGAAAGAAAGGGTATTCTAAGTTGAACAAAGGGCCACCAAGAACTGTGAGGCCGTGTTCTTGGACTGCTAAGATGGCGTAGTGTCTGATGAATTCTTTGGCACGGGAATGGAGTGTTCTGGTTTTGATTAGGTCTGGAAATTGTGGTGGAGAAAAAGGAACAGGAGGAGTTATGATAATGGGATTCATTATGAAGATGGTAAGAAGGTTGGTTTTATTTATTGCTAGAAAAGTGATTATGAGGTTTAGGCTATTTATAGAGTTTTATGCAAGAAAATCAATAATCGTTTTGTCCTTTCCTTTTACGTGGATGACGTTAAAGGAATAGTTAAAAGAATCATATTTGTCATCGCAGTAATTGTGCTAGTAGAATCTTTTCTATTTGAAATCGAGCATATTAGAAAAAGCAGACATGTAAATCTCAATGAGAAAATGATGTCCAATAAGGTGGACTATTTTTTTCTTTAAGAGTTAAAGTAAGAGATATAATGTTGAGATCTATAGTTTAAGAATCAGTTGAACTAAAGGTCTTTTTATTGAAGTTGATTTTTGATCGTTTAAGATAATGCTTTCAATATTCTGATTTGAATGACAACTTAGTTGCGTAGAAATACTACATTTTTTTTTAATGATATCAAGGTAGTGAATGATATTATGACGTATGAGTATATGTTGAAGGGATTAAAATTTTTAAAGGAGTTAAGAATTTTATGTAAGAGATTAGTATGGGTATTCTACATCTATGTTATTCTTTAATGAATGAAAGGTGAAGTGTATAGATACCCATTAAATATTGAACGAATGGAAAAAAAAAAAAGAATAAAAATATGTGTGTATAATTTTATAAGTCCATAATGTGTGTCATATGTTTATTTTATGGATATATGTTTCGTACTTCTCTCATATACTAAGTTATGAGCCAACTTAGAGATAATCTAACATATGAATGAGTATTTATTAGGATTTTGGACCACAATGAGCAAATCCTATATACAAGGAAGATTGCTTTGTAAATGTTTTATGAATAAACCATACAGTTGAAAAGGAAAATTGAGAATGAGAAGAAGAAATGAGATCTAAGTATCCTCATCTATGTGCTTAAGTTATGAATTTCGAGGACGAAATTCTTATAAGGAGGGGAGAATTGTAGTAACCAGTATCCATAACCGGTAAGAATATGTATATTTATATATATAAATATACGTATTTTATTTGTATGTTATATTGTTATTAGTAGTGTTTTTATAGGTTAAGGATATACTATTAGTATTGGGTTTAATTGCAAGACTTTAGATTTATTTTAGGGACCAAATTGTAATACTTTAAAAGTTTTGGGGGTAAATTCGTAAATACCAAAAATTAACCACTTAGTATAAAAATACACTTTTAAAAACCCTAATTCTCTCATTTTGGTCGAGCTACCCATTTTAAGAGAGAGAAGAGAGAAATAGAGGAGAGAGAAAGAGGAGAAGAAGAAGAAAAAGAAGAAGAAATTGGAATTTTAAATTTCAAGAGGTATATCATACGTATTTCTCAATTTATTGGTATTAATTAAGTTAATTCTTTTAAGTTTTGATTTCTGAAAATATGTATAATTGAGGATTTGTTGTGTATTTCGTAAGATCATATGAGAATTGATGATGATCTATAAGATAGTTTGATAAATCATGATGAATTGTGGAATTTCTGCTGGATAACCTCTTGATCTAGGAATTTTATAAATTGTTGTGATTCGATTCTGGTTTTTAATTTTGAGTAAATGAAATTAGACATGTTTAGGATCATCTGAGACTTTGAATCGACTGAAAATCTCGGAAATTGAATTTGTAGTGAATTTACCAAAATGACCCTGGAATTCTGGAAATTTCCTGTGTAAACAGTATGATACAGTGGAAAATAATTTTTGACCTGCTGAATGATCTTTAAAAATTACGAATTTGTGGAATATGATAATTTTATATGTCTAATATGATATACTCGGAATTGAGAATTTGGATCAATGTAGTTGAAGTGTTATGAATTTCTAAAGTGTATCAGCTCATTGTAGTATTTTATTAACATATTTTTAAAGTTATGAAATAAAATAGTTTTAAAATACTTTTGGCAGTTATTTGGAAGCCAAATATTTATCATGGACTGAGATATGTGTCAAGAGTAATTATGTGGTATTTTATAATTTTTGAGTTAGTATATGATTTTATAAAATTGGACGATTGAATACTGTTCAGTAAGTATCTTGATCCTGTCAGGTTTGTAGTTTGGATTCGATGGTGTGTATGGAATGGATTGTATAGGAATTTTGATATAATATTCATATATAAGAAGTATATATGAGTCAAGAATGATATATTCTGATTTCGGAGTAATTAGACATCATTTGATGTATTAGAAATTTTTGTTAAGTGTAAGTGGTTAGAATGACAGGTTTTGAGAAACCAAATATTTAGACCAATTTGATGTGATAAATGCATTGTGTATAATTTTGTAAGCTATTTAAAGTATTTTGTGTGAATTGTGAGGCTTATGAAAGGATTAATCTCCATTGATAGGTTAAGGAGATTTAAGTCTTGTATCTGAAAGTGTTAAGAGGTAAGTATACTAGACTTACTACTGGAATCACAATAAACATAATAATTGTTTTGTATGATTTTGTAAATGAGGTTAAGAATATGTTTATGATATGTCAAAGTATATTTTGATATGAAATGTGAATATATGTTTATGAATGTGAGCATTGACATTGAGCATGGACATACATGTGTTTTTGAAAGTGAGCTTTCCAAAATAAGATGCGTTTAACAAAGAAAGCTTTTGAAGTGTAATATGTCCATGAGAAATATTTTGTGATTTGAGGGTACTTGAACTCACTGTTAACTTAGTAGGCATTTTATGTGATTTGTGGAGCCTTTATGTGTGGCCTTTCCTTCGGGATTGGTATATGTTATGTGTTCCGTATGCAGGGAGGATCCTATTGGTACCTAAAGGAAGAGTGAGTCATCACATTCGTGTGGTGGCGTATTGGTGCATGTGAGAGGACTCACCGATGATCAGGGTGAGGGTTTGGCTTTTACCTTCGGGCATAAGCATTATATATATGTTATTCAAGACCTCACTTGTACTATTCCTCTCATACGGTATGTCACCTACGAGTGACATTTGGCTCATTATGTGATTTGTGATATGTAAGTCTTACTAAGTAGTAGTCGAGTAATGGTATTCCTATTATGTGTTTTGAAAGAATGTGTAAGCGCTTACATGATATGTGATTTGATAAGATTATGATTTTGATTGATCACAGCATATCATACATATGCATTGTGTACATATATGTATTTGTATTTGATATATGAAAAAACTAGTATGCTTACTGAGTTTTATACTCATTAGTTTATGGTGATTTCAGGTAAATAAGGTACATGTGTGCTTAGCGGATTTGGCAAGGCTTCTGCTGTTCCTTGGGTTCCCTAAGTTGCTAGGTTGTTGTGTGTTTCATTTGGGGACACGTGGGATAGGATATTTGGTTTGTCCCTATTGAATAAATACTTATGTATTATTTCATTGTGTGTGGATTGGATTTGGTTTAAGTTTTATAAAGTGTGGTTATTGGATGATTTTAAGTAAGAATTTGCAATTGATATATTCTGGGCTCCCGGTAACAAAGCTGCTACTGGTGACGTAGTAGAGTGTTAATCTCTGAGAAAACTCTGCGTATCTCCGGTTTAATAATTGTCCCAGTCATAATTCAATTGCTATAATTCTGAAAGAAATTAAAATGAATGTTTAAGTATTATTGAATGAATGTAAGTGATGTCGTGTGTCAGATCTTTTGGGTCTGGGGCGTGACAAATTGAGCCACCACTTCCTGTTTTTTCGAGTTCCATGAAAAAGGACCTGATCTAAAAGAGAAAACATACCCTGAGGTGCTTTTGGAATCTTCCATGCTTCCTACTCAATCACTATCAACATACCCCATTAACCATCCATTAGCTTTCTTCTCATACCATACCCCAAAATCTATTGTACCTTTGCATATCTCAACACTCTTTTAGCAGCTTTATAGTGAGCTTTACTTGGTGAGTGCATAAACCTTGACAGAAGACTAGCTGAGAACATAAGGTCAGGTCTAGTGGCAGTTAAATAAAGAAGACTTCCAATCAAGCTTCTGTAAGAGGTTGAATTTACATTGTCCTCACCATCCTCCAAACTCAGTTTCTCATTTTGAACAATTAGTGTTGCAACTGGTTTGACTTGTTCTAATTTAAACTTCTTAAGAATATCCCAGGCATACTTTCTCTAAGTGAGAAAAATGCCTCTTTTCATCTGATAAATTTCTATTCCTAAAAAGTAATTCATTAGCCCCAGGTCTGACATTTCAAATTCTTGCTGCATTTCCCTTTTAAAGTTCTCTAAAAGTTCAAAGTCACTTCCAGTTACTAGCATATCATCTACATATAGGGATAAGATCAACTTAGCACCATTTTCAAGATTTTTAACATACAATGTTGCTTCATTTTTGCTCCTTCTGAATCCTTGATGGATCAGATAGGAGTCAATTCTATCATACCAAGACCTAGGGGCCTGCTTCAATCCATAGAGAGCTTTTCTGAGCCTGTAAACTTTGTTTTCTTTTCCTGCCACTACAAAGCCTTGAGGTTGGTGCATATAAATTTCCTCTTCAAGAATGCCATTTAGAAAAGCAGACTTAATGTCTAAGTGAAACACCTTCCATCCTTGTTTGGCAGCAAAGGCCAATAGCATTCTAATGGTATCATGTTTTACTACTGGTGCAAATGTATCACCATAGTCTATCCCAGTCACTTGTGCATATCCCTTTACAACTAATCTAGCGTTATGCTTGAAAATGGAACCATCAAGGTTTAATTTGGTCCTATAAACCCACTTGACACCAATAACATTACTTCCTTTTGGCTTAGTGATCAGTTCCCAAGTATCATTCTTCTCTATCACCATGATTTCTTCCTTCATTGCCCTCTGCTATTCTTCATGTTTGCATGCTTCAAAGTAATCAATTGGTTCCGTAGTAGTAACATTACATTTTGCATAAACTTCAGATAAAGACTTAGTTTTGATCACAGCTGAGTCAAGGTCAGAATCATCATATTCTTCTTCATTTTCAGTAGAAGATACAGAAACTTCATTTTCTTGACTTGAGCCTGCAGAAGAAAGATTTTGCTTTACAACTGAGTTTCTTTCCCAATTCCAGAAGGACATTTCATCAACTTCCAAGTCCTTGCAAACCACAACCTTCTTGGTCTTCAGGCTGTAGACTCTATATCCTTTAGAACTTACTGCAAAACCTAGAAAAATACCCAACTCTGCCTTTTCATCAAGTTTACTTCTTTTAATGGCTGGAACATAGATATAACATACTGAACCAAATATTTTTAAATGCTTGACTGATGGTTTTGAACCAAACCAAGCCTCATAGGGTGTCATTCCCTTCACAGACCTTGTAATGAGCCTGTTTAATAGATAAATTGTTGTATTTAAAGCTTCAACCCAAAAATACTTAGGTAGATTTTTCTCAAAAATCATACACCTGGCCATTTCAGCAACAGTTCTATTTTTTCTTTCTGATACTCCATTTTGCTATGGAGTATAGGGTATTATAAACTGATGATTGATGCTTGCACTCTCACAGAAATTAACAAAATTTGCAGATTTGTACTCCTGGCCATTGTCTGATCTTAGAATTTTAATACTGCAACCACTTTGCTTTTCTACATAAGCTTTAAACTTCTTAAACACAAAGAAAACTTTAGATTTATTAGATAGAAAATAAACCTAAGTCATCCTTGTGAGATCATCAATGAATAGAAGAAAATACTTGCTTCCATTTAAAGATGTAATACTCATGGGACCGCAGATATCTGTATGTACTAGTTCTAGCTTATTGGCTGCCCTCCAAGCCTTGTTAATTGGAAAGGATTTTCTATGCATTTTACCTTTCTGACAACATTCACAGATACCATCACTCACATGAATATCAGACATATCTATCACCATATCACTATCTTTCATGATCTTTAAGGATCTCTGATTATAGTAACCAAATCTTTTATGCCACAACCAAGTTTCATCAGTTTTGGCACTATAAATTTGTTTCCTAGCCCAACTTAAATCCAATGGAAAGCAATCATTTTTCATTTCAGTATTAACTATTTCAAGGCCATGTGAGTCAAAACTAGTGCACAAATTATTCTTAAAATTCAGAGTGTATCCCTTCTTGATCATCTTGGTTACACTCAACAAATTTTGATCTAGACATGAAACATATAAGACATTAGAAAAAAATTCAGTACCTTACTTGGTTTGAATAACAACAGTACTTTTTCCCTCAGTCTGAACAAGATCTCTATTTCCCAATTTCACCTTGACTTTGTAGGTTCTGTCAAGAGAAGTAAACATACTGAAATTATTTGCCATGTGGCTTGTGCATCCACTATCAACAAGTCATATGTTTGTTCCATGTAGTTGAATGGTGTTAGAGACCATAAACAAATGTTCTTCAGGTTGTGAGAGGTCTTCAACTTGATTTGCTTGCTGTGCAGGTTGGTTTTCTCTTTGCTGCATTTTCAATTTACAAAACTTTTCAATATGCCCATGTTTTTTGCAGAATCTACACTGATACTGAGTTTTTCCCTTGTATCAATAGTCTTTTTCAGAGTGGTTAGTTCTTTTATAGGTTCCACAAGGTAGGAACTTACCCCTCGTTTGAACCTCATTTGAACTCTCTGCTGAAGTTTTGCCTTTGTTCAACCGGTCACTAGTTGATTTCTTTCCATCTTTTCCTCTATTCTTCTTTCCTTTGTGTTTTACTGCAAAGGCTCCTTCAATGTTTTCTTCTGACCTGAGAGTGGACCTCTGCTCTTGTGCTTGCAGTTTGCTTACAAGTTCAGCTATTGTTAGAGTTTTTAGATCACAAGATTCTTCTATTGCTGATATTTTAGATTCAAACCTTTAAGGTAAGTTAACCATAATTTTATCTACTACTTTTGAATCCTCAAATGTCTCACCAAAAAGCCTGATTTGGTTCACAAGCTGTATAATCTTAGAGGAATACTCCTTTACTGTATTACCATATCTCATCCTCAGTATTTCAAACTCTCTATTGAGAGTTAGAATTTTGACTGTCTTCACTCTGGATCTACCTTCAAATTCTTCCTTCAGCTTATCCTGTGCTTGTTTTGGTGATTCAAATGCCATAATTCTAGTGAACATAGCATCAGATACCGCTGAGTGTATACAAGTAAGTGCCCTGGGTTTCTTTGCCAAGTCTTCTTCATGTTTCTTAATCTGAGCTAAAGTTGGATTTTATGGTAGTGGTGCAAATTCGACTTCATTTTCTCAATAACATCCTATAAACACATGGCTTTCAAGTATGATCTCATCTTGATAGCCAAAATCTGATAATTTTCTTCAGTAAAGAGAGGAGGAGCAGGAGTTGAAAAATTGTTTGATGCCATTTGAGCACAAAAATAGACTCACATGTGTTTGAAACTCACGAGTGTTTACTCTTACAGCCACTCAAAAAACAGTACCCACAGCCCCTTAAGAATTATGCTCTGATACCACTGTAGAGAAATGGAAAAGAAATAAAAAATAATCTGTAGAGAAGCTTGTAAAGCTAAAAATTTAGAGCATAACTCACTGTCATTCTTTTATTCAAGAAATTGAAATAAATACAGAAGAAAAATAAATCTCAAGAGAGATTTTTGCATAATTATCTCAACTACTTGATAATTTAAATATTTGAATACTTAACTTCCTAGAGTTTAGGAATTATTTAACTTGACTAAGTAAACATAACTAACATTATGAATTTTGAAAATCAAAATTCAAAAACTTAAACTATGTAGCATCTTTACAGAAAAAAGTCTCATAGATTCAACAACATTCTTGATGGTGAAATTTCCATAGAATCTGTTTGTACCCAAAATTGATAATCCTACATGCGCAAGAAACGTCAAGTGCTGAGAATTAAATTTCCAATCTGCAAGATTTCAGGGTTGATCAATTTGAATTAGCACATACTTTGCTTTCTATTTGCCATGCTTCTTCAGTTCTTGCGGATGATAGACCCACAAAAGCGTATTTAGTTGGAAACAAATCTGGTTTGGAACATTTAATGTGAATTAGAAACTATAATTTCGAGAAAAAAAAATGCCATGAAACGAGTAGTCATATATAGAAATTGAGTGGAAAAGAACAATCTCTACTTGGGGTTGAAAATTACTATCTGTCTTGGATAAACAATCTTCTTGTAGCTGAAACTCGTTCTTTAGCAGTATGGTAATAAGGTGATTATACAAAATCATATGGCCATGCAGCCTCTTCAAGCAATCTTTAGGATTAACCCTGCATGAAAAAATAAACTAAGAGCTCATAGATGACTATAAGGAAATTGTTAGGGAAATCAGGCTACGTTCTTAGATCTGATATCAATTAAGTATCAATTTCAGCCTTAGTTCTAATATTAATTTTTGAGATTTTTACTCGTCTTAATATTTGCATGATTGATATTTAGTACCTTAAAATCCTAAACGTTTTGCGATAGACTTCGTTCATAAATAAAACAAGAATAGAAAAGAATTAAACACATAATATAAATAAACAATCACACATAAAGAATAAGATATTTACATAGTTCAACAACAAATACTTACATTCACGATGGTTCTTATAAATCTTAATTCTTGTTGGAACGCATTGTAGGAGTTTGAAAAATGACTTTAAGATACAATTTTATTCAAATAAAAAAAAATTTCGCAAGTTGATGCCTAGTGTCACGCCCCAAGTGTTCTCAAGCATTTCTTCGAACACTTGGTGCGCTACAAAGCCTCCTAGAGGCTATATGGGCTATTGGAATGGATCGCGGGCCGGAGCTTTTAGAAGACCCGCAGACATGGGTGAAGAACCGGGCCAAGCCCATGACTTATTAGAGTAGTTCACCTTAATTAGAATTCTATAAAAGGTAGAATGACATCTAGGAATATTCTAGAGCATACTTATCCATCTTGTATGTACACCGTTAGATCGTTTAGATCTCAGCCATTGATTGTATAGGACTGCTACTATAAAAGGGGGAGACCCTCACTTGTATTTTTCATCTCATAGCTTTGTTTTCTCTTCAGCAATATAAGAGAGTATTCGTGTAAACACTTGGTATGCCTTTCTTTCTTCTCTTTGTGTGGTTTTCTTGGCTGCTTAGTGTTTACGCTCAAAATATAACCACTTGGTATGCCTTTCTTTCTTTTCTTTGTGTGATTTTCTTGGCTGCTTAGTGTTTATGCTCAAAATATAACGCGGTTATCGCAATATAGATTGAGGTGTCGATCCCACGAGGAAGCTCTTGGAAAAATAGGTTGATAAAGTAAAATATTAAAGCAGTAGCAAATGATAAAATTAATTGATTTAAGTGGATGAAATAGGATTGTCTATGATTTGAAGGAAATGTCTTATGATAATTCAAACAAGGCTTCGAGAATCACAATTATGCTTTATAAATCTACTCTAAACTTTGATTCAATGCTTATAACTCAATTGAAAGTTTCACATCCCAAATAATCAATCGGAAGATAGGAAAATATAGCACATTTGATAACACATGTATTTGACGTAATTAAACTCTTTGCAAGCATTAACATACATCATGTTCATTTATACAAGCTATCTAAGATCGACAATATATCACTTTGACAATATTGCAGTAAAAGATCAACTTGAATATTAAACATTTATTGCCCTTATATGTTATCCAAGATCGACAATATATCAATTTGATAATACTACAGTAAAAGATTAACATATAAAACAATGTCACCAGTAACAATTATAGTTCACTAAGAATCACATAAGAAAAGCATGACTGAACTTATATGAGATATGAGAATTATAATCTCTGGATTATAGAAAATAGAATAGATAAGAGTTTAATCAAAACCAAACTTACAACATTTGTAGCTCTTGACACCGAATCAAAGTATAGAAGTAGATTTATTACACATAAGTTCATCTCTTAGTCTTGCCAAGAACTCTAGCCTAAATTACAATACATGTTAATGAAAAGAAAATAAGAGAGAGTTATCTAATATTAAAAACGTCCTAAGAGTCTCCTTATATAGGCAATGAATGGACATATGTCATGGATGACATCAATCTTCAATAATTTTAAGCCAATAACTCGTTTATACACTTGCAGCACATTTTTGATAATGTAAATGACTAATTTAGCTTCTGCAGCCGACATGAAAGTTGTATAATTTTGACTCTTCTTTCCATAGGCACCAATTTCATGCAAATTAGATGAGTATCCAACGAGATATGAGAAAAATTCCAAGGATACATCAGAATTCGGTCAACAACCATTTTACCCACTTGCAATGCGATTTGGTCCATGATAACGGCTGATTTGGACTTTATCATCAACATACGAGTTGTTGATAGTTAAGTTATCATCACAGCTTCAATAATTATACCAATTGAGTACGTATTTTGTGAGATACGGTCCAAATACATGAGTTGGGTCAAGCTGGGCAGGAGTTGTAGCCCGATTCTATTGTATCTCAATCTTTGGCCCATAACATGTTGGATTTGGCTTTTCCACTATTCTTCAAATTTGTGTAAGATTGAGTCATGTTGCACCAGGTTCAAGAATTTCTTCATTTCGATTTCTACATTGAGAGTTATGTCCATTTTACCTAAACCTATCCAAATAACATTCATTAATTATAATTTAAGGAGAATACTTTATTTCAAACTAAAATAGAAGAAAATGCTAAAATTAGTGACATTAAATGGTGACTGAATCTCTTAATAAATATGCATTTTCATGTGTTCATCACTTAGCACGCAACGCATCTAAGGCCGCACGGTTCGAAAACAATCCGTGACACTAGGCACTAAAATCTGGTGTCGAGGTACTGCTGCTGCCTAGGTCTTGGTGCCTATGCATCGCTACGACATGGCCTTGGCTCCTCTTGTACTTTAAGCCCTTCTTTGCTTCTGACTTTTAGTTTTTGATTCTTTCTCATTTATTTAATACGTATTAATTTTCGTGTTGACTCTTCAATAGTCTCTAAATCAAAATTAAATTCAAATTTGATTTTAAATTACCAAAATTCAATAAAATGTTTGGTTAATTTTCATAAGTTGAGAGAGACAGGAATTTTACCTTCTTTTTTGCATCTATCCACAGGTTGCATGGATTTGATAATTGAATTAATATAAACAAAGACAGGGCCAAACACCTTTCTCCATGCCGCTCCTAGGAAATGAGCTAGAATATCATCCCCAGTATGATGTTTCCGTACCACCAAAAGTCCATTGAATCCTCACCAGTGCCTCATGAAGTATAAACAAAACTTTGACTTAAACTTAATATTTCTGAAAAAAAAAAAATTGAATCATGATATGTATATGTTGGTGTATGTGATGATCATGGAGGATCATCGCTAAAGATTAATTAACTGAGTCAAAATGTGATATGTATAACTTCCAGCCAGGCAGGTTGGACTAGTATAAACTGTGAGATTTTGCTTAGTAGGACCTCCATTTCGAAACTCATGGCTAAGAAAGATGACCCAGAACCCAATAATGGGGCCAGCACTAATCCATCCATGGACTCCACCATCTTTATCGTCCATTGAGTACTGGTATTTATCATCAACCTGCAATCAATCAAGCACAAGATGTCCAATTAGGTCCTTGTTTTTCTGTTTTGAGCAGTTCAAATTTCAGGTTTCACGTGCCTATTTGACAAATAGACTTCACAAAATGATGTAATTTACCCATCTCCCCTTTGAGATCAGGATTTATGGTATTTACTAACAAAACTGACTCAGGAACAATTATCTGCTTGCCTCTGCCTGAAGTAAATCCTCTGGCATTGGCATTATTCTTTGCTTTTCATCTGTGATTGCCATGTAGTGGAACCTGCTCCCAGCATTAAGTCATGTAAATATAAAAGATCAAAACTTATCAGTACAGATTGCTAAATGGATAGTGAATTGATTAATTTACTTATCTCGCCGAAACTTAAATACTATTCTTGTTTGTGCTAGATCAAAGGCTTGGCATCCTTGAGGACGCTCATATATTGAGTAGCAGTGGAAGCCTGATACACCGGTCCTTAATACATACCTAAAGAATAAAAATATCAGTTCAAAATTTGCAAAGAGTTTGGATATCTATGTTAATAAAGCAACATGGTACAATTTTATAACCTGATGTCAATAATGAGTGGCAATTTGAGGCTTTGATCATCGGTTGATGGATCATAAGAGCTCTTGAATGAAACCTCTAAACGGTCATTGCTCATATGAATTACACTATACCCAGCTCCCTTGAGTCTGTATTAATACAGAAACAAGCAGGCCTTCAATTCATTGTAAATTCATCATGGTTTTGTTTTTCTTACTAATTTTGAAGTAAATTAAAATATCAAAATGAAGCTTAGTGAAAGCACACAGTTGGCATCTGTCCTGGCCCCTTGGCAAGTTCCAATTGATGTCCCAACATCTACTTGTTAAATACAAACAACAATAATACAAATGTAAATTTGAATTAGCAACTTGAGAACCTCTACTTCTTAAAACAAGCACACAATTATTTGACAACATTTTGGAAAGTTGCCCTCTACTAGATTCACTTGACCTGAGATATAAAATGTTGTCCATTCCTCCATACTTCCAATTAAATACCTTGACGTTTCGAAATTGTCAGTCTCACCAAACCATTGTCGAGAATGACCTAAATGAACATCAAATGAGATACATGAAAGTGATCAATAAAGGAAAGGATAGAGAGAGATTGAGGGTCTGAAGCCATATGCAATAGACTCAGATAGGATCCTTGGTTGATCAACTTCACTTTCTGCTTTGCCACAACAAGAATAATAGTATGTGTCTTCTCTATTCTTTCTCAATTAGATTAACATAAGAGGATCAATCTATATTCTTCAAGAATGAAATTATCATATGCTTCCTCTTGTGGTTATTAGATCTGTGTGTCTTGTTATTTATAGATGCATTTCTTGTTAATATCAACCCACGAAAGTCTTATATTAACATATCTCTATTTGCTTAGCGTTATTAATGAACGTTAGCTGTTAATTGGACCAACTTTTTTTGCCTTTTTAAAATTTTCCTTGATAATATATGGCTTAATTTCTGTGCCGACTTAAAGGGATGAGTTCTAATCTCTTGCAATCACAAGTCGCAAGGGAACCGAAGGACTTGATTGGTAATTTGGTTAGTTTTAAAAGTTGCTACAGAATTTATTTTGGAAAATTTATTCTAATTGATTTGAACAGATAGCTCTATGTTGTTCACATACATATAAAAGTCATACGATCATTAGAAGTCTAGCTCTTAATAATCTAATTGATCTTAAAACTCTAATTATCAGCCACCATGGATGGTCATCGAAGAGATAAATATAAATAAGCAGTAGATATGTTATAAAGTTGAGTAATAAATAATTGCCTGATACAAAACAATTCTTCCACCCATATAAAACAAACAAAACTATGATCTTAAACAACCCTCCATATGTCATTATTCGTGGCAAACGTTATGGGTTTCTGACACGTGTCCTACAAGCTTTTGGAAACCCTAATTCTGACAGACATATTGTTTCCTAAGTAATCGTTGTGCCAAATAAATAAATGAAATTATAAAAAACAGTCATTATCGGGAATCATCACAAACAAATTCTGTTAAATGTTGCCTATTTTAATAGGAAACTTTCTCTTAAAATACTACTCATCTTCAAATTTGGGAAACGAAGACTCTCTCATTTATTAAACTTCTTGTAATATATTAATATACATAAATGAAACAGCACCATATTTTTACTTGCATCTCAAGTATTCATTTGGATCTACGATCTTCTTCTTCTTTGTTTCGCCCTATGGAGAAAACCACTACTCGTTCCCTGCCGCCTTCATGGCTCCCTAAGTCAAAGAAAAAACCCAACGGCACAGGCCGCAAGAAGATTGAGATCAAGAAAATACAGAAGCATTCGAGCCGTAAAGTGGCTTTCTCCAAGCGCCGCAAGGGCCTGTTCAAAAAAGCAGGCGAAATCTGCCGGTTATGCGCCTCGGAGATTGCTATCATCGTGATCTCACCCAAAGGCAGGCTTTACACTTTCGGCCATCCCTCCCCGGATCGTGTTATCGACAAGTTTTTGAGCGAAAATAATGATGACAAGGACCGTGTTATGGAGTTGACAATGGAGGATAAATCTTTGGACTTGTATGAAGATGAAGATGGAGGTGAAGGGTTTTGGTGGGAAAAGTCGATAGAGGATTTGAATTCGGAAGAGCTTGAGAGATACAAATATTCATTGGAAGAGTTGAGGTACAATATTGTCATGAAAATGGAGGAGATAGTGATGCGCAGGAATTGTGAGAGGGACTTTTTGGGTTTAAAAGAGATAAAGGTATAATTTAGTGTATTTATATGTAAATTAATATGAACATGCAAAGACTCTTTATAGTCATATTTTTTTTGTTAATTTAATTATTTTTCTACTGTTTTCAGAAAAATAGTTCTGCAGGTTTAAGTTTATGTTCAGGGTCGATTCTCTTTTCACTCACTTATTATGAAGAATGGTTAACTAACAACCACAATATGTATGTTAAAATTTTGGATTTAAATTTTTGTTCCCTTTAGTAATTTATGTATGTTAACTGAAATGATCTGTCCCGTAGATTTTTATAAATTTGAAGACGAATTTTTTATCATTTTGTAATTTTTTTTATAAATTTTAGGATGAATTTTGATTATTATTCTGTGAATAATTTAAGAACACTCTTTATATTAAGAATTCTATTAAAATTTTGACCGAATTTTTCTTATTTTATAGAAATTTTCAAATTTACAATTTAAAAAATAACACTTTTATAAACACAATATTATTAACTATACTTTCAAATTTCTCATATCTCATCCGCAATTCATCACATCAACATCAAATAAAAATTAATACACTTATAACTCATGCGTCAACATATTCTCAACATATTATAAGTATTTAAGATAGAGCTAACAAGCTCATGGCATCAAAACTCAAAAATATAAATAACATAATACAAATTCACTATCTACAAACTAAACATGCTAAATTCTTATAGGCGCAAAAAGAAAAAGAGAGTTCATATATCCTATATGGCTCACAAAAGACATAAAGTACCACCACGTGAGCCACCCTAACTAGGTGCTGAGCTGAAGACATTTATTGTCTCTTGAGATGAGAAAAAATGAGAGGGAGGGGGGGGGGGGGGGGGTGAGTTTTTACAAAACTCAGTGAGTGGAATAATTTCAAAATAAAATAAAAAAAATGATAATAATAATAATAACAATAACAATAATAATAATAAACCTTTAAACTATAAATATCAATCTTAACATAAATTATGTAAATAATTTAAAATATTATAAGAATCATCAAATCTCATTTTAGTCATGCTACAAATGAAAGTTCTACAAGATATAATATAATATTATAAATAATTTTCATAAATTGAATCACATGCAATTATATGTCATGGGATATAAATATTTAAGTATTAAATTTTTTTTTTAAACATTATACTAAACTAGTACTCGAGGGGAAATCTCATAGTATCCGAAATATCCCTCGAACAGAACGTTGGGCGTACTTATCTATATATCATCTCAAATCTTCATTTTACGCATACGCAGAGCAAACTGGCTGCCAAAGAGCAAAGTGCCCATACACACGGCCCAAAACTCATGTGTGTGTATAAACGGGTCTCAAAGACCTAAATCTCATATCTCTAACTAATGGGGGAGGATATTGCCTAGTGATTTAAAAACTACTTCTATTTTTACAATTACAAACTCATTGAATCTCATCTCATCTCATGCCTTATACTTAAACAAATAAATTATTTAAACATATTTCTATCAATATAACAATTTATAACATTACTTATAAATGTTTGAGGAGTCAAATTATAATATAAATGTATTTTTTATAACGTTAAATAAATATTTAATTTAAATATATTCAAGAATTTAAATTAATAAGGTAAAATAAATAATTTAACTAAAAATTAAGTACTCATAATCTTTCATATACTTTATAAAATGATGCGTAATAAACAAAATCTTTAATATGAAAAATAAACTATATATTTATATAATATAAATTTCACTCATAAAAAGTGATGATGTTTATCGAAAATATGTTGTCGGGATACGTCACGCTCAGGAACCCTCCTAAATTAGATAAAGTGTACTATTATTCATTGATAAGAAAATTAATATCCAAATTGACGATTCTAAACAGAATCTATTACATAAAACGATAACATAACGAGTTATACACTTACCAACTCTTTGGATCGATGTGAAGTTTGCGGTATGGGGTCCAACTCGTTCCGTAAATTTTCTACAAGTCGTAAAATGAAAAAAAATAATAATTTAAGCCACTAATTTAATAAATTTCGAAATTACCTCTAAGATTAAGGGTTAGGGTTTTTCCTAAAACTTATTTCTCAATATCATAAAATTCTACTCTCCAACATATATATATATATATATCAATAAAAAACTTTAAATTAAAATGATAATCATGCTCCTATACGTTTGGATGCTCTTTCTTACACTAGCTTTCTTTTTTTAAAATCTTAAATGTCTAATTCTCTTTCTAAAAAGAATAATTCTAACACTTAATAATTCTTAATTTATGCTTTAAACTTTACCCACAACTTAATAATTTAAAATCATACTCAAAACAACAAAACAATAAAGAAAATTGAAAGGAAAGGCAAAACACAAGGCTGCTCCTCTCTCTTTTTCTCTTTTTTTTTTTTCTTTCTAATAAGACTTAAATGTCTAAATGCAAGAGATAAAAATATAGTTTATGGACTTTTAAACTCTTTGGGCCCAAAAGAAATAATACAGTCCATTACATTAACAATGTGAATATCGAGTAAATTTTGAATTTAATTTTTTTTTTCATTATAGAAGTAATTTTTAATTTTGATAATATTTCTATTTTTTTTAGATTACTTATTGCATTTGTGATTTTTTTTCAAAAGTACATTTCACTCAAACTACACTATTGGTATCATCATATACAAAAAAAAAAATTGAAAATAATGCGTGCATTTTTTAGTTACAATCCACCAAAATTACTTTATTGATACTTTATTGAGATTATCAGAGCAACACATACAACTTATTTGAATTACAGCTACAATATCGAGATTATTATATTATATAATAGGAATTTTTTTTTGAAAATAACATATGCATACGTGTATTTTTAAGTACACTTTACCTGAATTATACTATTGAGATTATCGAAAATAACACATTCTACCCGGACTAAACTAGAAGGTTCGAACTAAATTGAAGGCTCTCACAAGATGGGAGAAATAAATCAACCATCTTGACATTTACTAGAGCTAGAACTCGATGCCCCTCAAATGCGATAATATTTATATTTTTAATATTATTTTTTAATTTTGATTGATAATATTTTTATATTTTATAAAATATTGGAGGAAACTCAAATATGATGGGCAAGCCCTCAAATGCGATAATATTTCTATTTTTAATATTATTCTTTTAATTTTAATTGATAATATTTATATTTTATGAAATATTGGAGGAAACTTAAATATGTTCGGCAGTCTATATGTTACCAAAAAAAAAAAAGTGTTGATATATATTAGATTTATCAAAATTTTGGAATAATGAAAGTGTTTATTACTCAAATCCATTATATAACTCATTTTTCAAGGATATTTCCTTTGCTAACGGGTTTTTCCTCGTCAAAATGATCAAGAGGTAAGGTTTTCATCATGAAGTAAAGTTAAATGATCAGAGGTAAGGTTTTGTAGGGATAAAGTTAAATGATGTAAATCTTTTCTATTGTATTTATATTTGTGTAGTCTCCCAAAAACAAGGACTTTTAAGCTGACAATGATGAAAAAGACATGTCTTGCAATGATGAAATAGAGACATATCTTGCAATGATAATGGATGTCTTGCCATGATAATGGAGTAGAAATTTGGAGATCCATGAAAAAAAGAAAGTTTTTGGTTGGTGGATACAATCTGATAAGAACCAAGATAAGTTAAAATTTTAATTTAATTATTCAGTTTAAATTAATTTATTTTAATTTAATTATTTAATTTAAATTAATTTATATTTTTTAAAATAAATTTATATTTTAATATTTAACTTCTTAAATCCAATTAAATTTATTTTAGGTTTATCTCTTTTCTTTTTAACTTATTATAAATTCTCTATATACTTAACATTCATTAATTAAAATACAATACAATATTTTTTAAAATTTATTTTACATGATATTAGAACCTTTTATAAATTTTTTTTTTGCAACCGTCGCGTAATGGTCAAGCAAAATCGTATGCACAGTCAAACAAGAGCTGCTGTAGCCAAAACAAGTTAATGATTAATTCTTTATTTTTTGTTCTCATTTTTCTTTTAAATTTTAAGCACTAACTAATTTTTTAATACCATATTTAATTTTTCTTCCATTAATGTGTTTTCTTCCTTCTTGTGAACTATGTGTTGAATATTAATTGCGAACATTATTTATAAATAGTAACTGTAGTTTTGGCCAGCTATTATTCTTACTTTTCCCTCCTCAATGTTGGATATTACAAATAATCTTTTTAATTTTAAGAATTTCACCATTTTTATTCTCAAATGAGTTTTTATTTTCTATTTTCTTTTAAAAGTTTTCCCTTTCATTCTATAAAATAAAAAAAAAAGGGTTTCTTTTCATTTCTAATACTTTCTTCTTTTTCTAGTTTTAAAATTCTTCAAGCTCAACAATATAAGCTAGTTTTTGCTTTCTTTTCCATCTTTAATTTTTTTTCTCTATATCTCTCTCCTTCTTTGATTGTTCTTTTTGCTTTTGATACTCCTTCATATAAAGGAGAATCACTGATAATACAAAATTTATGTTTATTCTTTTTACAGTTTAACAGCAGTTGCGTGCTCTTATCCAGTAGCAATGCTTCACCATCGTAGCAACACTGTCACCCTAACTGTTGCAACATCCTTTTATCGTGTCACTGCTCTCTCTAGCCACCATGTCATCAACTTCTTTTAGCAAGATGCCCTTTTCGCACACCCAATTTCTACTCTTAAAGTACAATATTGGACTCACATACTATAACTCAATCTTTTGAAATCATGATAAGAAATCAAGACAAATAAAGATCACTATTTAGTTATTTAGTTTAAATTGACTTATTCTAATTTATATATTTAATTTTGAAAGTTCAAAATCTAGAACTTTTCAAAAATTACCTTTTAGCCCTTTGAATGTATAGAGTATTATTGACCAAGAACACCGTCCTCTTGTAAAAAAAAAAACACTTCAATACTCAAGTTAGTATTTGATCAATCATAAACATGCAGTGTGCAGGCATGTTTCAAGTAAAAGGATATTGATGCTTTGTGTGATTTTTGAATTAATCTTTAAATGGGTATTCAATGAATGAATCATGAATTAATTGAATAATCTCTATTGAATATTCTATCTTTGAATGAATAAGTCATGAATGAATATAAGTCCAGGTAGCATGGTCATTTATGGTGCATAGAATCTAATTCATATTGAATTATTAATGCATCAATCCAAATCAAAGTATGGCTCTATTAATTCTTAGTTAATAGAAATAATAATTTAATTCAACCAAGGGAGAAAGATTTAGTGTAATTGCACCACTTGTGAGAAATCTTTTTCCACATAGAATACTAATTAAATAATTAAGCAATAAAATAATTAATATCTTACTAGAATTTGTGTTATGAGCTTTGGCTATATACGAGTTAGTTGGGCCTATAAATATTGCAACCAACAGATGCCCATTCATAAGTGAAGGAGTGGAATTGCTCTAGATGAATTCTTCCATTTTTCAACCAATGAGCATCTTTATGTATTATACTTCCATGTATGCAACATGACAATCATGTAAAGATGAGAGAGAATATTGTAAGTCATGCATCCTGTAATGTCCTTCAGTATATATATGATACAAATGTAAAAAATTAAGCAAGTATCATATTTAGAAAATATGGTAATTAGAATGTGATATCTAAATAATCAAATATAAATTTAAGTGATACTTCTTGAATATATTGGTCTTGTCTATCGAATGTGTCCATAGAAGTTCCTTGTTGAATACCTCATAGATCCATAAAATGGCTTTTTTGAATTTTGTAATTTCTTAGAATATACTAGTCAATGTGCAACAAATTTTTTGACAAGTGTCGTTTTCCAAAAAATATTAGCTTGAAAGTGATAATTGAGTAAATGATAGATGTGATTCTGAATCGTACTTCTAAAGAGTATTGTTCATGTACTTGGAAGTAATTCTAATAGTGTGCTTCTCGTAAAAAAGTAATTGCTTTCAATCATGGAAGTGTTTTTATAATATCGTACTTTTTATGAAGGTTTTTGCTTCTGTTTTAAGAGAAATTGATATGACGCTTCCTGGTGAGGGTGTGAAGTCCTTCTAGGGAAGTATTTTGGAAAAGATGAATGAGGATTGCTTTTCTTCATCTCTTTGTAATGATGGTAATGATTGCTTTTGACCGTATCTTCGTAACAATAGTAGGGAATGCTTTTGTCCGTCTCATTATAATGTAATGTGGATGCTTTTTCCTATTACCATAATCCAGAAGTGTGGATGCTTTTTTTTTGTCACCATAATTTGGGTGTATGGATTTTTTTACCTGTTACCATAATCTGGGAATGTGGATGCTTTTGCTCGTTACCACAATCTTGAGTGTGCGGATGCTTTTGCCCGTTATCATAATCTAAGAGTTATTTCCCAAGTTTAGGCACGATAGTCTTCACATGAGAAGCTGTGACGTGCTTGTAGTTTGAAAATAGAAACTATTTAGCCTTGAAAATATATGAAAATTAGGTTCCATGTCCATGTGTGTAGGTTTCCTAGTTTCTAAGTATATGACAATTCTTTAAAAGTTTCCAAAATACGATGAATACCTGAGAAAAAAATTCTAAACAATGCAAAATTAAATAAATTAATCGAGAATGAGTAAATCAAAAAATAAAAAAGGTGACTTTTTTTCTTATTTCCTGATTTGTAGGAAATAGATGAAATGTCTATTTCTTTTGGTTCCTTATCTCAGTTTGAAAGTGGCTATCAATTGATTCTGTATCCCAATTAACTCTATATCTAGTTCATCTGTGGCGATGAACTCGTTTGCTGATGAATTTGTAGTAATTGATCGAATTTTGATTGATCTCTTAGAGGACTTATGCTTCCTCGATGTGGACGAGGAGGTCCACAAATTTGTGAAAGGCCAATCTCTGCTAGAGGGCCTTTCTGTAAGATTCTAATTTTTTTATCAAATTGGTAATTTCAAGAAATATAAGGGGCTGAATGATAAAGTATGCTTTTAGGTCCTTTGTGAAAAATTGTGAAAGTATTCTAGTCTGATTTAAATGTTACAAAAATTGAGGGGGTTGATTGATAAATATCCTAATAGGGGTCCCTTGGCAAAATATCAAAAATAGTGTGGTTAGATATGAATTATTTGATACTAAGAGGGGCTTTTCACGATATTGTCTTATAAAAGCCCTAATTGTTGTTTTTTTTTCTTTTCTTCACCTGTTTTAGCTAGTTGTCGTCTCGCGGCTGACCATTACAAGGAAGCTAGTGGCTGCTGTGGTAGGTGTCATCCGTAAGGAGGTTGTTGATAACAGCGGCCGAAGTGAAGACGAGGGTGTCAACTGTGAGGCTTTGATTCGGGGATTTGGGGATTCTTTCGCAAAAAAAAAAAATACTTCGATGTTAAAATCAATGTTTGATCAATTATAAATGTGCGGTGTGTGAATGTAATTCAAGCAAAAGAGGATATTGATGCCCGTGTGATTTTTAAATCAATTTTTGAATAAGTATTCATTCAACAAATGAATCATGAATCTATTGAATTTTTTTGAATGAATAAGTCATGAATGAATATAAACTTAGGTAGCATGTTTATTTATAATGCATAGAATTCTAATTCATGTTAGAATTATGAATGCATGAATTCAAATCAAGTATGGTTCTATTAATCTTTAGTTATAAAAATCATAATTCAATTCAATTAAGGGAGAAGGATTTAAGTTAAATTTCACCACTTGTGAGAAATTATTTTTTATATAAAATACTAATTAAATAATTAAACAATAAATAATTAATATCTTATTAGGATCTGTGTTATAGGCTTGGGCTATATGTGAGCTGGTCGGCCCTTAAATAATGAGACCAACAAGTTTAAATTAATTTATTCTAATTTAGTTATTATATTTAATTTAATTTATTTTACTTTTTATATAAATTTATATCCTAATAGTATTTGATTTTTTAAGTCATATTAGATTTATTTATCTTTTAGATTTATCTCTCTTCTTTTTTTTTACTTATTGTAAATTTTATATATATACTCAAACATTCACCAATGAAAAATAATTTAATATTTTTTCTTCTCTTATTTTTGCACAATCCAAAAGGGATTTAAATTTAGAAGAGCTTCAGAGCAGAGATATAATCTGTTTTATTGGGTACAGTCTAAATGGGATTTAAATTCTAAAGATTTGGAAGATATAATCTGTTTTTGGTGGGTACAATCCAGATGAGTTTTAAATTCGGAAGAGTTTCAGAGCTGAGAGATATAATCTTCTTTAAAAGAGTTTATGAGATACAATATTTGCATGTGTTGGGTTTATGAGTGTAAGATATGTGTATTTATAAATGTAATCACGTTTCAATTAGCTTATTATCATATATTAATTATTTTCATATATTTTCAATACAACATTTGAGGTTCAAGTCTCTTTTTAACCATTTTTTTAGTCTTATTCTATTCACTCATTTATTATGAAGAATGGTTAAATAATAATGAACAATGTGTTATGTTAACTTTGTGAGTGAGAATCTCATAGTGAATGTTTGGAATTTATACTTTTTTTATAAAAAAAAAAATAAGGAATCAATTTTTATTCAACCATTTTTCACAGGAGTTTCTTTACATTTTCACTTTTTCATAACAAAACATGGGATATTGGAAGAAATTTATCCATAGGTTTTTAACATATAAATTATTTTATATGTTTTCAAACTATTTTTATAATTTTATTCCATTTACAAAAAGTTTTTAACTCCCGCAAAGATATCAAAGATAATTATAAATAAAAGTGAAATATGAAATTAAAATAGGTGGTTTCATGTGAAGGATAATAAAATAAAATACAACAATTTATATAGAATACTGCTTTTAAATTTTTTTAAATAAAACTACGTTTAAACAAATAATTTAAAATTTTATGAAATTTTGGTTAAGAATTTAAAATATACTTGAACCAAAAACAAGAATGTCAATATTTTCATTTGTCAACTAAATAGATAAAGAGAGTAGCTAAAGTTTTATGACTTATTAAGGTCTGAATGTATGGTTATGGAAATTATTGATTTTGCTTTCTATATATATTCTTATAAGGAAAAATAACTTATTTTATATATATATATATATATTTATTTATTTTATTTTATAAAACTCCATTTATCTCTCGCTACATTTTTTTTACTGGTGTCGTTTATATGAATTTGTCATGTATAAAAATTAATGCTCATTTATGTTCTTGCACCTATTTGTAATATATTTATAAAAAGTAATAAAGTGTTATTGTAATTTTTAATATTTGAAGTGATGTAGCGTCGTTTCTTAATTTTATAGAATGGTAAAATAAGGAATAAATTATTTTTATGAATTATAAAAATTCACTGTTCAATAATGTATGATACGTGAAAAGTGTGGTATTATTAATCTACAAAAAGTTACTCTTATTTAAAACGTTTACTATTTATAAAATAAAGTATAATTAATAGTTTAAAAATAAAAATACTATTTATTGTCTTACATAATAATAATATTATTATTTACCAGATAATTATTCAATATTAGTTAGTTTACACCAATGTAATAATGCTTTATCAAATTAACAAATCAAATTAGATGACCAATTATAAAATAAATAGAAAATAAAAAGCCACAACTTGATTAAAAAAAAATACTCCTAATACTCAATTTTAGAGATGATAACTCGTATAAACAAATCGTATTTGTGTCGTATTAATATAAAATATTAATAAATTTTTATCGTATTCGTAAACAATTCGTTTATATAAATGAATCAGACACTCAAACACATTCAATTTATTTAATATTTGAATTATACGACATGACACGATTAGAAAATTTACAGGTCCGATAGCGAGGGGACGAGCTTGAGGAGAAAAATCAGTGTGGAGGAGAAGCAGCCGAGCTCATTCCCTTCGCTTCCTGGGCCCTCTCGGCGTAACCGGTCTTCTCTCTTACCTGTCCTATCTTTCTATCCCGTTCTTTTATAAGTCACATAACTACTACTGAGATGTGAGCAATAGATGAGTAAGCTTCAAAGCTGGACGCTGGAGCAAGTAGGGCGGGCCTCCCCTTCCCATCGGTAGTGTCTACTGATGCTGGTGAAGCTTATATTGAATTCGCCCTTTAAGGAAAAAGCCAAAAGACCAGCCTTAGAATTGGCTTTTTTGGGATTTACTTTATAGATAAGGATCGGCGCTAAGGGGCGAAGGCTTCTTGAAAGCCTTATTTTAGATCACAAACCTCGGCTGCACCTCGAGGTGCATTTAGTTGTCTTACATGAGACTCGGCCTGCTGAGAGACGCCTGCCAAGTCGGTTTTTTTGATTAATCTCTCGCATTCATGAAGCAGATTGTCGAAAAGGGCTTTCTGCAAGCAGGAAAACGACCTTTTAGATCCGAGCGCGAATGCAACATTAGGAAAGAGGACCGTAAGGAACCCCAACAGAAACTCCGATCTGACACACTTTCTCCCCCAATCACTTACCGCACAGTCGTCTTGCCTTAAGTTACTTATTGACCATTAATTCTTTGCATATGGGCAATTTACTGTTTAAAGGAATACCCTTATCTATGAAAGACCGGTTTAGAGGGAAGCATCTGCCCCTCGGAAAGTACAGACCATATTTCTTAAATTGTTGTAATGGGTCTTTCCTATCAGGACGAAAACATACAGCGGGAGGGTCGAGAAACCTCAGTCTAGCCAGAGAAAGGAGAAGATCGCCGTGTGCTATGGAACAGGATCCGCGCCTGTCCAGGTCGAGATCCAAAGCCATCACCTATAGGGGGCTCGAAGAGTAATAGTCATATGCCGATCTTCATGCCATCTCAATATTGAACTGGCTGCGATTTCCCGTGCTCTTAAAATTGGCTTGGCCTCAATATGAATATCACCTTTTCTTTTTGGAGGGGCGACCGTCCGTTGAACTACCAAAGAAAAAAGGGTAAACCAATGTGATCATGACATTGTAGGTGCTTGCGATCGGAGCTTGACTTGGTTGGTTTCAAACGGGCCCCGTGGCAGGCAACCAAGTCTGATAGCGCCTCTCTCTCATAACAGAAGTACCATCAGGAGAGCTACTACAGTTATCGATAACCTGCATGGGCCCATCAAGGAAGCGATAGTGCTAGGAGATTTCCGAACATTCCCTCAACTGTTTGAACGAGCTGCCCGCATGCAGAGGAGTATAAAAGACGGGTCTATCACTTTCCTTTTTTTTATTAAATCCCCAGCCCAGGGAAGGAGTAGAACGGATTCAAGGCACCCTTCGCACGTCTTTATAGTTTATTGATTCGGGCTCAGACTAAATTGAGAAAAGATCGGATTTTATTACCCGAGAATATTTACTATTTACAAGGGGCTCATACGCCTCGAAATATTCATAACTCTGCTCCAGTTTTTCGGGTAAACGTTATACGGTGAAGAGCATTTCCCCATTTGGGCGGACAAGTGTAGACTATGGCAGAAAGGGCTTTTCTCTTCTTATACCTTTAGGAACATAAGAGAAAGAAAGGTCAATGATCAGGAGTTTTTAAGAGATGAACAACCAGTAAATTGCTTTCTCGGGAGCCTCTGGGAGGTCGGGGTATTCCATCCCATGATACTCAAGGAGCTTTCCAGCCGGATTCATTAATGCAATGGAACTCCAAAACTTGAAGAACTGGCCTTGGAAGGAAATATTTATTCAAATCATAATCTTTCAAAGCAGCTATTCATTTATGGAAGTCCTCCTTAGCTTCCCGGGCAAGCGGCAAAATCTGGTTGGAGTGATGATGTGCAGGTAAAAAAAATTCGAACCTCAACTCAATGTTTCCCGGCTGATCTATACTGGGATGGGGAGGCGATACTAGTTATCAGGTCAGAGAGACGCCTGGCCCGTAAGCTGGGAACCGGGTATTCAATGGGCTATGAATCCGGATATTTACGAGGATTGATACTTGGAGTTGGGAGCGCGAAGGAATTTCTAAGAGACAGATACAAATGGAAAGGAATTGATAAATTCCACTTAGAGTTCTTCCAGTTGGCATTCATTAGTCCGGTTGGGTAGGAGCATCTGGTTGATCGCTTGGGATCAGCAGAATTCTAAAACTACGAAAGGAGAATTATCGATGAAGAATGCTTCTCAAGCGGCCTAAAAGCAACCTGAGAAACCACAGAACTAATCTATGGGTTCGACCCCTGCTTGAAATCGAATGGACGTCTTTCCTTATCTAGGCTTGAGCGGTTTGTATTTGTCAGTTGCAACGATTATATACCAAAAATGCTGTTCCAGACCCCTTATTAGGTCCGGGTACTGGGAGAGAGATTTATCAAGAGTAAAGCCCTCCCACTAGCTTCGGTCCGGAGCTCGGCGATCCTCTTCTGCAGCACGTTCATCAGCGCCCTTCAGCAAACTAGGAGCACGGAAGCGATGAGAGCATGCCCACTCTCGCCGGCTCACACAATGGATCAGGGGAGACTAGCCGAGAAGCCTAAGCTAGCTAGTCACAGCGGGAACCTTACAGTAGTGGGTAACGTGTGGGTTCCGCTTCCCCGGCAAGTGTGCTCTTGAGAAGAAGGCTATGGCTGTTCATCCATTCTGAAATCCCTTCTATCACTGCTGCTGAAATAGCAGCTAGAGAATCTGGCATTTGTTCATAAAACTTCGGAAAAAGGAAGGAGATAAAAAAACCAAGAAGAAAACTGGGACGAGAAAGTCTCTCTACCGCCTGTGTCTATCTCCTGTCAAGATTCAACGGCAACTGATAGAAATGATCAAAAGCGCCAGACGCAGCATAGGACAACCCGGGAGCGGGGCAATGAATAGCCGGCCCCAGCTTCGGAATAACTCGAGAGCAATGAAGGGGGGATCGGAGCATCTTCCTGTACGGCATTAGTCGGAATTGCGTTTTACCGGTTATGTCAACCGAACCAAAGTCAAGGTAAACCGAAGCAATGCCTTAGCCAAGACCTCTTGCCAATTCCCAGACCAGTGTAGACTTGCTTAGCAACCAACTAAGGGCAAGCACCTACTCCTAACAAAATGAAAAGCAGCGAGCTCCGATCCGAAACTGGACGGAGGACAGCAGCAGGAGAAGAGAGTGCGAGCGGGCAGGGACAGCAAACGAACCGGACTTCCTTCCCACCGCGTCCTTCCTTGTGTGTCGGAGATATAAAGCGAGTGCACTGGAAAAGGCAAAGAACTCCTGCACCTTATTTCATGAATGGGCAGAATAGATTGTATTGAGCAGGAAAGCGAAGCTAACCACTGCCTAGAAAAAACAGGAGTTTCAGGCACCCTCGTGGGAGACATTGGAGCAAAATAGAAGATATAAGAATAAATAGATCCATCGGGCAACATTGAAAGACATAGCTTTAAGTCACTTACGAGTTATAGATAGAAGCATACCACGGAGCTTTACTTCTCGGAGCAAAGAATGCCTATTTCAATTTAAGCACCAGCGGATATTTCCCCAAAAGCAAGAGCTGATACACAAAGAAAGTCAAGCCGGAAAGCAGGAGAGGGGCGAAGGTTATCTGCCTCGAATAGCCCAATCTAGAACGAATATCGTGGTTGAATCCTTCCCTCTTATTTGATATTGACCTTTCTTTCTCTTATGTTCCTAAAGGTATAAGAAGAGAAAAGCAGGTTGATTTGACGGGTAGATTGAATCTGGTCAGACAAAAAAAAAACCGCTGCTGCTGCTGCCCAGCTCGAAGTCGAGAAGTAGTGGGCCCCCTTCCCGCGTATGCGCCTTTATTTAGATTCTTTCTATTTTTTAATTTTTTATCCAGCCGGTCTTTCGACCAGATCCCCCTAAACCGCGAGCTCGGGAAGCGTTCCGAAAGCCCCCGAATCTCCTTCCATGCGTCTACAACTTCCTAGAGAGCGGTTGACGGGTTTTCTATATCATTATCAAGAACGTTCAAGAATCACCACGTGTCTCGTCCATCTTATCGGTCTCGTAAACCCTATCCGGCTTGGATCGATAGTGTACCATTTTTCCAATATCATTGAATAGCATGGCCTGGGTTCCAGCTGATCCAGTCGATTCATAAGTTTCAAGCCCTCGGTCGATACCCACCAAGCCAGCAGCATACCGTATAAGTGGTAGAATTATTCCAAGTATTTCAGCTGGAACAGCTATGTACGTTTTCGATTTTCTATTTACTCATGATCTGGCCTGGTCGACCCAATCATGATATTGAAGGATGGGACCTTTTCTCGAAAAACTCCGGATCCCGAGAAGAGTTGAAGATGGTGCAAGATCGAATCCTCTTACCTTACTTCGAATGGCTTACGGCTCGATTAAGCAGTTTCAACTAACAAATGGCCGAGTGAACCGAAGCGAACGAAGGTTCTCTTAAAAAAAAAGAAGACGAATAGAATCTAATTCATGTTCATGCTAAGAGAAGAGCGGATCCAATACCAAGACGACTCACCCCCCCGTTCTGGTTCAGGATTCAGGAAAGGGTCAACGCAAGGATCTTACTTCGAAGCAATCTCTGGAGTTTTCCCTTATCCGAACGGGTCACATTGCGTGCGGGATGTGTCGACCGGCAATTTCTTCATCCATTTATCATTTATATAAGATCGGAGGATTGTTTAATGATTTTAGTCAACTTTCTTCCTCACGATTGGCTTGGTCTTAATGTTACGAGATTTAGATTAACCGCATTTAGTATAAGCTCAAAACACAAAAGTGCTCTAACCGCCTGTGATCATTTCCTATGTACAAGAATTAAGGGGAAATAGCAAATTGATTTCCCTAGAAGAGAGCTTAAAGACCCTGAGGAATTGGATCGAATCTTCCCGAAATATCATCTTTAGGAGGCGGCGCCTACCCAAGGAAGAGGCATTTGGCTGTGTCTTTCTCTATATTCGCTGAACACTTCCAATACCTCACCACACCGATTTCACAGCGCAATTAGGATTTCAAGACGCAGCAACACCTATGATGCAAGGACAAGGCAAAAACCCATTTTCCAATCCGAAAGCCCCCTCCCCAAGCTCGTTACTAAAGCCCTGCAATCAAACTAAAGCGCTAACAAGCAAGAAAAGCGCTAACGCGCTACGGCCTTCTAGCAGCGTTTAGGAGGCTTTGAATAAGTAAGAGACGACCCGGAAACAACGGTCAACTAGTGAATGAAAGGAAAGATGACGCCCAGGCGAAGTAAGTTCCGTGGAAGGAAGGATTCAATCCAGCGTAGAAAACATAGGCACTTTGACGGCGAAAGAGGCGAAAAAAGCAATCCATAGAAAGATTTGGCGCCGCTGTCGGCGGGGGAGAAGTTCCTTTCTTACTACGCGCTTTTACTTCGTTCGAGTTGAGAGGGAGACAGAACTCTTTCTAAGAAGGAAAGATTTGGAACCGGAGCAGCTATACTGTTGAGATCAGAAGCGGGCTTGAACTGCTTTATTCGGTCTTCAGCTGGCCTACGATTGGAGGCTGCTGACCTTTTGAAAGACAAAAAGATTAAAAGATGCTACGAAAAAAGGAAAGGCCCAACCTTGAGGAGGGATGAAGGTCTTGTTGATATTGATTGAGTTTGAGGGACTTTCGCTGACTGAATCCATCCATAAACTCCGGTTCTTTTCCAGGGCCAAGGCCTGTTCTGTTGCTACCAACTTCTTTGTTTGTAGTTTAATAGATTTTCGCTTAATAAGGGCGATATTCTCACTATCCTAAGGCGATCAGGTTTAGGCGAAATAGTTAGGACAGGAAGCATAAGCTAACTCGACCCCACCGCGAGGTTCTGTAATAGCTATCACTCATCAGCGGAATCATTCTATCGAATTCGCCAGAACTTTCCCTGACTTATTCATTATACGCTTCCTTTTTTGTTCGTCCGAGTTCGTCTTAGAGAATAGAAGTAGGAATTCTATTGAGAGTTATATTTTCTATGTGTTTCGCCCATTCGAGTGTTCTTTGACAATGGGTGGGGGGTTCTCTTAAAAAAAAAGAAGACGAATAGAATCTAATTCATGTTCATGCTAAGTTTTCCGCCGGACCACACTCTTGACCTCCGATCGAGCCTTGCAGTTGAGGTTTGAAACTTGGTTGCGCTCCTCCGATTGACAGATTCCTGGAAAAAAGGGTACAGGCACGGACTTGAGTTCGGGATGAGAAAACTTTTGTTTCGTGAAAAGAAGCAAAGTAGCTAAAGGGGGCGGGCTCCGCTATGATACCAGCTTACATATGAAAGCATTTGATCGTCGCGGTTTAACCCTAGGACCTTGCTAACTTGAAAAGTCGTGATAGCCTATAATGATAATGACTTGATTGAACTACCATTAGACTTTTTTTTTTCATAAAGCACCCACTACACACCACACACTCAGACGACTAGCGTGGTCCTCCCCCATCGAAGAGCCTCGTATCCAGGTTGAGATTGAAATCAAGTTATTTAAAAGGGGGTAGTCGAGCAGCAGGAGGAAAGGCAGAGTCTCCAAGCAAGCGACTGCTGCTCTAATACAATCTGTTTAGGGTCTCTTTTTATGGGCCATTCCATCAAATCTTTGAGAAGGGGCGTATAGAAGAAGAATCCATTTATGCTGTTAGCTTTACGGGGAGCATCTCTCATCGATTCCCCTATGGAGAAGAGGAATAAATAATAGCCGTCCTTACCAGGGAACTATGCATGCCCAGGCCATTCCTATTCTAGTTGCTAAACCTGGTTGTTGACCTCACAGAAGGTTGGGAAATGGTACGCCCGGTTCACCAGGTTCTACGAATAGGGCTGTAGCTGCAAGGAATAATGCTTTGGACGCTCAGGTTTCACCAACTTCGCGTCGGGTTCACTTTAGTGAAATCTTGTCCCTCTTCCTTCCCTGCCCTCAGGGAGGTACCTAACTACGCGCATCCATCTACCAGCAAAGACAACAAGCAAATTCAGAACCTTGCTCCCTCTTCCTTGGGTTCTTCCTCATTGCAATCCGAGCCCTGGGCAGGTCGGCCGGGTCTTTTCTTTCCCTGTTGTTCTGTTCCCGCCACGAGAAAGTTGACATAAGTCTGGTGGGGCCTTCTCTCGGGTGGAAATCAAATCCTTGAAGTGTACCACTTTCTGAATCTGTAGCTTTCGGTAGAGCTAAGTCCAAGAAGGGCTCTCCTAAGTCAATTGTCAAGCTTTCGAACTCGCCTTGAGTTGATCAGAGGTTTTCTTGTGAGCCGCCATCATCTCAGCCATCTCCCCTATCTCTATCACCTACCCCCTATACACCTCTTTATTTCCCTTAAGGTATCGAATTTCTCTCGTTCACGTTGATAGCCCCGGTTCAGTTCAAGCCCGAGTGGGCTACTACGCTCACCGCGCACTTGCATCACCACCTGAGCTTCGCTACCGCTTCGCCCAGCTCCTACGCCTACCACGAACTTGAATCATCACGTGGCTGCAAGCTAAGCCCACAAAGTGATGGCAAAGTGCGAACAGAGACCGCGACCCGGTTCACATATACTATGACTTAAGAGCGCACCATCTTATGGAGCTCGGTCACTGCTGGACAAATCGCATACCTCATGGTTCCCGGGTTGGGTTAGGGGAACATCCGAGCGATTGCCTTCGCGGTAAGTTGCGTCGGATCAACATCGGGATTAGAAAATCAACGTCCCTTTACCTTTACCCACTGAAGACAAAGTTTACTGGTATGATCAGAAGCAAACTTGTATGCTTTCGCCCTTGCTTGAACTGGATGAAAAAAGAAATGGAACTGCCTAGAGTGCTTTGCCTTAAAATTTATGGAATGCTGTTGGAATCGTCCTTTGAACGTTTGTTTAGTTGTCCGATTAGGAAATCTCAAACGTCCCCCGGAGGACAGAATAGCACTACTTAATGACTAGGAGAAAAAAACGTTGCGCGTTGTTTTTTTTTGTTTGACCGGCCTATCTTCTTTTCTTTCTATAAGATTCTTGCCCGGCTTTCTTTCGGCTTAAGAAGGCTGCGGTGAGAATGAGGATAACTTTAGAACTCTAGGAGAATGGGCGTTTTAGGGCGGGCTCTCCATCTCTAGGAAGATTGTGTCCAGGATCTGATAATCTAAGCCTTGCTTCTTCTGGTCGGCTCGTATTAGCAATTTGTGCGACCAGATGTACAGACAATATGCATGGGATTGGCCGCCTCAATGGGGTCTTTTATCCTGGTCGGAGTCGCGCCTCACCGCAGGCACTGAATAAATAAAATGAGTGGAGATCTTCCTTCTAGAATCAATCAACTGACATACCTTTCACAGCTATATTCAAATCCGTGCTTCTCGTATCGACGAATTAGAAGAGATGTCAACCGGCAACCGTATCTGGAAACAACGATTAGTGGATATTGGTACTGTCACTGCACAATTCTTTCATCAAACAGGTGGGCGGTTTCCAGCTTAATGAGCTGGCAAACTTTAATAAAAAATACGGGGAAGTATTCAAATTTCATGAGGAGATTTGTACTCAGAAAGCCCCAGTAAAACTGAACTACTTTCGAAAAGAACGTACAAATATTTCCTGAATAGTGATAGACCCGTCTTTTATACTCCTCTGCATGGTGCTCAACGGACCTTTTGAATCTTTTTTAATTTTCTAAACCCCTTTCCCTTTCTAGGCTTTCAATTTGTCAAAAACGTCCATAGCTTGATCCCTTGCCTTTCACCTATCTATAGCTATAACAGTAAACCGAAACCATTGATTGAATGCATTTTAAGAACGAACCGCCCGGATCTCGCTAGGAAACAAGTACTGTCGGTTGACTCTAAGACTCGAAATACAAGATCTTCATTCAACCAGTAAAGAATAGAATTCTAGTACGAGTAGCAAACTGAAGGAAGCTCAGCTTACTTCGCTTTATAGAAGAGAGAGACTTCCTTGCGAGAAGCCTAACAAAGAGAGAGGGTTAGACGGGCCAGGCGTCTCTCTGACCTGATAACTAGTATCGCCTCCCCGCCCAGCTCTATCAGCAGGCACTATTTGATTCTTTTTTTTCTTCTTCACCGCTAACAAGTTGGTATTGAGGGTCTTAATAGCTGGGAACGGAGGTTTGATAATGGCAAATCCGGTCGTCAAAACGCATTTCTGGTCGAACCAGCCCAACCCAACTAAGAAGAACCGAACCTGACAGACACGATTCGGCCTGGTTCCATAGAGGGAAGAATGGCAGTAGCTCATCACAAGACTGACTGCTTAATACAACCTACTTAGCCCCATTCATTCTTTTATAAGGATGCTCTTCGGCTGGTCATGTTTTATGAAAAGATTTTATGAAATGATCAGCGGTCTCACTGACCTTCGTTTACTAGAAAAAACTAGAGAAATGGGCGGCGGGCGGGCGAAGGGTCGCCGTAGGTGAGGTAGCCGGGGGCGAGTCACAAAATCCAATAGTTCCATTTTCTTTCTTGTTCATCAATCGCCCAGTCCCCTAACCTAATGCGGCACCGGGTTCGGACTCAAGTACTGCAACGGTTGGGTCTGGTTATAGGTACCATCCATTCTTAACTTTGCCAAAACCGTCATGGCCTTGTCTGCTGCACCTCGCTCACGCCGAACTAGAGATCGTCCTCCAAGGGTTTACTTTACCATACCATTTAGCATCCTTTTTCTTTCTTTTTTTACTTTTTGCCCATAAATAGAATGATGGTGAGCCTAGGGCGACGAATATGAAGAGTTGGAGATACACCTGCCACTTCCAACTATAGGAGATTTCTTGATGAGCGAGAAGAAGTCCCCCTATGACTAAGAGAGGGGATTAGCCAGAACATTAAAGATGAATAGGTTTAGGTAACTAAAAGGACAATCTTGCAAGCTTTGAATAAGCGAGGAGTAGGCGCCTGATCAAACGCCTTACGTGAGGCGCTAGCTTACTAATAATATAGGGCTTTTTCACGGCACCTCCTCCACCATAGTGTGAGCCGGGAGCTGCTCCAAAAAGCTCTATCTCGTGTATTGACTTCAACTTTCTCAAATGTATGAGTGGAATCCATTAGATTCTTCGATTTGTTGGGACCGTCTTTCTAAGTGGTATGGTACGCTAGGTAGTTGACGGGCTTTTAACTGCGGTCTGGTTTCTGTTTCCATTTGGTTGTTTTTTTCTCATACGATAACGAGACCATTCACAGCGGAACAAGAAGAATCACAGTCGACTCAACTTGAGCTATAGTCGAGTAGCTCTTCTCGGTTGCTCAACTAGGTCCCATCCGGTCTACAAAAATAGAACTAGAACGCGAACTCGAACTACTGGCTTTACTTTAGCTAGAAAATCACGTTTTCACTTAAGAAAGCACCTTTTCGAGAATGTATTTAAGCAACCTCCGATAGCATGCAGTCGATAATGAAAATAGAAAAGTGTGCAGCGAGAGAGCTAGGCTTCGATCATCCGCAACAAAAGAAGAGACCATTTCGCGCGGTTCGGGGGGCACTTGAGTCAGCCGCTGGCGCCCGACTGCGTCTGCGTCTTGACCCCCTATCCTTGTGTCCTCCAGATTACTAGCCACCGTATTCTGCGCTATAGAGAGAGCTAGCGACCTTTCAAGTATGCTTCTGCTTGAACTGGATTCTCGAAAGGGAGTTGACCTCCGGGTAATTCAAAAAACTGAGTCAATAACATGCTCTGGGTCGGGAATCACAGCACACAGCTACGTGCTGGCACTCAATTAGAAGCGCCCTCTAGTAGCAAAGAAAGCACATAGTGAAGTGAAGGTGGGTTGTTCCTCTGCTCGCACCTGGATAGTACCAGGACCCTTGTGCCCCGGCCCTTGATCAGAAAAAGCTTTCTGCCCGAAGTCCGCCGACTTGTTCTACATTTTGGTAGAAGTACATCCAAGCACGAATCCAATCCCTTGAGCGTTTCGGCGGCGGATAGCAGCATGGGATCGAGCTTGTGTAGGTAGATGTTGCCTGGTAGGGCCGATAGTAGTACACTGTGTGGGACGGAGTAACTCTCTTTGGGGCTATCGTGCTGACTATGATGCTCTGTGAGGCCAGTTCCCTGCAGTAAGATGGAATAGAAAGAAAGGGGCTGTTGCAAGAAACTGACCAACCGCCCATCCTACCTCTTCTACGTTCTTGACAGGGTAGAGCCGGATCTAAATGTTGGCCTTACAAGCTTTTGCATATAGGTGAGGCATTTTTTTGCCTCTGAAGAGAGGCTAGTGTCGTTGTCTTAACTTAAAGCGATTAACTACACAAGTGAAGGAGCCATCCTTCACTCAAGGTGGGGATCCACTTTTTTGATTGAGCCGGGTACTTGTTCAAGGAGGGCATCCGGTAGCATTCGAAAGTCTTAGCATTCTGCTCATCTTTGCCTCGACCTTCTCAGGCACTACGGAATGGTCCCAGAAAGGATGAGAAAAGTGCATTTAGATGAGGGAAATCGACTAGTAACGCCCCATGGTAGAATGCGAGGTATGGCATTCATCGGGGCCCAATAAAGAAATCCGTATGCATAGAAGTTGAGTGGTCATTATGGAGCTAAAACTAACTTGGGTTTCTGTTGCTTGCCACAATCCTATGTATGAAAATTAGATTAGGGGTCAGTTTCCACACCTGAGGACTAATCCGGATATTAGCTAGTTCTTGGGAGATGGACGCCTGTGCCCGTCGGGAAGAATCCTAATCTGATGGTTTTGGAAAGGACTGAAGATACTATGTATCAAGACTCGCGATAGGATCCCGAGAAGAAAATGATCCTATTTGACCGCTGTACATCGCTAACATCAAGAAATGGAATAATCGGGAATTCCGAGTAACTGGCCGAGCCGCCTCCAGAAGAACCCTTTCCCTCCAATTCTGCTAATTTGTTCGTATCATCTCGAAGACGCAGTGGGATCATTCTTCATCTATCAACTGCTTGCCCTAAGAACACAACAGGTCTTTTCTAGAACCGTATACCTTGTCTCATAATCTGTGAACTTCCGACAACCAGCAAAAAACAAAGGTGTGGATGTCTCAAAAGAAGATTTGGATGCTATGTATGCCGATTTCATAAAATATGCTAAGGGATGCCGGGCCTGCCAAAGCCTTTTTTGGGAGTCCAAGGGTGCCACCCCCTACTACCCAATTCCTGTCTCCTTCATAATCTTAGAGGCCCTGCAGCCGCACCGCATCATTCAATTGCTCTGTCATAAAGAAAAGAAAGGGAAGGAAAGATTTTTTTGATTAATCGCCTGAACCGCTCCTAGTTACGCTTTATAAAGCATTATAAAGAATACTTTTCGAGGCGAGGAAAGTAGCCATGGGGATGGGGGTGATTGTCTACCTCGACCCCTTTGGGAAAGTCCCCAACTGGTCTTGACCGACCAACATCTTTGATCCTTTCCGATCCTTATCTTTCACTTGGTGTTACCTATTCTCAGACATAAAAACCGGCTTTGGCATCGAATTTAGCGTGACCCTACTTCTAGCCTGCTTTGTCTTTAAAGGTAACCTCTTCTCGTCTGGGCGCGCGGGCGCTCCTGCTGACATAGAAAGATCTCATCTTTTTGATTCCAGGCTTCCCGGACTCGTAACAGACGGCTAAGAACAGCGACTGCTTGGATTAGTGTCTGGAGTTCCTTTCGAGAGAAAGAAAGGACGGGGGGCAACCATGCATGGTATTTCTCGACCGTGTCTCCGAGGGACATTCACCTTTGGCCTGTCTTTTGACAGACTCTTAGAACCTCAACTCTATGTATGGAATAGAAGCACCCTCCGTGACTTGTGCCCTCTCCTTTCAGTCGAACAAGTCACTTTCTTCTTTACAGCTGAGACAAGAGGAATTCCGCGCCTTTGCAATTGATCATCCGTAGGCAGTTTGTTGTGAAAGATCCTCCAAACCAGAACCGAGACGGCCCATGAATCTCGAGAATCGAGCGCGGGGCTTGAAGACCCTACCGCATTCCGGCCCCGGGGCCTTCAATTGGTCCTTTCTCTCTTCAGACCAAGCCAATCGTGAGGAAGAAAGTTGACTAAAATCATTAAACAAACAGGAATTCCTTATGGACTTACAACATATACGCCTCGGTAAAGAATCATGAACGTCTGAGGAACACGCAACCTCCGAAACGTTCCGCGCCCGAATGGATTGCGCCATGAGAATGGACTAGATAAAAGCAGATAATATTATTGATAAAGAAGATCGCTATGCAGAAAGTCTAACCAGAGAAGTCCGGTTGGTATGTAAGAAAGGCTCTTCGAGCGGGATGTACAGCCACGGGGTATGAATTCCTCGTTCCCTTTCCATCGATAGTCCGCGACAGTGCGTGGAAAACCTTGTCGTCGCCGAGCTATTCTTAAAAAGAGCCATCTCAGCGAGTGGTCTAATAGTGTCGTACCCTCGCCTTGGAAAATGGGTTTTTGCCTTGTCAGAGTTTTCATTCAATTATTTACCACAACAATCGGTCAAAAGAGAGACACAGGGAAAGGTAGTGGGCTCATTCTTATCGAATGAACCACAATAATACCTCATAAGCTTCTTCCAATGAGAGATTTAGACGTGAAGCTCAATAAGATGGCTGTGCGATCTGTGATTGAGGGAGAGAGTACCTTCTTTTCATTTCAAACTGTATACCATTTACCAGAACGAGAATCGATCCGACGCCGACAAGAGTCATCACCACGCCAGAAGAATCTACTCTTCGTAGAATCGACCATAGATATCTTCTTTTTTCGGTATATTTGCATCAGGCTTAGCCCCTACTAGTAAGAAGGCGAAGCTCCCAGGGAAAAGGAAATGGATCGATTTCTTTCCAAAATGGAAAAGCGGGATGGGAATAAATAAATAAAATTTAATTTATTTATAAAATTATACACGATTCAATTTGTTTATGATTATATTTGTTTAAATGAATAATTATATTAAATTCGATTCGTTTATACAAAATATTTGATTTTTTAATACAATTAAGCACATTTAATTTATGAGTAATAAAATTTAAAATTACATCAAAAATCAAGTATTTAATGCATCTAATAATAAAATTATTCTAAAACACAATTTAAAAAAATAAAATTTATTGTGTAGAATAGTTTAGTGAGTAGAAGTAAAAAGTTATAATTAGAATTTTTAAGTTTAAATTCGAGTCTTAAATGGATAAATACGAATTCGTTTCTAAAAAAATCATGAATTAATTCGTTTAGCTCAACAGTAAATTAAATAGTAATATGTTTTAAATGAATTTGTGAATCGTAGAACTCAAACATCTATTTGACATAATTAATAAATAAGTAACATAAATTTAACTCGTATATTAATTGTGTTAATCTATCTCTACTTTTACCTAAAGCGTGTCAAATTCATGTTAAATAATCGTATCGTGACTTATCTTACCATCTTACTCAAACCCATAGAGATGAAAAATAGAGATTTATCCAAAGAATGATTCAAATCAAAACACCACAAATATGTCATAGATAAATATTTAAAATATGTTTATTATCGTGCATTTGAAAGTTTTTATTTTTAGACAAAAATTATTTTTTCCATGTATAAATACAAGTATAAAATAATATAAAATTTTAAATAAAAAATCCCAAACTCACTATTAAACACAAATATAAAATAATACAAAATAATCTACGTGTTAAATTCTGATATAAACTAATCATACAAACTCAAATATATTACCTAGTGTGGCATAACATACTAATAAGAATAGGCATAAAAATTAAAATAATAGATATAATAGATATTGTGATTATATATTAACCAATTTTATTATGTCACGCCAGTAAATTTGTACATTTAATACTAATCATAAAAAAGTAAATATATATATATATATATATATATTGTTAACGATTATTTTTATGAGTGCCCTTGAGGTATAGCTTAAAATTAAAGATACCTCTCACATTTTAAAATTAACTTTTAATACCTTTATTATTGTGAGATGCTAAAGAATATTCTAAAATCATTATAGAATAACTAATATACGCTTATTCATTCCCTTTTTAATTTATTTTTTAAATTTTAGTTTTTTTTATTTTAATACTAAAATAAAAAATATTTTAACAAAATATTTGTTATTTTATTTATTACATTTATTTAAAATATTTTTAAAATTTTAGTCCATATATTTTTTTCTTTTCTACTCAAATACTAAAATAAAAAAAATTAACAAAATATTTTTCATTTCCATTTTTAACATTTGTTTTTTTAGTCCAGATTTTTTTTCTTTTCTACTCAAATACTAAAACAAAAATATTAACAAAATATTTTTCGTTTCCATTTTTAACATTTGTAAAATTATATTTTTTTGCTTTAGTAGTCAAGTAAAAATATAAAAAAGAAATATAAAAAAAATTATACCAATTTAGGTAATACCTCAAGGGTATGATAAAAATAGCCCTTTAAATTTTGGTACTCTCTTCTTTTTTATTTCCTTATTTTCCTTTTTATTTGACAACTAACACAAAAAATATTTTTTTACAAAATATTTATTATTTCGAATTTTTAACACTTATTATAATTTTTTATGTTTATTGTAAACTTCTACTAAGATTAAAATATTTACAAATATTTTGTAAATATTATTTTTTTTGTTTAGTCAAGTAAAAAATAACAAATAGAATACCAAAATTAAAAAAATATTTTAATTAAATGATAAAAAATTAAATATTTTGTTAAATTTTTTATTTTAGTATTAAAATAAATAAATTAAAAAAGAGTGCCAAATTTAAAAAATAAATTAAAAAGAGAAAGAATAAGGGTATATCAGTTATTTTATAATAATTTTAAAATATTCTATAACATCTCACAATAATAAAAGTATAAGACTAATTTTAAAACGTGAGGGGCATCCTTAATTTTAAGCTATGCACTCGTAAAAATAACCCTATTGCAAATGTTACGAAGGCATGGTATTAGGGTTTTCCGAAAGAAGAAAAGAAGGTTTGTGACAATTATAGAGAAATACAGGGAGCAAAGTGATAATATTCCCGTGTAGATATGTTTTTGGAAAGTAAAAACCAACGTAACCTTCGCGAAGTTCTTTCCTATTCATCGACTGCTTTCCAAATTCTTCGTTATTACTTAAAATATTTCGGAGGAAGTGTTACAATTTTCTTCATCAACAAACAAGTTGCCAATTTTAATAGGAATCTTCCTTTGATACTCTTTTAACTTCAGATCGGGAAAGTAAATTAGTTCTCACGCAACTTATATATATAGATTACACAATCGCCTTTGACATGTTGTCTCAATCTCTAGTTCTTTTCTTTTTCGCCATGGCAGACGCTAGGGTTTCATTGGTACCCATGACAAACAGTGGCGAAAAGAAAAAACCAAGTGGCAGCGGTCGTAAGAAGATTGAGATCAGGAAGATAGAGAAGACTTCGAGTCGAAGAGTGGCTTTCTCTAAGAGGCGAAGGGGTCTCTTCAACAAGGCCGGAGATATTTGCCGGTTGTGTGATGCAAATATTGCTATAATAGTGTTTTCTCCCACGGGGAGGCTTTTCAGTTTTGGCCATCCCTCCCCTGATCACGTGATCGACCGCTTCCTTTCTGAAGAAGACGATGATCAAAAAGACCCTCGTCCAAATTATGCTACGAGGTTGAAGGAGGAGGAGGAGGAGGAGGTTGGAGAAGAAACGGAGTCGCCTGAGACGCTTGAAGAAGAAGAGGGGCTTTGGTGGGAAGAGTCGATAGAGGGTTTAGGCTTGGAGGAGCTCGAGAAGTACAAGGCTTCGTTAGAAGAATTGAGGAACAACGTTGCTGTGAAATTGGAGGAGTTGATGATGCGTAGGACTTGTGAGAGGGATTTAATAAATTTAATTTGATTTTAATTTGGCCATATATGCATGCATGGCTTCTAATGAATTAGAAAGTTTGAATGCTGGCTATGGCTTTACATTTTTTTTTTTAATATTAGGTTATATGATGACGAGGCTTTAATAAAGGCAAAAACTTTATACGACTCTTAAATATAAACTATAAAGTTGTTCGAGTGATTTATTGTATGGTGGGATCTTCTTATTTTTCAAAATTTTTTGCGCCCAAATATTTTTTTGACATGATATTTAGCACATTCTGGTATTTAGCATTTTGTAAAATTTTTTACTCATAAATAAAATAAATTAAAAAATTAAAAAAAATTACACAAAGTATAAAAATATATGTAATTCTATAAAATTGACCAGATTTCTTTTATTCGGATACTCAAGAATTATAACCATAAAGAAATTCTTAAATAATCTACTTAATGCTTTATTGCGCTTATATGTTCAATACTCAAACACTATATAATACTCTTTCTCATTTGTGCTTAACGTCTTAGAGCTATTCTAACTCTTTATTCTCTCTCTTATTAATGCATTAACAGTTATAATGAATTACAAAATTTATATAATACTTACAAAACCTTTAAAAATCTTATTTTTTTTGTTAGAATAAGAGCTCACGTGCTAAGAAAGTATAAAATTGACTTAATCACACAATTAAAAACAAAATAAGAAAATTTTTAAATAAGTAATGTTACAGTGTTCAATGTTCAATGCCTACACTGCAGCATTCTCCAATCAATGTTAGGACATCCCTGCGACTTCGATCCAATGTTGGGGCGTTGAGTGGCCAACCATCTGACGTTGAGGATGTTGTTTGCATTGCCGCAACATCCTCACTTGGGCAGTCCCTCTTTGTGTTTCCACGCCTTTATTTATTTGTCGATTTCCTGTTCCGCACATCTTTTATCTTTCTATTGAATCTTTGGCTATGTGTTCAATTCTTTCTTGATCTCTAATTTAAAATCAAATTAATTTTTATTTTGAATAATCAAAATTTCAACAATTAAAGAGTTAAATGAATAAACTAATCAAAATAAGGTATAATTAAATTTTAGTGAATTCACATTCAATTCATATTCATATTTAATTTGTTTTTTTAAACTAATTAGATTAGTTCAATTCGTCTAATTTATATTTGATGCAAATATACGAATGACATAAACCCGAACCATATTTGATTCGAAAGTTAAGAAATAAATCATTAGTGATACACAATCTATATTCTATACAAAAAAATTAGTTTATGTAATACTTATGTCTTTTCTTTTATTTTCATACTTTGTAAATGCTTATTATTTGTAATTTTTAAAATTTAAATTTTTAATTGTTATAAAATTAATTAGTTATATATTTTTTAAAATTCAAAACTTTTACGAATTTGTATCTTCTCAAGTTCGTCTAATTCAATAATATAAATAGTAACGAACTTTAAACGAATTGGCAAATTAAGATGTTTGAATTCTAATTGGATTCATTTAATTATTCGTAAATTTATGTTTAATTTATTTATTATTTAAATCATAACCCATATTATCCCCTTGGATTTGTACCATAAAGTAGATCTATGATAATGGACCCGGCGATAGACATGTCCCGGTTGTATAATTGACAGGGAAATGGCCAATTTGTCTATTAACGAAATTAAAAATTATCACTTTTTTTTTAATAAATTCGTAATAATAAAAAATTATCGTTTTACTAAAAATTGATCAATTACACTCTTAAAAAAAATTGGTATTAAGAATTTATATAATTAATATATTAAAACTCTTAAAATAAGTTTTTGCTCAAAGTTATATCATTAATATATTGAAAGAAATTTACTCAAAGATTTATTAATAAGGAAGTGTATTTGGCTTTGTTTATTCTTTTGCGATACATGTCAAAATACTTTAGTACAATTCAATAAAATCATGACATGTATGTATTTATGGTAATTAAAATAAATGAGAATACACATGTCATAACATGATTAGATGATTATACTACCTCCGAATTACTAAAGTATTTCTCCCTAAAACTAATTATCACATGAATTCTTGACCCAAACGCAAGCTTCCAAACCTTATATTATAATTAAAGGGGAGAGGTATAATAACTCAAACTTACGAGTGTTTAGTGTGAAAGAATTTAATCATTAGACCACCTCCATTTCTATCGATGGGCTTTCAATGAAATAGAAAAAAATTTATAGGAAAGGGGAAATTATTAGTAATACTTTGAACAATTTTTATAACAATTTTAACAATCCAAGAGCAATAAATTAATTATTTTAATTTAACTAATTAAAAATATATAAGGGCGAATCGGTTATTTCTTTCATCGCCCGCCAATATTAACACTAATGATACATAAATATAATTTTTTGTTCAAACAACTATTCAAATTTTTTAACACTCCTCGTAAAATTTATTAAAAAATTTGTTGCCAAACTTGATTGATTGATCTATGTTGTTCAAAATGAATGGTTTCATTTACTAATTATCTAATTGTTATAAAGTCTTATAAATTGAATTAATTAAATTCAAATTTTCTCGTTCTATCTTAGAATATTCATTTTGCTTGAAAATTGATCCGCTTCCATTTCAAATTTTTGTAAGTGAGCCCAAAAAATATATATTTAATAAAAATCTCAAAGTAAAATAACTCTTATTGTCTTTATGGTGCTAAGGATTATTTGACAAAATTTAGTGTTCAGAGATGTCGGTGAATATTTTTCAAAAATAGTAGGGACAATGTTTGAAATGATTTATGTCCTTAATTGATCAAAATTTAAAATATTAAGGCATTACTAGTAGGGACATAAGTTTTTCTCCCTCTTAACTTTTAATTCCAATTGCACGTGAGAGGGGCAATTCAGTAATTTCATAGACACGAATCTTCCCATCCTTTGACTTCCCTACATTTGACCAACCTTTCAATCAGATCACAACCGTACATATTATGTTCCCCATCTTCATCTTGGGCCCCACTTAGAATCAGTGGCTCAAGATTAGAGTGGACCTTTGAATGCACTAGATCTCATGCATTTGATTGGGGAATCTACTGACAGCTCATATGCCATCTTTTGCTCTGCACTCACTTGCGCTTGAGCTTGCTCTGCTCAGAAGCAAAAATAGAGAGTAAAATGAAAATGAGATAGATTTAGAGAGTGAAAAGCAACACCCCCACTCTCTTTTTTTTTTTTAATTTCATTTTATTTACAGTCTTTTAGTCCTATAAATCCATTAAAGATCATTTCTTTTTTGAGTTGGTAAAGAGAAAAATAACAAGACTATTCAAGAAAATGATGAGAGACTGGAGGGTCCTCTGTTCCCTCATTGCTCTGCTTTTACTTCTTGCTGCCAATGGCGTCAGTGGAGACAGCCCTAACAGGTTCTTTACATGGAAAATCACGTACGGTGACATCTATCCTCTTGGTGTTAAGCAACAGGTAATTGCTTTTCTAATGTCCTCTTGTTCCTTTGGTACTGTTTGGTTTGTTTTCTGAAAGCACTTCTCTTGGTTTCGGAAGCACATATGGGAAAGTGAATGTGGGAAAATGTTTTCAGGGAATCTTGATAAATGGGGAGTTCCCAGGACCTCATATCGATGCAGTTACCAATGATAACTTGATTATTAGTGTTTACAATTACCTTAGAGAGCCGTTCCTTATCTCTTGGTAAGTTTATGAATCTGTTTTCTGTTTTATTTTTTCTCTGTTTCAATGTTTGTTTATGTTCTGGATTTCCCGAGAAAAATGTAGGAAAATGAAGTGTAAGAAAGTAAATCTTTAAAGAGTCTTGGATGTTTGATGGTTGTCGTGAATCTTGTCCTTTCTCATTGGCACCGTTTGGTTTGTCAAATGTTCGTCATTGAAAGGAGCAACAATGACATGAACTCAGATGGTAGGTATATTTCTTATTTTATCTTATTTTCTTTCATTTTCTCAGCAACCAAACAAGAGTTACTCTAAGTACAAATGTGATTTAGCTAATAGGGGTTTCATGTTATGGAATAAATGAATTAAAAGAAAAATGTGGGACAAAAATGGGCTATATTAAATCTGTGGATAAGAATCCCCCCATTGGTGGAGATGTTACCTTTATTTCTTTCTTTGTTTTTGGTATTTAATTGACAAGTATGACCTTCAACACTGAAATATCAAGCCCCATTATGATGGGTGAAAGGTAGAAATTTAGGGTTGATTTGGTATCTTCCCTTTTTAGAATATCCTCATTTTCATACCCTCAACATTGTCAATAAAGAAATACAAACAGTTACTGATAAAGCGGGGACATGACTGAATCTATACCATTCTATCCACTCTGGGCTGTCTGGTGTTATTTTAGTTCAGATTTCATAGACATGAGGTTATAATCTGACTTGATCATAAATCTAGTTCATGTCTAAGTATTAGTTTTCTGAACAATGATCCTCATATAGTACTAAAATACTCTTTGAGCAGCTGGCCTCATGTTGAATCTCACTGTCACATGCTAGATCTCTGAAACTTCACACTCTCATTATAAATAAATCAGTTAGTAATAAATATTGATTTGTACTGAACTTGGTTTATTTAATATCAATTTGCTATTAATGAATTTGTATGGGTTCATGTGCATTATGATTATTACCTCTGTGACTCCCATCAGTCATTCAATGTGCAAAAAGCAGATCGTTTCTTCATGAGAAACATGTGCATGTTCTAGTGTACATTTACCATGGTGATGTTGTTAAGGATAAATAACTAATCATTTTAACTCATTAAGAGTTTAAGGATGCAAATTTTCTCAGTTTTGTAGTGCAAAAAGCTTAATAAGGGTGATTATAAGCCACATGAAGTACAAGAGCTTGTATGAAAATTGATTTATTGCGTCCTGAGTTATTCTTTTCTTCTCAGGAATGGCCTACAGCACAGGAAGAATTCATGGCAGGATGGAGTTTATGGAACAAATTGTCCAATCCCACCTGGAAAAAACTTCACATACATGCTTCAAGCAAAGGACCAAATTGGTACCTATTTCTACTTCCCATCATTTCTGTTCCACAAGGCTGCTGGAGCATTTGGTAGCATTAGAATCTGGAGCCGTCCTCAGATTCCTGTACCTTTCCCTCCTCCTGCTGGAGATTTCCCTCTGCTCGCCGGTGACTGGTATAAGACCAATTACTACGTAAGTGTTCTTTAATTTCGTATCATTGCGCATATGTAGAGTGACTAGAAGCTTGCAATGCATTTTCCTTTTTCCCAATTTGCTCTCAGGTTTTGTTGCTTTTGAACTTACACTCTCATTATTTTATAGGTATTAAGACGTCTCTTGGACAGTGGTCGCAACCTTCCTTTACCTGACGGTCTTCTCATTAATGGTCGCGGATGGAATGGATACACAGTCAAAGTTGATCCAGGTGTCAATTATTGAAGTTCTAAAGTTGAACTTGAAAGTAGGTTAATGACATCAGCGTCATTAATGACTCCAACATTATTGAATTGAGTTTGCAGGCAAGACATATAGGTTCAGGATATCGAATGTGGGGCTTTCAACATCCATTAACTTCAGAATACAAGGGCACAAGCTGAAACTGGTAGAAGTAGAAGGTTCTCATACGCTACAGAACACTTACGCCTCCCTTGACATTCATCTTGGGCAATCCTATTCTGTCTTGGTCACAATGGATCAGGCTCCACAGGATTACTACATTGTTGTTTCTTCGCGATTCACCCCTCGAGTTCTCATGACAACAGCCATCCTTCACTACAGCAATTCACAGAAAGGAGTGTCTGGTCCGATCCCTGGTGGCCCTACTACTCAGATTGATTGGTCCCTCAACCAGGCCAGATCTATACGGTGTCCATTTACTTAATAGTTTCTTTTAACAATCTGTTTGCCTTATGATTCCTATAGTTTCTTATTAGAATGCTTCCAATGTCAACCTGACCAGATGGAATTTGACGGCAAGTGGACCTAGGCCTAATCCTCAAGGCTCTTACCACTATGGAATGGTCAAGATCAGCCGCACAATCACACTTGCAAACTCTGCCCCTTATATCAATGGCAAGCAGAGGTATGCTATCAATAGTGTCTCATTTGTCCCGGCCGACACTCCATTGAAACTTGCGGACTACTACAATATTCCTGGAGTCTTCACTGTTGGAAGCATGCCAACAAGTCCCACTTGGAAAAATGCATACCTTCAGACTGCCGTCATGGGTGCTAACTTCCGGGAATTTGTTGAGATCGTGTTCCAAAACTGGGAGGACACCGTTCAGTCATATCACATTGATGGCTATTCCTTCTTTGTTGTTGGGTGAGCTTATATCTCTTTTGATGCTTAAGTAACATGATTCAGTGCACTAAAACATGCATATCTGTAGCTAATGAGTTCATAATTTGTGTGATGATTAGGATGGATGGAGGGCAGTGGACGCAGGCAAGTAGAGCAAAATACAATTTGAGAGACACAGTTTCACGATGCACTGTTCAGGTAATCAAAAAGATGATTATCACTCTCAAAAACTACCAATGTGATGTAAATGAGGCTCATGAGAAAATTGTTAAGAGTGCAGTTTCAGTTTTGTTAATTTGTTTGATCGAAATGCAGGTGTATCCCAAGGCATGGACTGCAATCTACATGGCTCTGGACAATGTGGGAATGTGGAATGTAAGGTCTGAGAACTGGGCTAGGCAGTACTTGGGGCAGCAGTTCTATCTCAGGGTTTATACCCGTTCAAAATCATTGAGAGACGAATATGTGATCCCAAAGAATGCTCTTCTTTGTGGCCGAGCAAGAGGCCGACACACAAGGCCTCTGCGAATTAGCTAGTCTAGGCATTGATTTTGTCACGAGAGGGTGACATTGTTAATTGGGGTTCCAACTGATCATGATTCCTCAATTGCGGGAGCTTGTTCCAAGAGCTCAACTTGAGCTCTGAGTCATTTTTCCTTGTGTCTTAATTTTCTTTTTTTCCAGGCTCGGTTTCTGTATCTGCAACTCTCAGATGAGAGTTCACCGTACTATGTGTTACTCTGTAGTATCAGCTTTAATGTCAACAATCTCATTACAACCAAAATTCAGTTTTTTTATGAAGTCTAGAACTTCTTGAAGAGCCAAAAAAAGGTTGAACTGATGGCTGTCTTCTAATTCCAACTTAGAAGAATGTGGGGATTGTCTACAGTGGCGGCCCTTAGTGGCCCAATATCTTCTTAACAACTCTTGAAGGCCCATTATTCCTTGGTGGATCTATTCAGCCTCCACTTTCTTTCTCAATACGCCCCTGTAGTGATTTTTGTTTTAATTATATTTTTATGATTTTGTAAATTATTTTTGGACAAAAACCAAGGCAATGTTACAATTTACTCTTTCTTCCACCTCTAGGTTTTTTTTTTGGCTTACCACGAAACATCACCTGTAAATGAACAACGATACAATTAATAATAACATAAAAAAAAAAAATAGTTTTTAAGCACAAAAATTAAAAAACTTATATCTAATTCACTATATAGAATGATTTATGTTACAAAGCTCTCATTTTTGTTTTTCATTTTTTGCTTCAATTTTTATTTATGGAGGGATTTGATGCAAATAGTCTATATTAATTATTGCATTCACAATGCTAAGAAGTAATTAAATATTCCCATAAGTTAAATATTTTACCATTTTTCTTTTTATCAACTATCAATCAAATATTTGTATTTACTTAGGTGAAAATTTAATTTAGAAGAAAATCCCAATTTACTAAGAAAATTAAAAATTTATGAGAAAATTAAAAATTCCACCATCTCGAAATTGAGATAATTAGATTTCATAGAAGATTATAAGTTTTTAATGACTTTCTTATACCAACCCCTTCTTAGCTTAAACCTTCGTGACATCGATGTCTCACTTCAAAACACAATTGTCAAAAAAAAAAAAAAAACCTTCTACATTAGTAAAACGACAAAAATATGTTTTATTCTTCGTGTAAAAGAAATTTCAAATTATTAACATAATTTTAACAAATACTGATAGTTGTATACATATTCTTTTCTATTAATTTTTTTTTTACTTCTCGCTTAATACATGTTTCTATTATGTATAAAATCACCTTTATTGCTATTATTATGTGGTGGGTTGTTTGTGTAAAATTCAAATGGGTTAGTGAAACAATAGAGATGGTTGATTTAGTTTTAATCAAGGGTAATTTTAGAAATAAATTTTTGTTTAAGAATATATATTTAATAATGGGTTTCATGAGATAAAAAGGAGTTAAATAGCTCTTACTCTTTATGCCTCGCAAAAACATTCTTTTATTTCAGTAAACATTCTTTTATTTTAATCAAAATATTTGTTATTAGAATTTTTAGCATGCACTTTAAAAATTTAAGCATTTTGTGGAATATTTTATTTATAAGTAATCAAAAATTAAAAAAGATCAAACACACAATAAAAATAAATAATTATACACAAAGTACAAAAAATTTACGTAATTCAATAATAAATGTTTATCTTTACGATAAACCATGAGATCCTATTTTTTTTTATTAGTTTATAAAGAACTCTCAAATAAAGATTATAAGAACCGATAAATCACACATATCTGTACATTAATATGATATTGTACATTTTAGGTCTAAACTTTCATAAATTTATTTTTGAGTTTTATTTTAAAAAGCCTCATACTAATATATTATTCATACTCTATAACCCTATGATCTTTCTTATTTGTAACCAATGTGAAATTTTGTTTTTATTTTTAATAATACTTTTCTCAAACAAATGACCACACTATTCCTCATAGTCTGAAACTCCCCTCAAATGATCACTCATTCATCTATCTTCTTTAATAAAAAAATCTTGCTCCAATGAGTCTATTATTTTTCTTCACTACATTGAAGTGCATGCCTTACGTAAAGCACTAGAGTACCGCCTACCTCAAAAGCTCGCTCTATCTAAGTTAACTTCATCACCACATTGGTGGAGGCATGCCTTACATAAAGCACTGGAGCACATCGTTGTTTATCTTCCTTGCTAATAAGACTTTGCTCCACTGAGTATGTTACTCATTTTCATTACGTTGAAGCTCACACCTTATATGAAGCATCAAAATACTGCTTACCTCAAAAGCTCGCTTTATCTAAGTCAACTCCTCATTGCATTGGTGGAGGCATACCTTACGTGAAGCATTGAAGCACATTGCTTGTTAAATAGAGCCCAACCATAAATTCCATCGCAAGTTAACTGCGACTTACCACCTTTATTTGGCATTGAAAATTTTATCCGCATAACTAATTTCGAGACATAACTCTAATACTATTTATAGGGATTAATTAATCACATATATTATCATATTAGTATATATTATCCACTTTAAAATTAGACCTTCATGAATTTGCTCTTAAACTTTATCTTAAAAAGTCTCCTACTAATAAAAATATTATTTATATCTTATATACCAATAATCTTGGGACTTTTTTTTTCATTGCTATCATTCCTAACACCATGTTTTGTAAACAGATCATCGAACGTAGTCATCCCGTTAGTGAAGTGTAAGGCAAAATCTTACCACTACTATTCTCTTCTTATTAGATTTTTTTAACATATTTTTCAATTAATCATGAAAAAGTTATTATTATATACAACACAAAACTAACAAAAACACAGTTGTAATCAACAAATGGAACATAAACATAGTTGTAATCAACAAATGGAACAACCACTTTTGTCCTAAGCAACTGGGCACCAGGTTAGCCATTAAAGAAATGGATGCCAAAATTAAGAATCAACTTTAAAGGGTACCTGCGCCTGGGGTGTTTGTCTAATTGGCAACCACCGCCGTTGTGCGCCTGACCTTATGGTCGGAGTTCGATTCCTCTCCCCTTGGGTTGTAGTGTACCTCCCATCCTCTTCTCCGAAACAGCAATGCCATGGCCATGGCCACTGGCGTATTATTGGTGCTGCGTATGAAATCATACGAACACTTGTCCACGCTTCTGTCAAATACATCCAAGAGAATATTTCCTTATGTGAAACCGTCTTTCTCTCTTGATTCTCCAACCCTCGTCAGCATTCGCCATGAAAATCCCACATCCCGACATGCATAATTTGTTCATCCATCTTGTCACCCAATGACCACCAAATTTCATTGCATTCAATTCCTATCTATCTATCTATATACACAACACAAAACATCCTCACCCCGTCACATGATCTCTAAATTCTGCCGCCAAGGGTGACGATTGAAACACCACGTGTCATTACAGGAAGCGTCCACGACATGCGAAGCATGTCGACGTGGCATGCAACTCATATGTTGTCCATTGATGTTGAATGAATGGGATAAAGGGAGCTAGCTAGCTGTGGTGTAAGGAATGAGAACAGTTGAGTTTTGTGTGTTTTTTTTTTCAATGGTATGTTTTGTTTGCTTTAGGACATGCAATGCTTAGGTCATGTTTTGCTTTTAGGGCATGTTTCACTTTGGGGCTTATGCCAATATTCTTCTGTATACAACGTCTGGGTTTGGATTAATTTTGCTGTTGAACGTTCTCGTTTCTTCTTTTTATACATAACGTTTGTTTATTTTTTGTAAAATTTAGTGGGGGCTGTTAAAAACTTTGTGGCTGGGACTTGCACTGCATGCTTTGCCTTTTTGCTATCTAAAGACAGTTTCATTCTTGTCCTTATACGACGAAAGCTGGCCTCAAGAAGAATATTGTGATGACACACCCCATTAATGTAATCTGAACAAGAACAAAAAAAGCAATTAAATCATTCAATTCTTGTTTTGAATCAGTTTTGTAAACTTTTCACCATGGATGATGTGCTCATTGACCATGAATATTGTTAATATATACAAGAAAAAGAAAAAGAAATTGGGAGCATGAAGTGCATTTGGATTCCAAAACTACAATTCATCAGCTTAATCTATACATTCTGTCGATTTTTTTTAATGATTATTTCAAGTTCTCAGTTAAATGTTTTCAAATTTCAGATTACTTTTTTTTTTTTTAATATATGAGTTTTGATTATAACGAAAAAATTTAGACATATAATGAAGGTAGATTTTACAGACCGAGACATCCAAAGTTATGTAATAGACCAAACCTTTTAACTTTTTTCAACTTTTCACCTCTCCTGTTCATCCGATCATGAAGACAAATTTGAATAAATACTGAGAGTCTCTGAAATTCCGTGTCCAATTTTTCCATTTTCTAATCGAAACTCCAATGGACTAAAGTGGCCTTAAGAGGATATATGATGAAAGCTACGCATAGAGACAAAAACTGCCACAGAGAGTCATGCTAGTATTTATTTCTCTTTTGTTTTTCAAGCTTTCATCAGGTCATAATATTCACCACATTCTCCTCTTTCAAAAGTTATAGCAAATGAAAAGTACTAAAGATTCTGCAGAGAGCAGCAGCTGTCTTATTAAGAGGTCTCCGTCTTCTTCTCTAGAGAGTGGAGAATATTATAACCATCATTCACAATCATCGTCATCAAATATGAGCTTTACAAGACGAGTTAGAAGCATTGATGATGATGAGGATGACAACAATCTGAGGGGGATGAGCTTGAAATCGCCTATTGTTAGGCCTTATGTGAGATCAAAAATGCCTAGGCTTCGATGGACACCTGATCTTCACCACTGCTTTGTTCATGCAGTTGAAAGATTGGGTGGAGAAGACAGTAAGCTATTAGATAAAATTTCTTTTCTTATATATGTGAAATTACCACTTTGCTTATGAAGATGTTTAACTCTTAGTACATATATGATTTGTGATTTGATTAATAATCATGGTATTTGAATTATGTAATTATATAGGAGCTACTCCAAAGATGGTGTTACAGATAATGGATGTGAAGGGTCTCACCATATCTCACGTAAAGAGCCATCTTCAGGTTTTGATCAAAACTCGATCTCAATCGATCCCCCTTGGATTATATCTAAACAAATTTTTTGCATTTGTTTCCAATTGATTCCCAATATCTACTTTCTCTTATAATTTTTCGGTTGAATAATTTTGGAACCTTCTACAATTATCAAACATATTTGGTTTGCTATATACGAACAGATGTACAGGAGCATGAAGCACGAGCAGATGATTCAAGGTAAAATATACATGTTACATCAGTTATATTCATCTGCTTGATCCACAATGTGCTAATATACATACATACATATATATATATATATATATATGAAATTAGGTAATTAATTTTGTTATGGAGTACAAATCTCTCTGGACTAGCTTTCAGTGATATTCATAACTTCAAAAAGTATTTTCCATTGCCAATTGAAAGATCAAAAATAGTAAAATACTCCTAAAAAAGTAACTACATGTACATATATATCAAGGAAAGTCTAATTATGATCCTCAAAACTTCTGATATGACAGAGAAAGTATGCTTTCGGTGTAACTAATAATTGTGTGTGGATTTATTGTAAATCTTGTAGTTTCTATATCCTAAAAACTCTAGCAATTGAGCTTGAAATTTCTGGTTGCAGAAGCAGCTAAGGCATCCAAGAGAAATGGTGATCAGATGCTAGACCCGAGCATCTATTGCCGACAGAATCATCATCATAATCTTCTCAAGTATGCGAAGTTGATAAATGATCACAATGCATTACCATATCAAAGCATCGGAACTCATTACAATGAAGGGCTTGCTCATCTCAGTAACAATAGTACTAGCACGCTGGCACACTGGTTAGCAAAAATTTTTGATGATGTTGTTATATATGTTTCTTCAATCTGTATAATTACTACTATATATATATCCAATTAAAGGAAAGTTTTCATATTCGATCCTGTGATTTCACTTCATATACAGGACACATGAGCATGACATGATGTGGATTGGAAAGGAAGTGATCAGTGAACCATTATCTTATGGTGAAGTAATTACAGATGAAGAAATATTGGAGCAAAGACCAAATTCTTACATTATTTTCGAGGACTTGCTCAAAAGCTGCACCACAACAACCCAGCAAGTAAGAGTTCTTTCTTTAGTGTAGATCTTGCCTTTTTGTTTTGGACTTGCAATTCTCTCACACAAAATTTTATTGAATACAGAGAGTTGAAATTTTTTTGTGTCTCTTAACAACTCTTTACACAGAACATTGCACATTTTTATTAAGAAAAAAGTGTAAACATTCATACTTGATGAGAATATCTACTGGCGAGTATATTCTCTCTCTTCACATAGAAACAAAAGAATACATATAAAGTGAAGTTGACAATAATTCTCAAGCGTGAGTGAGGGTGGGTACATTTTTAAAGTGAGGATAGATTAACACGACGGCGTTTTTAAACTGTTTGTTCCATTTAATCTTTCAGGTGGAAAGAAATGAGCAAAAGCAAGTGACACCAAGAGTTGCTGCTGCTATTCATAACAGCTACAGTCAAACACTGGAACAATTAGCTGAGGCCGCTGCAGGGAGAGTAGCTGAGGGCTCGCTGTCTCTATCGCTAGCATCGACGTCAAAATCTTCACTTCCTTTGTTAAAGCTGAGCAAAGCATCAGAGAATGACGTCTCTCTTGACCTCAGTCTTGCTTAATATCATGCACATATTTGGTAACAAAACACTTAACAACTTTTGAGAAACTCTCTCCCGCTAAGAGTTTTAATTTTGATGTTTCACTCTGAGTTGAACGTAGAAGGATAGAGAAGTCGTTTTTCGTTGACTTAAAATTAACAGGAAATCGTTTTAAAGCCAAGTATGATCTTAATTCGTAATGTGAGCGTAACGACAAAGTTCAGAGAATCTACCTTAGATTGATCGACATGTCGTTTGTGTTTTCATCAAAAGGGCAACATGTCAATTGTGCAAGTGTAAGAAAGAATAGCTAATTGGGTGCCCAAACATTCACCATAAATCATATTCAAATTTCTGAGAAAAAGAGAAACAAACACTTTATTTTTTTTAATAAAATTTTTCAAAAATGAGAATTTAATTTTAAATTCCTTTTATTTACACAAACCCAAAGCCAAGCAAGAGAGTTTATCATCCTTTAATTATATATTTAAATAATTTAATTTGAGTTTTCATATTCTTTGTATGATTTATTAATATTTATGTTTAATATAATTCTACGATATTATCTAAACAAAATATAAATGCTAAAATGCTAACATATTCTATAAAAAAATATATATATGTTGGCGACATGGTTGTATATCTATTCTTTTTTGTTTACTAATTGGACGGGGATACTTTCCTGATCATGTACTAAAGCGAGCTACGTGTGTCGAAATCATGACTTGTATTCGATAGATAGGTAAAATTGAGTTAATGTTGACAATTTGTTTTTCTTTTGTAAATATATATAGGCTGTATAGAACTCATGGAGCTTATAAGATTTTTGAATGTGAATAATCAACACGACTTGCCTGATGAGAAAATTTAATACGTGCGAAGATATGTATATGATTATTAATGTCTATTGCTGCATGCACTCACAAGCGAGTCCGTGAACAACAGTTTCCTCTTGACGAATATGGACGAAAAAGATCGGAGTTAGATGAAGGAATTTAAGTGCTAGATGTGGCTAATAATGATTGAGTCAGCTAATAGATCAGCGAAAAGTGAATTGGAAGTCTTTGATTCAGTTCAATATTCGCAACACAAAAATCCAGCTTCATTTGCAAGCGTTTGATCATCAAAAAATGAGGTGGTGATGTCGCTTGATCAGCCTAGCTAGCCCTAGTGGGTCTCTTTTTTTCACCAGTGGCAGTTGGTTTGTAAATGATCAGAGGATCGGCTTGTCGGTTGCAATTTTAAAGCCTTGAAAATTGGTGCTTCCTCGGTTTCAATTCTCAAGCATCTATTCATATCTATTCTCTCATTCGGAACTTTTTGAGTCGCACGTTAACTCAATGATAATTGCCAGGACTCAGGAGGGTTTTTGTTTATGTGCATCTTGTTGTTGCACTAGGTCTAATTTGCACCATTGATGATAGGAAGCTTGTTGCCAGAAAATTGGGTGCATTTGATGAGGAGAAAACTTTCTTCCGCGGTAATATCTCTAGTTAGGGGTGGCTAAAAAATCGGCGATCGAACTGGACTCGAAAAATCAAATTGACTGATTGGGTTCAATTTTTTCTTTGGTCGGTTCGATTTTCGATTTTTTAGTTCAAAAAACTAAAAATTCGGTTTGGTTCTTAGTTTTTTTAGTTTAAAAAATCGGTTCGGTTTTCAATTTAGCCTTTCAAACCGAGAATCAAACTGAAAAAATTGATTTTTTTAAAAAAAAAATCAAAAAACATCGAATCGAGTCAAAAATATGTTTAAATTAAATCTATTTGAGCCAAATTGAAAAATTTAACCGCAAAATTGAAAATAAAATCAAACTGAATCGGTTCAGGTCAATTTACTATTTTTCGATTTGATTTTATTTTTTAAAAATCAAACTAAATTTGCCCACTCCTACCCCTAGTTATAAAGATCCATTTGGTTGGGGGTTTAGCGGTGGCTTTATGGAGAAGGAAAAGGATTTGGTGGTGGTGGAGGGGATGGTCTATAGGTGGTGGTTATGGTTTTGGGGGAGAAGCTGGAGGTGGGTTTGGCTGGCTCTGGAATTGGAGGCTTCGGTGGTGGCCGCCGCCAACAGTGGTGCAGGTTTTGGAGGTGCACTACCTTGAACTTTTTTAGTTCAAATTATGTGTGTCCACCAATGCTGCTCTTTTAACAATGTTTTGAAGTAGCTTCCAACACTTTCTCATTCACTCAATGTTTATGTTTGAGTTGCACCGGTCATCACTCAGAATTCAAGAATGTTAGTTCACAGATTTTTAGTAATTCTAATTAAAATTTTAATTAGTTTACCATTAAAGAGTTGCTTCTACAATATTTTATTGGAGAAAGGTTATGACTCAATCAAAAATTGAACCCTAATGAGATAAAAGATGTAGTCAAGGCTCCAACAACTTAGGCGATGATGTTGGGTACTAATTCATCCAATTGTTGATATGCACTATAACCTTCTTCAAGAGCAACCTTAATTATATATAATATTTGTTCGAGATATTTATATATGTTTTACTTAAAATCACATCAACTAAAATATTTGATAAACAATTAGAACTTTATTTGTAAAATTATATGTAATAAAAAATTTATAAGAAATTTGTAAATTACCTATTTATGATTTTGTAATTTTATCACTTTTTCTTCTTCTTTTTTAACAAGTATTAATATTCCCTTTTTAAAATTAATTGGTCATTTTTAAAATGAAAAATAATTTTAAAAAAAGAAATATTTGTACTTATTAAAAAGTTAGGGGAAAAATAGTAAAGCTGCAAAACTTAAAAGAAAAAACCTACAATTTCCCAAATCTATATAAAAGTACTTGAATTTTATTTTATGTATTTAAAAGACAAATGTAATATTTATCAAATATTAATTTTACTTTTCACTTCATCGCTAGTAATTTTATTTTACGGTAATTATTATTTGAAGATCGCAGTACCATAATTGCAAATTTGCAATTATAACCTTAAAACAAGCGAATTTAATTGCAATCACTTCATATTTCTCTGCATAACCCAGTAGTTAAAGGAATTACATGTGTCAGATGATTGGCGCAGTTGAAACTTGAAACCCCTGGCCGGTGACACGAATGAATCGAAGATGAGAAAGGGGAAATATTACTAAGTGACATGGGCTTTTGGTTTCCTGAGGAGAATGAAGAGTCACTTTCTCCATAAATGAGCAAAGGCAAGGAGCATATTGCAATTTGCAAGAGTCAATTTAGCTTATTTATAACTTGATTACTTGGGTAACTTATGATTAATTTATTGGATTGTATTTCACATCGATAAGATAGAAATTAGATCTGTTTTTGAGTTTAAATAGGTATTTAGATAACATTTCTTAACAAATTAATTTTTTATGTCAATGGTAAGTGTTAAGGGCGTACAAAGTGGTATTAAAATAAACCTTAGTTCTTATTGTATAAGAGCTTAATTTTAAAATCATGTGTTTTGATCTGACCTTGCCTCAAAATTAGTAAAGATAAACAATTCAGGTTAATTTAGTTTATGTGGGATAAGTCAAATATGGTAAGGACATCACAAGATTAAGTGAATTTTTTTTAAAATTAATGGAAATGAATTTACCCCAAAATTAATGAGGATAGATAATTTAAGTTAGATTAATGAGGAAAAGGCCAAATGTGATAAAGACATCACACAATTGGGTGTACTTCTCTTAAAGTTAATTGAGATGATTAATACAAGTTAAGATGACTCATGAGAGATGAGTTAGACACGACGAGAGCATCACATAGTTAGATGAATGAGTTAGTAATATTATTAATAAATTAATATTTTATATCAATTCTGATACATGAAAATGGGCTCTCCTTTTAGATGGTTTTAGCAGCATAAATAATTTACTATGTAGAGCCAAGATTTTTCTCCAAGTTAATGTCGAGGTTCAAATAGATGTTGATGGCATTACCATTATTAGAATAACTGAAACTGAAGTTTTGATACTATATTAGAGAAACTAGAATCTTTGTATTTTCAATCTAAATAATAACTACAAAATGTGACTTTTATATAGTCATTAAATTCCTAGCCAATATAAAAAAGATAATACATAAAAATTACGATTATAATACGAAAGTTAATACAATGAGAAATATCTTAAAGTGACAATGACTTAAATAAGAAATTTTAATTTTGTGCTAACTTTAACACTCTCCCTCAAACTCAAGACAAGGGAAACAACTTGATTTTATAAAATGAACTTAGAAGCAAAATAAAATGAAAATAATAAAATAATTGAATAAATAAATCTATAATGACACACTATAGAGATAATTATTGTTGAAGTGAGGCAGTCATTGTTGGAGAGTGGCAACTATTATTGAAGAGAGGCAAAGTTGTTAAAGAGTGACAATGTTGTCGAAGAGTGACACACACATTAAGAAAGTTAACTATTACGAGTGCAAACACATTGATAAAGAAATTAAAAACTAATATTTTAAATGCAAGTGTATTGATGTGAAAATTATGACTAAAAAATGAAGAAAAAAACTTGTCAATATTCTAAGAAATCATAAGTGATAGTAAATAGACCAAAAGTTACTAAAGATAAGAATTTTTGATGAGTTGTAACACTAAATTTTTATTAGGTGGCATAGAAAGAAATTGAATTTGAACTTGGTGTGGCACAAAAAAAAACTAGAAAAGCCCTCATAATTTTTTTTAAAAATAAATCTACCATAAAATTTGAAACTACATATTTATCCCTAATTTATATGAAATTATAAAATTGACAATATTTATATGAAATTACAAATTCACCCTAAAGCTATTTAAAATTTTAAAAAGACTCCAATATCGATTTTAAATATCAATCGAACCTCAATAGTTTAGTGAGTTTGTAATCTAACTAAAAAATAACTTTGAATTATTTGTAAAAAACCCTTTCTTGATAATTGGTAAGATCAAGCAAAGAAGTGATGTGAATGAATAGATTAAGACACAAAGAGTGATTTGATACTGACATGAAGACAAATGCACCAAAAAATAACTAAAATTTGAGGTGGAAGTGGCAAATGATATGGCGATTAGGCAATACGTGAGGACACGTTCAGTATTGATTTGTCGTAATTCCAGTATCGTTGTGATCCTCGGTCAATTCTGAGTCCGGTAGTGGTCTAAAATTACAGGTTTGATGATGATAGATGGTGGCTAATAGCAAGATGGGCAGCACACAGTGATGGATGAAAAATTAGCAACAATAATAATGGTGGCATCAATTTTAGAAGCCAATGAGAAGAAAAACAAAGTTGGACTCAGATGGTTACCGTGTTGGTCATCATTCGAAAGAACCCACCTATATTATTTTAGTTTACTAACGGTTCAAGGTCATCAGATAAGATATCTTCCCCCTTCTTTTCCTTTTATTGGTGGTGCGGGGGCATATCCCACCAGGTGATAACGTCACTAACACATGATGGAACCAGTGCCAGTTATAGTTAGGATTGATGTGTTCTGGTCGAATGCCCTTACGAGGTAGTGATGAGTTTCACGAGCTCTAAGCCCGACCCGCGTACAAAAAAAGCTAAAGTGAGTAAAGAACGAAACTAGTAAGAACGGAGTCAAGTAAGAAATGAAGAGTCTTTTTTCGGGACTCTTCTGGCGACCCTCTGCTTTCCTTTGCTGAAAGACCAATCAATTCTTAATATTAAATTAGCACGTGTTTAGCTTATTAGGAAAAGCACCTTTATGAGATTGCAGCAGAGTAGGCTGTTATCGAATCTAGCTATCCAAAAGGTTGGTCCGTCCAAGCTTATACTTATACTCTAGCTTAAAATACTGGAACGTATTCTCCCGCTCTGATCCCTAATAGCTGTTCCTTCTTAAGCAATGACTCTTAGAGAAAGTTCAAAGTGATAGGCCTCTGCTTCTATTTCTATTAGTTCAAGCTCAATCCCAATTCTCTCGCTATCAAGGAAACCCAAGCAAATCTATAGACCAATCGGGACAAAACCTGCACTATCCCTATGCTTTCAAACTTGTATGCTTTCTCCTTTGCTTGAATTGGATGAAAAACGAAATGGAACTGCCTAGAGTGTTTTACTTGAGGTACCTCATTGAGGAAGCTCATCTGGTGGTGCCGAGGGGGTCTAAACAATTCAATAAAGCCTCCATGGCTACATAGCATTTTTATCACTAAGGTAGCAGTAGAGAAACCTACAGCTGGATTGATTCGTGATCAGTGACCAGGAAGTCTGTTGAAGTCGTTTAAGTCTTTGACAACCACCCTTTCGCTACTCCGAAAAAGTCGATAAAAAGGCCAAGAGATGTCCCCTTGGGGCAAACAGAAGAAGTTCTGATTCCTTCTACCACCATCACTTCCTGACTCGCCTGTTTTTAACATCGATTTTCTAGAAGAAAAAAAAGTGCCCTAGAAGTTTGAAGAGCCAGTCGCGTAAGGCAACTGGGCCTCATTCCTATACTAAGTATTCCTGTTGCACGAACAAAAACCTCAAACCTTCTTATTATGCTTGATTGCACAGGAAGACCCAGACCAGACTTCAATTTTCACTGGGTATTTAACTGCAACCCAAACATTTGATCCTTCCGTAACTTCATACGTCGAATTAGGAACAAAAGCTTTTTCACAGCTGCCCATGAGTTCAACAAAAGCAGAAGTAAGCTAGATAAACTTACATTTCTCTGCCTTAGGCATGTTCCATTAAACCCGTTTAGGGAACGTAACCCATGTTCCTGGTAATCCATTTAGTTCTCTTAAATTGGTTGATGCTTGGTTGAGCCTGGACCCTGGGAGCCCTTCCTTGGTATGCTACTGTCACGAGTAAAACAAGAGCGAATTGACCGAAAATGAGAGAGATCGAAAAAGTAACTTAAGCTATGAGATTAGCTTGATATGCATAACTAGCTGATATATAATTAAATTGACTCTAAAATGAGTTAGCTCTGATACTATATTAATTTATTACTCAATTTAAAAATTTAAATTATTAGAAGAACAATGACATACTATATTAGTTTATTATTCAATTTAGAAGAACGATGACATAAGGATAGGAACTCAAAACTTTGGTTTTAAAACCATGTTAAAAAAATTAAAATCTCTATATTTTCACTTTAAATAATAACTATAAAATGTGGCATATATATACATTAAATCCTTAATTTATATAAGAATAATAATATTATAATACAAAAGTTGAGACAATAAAAAATATCTTAAATTAACAATAACTTAAATTTAAAAAATCCTAACTTATTACCACTTTAACAGCTACGACTCAATCAAGAATCTATGCAAGTATTTTTTTTTTTTTAACAAGATTCATCTTCAATTAATGTACAAGACTTAACAGATAATAAAATAATTAGAACCAAAATAACAAAACACTAAAGTGGAGCCACTACGATATAAATATACGAGGGCCAAAAATGAGGTTTATTTATTTAATGGGGCTACCATTATGGGTAGCAGGTTATTAGCAAACACTAAATGCCAATACGTAAAAGCTACTTCATTATTTTATATGTAAGATCGATCCATATTCTAGCAAATTGTATCCCATTATCTTCACAAAATGCAACATCCATCATGAATTGAATTGTTTGATCTCAACTTGATTTGTTTAATCATAAAGCTTTTTGTTCTATCTTTGTAGGGTGTTTCTACAAAATGGATTCTGCCCCAGCCAGTCTAGAACTTCTCTATTTTATCCTCCATTTATCAGAAGTTTCACATCACATTGTTCACATTTGATATTGACAGCCAATCCTGATAATATATATTCTTAATTAATAACTTTTAAAATTATTTATTATATTATTTTATTATCTAATTATTACTTAACATATTAATCTAAAGAAAATTTTAAAAATAATATTTAAAAAGTATAATATTATTCATTCTTAAATATATATATATATATATATAATCTTAAATGGTGACCAAACCTAATTACATACATTCCAAATGAGATTTCTCTTATACCATAATACAGATCTTTCAAGTAATATATAATGTGATGAAATTTTATTTGTTAAAAAAAAATTAATGAATGTGGACGTTCAAATATTTTAAAATACAGAAACAATTTAAACAATATATACAATATAGCTAAAAAACAATGTTAAAATGAGATGGGTTTGAATTATATAATATTGTTTCGATTGTATTGATATTTTAAAATATGTGGGTGGGTATTCGTATTTAAAAAATTTTAAATGAATAAATAAGAACAAAAACAAAACAATTCAAAATAAGCAAAACTTTGAGAAGATTTGTAAATAATAACTTTTTGAAGTAAACGCAAATTCCATACAAAAATAGTGGTCTTCTGCCTACCGCAATAACGAGCATCGATGATAATTCTTTTGCTTTATACTTTGACGATGGAAGTTTCTTCTGCTTTTTATTTTTCAATCGGAGAGAGTTTAATTAACACTAAAAATTAGTCTTTAATTATGCCAAGAAACATGGAATTTTTCAAAACGATCGACCTCAAAATGCGTAAGCACATGACTGGAGTCCACTTTGAGATTTTAAAACTTGTTATTAATTAGTAGAAATATAGTAAGAATTCCATGCCTTAGTGGGAGTAGTTAGTATACGAAATACCTTAAGGCTTAAGCTCCCATTCAAAGAAAGAAACAAGATAAACTACAACAAAGAAAAATCTTACGAAAAAATTGCCTAAACAAGGAAAGATATTCGAAAAGATTTTGTTCCCATCTCTCTGAATTTTGGTGCATTTCATATTTTCATTTAATTTCCTTAATTAAACATTGCTCTTTGTTTAAGCAGACGCAGTTCCTGAACATGTAATGGTGATAATGCACCAACTCACCTGCCCCGTCCTTCATTTGAATCACTTCTAATTTTAAAATTGTTTCCCTTTTGGCTCAATTTCCATGATAATGTTTGCTAGTAAGATTATATATTATGTTTTTTGAACCAAACCGCATAGTCTTAGTCGGCATTTCCAAATAGAGAGTCACGTTATATATGTATGTTTAGGGCTTAATAACAGCATCAGCTGCTAAAAAAACACTGAATTTATGATCTGGGTATATAGAATTTTAGGTCAATATGACAAATATTATCAAGATAAGAAAAGAATCTGGTTATTCTATCTCGATCAACCACTATGGTTGGAGGTGGTCCTTTTATGTAGCCACTGGTCGTCGATTCATGATTCAACAAAGTTTGGAGTTGCCCAATGCTGACGTGCCGGATATTTTGTACTTTGCTCGGCGTACACTTCAAGTGTCTAAGCTTTAGCTTAGCCCATGAGCCATCAGCCATCGCCACAACAACAACAACCAAAACCATACTTATTTCTCACACCACATTTGGTCACATGGCATCCACATGCCTGCTTTCACATCCTATGTGGAGTTCATTGGTGGCTTCCAGCGGGCCTCCTTCAATCTAATACTAATTCATTATCAGCTTCATCATAAAAAGTGAAGTTGACAGATTGGAATCCACGTATTTCGAAGAAACAATGTTGGTTTTTTCGGCATACTTAAAATGACTTCGTAGTTTAATATTTGCCAAGTGCTCATCTCTTTCTCTATATCTCTAGAAGATACAATCACCTACACCTACTCCACCATCTCAAATTTCATTATTGTATAATAATTATAATCATATGCGTTACTAGATTATATTTGCACTAGTCGTCTCTCTACAATTATTTGGTTTATGATCAAATTGGAGTAAGATTTTTAATTATATATGTTCTTAAAACTCTGAATTTTTTAACATTCTTTGTCGGCTGTGGTTGACCAAACAGAACATGCCGGGACTTTTCTTGACTTAGATGACTTGTAGACGTTCATTCCTCCCGCCAATTCCACGTCTCTTTGAACTACAGTATTCGACATGGACCAGTGAATTTTAGTTGCACTTAAATTAATAGTGCAAGACAAGTTGTATAAATAGGAGAGACCAAAGAGGAGCAAGCCGAGCGAGCGGGCTTGATTTGTATTACAGAGCCTATAGCTCTTTGTTTCTAAGAGCCATGGATATTTTTGCTAAACATTTCTACGTGGCTCTTCTTCTTTTAAGCATTTTCAGTGCTTCGATTGGTGTTAGTCATGAAGGAGATGTCAATGAGGGTGGCTACGGTCGTCCAAGTAGCTGGAATAAATTTCAGAATGATTATGATAATGATAATGACCATGAAGATTATTGCTCATACCGGAATTGGCGAAGCTGCGGAAGTTTCTTTGGTAGGGATGCTGGTCGTGGTGGCGGTGGTGGAGGAGGCAGTGGAGGTGGAGGTGGTAATGGCGCTGGTGCTGGTTCTGGTCACGGAGAAGGCCATGGAGCTGGAGGTGGTGTGGGTGATAATGGTGGTGGTGGCGGAGGAGGCAGTGGAGGGGGCGGTGGGAATGGTGCCGGTGCTGGTTCTGGCCACGGTGAAGGACATGGAGCTGGAGGGGGCGTAGGTGGTAATAATGGTGGTGGTGCTGGCGGAGGAGGTGGAGAAGGCGGTGGTGGAGGGGTTGGTAATGGGTCCGGTCATGGCAGTGGATATGGCGCTGGTGCTGGCGTTGGAGATGGGGCTGCTGGGGCTGGTGGTGGTGGAGGTGGAGGAGGAGGAGAGGGTGGTGGTGGTAGTGATGAGAGTGGTTCTGTTGGTGAAGGGTCTGGTCATGGTAGTGGTTTTGGCGCTGGGGTTGGTGTAGGTGGAGCAGGAGGCGGTGGTGGTGGAGGCGGAGGGGGAGGTGGAGGTGGAGGTGGCAAAGGTTTGAATGGAGGGTATGGTCATGGGAGTGGTTCTGGCGCTGGTACTGGTTTTGGAGGAAATGCAGGAGGAGCAGGTGGAGGTGGTGGCGGAGGCGGTGGAGGAGGGGGTTCAAACGGAGGATATGGTCATGGCAGCGGTTTTGGGGCAGGTGCTGGTTTTGGAGGTACAGGAGAAGGAGGTGGTGGAGGCGGAGGTGGAGGTGGAGGTGGAGGTGGAGGTGGAGGTGGCGGGGGTGGTGGTGAAGGATATGGACATGGTGAGGGTAGTGGGTCTGGAGGTGGAGTTGGTGGCAAAGGTACAGGAACAGCACATGGAAGTGGTAAAGGAAATTATGGTGGTGGCAACAATGGAGTCAGCGTTGGATTTGGGATGGGCATTGGATTTGGATTTGGAGTTGGCGTTGGAAGCGGAGGAGGCCATGATCAACAAGCAGAATACGACGGCAATGGCAATGGCAATGGCGATCCCTAGAGACACGTAAAGAGGAATTTTCTTCTTCTTCTTCTTCTTCTACTACTACTATTTCGTTAATGCATTCGATATAGCTTCCGCATTTGGACGTGCAGTCAAAACAAAAGCTTCATTCTTTTCGTAGTAAATGGAACCAACCATTGTTTGTTTCTTCCTTTCTCTTTTTCCACGTACCTCCCATATGCATATTAGCATGGGATATATATTTTGCTGTTCTGTTTTGAAATAAATGTACCATTATCGTTTAGAATATATATTTGTTGCAATATTGGGCAAAGTAAAGAGTGAAAATAAGAGACGATAAGGGCCGATGAACTAATGTTGCCGCATACTACTAGCATCTTCTCGCAAACTTGCGAACAATTAATTTAGAGTAATGTTATATATTTTAAATTATATTAATTATTTTAAATTAATGTTAAATATTTTAAATTATATTTAAAAAATAATATATTAAATAATTATTAAGTGTAATAAATAAATTTTAAAATTTATACTATTTTATCATCTAATAATTATTTAACACATTATTTTTTTTAAATATAATTTAAAATACTTAACATTACTCATTAAACTTATTTTGTACAAATAGACTCAATGATCATATGCATCACTAGGATTGCTGTTTACAACTAAACATTTTTTTTTTAAATACAAATATCTCATTACAAAATGTGCTTTTAAAGAATTATAACTATCAATAATTATATTATAATTATCAAATTTTTTATATACTTTATATTTCATTACAAAGTGTACTTTTAAAGAATTATAACTATTAATAATTGTAGTACAACTGTAAAATGAATTATAACGGTCAATAATTGTACTACAAATGTTAATTGAATAAAAAAAAAACTTTTAAATTATAATTGTCAATAACTATATAACTGTCAAATGAATTACAACTATCAATAGCTATATTATAACTGTCAATTAGATGAAAAAATTATTTTCAATAATTGGAGAAAAAAACTCCTTAATCCCATTCTAAATTACGAGTGTCAATAACTGTACAATCATCAAATAAATTACAACTAATAATTATACAATTGTCAAATAAATTACAACGGCCAACTAAATAAAAAAAATTGCCTTCAATAATTAGAGAATATAAAAAAATTAAAAAAAATCATTGATCCTCTTCTAAGATTTGAACTACTGACCTTAATTTAGACAAAGAATGCATAAACATTACCACTTAAGCAATGCAATTAAATGTTGTAATTAAAAGTCATATGCATAAAAGTAGAATAACTTATAAAATACAAATTTATAAAATTCATAAACACGATATTGTCCTATGCAACAATATAAATACAATAGTAAAAGACACATTCATAAGTTAATAAAATAAAGATAATGACTAAAAATATATTCAACAATAACATAAAAACAAAAGACACATTCAACAATATTCATCCAATACAACTAGTTTCCAATTAAGACAAATGTAACCCCAAGCTCTTATGAAAAAAAAATCTAGAAAATCAGAATGGTCATTGTGTTTTCATAAAGTGAAATGGGTAAGTGCTGCAAATTATCTATAAATTTACCCTTTGCTAAATAAACCTATGATAATCTAAGATAATAGCATTGGTGTTGGAGTTGTAATTTAAGAATTAATATTCTATTTTAATTTAATATTATTTAAACTTTTAAGAATCTTTTAATACATATTTTGTATTAATTATATTTAATAAAAAATTTATTAAAAATGAGCTTTGATATTTGGCTCCAAAATTATCTTTCAATATATTTAGTAATAAAATCAAAAACCTTTCTTTGTTATGAATTTTCGGATACATTTTTTATTAACTTCCAAACAAAATACATTCGAGTAAGAAATATGGTGTACTTAGAATTACAACAATATCTTTTGGATCCCTTTTTTTTTTAAATGTTTTTTAAACTAATAATAAAGATTGACCATATTGAAACAGCCACTATACTCTTGTGTATTATGAATTTTAACCATTATAATACGATAGTATATAAATTAACTCTAACTATATATTTTATAGATTTTTGTTATATATAAGTAGTTGGAATATAAAATTAATATTTTAATTGACGTAATATTTAATGTGTCAATTATTAATTAGTATTATATAAATAAATAATTAACATATTAATAATAAAAAAAATCAGTAACCACATAATAAATAGTAATTATTAATTGATGATACATTAGTTAGAATACAAATTATGTAATATAATACTACTCTTTTTTACAATATTAAATTTTAACTATTAAAAATATATATTCTTAAGTATTTCAATTATTTTGAAAGAGAAAATACTTATTTGATATAGTTAAACCAATCACAATTTACCTTTTAATTCGTAATTTTAATTTAAAAATAAAATTAAAAAACAGAAAATTATAAAGGCCTAAATTGATTTGTTTAATTTTTTTTTTTCAAAAAAAAAGCAAAATTCATCCAAATAAGTGAGTTATCAAATGAGGGCAGCTCCATGTTATGATCTAAATACAATGAAATAAAGTCACATTTTCTCTTTATTTGGTTTGATACCATTATTAGTTTTTCGTTCGATTTACAGGAGAAATTACATTTGAATCAAATTAATTCGGTTGATTTTTTTATAATAAATAATTAATTGAACTCAGTTTATCTTTGAGAACTAAATTAAATTGATCGATTTAATTCAGTTCAAATAAAAGTTTCCCAACCCTCACGATCTTGATGCTGGGGGACCTGTTTCATACAGAAGAATAAATTATATCCTTAATTGGGAAATAATAAAAATAAAGGTACCTGAACGTTATTATAATACTTTTTTAAATTAGAATTCAACTGTGGGGAGTATTAGAATTACGGTGAATTTAGGCGCTGGGCCCAAGCCTGAGCCCAAAACGCAGACCCTCGTCTCTCTCTTCGGTTCAAACAAAACAAAAGTACAAAACCCAAGCTAAGCCCTAAAGCAGACATCAACAAACTTACAGTTAAGCCTTCTCAACTCTCCCTCCCTCCCTCCTTCTCTGAGTTCACCGAGTCGACTCGCGCACTCGCAAAATACAGCCATGGCAGACGTCGTTCAATACCGGCTCGAGCGCATGGTCGACGAGCTGGACGACCTGGAGCGGCGCGGCCTCTTCACGCGCCGCGAGATCGCCGAAATCGTCAAACAGCGACGCAAGTTCGAGTACCGGCTGAAGCGGCCGAGTCCGTTAAAGCAAGACTACTTGGCGTGCATCGAGTACGAGACTCAGTTCGACGCTCTCCGCCGCCTCAGGAAGAAGAAATCGGTGGCGCGTGAATTAGAAAACGACGACGAGAAGAATAAGAGAAAGAGATTGAAAAAATCGGTTTCGGATTTCGCCGGTGTATCGAGGATTCTGGAGATTTATAGATTAGCGGTTATGAGGTTTAAAGGAGACATTGAGTTGTGGTTTAAGTATTTGGAGTTTTGTAGGCAGCGTAAAAATGGAAGAATGAAGAAGGTAATTTTTTTATGTTTTAACTAATTTATTTTTTGTGTATGGATGCGTTTGGCTGGTGAGGAAGTGCATGAAAGTGAAGGAAAAGGTATATTTTTATGTTGAAGTTTCAAACTTACTTGATTTGTTATTTGTGTGCTTGTGAAAATAAGGGGAATACAAATAAAGTTCAATGAAATGTTTGAAAAAATAAATTTTAGTTCAATAATCAAATGCTGTTTGAAAATAAAAATAAAAATTTTCTTGTATTTTGTATGCAATTTTGTAATTGTAATGGGGTGTTAATGCAAAATTACAATGTTGTATTTGTATATATTGTTGTAATCGTGAGCTTCTGTTGCATTTAGGTTACGTTGATAATTCCTGAAAACTGTTTCACGAGGGATTGATTTAAACATTTGCAGGTGCTGGCTCAAGTGATTAGGTTTCATCCCAAGGTCCCAGGAGTTTGGATATATGCTGCAGCTTGGGAATTTGATCATAATTTAAATGTCACTGCTGCTCGTGCTCTAATGCAGAATGGTTTGAGAGTGTGTCCAAATTCGGAAGAGCTTTGGGTAGAGTATCTTCGTATGGAACTCACGTACCTTAATAAATTAAAGGCCCGGAAGGTTGCTCTTGGAGAAGATAAGGGAACTTTGGTTCTTGATCAGAGAGATGCTGATGAAAAGCAATGGATAAATGAAAACAAAGATTTATTTATGCCCCTAGATGGAGAGGTAGAAAATGTCGATGGATCAAATGTCGATGGATCAAATGTCAAAAATATGGAGTCTGAAAAGAAGCTAGATTTGTTTAGAGAACAAGGCTTGAGAGTTCTTCGAACTATCTACAGTGGAGCAGTTGAAGCTCTACCCACTAGTTTGAGTCTAAGACAACGGTTCTTTGAAATAATAGAAGCAACAAATTTGGCACAATCGGAAGCCATCCGTGAGGAGATACTAAGTGACCTGAAGAGAGACTTTTCAGCAGATCCAAAATATTGGGACTGGTTTGCAAGTCTTGAAATTATTGATTCTGTAAGTAAGCAGGAGAAAAGTCAAAATATCATACTGTCTCAGATGCAGAAAGCTATTCAGGTATGAGTTGCTATGACCAACTGAAATCCCCAAAAATAATAAATCATCTCATTTGTGGTTTTCTTAAGACTTATTTTAACCACATTACGCATTAACTTTACAAGCATCTAAGAATCATGAGGAATTTTGAGCATAAAAATTTGCACATTCTAAAAAGCTAGTGAATCTTTTGTCTAATGGTCAACTTGGATTCTCTGTCATGTGTAGGTTTATGAGGAGGCTTTAAAAACTGTGCCTTCAAGCATGATGTTTGATCAGTATACAAAGTTTTTGATGGATATTATTGCTCCCAAAGGCGAAGAAGCCAATGTTTCTCAGTTATCCAGTCATGTTGAACACTACATTTCACATCTCTTTACTGTATATGAAAAGGCTGAAGCAATGGGGTGCTTGACCGAAGCTCTTGCTTGCAGATATGTTTCACTTTACTTGCAACTAGGGAGATTTGATGAAGCCCGCAAACTAGCTGTAAGGCTTTGCAGTGGCATACTTTCAGATTCAGTACAGTTATGGCTTTTAAGGGTCTCAGTGGAAGTTAGATGTGTTGCAATAAATTTTCCTTCTCCAAGTAAAGCTGATATGCAATCCATCTTTGAGCTGCTGAAAAGTATATTGACAAAAGAGTCCGTATCAGAGGCTGAGAGCTTGTGGCTTATGGTATGGTATCAATACTCCTTTGTTCTCACCTATCAATTTGAAAAAACTTCTGGCTTCAGTTGATGAGTGTAATATTCAATCATTGAACTTAGAGTTGCATGAACCTTTTAATGGCTCTTGTTGTAGAGGGGAAAAAAGTAAATAAAAAATTATAATATGTGTGATTAACAAGGTGTACATGATTGACTACATTAAATTATCTATTAGTTCCATGACATAGTTACCATGTTAATTTTTTTTTTACTTCTGTTGTTTCAGGAACCTGGTTCTTTCCTTAGAATTATCAGTGTCATGCTTTTTCTATTTTTTTTTTTATAAAAATTGAAGTGAAAAAGTTTGAATATCCAGCTGCAACTCCATTTTTCTAAACTTTATTCTTAACTCCAGGCACTCAAATTCTTTGTAAATCATAAAAATTATTTTGAGAAGCTGGTGGAGATTTCCATCATTTCAGTGACTAATGGTGGTGGTGGCGAGTATGGATTTTCCCTGCCTTCTGCCATTATAAACATTGTTCTTCAGAAAGAAGGGATTCAACAAGCAAGACAGATGTATAAGCGGTATGTTTGTAACTGATGAACTAGTGAGCCCTATTTTGATGACTATGAACTTTATTGTCCATCTGCATAACAGCTTTGATAAACAATAATCTGGTTAAAATGTAGTGTAGATAAGTCCAATAACAGAGATTGACACTGTTGCATTGGATTTCCCTCCCTAGCTTGGATGGCCTAACAGCTGTTTTGCTTTGGTTACAGATTTCTTGCTCTACCCCGTCCAGGTCTCGCATTATACCAAAATTGCATTGAATTGGAACTGAACCTTGCATCGGTTGGTGATAAAAATTGTCTGGTAAATGCTCAGAAGCTGTTTGAATCTGCTCTTGCAACTTATGACCAAAACACAAGCTTGTGGCAAGATTACTACTCTATGGAGACTAAGGTGAATTTATTTTCCTTTACATTTGATAAAAGAATACATGTATCAAGTTAGATAGTCCATGCCAATTGCCATACAAATGAGAATAGATGGTTTAGTTAGCTTGGCAATAAAGCACATTGGCCTTATCGACCAATCTCTGAATTACTAATGCTAGCATTGTGACATTTGAAATCATATTGTAATTACTATCCCCTTTTAATCTCATGGGTTGGTCTTCCTGGTCTGAAGTTGATATGTTTAAGTTTAACATGATCTGATTCACAGGTGACCAGCAATTCTGATCTGCTTCTAAATTTGGTTATACAATCTGTTCCTCCTGCATTTTATTTCAAATTTACATTCAATAAAATCAACTATATTCATGTTCTGATATATAGCCAGAATCACTTTTTAACTCCATTTTCATTTCTTCCACAGTTGGGAACATCAGAAACTGCCACGGCTGTCTATTGGCGTGCACGGAAGACACTCAGGGACCCTGCTGCATTTACCACTTTGCCAGATCCCTCATAATGTCTTTTATTTCTTCAGGTGTAGGCTAAATGCCTTCAGTTTTGACCTTGTTTCCAAAATGTTCCTGGTAAGGGTAATTGAAGAGAAATCTCCTTTTTTTTGTTGATTTTTTTTTTTCTTCAGTATAAATCAAACATCAGTGTCATCTCAACACCTCTTGTAACTTTAAAAAAAAAAAAAGGAGATACCTCTTATAATTGCCAACTTGCTGGACAGCTCTGCAGCAACTTAGTGGGGAGTCGAGATAATTGAAGGTTATTATCTTGGCACCACTGAGAATTACAAACCCTAGATATTTAGAAGTGTTAAATCAACAACAGACATGTACTACATATGGCAATTCATATAAAGTTAATAGGAGATTTATACATAGGGTACTGAAATGATCCGCTGTATTAATTTACAATTTTCAAATGGAACCCTAAGATTAACATGAGATTAAAGGAAAATGATTTGAGGTACGGACTAAACTCTAGGCCATTGTGGACTCACTACCTGCACAAGCCATAAAGATCATCATTCATCAAATGCACTATCAGCAGCAGTGGAAACTGGTAATTGGTAACAGAGTATTATTTTTTCAGAGACCAAACAAATGGCCGAAGTTCATAGTTGGATAGATCTTCTCCCGTGATTTAAAAGAAAGACGAAGCAAAAGTTTGCTAACCTCTAATGTGCTAAAAACTAGTCGCTTCCGGCTGGCAACAACTGATGGCTCCTCAGCACGTCCCACCACTGCCATTTGCTCTAACTGAAGAGTCTTCACTGGAAGCCTTTGGTAAGCACGAGAGAAAGTTCTGCGAAAAGGCACTGAAGTCTTAGCTATGAGGGCTGCAAAAATAATTTTGCTTTAAAACAAAAATTCTCACCATGCCATTCCCCGTACAATAATAAGCATTTGCTATCAGAGCACAAAAGCCTTTCCACTGAAGCAGTATTTCATTCGAGACTGGTGGTGTTGATGACCACCTTACAATTGTTGGCTGTGGTGTACACAATATGGTGATGAATATGATACTCAACCAGAGATTACACTCATTAACCTGTATCGTAAATGGTAAATATGTCAATCCACTTCAGACAATTATCCATCAATCACTTTCATCAAAAGGAAACTGCCATAGCCGAAGAAGCTTCGACTAAACTTTACTTTTAACAGCCCTGCTAAAACGCCCACTTTAACAAGAGATGCAATGTTTAGGATGTTTTAGAAGCAAGTCCACCAATGGGATCATTCTTAAAGATTAGAACTTCAATCAATAATTTGTTTGGCCATCAAATTTGGCTATCTTTGTTCACCAAGGGATTAAATTAAACCAACGTAGGAGAGAATCACCTCCTCAGAGAAAATCTTGGATTTCAAACTGATGCGGCCTCCACCATAACTTTGCATCGCTTCAATTTCAACACCAGATTCCTTCATAGCAGTAAGTTTCTTCCTCAATTCTTCATCAGTGGAACCCAATGCATATGCGTTTACTCCTGCACTAATGAACTCCTGATATACATTGAGCAAATATGTTACTCGGAGAAGACAGCATAGCAACCTTCAGAACAGATCAAGCCAACAGATGAATATACTCCTCCACCGCAGTCAATGATGTTCCTGTATAGCCTGAACAAACTGATCGCTATGTTGCTTGATGAAGAGTACTCGTCATCCGGCTAGATAGAATCATGTGATCGACACTATAACATTAGAAATTATAATATTCGTTTAAGTGTTCAATGAAGTTAAAACCAACCACGGAAGTAAACAATTTATTGAGAGGGCAAAACACTCTTACCAGCCATTTCTTTGAAGGCACTCATTGTGATGAATGATGAATATCATACTGATCATGGCCTTTCCAATGAAAGGAGGAACTGCGAAAAACATTATTGCAAGAAGCCTGAAATGGGCTAGGAGAAATTGCAATGCTAGTCAAGGAATTAACATAGGTAATCTTGCAGGGAGAAGTATCACGCAGTGTGTTATAGCCCAGATATCCCAGGCAATTGCTTATAGCTCCGGGAGGATGAACCGTTAACATTGTAGAACCATAATAATAACTGCCTTTAAATGCAGGAAATATACCCATATGGGCAAAGAAGAGCAGATACAAAACATTTCCAGAGCTATCAAAAGTATATAAAGAACTTTCACCAGAGAAAATGACAAAAGCATCAGTCCCAAGGATTTTAACAGAGAATTATCTGCTGAATAAAAGTTAGAATTATCTGCTGAACAAAAGTTTCATCTCTTCCTTTTTTTTTTTTTAATTTCTATTACAAAAAATACAAACCAAATCCCTCCCTGCTGTAATGTCAGCAGCGTTTAAACTTCAATCCTCTTATACCAACCCAAGAAACTTTTACCAGTTAACTAACTGACACCTACTTCATTTCCTATTTTCTTAACAAGCAAACAACATGAAATTTGTAAAACTTCCACTTCAGTTTTCTCCGAACTAAAAAATCAAAGTCCTGAGGAAATTAAGAGAAGAATGTATTCAAAGCAAAGCACAGATAAATTTGTTCTTCCACTAGTAATATAGTTCAATCACCTAAGTCCATCCCATTAATTTCCCAGTTACAAAACGAATGATTAAGCTTCAGAAGAACACAAAAAAATAATCACCGGATCGATCATCTCTTGCCCATAAGTAAAAAAAAAAAAAAAACATTCGGATGATACTTGATACATAATAGTAATCAGCTCTATATTGTCATCATCAAACTTAAAAAAGCTTGAAGAGTAACAGAATTTTCTTCTACTGACCTTAAGATGACAAAGCAAAAAAAATAAAAAAACAGATTTAATTATAAAAATAAGAGAATAATGAGATTATATAAATTTACCCGTAAAGTTTATAGAAGAGCTCACGTGGAAACGAAGCTGGATAAGCTAACTTTGAGATAGAGAAAGATATAGGCAGAATCAAAATTTCCAACAAGTTATGATCATATCATTAAGTAAATCGAGTTTTAAAGCCAGAATCTAACAAGCTTTAACTGAACCCACCAATCTTCTGAATGGTTCCAAAGATTCTATTGATTCCCATTTTCTTACTTCTTTTTTTATTCTGGCTGTTATGAGAAAATAAGAAACGTGGGGACTTACTCCAAGCATACTGCCTTTTTCCCGATTTCGCGTTCGATGCCTTCGTTCCTTTCCATAAGCAGAACACACGTGTGATCGTGTCGGGTTCAAGAAACTACGTCGTTCAAACTAAAGCAACTGTCTATTATATTGTCTCCTACTTTATTGGGCCAATGCCCCTTAGAGATTCAAGACCTTGATTCGACTTCGGCTATTGTTAAAAGCAAGGAGGGACGATAAAATTTGAGTTTTGCTAAATCGATTTTGAATTTAGATTTTTTGGTATAAATTTAAGTTTTAATTGAGTTTTTTTAAGTCAGGCCAGATTCGAGAATTTGGATTTGAGTTTAAACTTTTTTTTTTAAGTTAAATTTAAAATTTTGAAATATTTAATTTATAAAAAATTATTAAATTCATATATATTAAAAATTAAAAATTTAAAAAATTAATTTAAAACTTAAAAAAAAAAAAAAGACAACTCAAGTTTCGGGCTGAGTTTTAAATTTTAAAAAAAACTCGAATCGAATTTGAAAAAAAAAACTTTTCAAACTCGGGCTAGGTTTTCAAATTTTTTCTAATTCGACTAAATTGCCATTGCTACTAAAGCGAAGGCCTTATTGTACCCACTTACCACCTTGTTGCACATTAATGTTGCTTGATTTTTTTTTAAAAAAAAATTGGACAAGAAATATTATTTTTTATTCTATATTTTTATTTGAATTCAAGTGACCACGGGTGCTTTACACATACATGATCAATTGAATTATGTTTAGGAGAGAACCGAGTTATGTCAAAAATTGTCTTTATATGATTTTCAATAATATCTGAGAAAAGGAAATGGGAACAACTTGGAGCTAGCCCTTTCTTTTTTACTATTATAAAAACAAAATTAATAAAAAATATTAGATTTAATTGTCAACTACTCTTAAAAATATGATTAATTATGGATTCCAATCATAGCAGATGCTTTCATTTGTATAGATGTTAAGGTAGATAGACACTAAGATAAAATAAGTTTGTTAAGATGCCTAATATACTTGCTGCAATATAATGAGAGAATATTCTTTTTGGAATAAAAAGATCGAAACCTTCCATGCCCTATGCTTGATTTATAGATTGTATATTACCAGTTAGCCTTTACGGGTCGAACATCTACATTTAAGGACTATACAATTCGATTATATGAAATGCCCCGAGATCAAAACAAGTCATTCCTAAAAGAAATAAATGAATTTCAAAGATCTTAGACAAATAAAAATAAAGTTTTTGAATATGTTAAAAAATATCTTTTTTTTTCTATTACTTCAACATGTATAAAAAAATAGAGTGACATTTCATTTCTTACGGTATTTTCAATTTAATTATCTTTTTAATATCAAAATTGACAATTCTATTAATTATAGTCGAAAATAAGAGTCACAATAAGGTTTTCAAATCATAATAAATACATCTCTTATTTTTCTTTAAATATATAAAATATTTCAAATTTCCTTGATTCCCTTTCAGATAAGAAGTTTTATCTAACTCCTCTAGTTTTTATTCATAATTTGGAAGCTCTTGCAATATACCAGATCGATGATCCTTAAGAAGCCTCAACCCTTTTAATGTTTTTTTTTTAAAAAAGACATTATTAATCAAGAAAAAAATCAAACAAATAAAGAAAAATCAATTACTGAAATTTAATCGATGACCATTGCATTTCTTACGTGTATCTTGATCAACTGGATTGTTTCTTTAAAGAGTCCTAAGAAGTTTTTTTAAATGTCTTTTTTTTATATACTATCAAAGAGTTGAACAATGAAAATAGATGGCAAGTGCTTGATCGAATTGATCAGATCATATAAGAATAAGGTCAAGTAGTTAAGCCATTAAAGTAGTTAAAATAGGGATAAATCCCTTTAGTAAAATAAGTCATAGAGAAAATCTATCATCGCTAGTCAAAATAATAATTAAAAAAAAGTGATTTATTTATTAATCTCTAACAATTGAATTAATGGATCGTCCAATTAAAAATGATAACAGAATGCATAAATCGTTAAAAGAAATTCTAAGATACACACATATATACATATTGTATACCCTTTAGTCACTTTATTCACTCTATAAGAGAAAAAGAAAATTAAAGAATTTACAACTATTGAAAAAATATTTATTTGTTAAACATTAGCTATAGCACTACATAGGTTGATATATATAGCACTTAGTATCCATCATTTACGGTTAGGACTACTAGAGCATTTAATACCGTTCACTTTTTATTTTTCACATTTCATTGATTGGAGAATTGATCATTCGGATCTTTTAATTTATAATTGTAGATCTTAAATTTATGAATTGGGATATTCCCTAAATAAGTTATACTATAGAAAAATAATATTATTAGAATTTTTTATCCTAATGTGAAAGTATTTATTTTTTAGTTTATTTTTCAAAATCATTCAACTGATACACATAAGAAATAGGTTAATTTCGTAGCCCTTTGCTCAATTTCTTAAAAGTTATATTCTTATTAATACGATTCAAGAGTATAAACCCCAAGTGTCTAGTTTTTATATAGAAGACACAACATTCCATTTTCTATGAATTAGATCTATTAATTCTTTAATTCTAATTAGCAAAAACAATTTTGAATTAAGAAATTGATTCTAAAAGCTAACTAAAAACTAAGAGGCCATAAATGTTTAAAGCCATGACCTCCTTCTCAAGAGATTTGAAGTTTTAATTTGTATATCTACCTTCTTGTTTTTTATAGTTTAGATTAGACTTATTATACTACTAAAATTTATTATGAACTATATTTTAATTGAGATTTTTGAATCGTGTATTAAAATTAGTTCTTAACTATATTTTAATTAGCGTGATACTTCTTCCGTACTTAATCGTGGGAAGGATTCGATGTCAATCCACAACTGAATGGTAAAAATAAAAAAAAAATTAATATTATAATTAAATTGTGTTGTAGTTTAATTAAATTTAAAAATAGCAGTAAATATTTATTTATTTAAATGATTCAATCCTAAAAAATTTACTGTATATTATTCTTCTTCAAATGTTAAAAAAATAGCAGCAAATATTTTATTTAACATTAATATTTTATTTTATTTTCCTTAAAAAAAAGAACTATAGAATTATTTTTTTGGCAGTACAAATTGCCCCGCCCAATCCGAGGGAAAGGGAACAATCTCCCAAATCTAAACAATTTTGTATATTCATTTTATATGCATTTCACTTTTTTTTTTAAATCAAACTTTCATTTATTAAAACTTAAATACAAGAATAAAAAATTTTCAAAATAAAATATTTGAGTTTGTTTAGAGCAGAATTTTTTTAAATATAAGTGGACTCAAAACTAAGCGCTAGCTAAATTGTAATAATAATATTTACTTTTTAAAAAAACAAAATACACTATAAAAAAATTAAAATATGCTTAAATCTCTTTAAAAATATAACTTATTTTAAAATGAAATAATTTTTTAAATAAAATATTATTCACTACTTATTTTACATTTAATTTAATCATAATCGAATAAATATTGAAATTATATAGTGTAATCAAATCTTTAAAAATAATTAGCGAATAGAGAATAGATTATTATTTCTGTTTTGTGCTCTTTTTCACCGAAATGAGGTTGCCAGTTGGAGATCAAGATCCGCTGCACTCACTTCCACGACAAAGCATCGTGCACCCCCATCTAACTGGGCAGAGTGGGCACCCACAAACCTCGGAGCAAACAGCGGCGAAGACACTGGTCCTAGATTCTACAACGCAGTTTGACAGCCGTCAGATATTTAACCATTTCCATGTAACTGAGCAGCACATGAACAGCAGAGGATTGGAATGCTCAAAGTGGAACCACTCACTGGCGATGGGGTTTCGTTCTTATTTGTTGGCAAAGAGAATAGATTGACTCTCCTCCACCAACTCCATTTTCACCACCAACCCATCTCTCTTTTTCAATTTTATTTTATTTTTCTTAATAAATTTATTTATATACTAGTGGTAAATAAATTGACAACATCCAAACACACACATATATATAAGCAAACTTTTTTTTCTCGTCTCTCTTTTTTTTTATCCGGTGCTGTGTCAGGAGATGCTATATTGAGCTCTCACCTCTCAGATTTGCTTGTTTTTGAGCCAACTCAGTAAACAGGGAAATACCCGTTTCTGGTAAGTGCTCTATTTATCTCATCTTCGCCGCGTAACTGAATTTTAATGTCTCTTTTCATGTGTTTTGAGAATTCGGACTCTCAATGTTGTTTCTTGTGTTTACTTTTTTTTTTTTCATTGCCCGTTAATGATCTTAGTGAGTTGAATGCAGAAAGACATTTTTTTGTTTCATTTGGTATTTCTGTATTGACTATAAACTTTTACATTCTTCTCATAAAAAAGTGGTTTTTTAAGGATATTCACTTGAATTTGTATTGCTGATTTGACGTTACCGGTTGTTTTGTAGTGAATCTGAGTTTTCATTACTATAGAGATTAACTTGCGTGATAGAATATACAAACTCACTGGTAATTATAAACTTGATACTAAATAAATTTGCAGCCTCAGTTTATAATGACATCTCCTCTGAATGATTCTTTTATACTTCATATTTGAAAGTAATGTCTAGCTACAGTAGATCTTTGGATAACTACGTGTTAAATCGATTAGTTTTCATATAAATGTCATGGTTGTACTATTTCAAAGATCCCATCTAAAGTTCATTAACGTTGTTTAAAGGTTCATTTTTTTTTTTAATTCAGATACTTCAGCATAAGAAAATGAGAGGAGGAAGTCTGTGGCAGCTTGGACAATCAATCACTCGCCGTCTGGCTCAGGCTGATAAGAAGACCATAGCTCGTAGACACTTTGCTGCAGATGCTGATAACCTAAAAAAAACTGTTCTTTATGACTTTCATGTTGCTCATGGTGGAAAGATGGTTCCATTTGCTGGATGGAGCATGCCCATTCAGTACAAGGACTCAATTATGGAGTCTACTTTGAATTGTCGAGAGAATGGTAGCCTCTTTGATGTCTCCCATATGTGTGGGCTGAGCCTCAAGGGGAAGGACTGCATTCCTTTTCTTGAAAAGCTTGTGATTGCTGATGTTGCTGGACTTGCCCCTGGTACTGGGACGCTTACTGTCTTTACAAATGAGAATGGAGGGGCAATTGATGATTCAGTCATCACCAAGGTGAAGGATGATCACATATACCTAGTTGTGAATGCTGGCTGCAGGGATAAGGACCTTGCTCACATTGAGGCACATATGAAGAGTTTCACCAACAAAGGTGGGAATGTCTCATGGCACATCCATGATGAGAGATCTCTTCTCGCTCTCCAGGTTAGCCATTATACTGATTTAGTCTTTAAGGCATTTGTTGGATTTTATTTTTGCTTGCATTGCACTTATTTCATGTGTGACAAATGTTATAAATTTAGTTCAGTTCTGAGAATTAAAATTCTTTGTTTTTGGATATGGCATGTACACTGTCTATGAGGGTATTCTGGATCGGTTCATCTCTTCAAACATTTGTTTTTTCCTATTAGTAGTCTTCATGAATTCTAATAGATCTGCCACAATTATGGGAATGAGGCAGGCTCGAATTTGAAAATTAGTGTTTCTTAACTTACAAAACTTCCCCCTTAGTAACATCTATTAAATGTCTTCTCAATTCCTCTGTTGCAGGGTCCACTTGCTGCACCAGTTCTTCAATACTTGACAAAAGAGGATTTGAGCAAGCTATACTTTGGAGAGTTCCAAATTTTGGATATCAATGGTGTATCCTGCTTTCTCACTAGGACAGGGTATGTTTCTTTTTGCCTTCCTCGTATTCCTTTTTTCCCGTCTCCATGTGTGCATGTGTATGAACTAAGCAAATTGAATATGTCAAATGCTTTTAGGTCGACCCTATGTTCTTTTTCACCGTGTCGTCAGTTTTACCTTTGAAATTGATCTGTCTTCCATCACTTTTTGACATTGTAAGAGAAACCGTACTGGGTTTTTGAGTACTCTTTTTCTTTTTGTCCTGTTGAGATTCTCAGGTACACTGGTGAAGATGGATTCGAAATCTCAGTTCCATCAGAGCATGCAGTGGATCTTGCCAAAGCCATTCTGGAGAAATCCGAAGGGAAAGTGAGGTTGACAGGGCTTGGGGCTCGTGACAGTCTCCGACTTGAGGCTGGGCTATGTTTGTATGGTAATGACATGGAACAACATGTGACACCTGTTGAAGCTGGACTCACATGGGCCATAGGAAAGAGGAGGAGAGCAGAAGGTGGCTTCCTAGGTGCTGAGAAAATTCTCAAACAACTCGAAGAAGGTCCGGCAGTCAGACGTGTTGGATTCTTCTCTTCAGGTCCGCCTGCCAGATCCCACAGTAAGGTTCATGATGAGAATGGTAACCCCATTGGAGAAATCACCAGCGGAGGATTCAGTCCCTGCCTCAAGAAGAACATCGCCATGGGGTATGTGAAGTCCGGACTGCACAAGGCAGGCACCAAAGTTAAGATTGAGGTGCGGGGAAAAACCTATGATGGAAACATCACCAAAATGCCATTTGTACCAACAAAATACTACAAGCCAACTTAGTTCATGTTTGCTATATCAGCTCCTGGATTCTCTAATCAATTCCTGTTTTGACTTGTTTGATAAACATTGGCTGCTTGAGATTACTCTTTTCCTGTCTTTATATGCAAGCAGTTCTTTTGTCCTGCATATTCTTATGATTCTTGTTACTTAAATAAAAAGCTTTACTTCAGATGCTCCAAGCGTCTAGCAGAATCTGTAAACCCATCGCACCTGAGGGGTGTTTAATAGTTGGAGTAATTAAGAGGCTTCAATAGACATCACCACCGGATATTGTGAATGAGCCTCCATGTCATCAATGAGATAGCACATCATTTGCCTTCTTCTGCTAAGATGTTGATCTTTTTATCAACCCCACCAAAGTTCATCTTATGAGCATTGCGAATTGCAGGAAAAAGAAGCCCCTTGAAACTAGCATAGCGAAGATGCGCAAATTTAGAAACACTAGTCATTCTACAATTCTCGCTTTCGTTACATGTTAAAAACATAATGCACAAGTAGATAACAAAAAATTTAGAACATGTAACAGAAGAATTGGAGAACTGGACCACTAGATTTACCTGGCAACATACACAAAATTTGAAAGTAGAAACTGCTAAAATCTTAAAGATTTGTCAATAAGTTCTGATCGGCGAATAGGTATGACTAGATCAAGGTGATGAGCTCGTCAAAACTCAAAATTTTCAGGACGATTGAAGCCCCTCCAATCCAGACACTTTCTTGCTTCTTTTGCTTCTGAATTGGTACATAATAATTATTATAACCAAGACTAGAACCTTGTATTAGTGTTTGAAAGTTGACACTGCAACAACTTTCAAAGGTTTATATTCTAACTTAATATTATAAATTGCATTATAACGACATGTCGTCCTTGTCCTGATCCCCATTAACAATTAATCGACGTTTTGCATCTGAATTGTCAATGGTTCCAACTTCCAACGACTTGTCATTCATATTATTGAATGAAAATGGTCTAAACATGTACAGAAGTAGACATATAGCATGCAGAAAATTGTTGAGGAGAAACTGCTGTTTTGGACAAGAGATAAAATTGGATTAATGGATATTAACATCTTCTCTCTATACATGATTATACAAAGAATTTGCTTGAATTTATTTAAAAAGAATATTACACATTTCAAGTTTATATCTCAAATAATAACGTGTTAAATAATAATTAAATATAATAAATAATTTTAAAATTTATATTATTTTATTATCTAATAATTACTTAAGATACAATTTATATACACCGTAAACCAATTAAAAGGGATGTAACGTAATTTAATACCACCTTTTTTTTTTAGTACAAAATGTCACGGGTTCTAATCCTTTCATCTCTGCTAATTACTTATCCTTTAAACAGTAATAAAAGATCTAATAAAGATGAATTCAAATTGAACATACAAAATCTTTTCTTTCATTTATTGATACTATATGCATCCAAGTCAGGGACAGCTTAAAAGCAATCCGATCGATGCCTTCAAAAATGAAAATTTGGATTTGACTCCCTCTCGACCATCTACAAAGGGAAGAGAACTGTTATTCATACAGATTAAACTACGGTTGTTTCCACCCTTTTCGTTAGCTGAATCAAGACAAATAAATAGCGTTACTCTTTTATTTAATAACATGATCATTAAAATTTTATCCAAATACTTTTTTTCTATTTACATGTAATTTAAATATATTATAAATGTGGGATAAGTTATACAACATTGATGTTTTTTTTACATAATTTTTTAACCATGAGTAATTAATGCATAGGTGAAAATTTATTTCAATTCTTACAAGTGTATTAATTTAATAATTAAAAAGTTATCTTGAAAATATGGTGTCATATAGCTTAATTCTATGCCCTATATACATTTAATATGTAAAAATGTTAAATATTTATGTAAAATTATATTTATTCTGTGGGAAGATAGAATAAATAAAGAGTTTACTCTTATAAAAATAGTAAGTTTCTTATGCTGTAGTTTCTTAAGATCAATACATTGCAGTCTTAATTGGAGATGCTAATTATCAAGTCAGAGAATCATAACAAATTTAAAGATAGAATGTCTAAAATATGCCTATCTATATTGGGAGTATTCTTTGTGAGAATTTTCATGCACAAAAATTATTGTTGTATAATAATAAATTTAAATCGATAGATCTTGTGAAAAGTTAATTAAAAAATATCTCTAATCTTAAGAGAATTAAAATTTATATTTTAAGTGAAATAGGACTTCTAAAATTAAATTTTATTAGGTTTATGAATAACTTAAAACATCCAAAACTTATATAAAAAATTGCAATTGACTTGTAAATATATCATAAGAAGTCTTAGTAATATTTTAGTAATCACAATAATTTTTAGTGATTTTTTTTTTAGTAATTTTTAGTGAGAAAAAAATCTTAAATTACAAGTGAGAGCAATTTAGAGAGTTTTTGAGTTTTTTTTTTGTAAAAGACATATTTTGTGAATGTCTTGTAATTCAATAATAAAATAGTAAAATTTTAATCCACTGTAAACGTAGGCAAATAATTAAATCTCGTAATTTTTGTCTGTTTTCTTTTATTTTCTCTCTATTTTATTTTCAATTACTTTGTAGCTGCATTATATATTTAAAATTATTACTTCCACTTCAACATATCTAATTATAATGAAAACGAATGATTTTAATCAAATAAAATGCATTAGTTTATGTATCAATTTAATTTATTAATAAAAATTTCCTTTTTTAAATTTTAAAAGAGTTTATATAAATTGAATACGATGCTTTTAATATATAAAATAATTTTACAAATAAATAAGCCTTAATCTTATAATCAATTCACATGGTATTTTATATCAAAATGGAAATAGGATTTGGACACATTTTATGGAATGTCATCGTCATTATTAGAACATTTTATGGTAGTTGGTTATATAATAGTTGGATCCAATGTAAAACCAATATATATATTTTTTTAAAGCAACTAAAATAACTACTATTTATTTATTTTAAACTTTATATAAAAATAATAACTAATATTTATTAATCACTCAACTCTTTTTTATTAAAAAAATTATCTTATCTTATTCATATTTAACCCTAATTAATTTCTTTTTTTCTCTTTAAAAATAGGTTTTTTTTCCTTCTTTAAAAAGAGTTGATATTGTTTTGCTAATATTTATTCAAATAAAAAAGCGAAATTCCCACAATTAATCATTAAAGAATACCCAAAATTAAAAATTGAACTTTAATAAAGAGGGTTGAATTAAGATTAACATAAATGGGATTTAAAAAGAAAAATGAACAAAAATGAAAAATTTTATTTACTATATACTATTTTTTTTATAATTTTTACTCGAATTAGATGATTGTCATTATAAATTGCATTAACAACTAATTAGCGTAAAGTTAACACAAATAAGATTTAATGAAGTGCAAAATAAAATTTTATATTTAATAGAGAGATCAAATTTAAGTTTAATAAAGGATTTAGTCTCAAATATTTATATAAAAAAATTCCATACAATGCATAATTTGTACAAAATGATTAGTAATCAAATTTTATTACAACTTTGCATTGTTTGTTTAACATTTCATAACATAAAGTAAATGATTTCAACAAAAATAAGTAAATAAAGTAAATGAATAAATTACAGTTATTACATAAATAAATAAATAAAACGAAACGTTGAAATACCCAAAATACCCTTCCCATTTCTTCTTCTTCTTCTTCTACAGCCACAAAGCATGAGATTTAACAAGGGTTTTCAGCTTTCACCTTCAAAAGACGCAACACAAAACCAAAACCAATCCCAAACCCAAAAAGGCAAAAAGCATGTCCTTCGAGCAACGAAAAGCGGCAACGCTATCCTCCTTTAGCTCCTCCGTCACCGATAAATCACCAAAAGGCTCGTGGGACGCACCCATAATCCCACTCCTCGACGCCATAAATCGCCACCCGAGTTACTTCACCACCAGCTCCTGCTCCGGCCGCATCTCCATCTTCTCTCACCCCAGCAACCGCCCCAAAGGCGGCGCGTGGCTCTACATCACCCACGACCCGGCAAACGCCGAGGATATCCTCCCCCTGCTCTTCCCCACCACCACCGCCGACGAGTCAAAGTCAACTAACGACCAACTGGTGTTCCGTTTCGAGCCGCTGATCGTGGCGGTCGAGAGCAGGGACGTTGATTCGGCCGAGAATTTGGTTTCGGTTGCGGTGGCTTCCGGGCTGAGGGAGAGTGGAGTCACGAGCGTGAAGAAGAAGCGCGTGATTGTGGGGATACGGTGTTCGATAAGGCTGGAGGTGCCGTTGGGAGAGAAGGGCAATGTTCTGGTGTCGAAAGATTACGTGAGGTTTCTTGTTGGGGTGGCTAATGAGAAAATGGAGGCTAATAGGAAGAGGATTGATGGGTTTTTGCAAGCTTTGTTGGGTTGTAGTGATGGCGGATTTGTGGGGCCTATTGTTGCGATGATGAACGGGCGAGATGAGGATGGTTGTGATAATGATTTGAAAAATCTAGATGGTGGGTACTAATATTGGCAATTCACTCTAGTAATGTACATTTTGTGTGTGTTTATTAGTGTGTGATTTGTTGATGGACAATGTGTTTAGACCTTAGTTTTGAGATTTCGCAATGATAAGTAATGGAGATTGTGCTAGTTTTTTTTTTTCCTCCTAAAGCTGTTGAAAGAATAAATTTTGAATAACGTTAAGCAATGATGAGCTCTTCATATAAATGGAGAATGATCTAATGATCTGGTGGGTGAAACTGCCACATGGCAGTGCGGTTAATCCACTAGTTCAACATTAAACACTATTTAGTAAGTGCTACAGATTCAAGCCACCCGTCCAGTTGCTCACCATATGATGGGCGACATTGCTTACAAAATCTTATATATATATATATATATATATATATATATATATATATCACGCATGAGTGTTTTGGATGTGAAATCTAACTATTATGCTGAGTTAACTTTTAAGTCATATTTTTATTGTGTATTTCTCTGTTTTTGCTGTGATTTTTGGTTCACACAATATTATTAGCTGAGAAAGAGTATATGGGAGAATGCAATGATGCAAGCAGTACTTATGAAGAGTCCTTATATAAAGTTAATTGCAATTTTTGGCTTCAGTGTGTCAGCCGAGAAATATGATGAGGTTTATATCTTTGTTTGAGATATAGGTGCTTAGTCTTGTTTCTATGAGTTTGTGTGCAGATACCTTAATTAGTACTATTACATACTAATATACATCTGATTGCAGGACACATTTCTTTTAATGTGACAGCGAGTTTGAGTCTTTGAATCATTGGCAGGGCCGGCAGGAGATCCCAGTTGCAGTCTATCAATCAGTCAGATGGAGATTGCTGGTGAACCTGTGGAGAAGCTGTTTCTTTGGGGTCATTCAGCTTGCACTCTGGAGAAGGACAATGTCTCTAAGATTCTTGTATTTGGCGGTTTTGGGGGTATGGGAAGACATGCACGCAGAAATGATCTTTTTTTGCTTGATCCATTACAAGGAGCAATAAAAGCAATTAAGACTGAGGGCAGTCCATCTCCACGCTTGGGTCACACATCTTGTTTGGTTGGAGATCGCATGTTTATTATTGGAGGGAGGGCTGATCCTTTGAACATCCTGAGTGATGTGTGGGTTTTCAATGTGGCTAGGAGTGAATGGATGTTATTAGAATGTTCTGGCTGTGTCTTTCCAGCCCGGTAATTATTCAGTGCATTTGTGCTTCTGTTTTATTTGATGCTTGTCATTTTGGCATAATATTGCATGCGACAAACATTATTCTGAGAGATTACCTTTCTCTAGTCAGCAGTAATACTCAAATTCAAACAATAAATAATACGAATTTGTAGAAGCAGATTGGTATGTCCTCTGACATGAGCTTGCCAGTCTTCCTACCAGCCTTCTTATTTCTTATATCTAATTAAAGATATTTAACTCTGTTCACACCCTGATCTACACTTAACTTGAATGATCTATTCTTAATTCTTGATCAAAATTCAAATGTATATTTATATGTATGCTACACAGGCATCGGCATGCTACAGCAGTTGTAGGCTCAAAGTTATATGTGTTTGGTGGACTTAACAATGATACAATCTCCTCATCTTTGCACGTGCTCGACACAGATACCTTGCAGTGGAAGGAATTATTGGTTAAAGGGGACTGGCCATGTGCTCGTCATTCTCACTCAATGGTGGCTTATGAGTCTCAGTTATGTATGTTTGGAGGGTACAACGGAGAGAAAGCCCTTGGGGACTTGTACACTTTTGATGTTCAAACATGCTTATGGAAGAAGGAAGAGGTAGCGGGAAGAAGTCCACATGCTAGGTTCTCCCACTCAATGTTTCGCTACAAAAATTATCTTGGAGTGATTGGGGGTTGTCCAGTTGGACAACATGATCAAGAGTTGGCATTACTTGATCCTCAATTCCATAGGTGGAAGCATGTGAAGCTCAATTCTATCTGTAAAGAGTTTTTTGTACGGTCTACAGCCAATGTTGTTGGAGATGATCTTGTTATGATTGGCGGTGGTGCAGCTTGCTATGCCTTTGGAACAAAGTTTAGTGAGCCAGTGAAAATCAACTTGTTCCCTGTCCCACTTATATCTTTAGATGACCATCCCATGCCTCCAGAGATGGGAGAAAAGCTTGTCGCTCACCAATATGAAGGGGTAACAGGAGAAAAGAATGTTGACTTCCAAGGTCCACAAAATGGGAATGCACAGACTTTAACTGAGAATTCTGAGTTCAAATCTGAAGCTGAACAACATCGTGTAAATGATGGGTATCAGATGGTTGCTTCATACTGGGTGGTGCAACTTGACAGAAAGTATGCGAAGTTAGGGAAGGACATATTGAAGAAGTTTGGATGGTTAGATCTTGGAAGGAAGGTTTATCAACGGGAGGGTGGAATACATATATGTTTTCCTGTGACTGAAAAATTTTGTGCTTTATTCCATGATAAGCAGCATCATTTTGGAGATGAATCAGAAGATTTGAATACTGTGTATTTATCTAAACCATATACAGGAGAAGGCGTTTTGCTGAATGAAATTTCATGTTCAACAGCCTTGCTGCTTCTTAAGGAATATGGTGCCACTAAGCAGGTAGATGAAGTTGTTGAAGTCAAAAGAGCTGCTAAACCTCCAATTAAAAAAATGGCAGAAGCTGTAGCATCATTGATCGAGCATAAAGGCTTTCCAGCTACACTTTTAGAGCAGCTACCCTCTAGGTCTGTTCCTCATAAATTTTCTTCTTTGGTATTTGTATATCTGCTTAACGTTCTATGAATCGTAATGATGTCAAATTCAATTAGATAGGAGCTGTTCACTTGCATGCAAATTTGTTGTTCCATATGTGAATGCAATGCTTGTGACTGTGTTAACATCTTTTTGGCTATGTCAGATGGGAACGACTGGGAGATATTGTTGTGCTTCCAGTAACATCTTTCAAGGATCCAGTCTGGAACTCAATTGGGAATGAGCTTTGGCCTTCTATTGCCAAGTCACTTAATGCTTCTCGTCTTGCTCGTCAAGTAAGCTATATGCATGTGTCACATAAAAGCTTATTCTGTGCTTGTGGATGTCTACTTATGTATTTTGTTTTAAATGTCCCTTTTCATATGACAATCTTTTCTAATTTCACTCTGTAATGGTTCCATTTGACATCTATTGTGATGATCTGAAAGAATCTATGTTCATAACTTCGTTGACATATTCTTGTCACAGTACACAAATAAATGAAAATTACCTCTTTTCCTAGTATAAATTATCTGTGATCCATCCTATTGAATGTGGAAGTGGTGTCTTCATGGAAATTTCCATAATTACTAGGTTTTCATCATTAGCATATATATCTTTATGTCTATGTTAGGTGGGCTATATATGTGGCAATGTTATAAATTTTCTATTTTGCTAGCTATTATCTTTCTGTCGAGTGTCTTAAATTAGTGCTGGTATATTGTATATAAATCTTCTACAAGCTAGAGATAATGGCATGGTGAACTTCACTCACCAAAACTAATTTATGCTTATAATTGGTATGGTGAACTTCTGTGTATTCATTACATGAATTGTTGGTATTTCACCAGGGTCGAGTTGCACCAACTGGTACAAGGGATAGTACTTTGGAGATTCTTATCGGAGATAATGGCTGGGTCAATCATTGTGAGAATGGAATTTTCTATTCCTTTGATGCTACCAAGTGCATGTTCTCCTGGGGCAATCTTTCTGAAAAGCTTCGTATGGCCTCTTTGGATTGTAGAGACGAGGTTATTGTGGACCTATTTGCGGGTATTGGATATTTTGTGTTGCCATTCCTTGTCAGGTATGGCATAAGTATTATTATCTTAGTCCTTTTTTACTCCCTACATCTATTCTCTTAAGTTAACTCAAAGCTTTTCTATCACGCTCACACAATTAATTTTCTTTTATGATTTCCATTTGTGTATGAGATTTTCTGAGCATTATGATACACAATCTTAAATTACAATATAGTTATATTATGTCCATCATCTTCTTGTACACAATCTTACACTTCTTTAACTGTTGATAGTTGTTATATTTTGCTTAATTTATTTTGAATGATCTTGTTGATTAATCAGGGCTAAAGCAAAGCTAGTCTATGCTTGTGAATGGAATCAGCATGCTGTTGAGGCGCTTCGACGTAATCTTCAAGCCAATTCTGTCTCTGATCGTTGTATTGTGCTTGAAGGGGATAATCGGGTTACAGCCCCTAAAGTATGTTAAACGTTTTTCTTTGTTAAACAATGTGCTACATTTGCTCCAGAAGAACGCTTATGACCTGAACCACAGCAATTTCCTTCAAGGCTCTGACAAGATAATGAGAAAAATGTTTTAAGGCTACTTGTAATCCACATAAAGACTATGCTAAATTACTAACAAACCCGCTGATCAAGACAGATAGTCTGCTAATAATGTATATAAGGTGAGGGCTGATTAATGAATAGGTGTTAATTTCAAAATCCTGTATGATAATATACGGTTGTGGTTTGAGATGGTTTTATATTTTGCAAACAGTAGGTTTTGGTGTTTAACTTTGAAGACCACGTTTGGTTTCTTTAATCTATTGTCTGACATTCTAATCTTGTTTATAAGGATCATATTACCTTGATAGCATGAAATTTTATCTCAGGAGTTATGTGAGTGATTTACCATGATCATTTTCCTTGCAGGGAGTTGCCAATCGGGTCTGTCTTGGTCTCATTCCAACAAGTGAGAATAGCTGGGTTACTGCTGTAAGGGCATTAAGGTGCTTAATAAATTTCTGAATTTGAATCTGATTATACTTTGAGCTGCTTTGGAGCTCTTTAAAATCATTTCAAGGGTCCCATATTTCTCCAAAATGCAATTTTTTCCTCGTATGTCTCTCTCCATGGTTTTGAGTAGTAAACTGATAATGCAGGAGTGAGGGTGGAATATTGCATGTGCATGGGAATGTGAAGGATTCGGAGGAGAGTTTGTGGACTGAACATGTTTCAAAATCGATACATGGAATTGCTAATTCTGAAGGTATTATATTTTTTTCCCTCCTGTAATATTACTGTTGCATTTTTTGGTCACCACATCTGAAGTGGCTTAAAAAAGTGAAACTTAGGGCACCCTTGGTTGTTTGCAGGTCATAGATGGGAGGTTACAATTGAGCATCTAGAGAGAGTTAAATGGTATGCACCCCACATTCGCCATCTTGTTGCAGATGTGAGATGCAGACAGATCCAAACATTAACAGTCAGTTGTTGACGACAATTGCTTCTTCCTGTCAAGCACAAAGTTTTCAGAGTGAAAAGGAGTTGGGGATTAGTGTCAGTGATACATGAGAAGGCCTAATCTCATTCACCATTGTCATGATACCCGAGTGCAGCCATGCCATCAAAAGCCCTGGAATTCCTCGGGTCCCTCAGCTGCTATATGCCCGGTGTATATGGACTGGAAGATGGGCCAAAAATGATGACTATGATAAAATTCTATTGTTGAATGAAAACTTTCTAACACTTTAAAGGATGAGGCTTAGATTTGATATCAGTGCTCGGAGCCATGATACCATTATTAAAGAGATGGCACATTTTGAAGTCTATTGTTGCTTTAGCAGTAGCTTTCATTAGTAGAGCTAGAGCACATGTTATTGTGGGTTTTGTGATCATCATTGCCTCCACTTCATAAAGGGTGCAAGTAGTGAATTTTATGGCTTTTGAACTATTCTAGAAGCCCATGGGTGGTCCATATATCATATTCCCTCTTTGGCTATTATCTTTTTGATTAATGACTACGGAATTTGCATCATCTTACCATCTTTATTTTAAAAAATCTCTCTCAAGAAAATGAAGATGCTACAAGTTTCAAACCTTGGATATGCGTGAACGTTTCTTCCAAATTATCTACAAATTTTACAATAATTGCGACAAGGTGTGCCCCATTACATATTTGTGAATCTCTAGGCAAAGTTTGTTCATCAATTTCATGCTTTCAAGAATGTACAAAACTAATAAACAAATAGCTTCTTTATTAAGCACTTCATTCAAACAAGAAAGAGCTATAAAATATACTTGAATGGAATCCAAATAAATTATCCAATATTGGTGAAGATATAGGGTCGAGATTTAAGAATTGCATAGTTAAAGACTCTAGCACTAGTACAGTGAGTGAATAGTTAAGTGTCGGTGGCCATCCATGGCAATCTGGTCCAGCCAGTTTTGTTGGCTTTAAGCCACTCAGCTTATCAATTTCTCACTACTTTACCCTTACATTCTCGATACTAATACTGTCTTGTGAAAAAGTTTTTTCCGGTTGAAAATTCTCGTCAACGAATTATATTTATATAAACAAATTATATACGAATATGATAATAATACTATCTTGTGAAAAAAATTTCTTATTTCTTCAAACTTTTCTTGGGTCTGTCTAACTTTCATCGGTTTAGATTTTTCAGTGTAATCATAACAAAGGGCATTGTGGGTAAGTGAAGAGCTTTTGGCTTCTAAAGCAAAGAGATTATTTTTCATTGTGAATTCCAAAAACTCTCATTCTTTAATATCAAAATCCATCAACAGAAATTTGTATTATTGCCTTATTAAACGACATGGATTTCTTTTGGTTTCATTACATTATATTTTTGCCCTTTTGCCTTTGGCTTATTAAATTGCATGATCTTTAAAGATAATAACTTCTCATCTACCAATTTGCTAATATATATATTAGAGCTATGGTATTCTTTTTTATGCATTAACCCTACTAGTGGTGGACAGCTTTACAATTGAAGGGCCATTAATGTCATTTCACAAGAATCTTTTTTGCTTTCATAAATGTTCAACACATCACTGCCTAAATTATTATAAAGAATGCCCTAGTCATGGCAATGGCCCCATGGCTAGTTGTTGTTCATTAATGGTTGGTTAATGGGTCCTTTTTTAAGATATCCAAAAAAAATACTTGACAAAAGATAAAATAGTAAGAGATGCTTTGTTCACTTAATCAGTAACATAAACCATTATTTCCTCATTGGCTTTCCCCCTTTCAGTTTTCTTTGTGTAAAATGCCACTAATGGTGAAAGGAAATGGTCCTTACTTAGCCCACGAGAAAGTGAAAGGAATCATAGCTTTTTCTTTATATCAATTTTTTTTTTAAATATTTACACAGTAAAAAAAAATTATTGAGATGGGATGCATCTGAATTAAATTTATTTATAATTTAACATATATTCTACTTTAATAAAATAAAAGATAAACTTATAAAAAAAAATTTGTAGCACATTATAAATTATATAAAAATTATAAATTTATTAAACAGTTACATGTGATAATATTATTTATTATATAGTGAGTTATGTAATTTATTAGATCAATTATATATATATATATATTTATTATATGAGATGTTAATAAAGAAAAAAAATTTAGGTGGGATGATTTTAATGAGTTCTTTAATAAAAAAAATATGATATATTTTTTACTTTTTTTATTATTATTATATGATTAATCACTTTCAAATTTGATTAGATGTTAATTGAGTATGGCATCCTCTAAGAAAAGGGCTAATTAAAGTTAATGTGTATACTGCTATTAACCATCTCAGCAATATGATTGGCGTCGATTAGGTTTTAAGAGATTCAATGGATGTTGTGTTGATAGCTTCAACAAAAACCTTTACAACTTCTTTTTCGCTATTTCTTCCCTTAATTTGTAAGTGTTCTCGAGTGTCTCGAGAGTAATTTTGCTTGAGTGTATATCTGCATTGTTAGAAGATTTTAATGATTCTTCTTATATTTTTGCAAAGCTCGAAAAGAAAATGGTAACTCATTGCTTGGCATAATAGGGAATTATATTTCTTATATCTCAAGTTTGAGATGATTTTATTTAATTTTGCTTTGTTAAAGTATTCATAATGATCTTTTGTTCTCTACTTATCGATAAATAATTCAGCATTCTAACTTCTAAATAAAATTTAGATGAAACAAAAAAAAAAAATAGAGATTGTATACTATATGATTCGTGCACCTAACAATAAAATTTTACTACATATGCGTTTATTTTGAAATTAACCGATCATGTTTGTGATAATGATACCACATGTTAATACCACTATTAAATAGTCTTATTAAAACTATCCCGCACTCATAATTAAAGCCCCTCACATCTGCACTTCAAAATTGTGAATTCAAGTTATCATTACCCCTTCCCTTGAATTATAATGTAACTATATATATATAATTAATGCCGCATCTGTAAGAAGAATTGTCGGGAAATGACCCATATTCAATGGTGGTTGCCAAAATCTTATTACCATGCCTTTCAAGTAAGATCCCCACAGCAGGTACTGGTTCAAATCTGATCAAGCATCAAGACCATGGGATCGAGTACTTGGTAGGACCTAAACTCAATTGATTTACCTTTAAAAGAAACATCACACCACTAGTAAACAAATAAGTTTTCATGGGTTGTTGCTGCATTTGGCATCTTCTGTTAACTTCACAAACAAGAGTTCCCGACTTTCAACACAAGAGGATGAGGTTAAAATTTTTGGGGTCAGTTGAAGCAGTAAATGCTAGATGAATTACATGTGTTAGAAAAGGTCAAAAGCCATCTTGAGTCATGAGTCATGAGTCATCACCCCAAAAATTAATATCAACTGTCTCTTTTTTTATTATCCAAACTTGGTTCTCTCTTCATTATTTAAGAAGTAGTAGTCAAGAGAGATCCAAAGCAAGCAGGGTCAGTGACCTTTAGTGAGCGAGTAGAGAAAAAAAAAAATGGGTGCCATAGCTCTCTTCTTGTTTGCTTTGCTATTCTTCTCAGCTGTGTCTCTCAGGCCTGCCTATGCAGAGAATGAGGAGGACCCAGGTTTAGTTATGAGCTTCTACAAGGATACATGTCCTCAAGCTGAAGACATTATAAGAGAACAAGTTAAGCTTCTCTACAAGCGCCACAAGAACACTGCATTTTCTTGGCTTAGAAACATCTTCCATGACTGTGCTGTCCAGGTAATTTACATGCAACAAGCAACATGCAATATGCACTCTCCTTTTGCTACTTCTTAGTTAGTTGCTCTAGAGATTTATATGGTAATTCGCAATATCTGGTTTTTAATAATTTTAATAGTCTTGTGACGCTTCACTGCTGCTGGACTCAACAAGGAGGTCCTTGTCTGAGAAGGAGGCAGACAGGAGTTTTGGTATGAGGAACTTCAGGTACATTGAGACCATTAAAGAAGCTGTTGAAAGGGAGTGCCCTGGAGTTGTCTCCTGTGCTGATATACTTGCGCTGTCTGCTAGAGATGGCATTGTTGCGGTACTTCTCTTCACTCTTTTGTCCCAGTTTTGCCTTTCTTTTTTTTTTTTTGGTTATTGTACCTTCTTTCTTTCTTTGCATTAGCTTCATTTTACTCTTATATCACTCTAAATGACTTTTTTGCACTAGATCTGAAAGAGGGTACAAGGTTTTTTTTAATTGTCTAGCTTGCATAATATTTTAGTGGTAAAGAAGTGGCTTTATTTTACTCATGTTCAAAAACTTATTTCAGCTTGGAGGCCCTTATATTCCTCTCAAGACTGGAAGAAGAGATGGCAGAAAGAGCAGAGCCGATATTCTTGAGGAGTACCTTCCAGATCACAATGAAAGCATGTCTGTTGTTCTTGAGAGGTTTGCTGCCATGGGTATTGACACCCCTGGTGTTGTTGCTTTGTTAGGTAATATAATATTCCTCTTATCTGAAGTTTTATATATGCATCATTGTAAATATTTAACTAAGTTTAATTATGCACATACCCAATAGGCCTGAACTTTAAAAAGATTACACAATTTGGTATTTATTACTTCTATCAGGAGCTCACAGTGTTGGTAGAACCCACTGCGTGAAGCTTGTTCACCGTTTGTACCCAGAAGTTGACCCAGCACTCAACCCTGACCATGTTCAGCACATGCTCTACAAGTGTCCTGACCCAATCCCAGACCCCAAGGCTGTGCAATATGTGAGAAATGACCGTGGCACACCCATGAAGCTAGACAACAACTACTACAGAAACATATTGGACAACAAGGGGTTGATGTTAGTGGATCATCAGCTAGCCACAGACAAGAGGACAAAACCTTATGTTAAGAAAATGGCCAAGAGCCAAGACTACTTCTTTAAGGAGTTTTCAAGAGCCATCACCATCCTTTCTGAAAACAACCCTCTTACTGGTACAAAGGGTGAGATCAGAAAGGTGTGCAATCTTGCCAACAAGCTCCATTAGAAAGCTATGCTACTACAATTTATAGCTGAAAATTTCTTCCTTGTTTCTACGAGGGAGAAGAGTGTGAAGAAGTAGCAGCACAATAAGATGGTTACTACTATGTTCATTTCTTTGTATCCTCTGTTTGATTTTAGCCTTAGTTTTCTCATTTCAATTTCTGTGAGCTTTGATGTTAGTAATGGGGGCATGGTGGATGTTGGATGTTGGATGTATGTATGTATGGATGGATGGTGGGGATGGTGTATAGTGCATGGATTACAATGATGATGATAATTGACGATTCATGCCAAACAAGCTTCTCTCTGAAGACTCATGATGTTAGGATGATGCATATCATAATATGAATTCGACGAAAACGACCCCACCCCAAGCATAGGTCAAAGGTTATGTAAAAGTACCCGACGTGTCCCCAAATTAGCAAAAGAAAAAAAAAAGCCAAATAATTTTAAGTTAAAAGCTAAAACATTCAGCAATGTAATATAACACGAGGAAAGGATGAAGAAAGAGACATAAATTAAAACGATAAGATCCACTTATGCAAATACAACTCTATGCACATAATGCAATAAATAATTGATCTTTTGGTAGGTAGGGAATATATAAATCCTGTGCAAGACAGAGACGGTGTGCAAAACAAACAAAAATACACACTCAAGGGGAATGAGTAAGTGAGCAAGACAAGTTCCTAAAGAAAATGGTATGAAATTTATACACAGCTGGTTCATTAGAGTGATTTTTTGCTGCAGGCATGATCCTGTAAGCAACATCGTCCACTGGTCACTATAACGTAAAAAATGTCGCCTACTAGATCATTTATTTTTATGTTGTAATATGTTAAATCATTATAATGTGAGCAATGTCACTTATTAGATCTTTTTTTTTATATTGTGATATGTTAAATAAAAAATGCATAAGTACTAATAACTTCAAACTGCATAATAATCAATTTCTATAAATTTCTAATGTTGCTTATTCTATATATATGTTCAGACTAATTCATTTCAATAGACTTGTAGAAAGAAAGCTCAATATTTTCTACCAGCAGAGAAAGAATACTGCAAAAGACTATTTCATTAGCTACCCGGTCTTACAATGTTCACGATTATGAGCAATGACCTCGTTTTTTCGAGGTAGTTATATTAATTTATTCAAGCGATTGATGAAAATAGAAGTTGATATTGATAATACGAAAGAAATGAGATCATTTAGATACTTTACTGATGCAAAAACTACACTGCAAGACTCTTTAATATCTGGCTCTAAGAACTTATGAGCAAGAAACTACATTTCCTTTTGGGTCATAACAAACATAGAACATCCATGGACTTGTAAGTTGCATACCCGATGTGTAGAAGAGGCCCAAATAAGGCATTACATTGCATCCTCTTAAGGTTATTTTCCGGTGAGGTTCATTTACAAAAATTGCATATGTGCAGGTTGTGCGTTACTCGCAGTTTGCTAATTCCTCTGTTGGATCTGTACTGCTAGAAGTGCTATCAGAGTAACTATCAGGTACCTCTGAGACCACATTATTCTTTGCACTGCATTCTACCATCTTAGGGATAAAAGAACTGTAGGAGGGGTGATTATTGTAAGGTTGTGGATGGACTGAAATGTAATTTGCAGTAGTTGGAAAAGATTGGTAATCATACGTTGTTGGGTAGGGACCAGGAGGAAATGCATTTGGTGGAGGCCAATATAACATTGGCATGAATGTATTTGTGGCCAGTGCTGGAAACATATGATATGGGGTTTGATTGTGGTACGAGACATTGGTGCTGGAATTGGTAATCATTTGGTTTGGGACTACTGGGGTATCTGCATGAGTCTGCGATGGCATGGATTGAATGCTTCCATTGCACGTGCCTGAACGGAGGCATAGCCCATTAGCCCAAACTGGGTAGGAGGCACAGTGCTTAAAGGTGCTGTCTGTTGAGTTGAAGATCTTGGCACATTATTAGGCTTATTTGTGGTGTTTGCTTGTTTCCTGGCCTTAGATTTTGTTGTTTTTGTCTTCCCAGTCAACTGCTGAGAACAAGGACTCACCTGCTGAAAGAATAGGAAAGTTACAAATTGAAAAACTGTTTAAACAGAATTCCAAACACGTTCAGTGTCTGTATTTGAAATTAGATCATTGCAAAAAGTAGCCATAACATCATAAATGACTAAACAATGACTGGATAGGAAGCATCACCATGACAATGGTAGATGCCCTATCCAAAAGTACCAGCATGCTCATCTGTTGTGCATATTCACTTCCATTTTATGCTCACCAAGATTGTAGCAAGATATGATACTAAACCAGAGGAAAATTAAATGTCTGAATAACTCCAAATTAAAGACACCCGAAGTATAGGTTTTTTAGGAGTTGAGATCTTATAGTATCAGAAGTTACTTGATGTGGAAGAAACAACTCCTCCCCGTCAGCATCCTCATCTATCCTGCAACAGAAAAGTCATACAGTTGTTAAAGATCTGCTACCAAGATTAATTAGGCTATTAAGTGAAAGATTACAGTAAAGCAAGAAGATAGGACATTCCAACTCACACTTAATGCCCAGAGATAACAGAATACTCCCCATGGCAATTTATATCTTTAGGAATCTATCACCTTAAAGTGATACTCGAACTTCATAAAAATGGACTGCTAAATGCTTTGTGCATCACCATCTTCACTTAAGCAGGGAACCATAAACAGTTTTTATTACACTTATATACTATTAGCTGCAAGAACATTTACAGGAATGCTGTATGCTTATAACACTACATAAAGCGGTTAAAGTGCATTTCATAAGGTATTGGCTTGACATTTATGTCTAATTAATCATGTACTTTACCAGAATACATGTCCTACAAGTTTTTAGCACTATATACCTGTGATATTTTTGCAGCAAATCTAGATTTCGGTATTTTGTTTCCCTTTGGACAAGGTCATCAGGACAACCAGCCATGAACAAAAGAGTGATGCCCAAGGCCTTGAAGAAGAAGCTACCAGTGCGAACATGGACTAGCAATGCTATTCGACACATAATAGGCCCAAAAAATTTTAGCTTGTTTCTCCCCATGCGTTGCCTGACATATCTGGTAAAATTTGTCATGCAGACAATTGTAGGTTAGCCTAAGGGAATGGCATAATGTGAACCGAATGATCAATTAACCAGCTTCTCAGTAAAACTTGCAAGCTTGATTTGGAAAATATAGATATGTATTAATTGAGTACATCTTCAAGTTTGTTTATTTAAGAGGATATAAAATCATGATAATTCAAGACAAAACAAAATTCCATTGCCTCTACTTGGTATTAGGACACATAAAAATGAAAACTGCACTGTAGGAACCACTATAATACAATCACAACCTTGCAAATGATAGTTGCACTAGCACTTACTCATTCTTGGGAAGATTTCTTGTCCTTCCACCATACTTAATACACAAAAACAAGCACGAAGGGCAGCTAGGATCAGATGGGCGCATAGCCTTCTCCTCCTCAAGTATCTGAACAGGGCATAGTGTCGGGTTCTGTCGATTTGGATAGAAAAACTTCCTTCGCACTCCTGGATTCTCATATAGCACGTGCTTCTGCTAATAAATGATTGAGCAGCTGTTTAATTGCTGAGTGAGACAGAGGATACATGAAAGCGTAAATTTTAACTTAAACTCTTAAAACTGATTTAAATATCATATCAAAGCAGATCAAAACAATGTTTCTAAGAGATCCTATTGGCATTTGATGATGGGTGAATTTGTTTTGCATTTTGCAATACTATAAATATTTGCCAAAGCAAGGAGATGAAAAACGAAAGTTTGCAGAACAAAGTTGCTTACCCCAGGGTTCTTTGGAGACACATATGGTTCCCCCTTCCTCAAAATGCTGAAATGATTGAAGTCCAGCTCATACATATCTTCACATCCATGTCTTATACCCAGAGACGCAAAAACTATGATTATTCTAATGGTGTGGGACTGAGCATTTTTCTGTGACAAAGCTTCGGATTCCAGTATTCTCTTTATTTCTTTTGGACAGAAAGGCACCTTTGCTGGCTTTTTATTCCCTGATACACTTTCAGATACTGTATGACAAACCTCCTTCCTAGAAATAAGAATCTCTACTGGTGCCTTGAATTCTCCAATATTTATAACTTCTTTCTTATCATCTTTTCCAAGATCCCCTTGGCTGTGAACTGCCTGTGAATCAGGTGGTTTGCAATCTTCCATTCTGTCTGTGTTCAATATTGGCTTACATTTGGAACTATTGGCTTACTTTGTGCACTAACAAAATTTCTTGGACAAGGCAGCATTCCTGGACAAGAACTTTCTTCATGAAGCTCTTCTTTTAGTTCATTAGCACTTCTTATATTCTCATCAACCTCCTATTTTTAAGGTCTGTGTTAGTCTCATCCTCTCCACAACAATCCTCATCTTCATCCTCACTTTCTTCTGTATCATCGCAATCTCCAGCAGATTAACCATCTTTAAGTTTATCAAAATGAAAAAACTGAGTATCATCCATGCTCATCCAGTTGACTAAGTGGCCCTCCAGATTTGTATCTGTGGGGTGCATGCTTCTCTCATGTTTTGTCCTTGATGCCATTTGATCACTGTTATTGATACATCCATCTCCAGTTCTATCTCTTGTTTCTATCTTCAGTCTTTTGAATTTGATGATGTACCTTTCTGCTGCATGCAGACCGCTGCCTGAGACGCGAAAGAATGCAAATAGATACATTGCTATAAGCATACTGAGGGTTCGAGATCATATACATGTCCGGACCTATATAATAGAACTGTGGAATGCACTTGTAAAGCAATTTAGATATATAAAATACTAAAAATTTCTTGCACTATGATCATTTAGCATAGAGAACCTGACCTTGAATGAGAAAAAGGTTGTTGAGAATGATGATCACTTATCAAAGAACCCAACTAGCACAGAAGGTGAGAGACTTCAGAACTAAAATCAGAACAAGAATGTTGAATCAATGTCTCATACATGAAAAATAGTGGATCTTACATCAACATTAACCATACATTTCTTGATGACCAATACACATTGTTCTTGGATAACTTGAAAATAATTTTTTGGAAGTAGTGATCTAACTAATTCAGAATAAGGAAGAAATGAATGAAGATGATCATCCTTCATTAGAACCAGGTTTGCTATAACCATTCATTAAAAAGAGAAGCAAATTAGATGCTTTAACTCCTAGATTATTCAAGAGATTTATTCAAAATACTAATACACACCATTAGAAAAATGAGCAAAAACACAAATAGGAACTATGCAATATTCATACTTGTCCATCTGGTAGAAGAAATTCCTTATCTCTTTCTTGTATCTAGGCTTCAAGTAATGATATTCTCTCCATAAGTTGAGCATTCTTTTGTCTCTCTCTTTGTAACTCTGCTGAAATCTCTGCAATAACATTGACACTCTCTCCTTTCACCACTTCTTGCTCTATGGTACACAATGCAGAAGCATTGACCAAACCAGCACAAGATTGTTGTTCCACCATTGAAGAACAAAACAAAAATTATCAATTAAAATATCTAATCTATCACAAAAATGAAAGATACCCACTAATAAAAAATTGCTAGAAATGTTTCAAAGATTAATAAAAGACAAAACTTGAAGGAATATGATGGTTTGACGAGAAAGATATTGATGTAATACTGGCACATATGAAGCAAAGATAACACAAGACGCTAAGTATTTTACTTAGAAGGCAAAACCATAATAAAAAAGTGGTTTTGAAAAGCAAAGTTGGACTGGTTTCTGTATGTAAGATGTTCTTTCATTGATTGAAGACTTGTATATAAGTGTCAAAAAAGCATTATCATTGAAGCAGCACTGTGTATGCAGTATGATGAATGTAATTATGCAAGTTAAAGTATCAAATTTTTGTTGGAGATTCGGTGATTTAATAATTTTATTTAGATAAAAATTAAGATGAATATTAAAGAGAAGAGTCATAAAAAATTTAAAACGTGTAGAACACAAATAAAAAAATTTAAAACATATGAGACACGAAGGGAGAAGTAAAATAAGATTCGAAGACTAAAAAAAAGTGAGAAAAAGCACAGAGTTGGAACAGGGGACAACACCGTGACGCCCAAAATAGAACTCCAGAACCGTGGTGTCGGACGCGGCATGCCCAGTGCCATAAGGCCAGGTTCCCAGCGCCGCAACGTTGGATGCATCAAGGCTTAGCGCCGCGGTGCCAGAGCCTCAGCGTTGCAGTGCCAAAGCTGGGGATATTCCGTTTTTAATTCGAATTTTGAAATTTAGAAAGTTTAGGACTTACAAAACAAATTGACTCTTACTCCAATAAGGAATAAGATTATTAGATACGAAATAACTCTTATACAAACACTTGTAAATCTTTTAGTTGAGATCAAACATTAATAGAGACTCTAAAAGAAAATAAGAACTTAATAGACACTAAGTGCTTGTGTGCGCTATGGTGGAACCATCGTTTGGGTGTTTATTATTCGTGGTAGAGTAAGGGTACACTAAACACTAGATTCTTTAAGAGTTTTTCATTGAGTTTTCTTTATAAAATCTCTAGAGAATTAATAAGAGAGGTTAGGATCCTTAAATCTACCGTAAACGTAAATAATTGGTTAAACCACGTAAGTAATTATGTTGTGTTTTTTACTTTCTATTTTAAATTCTTACTATTTTATTTGATGTACAAATTATTCTATTGCATAAAAAATTAAAATTTGAAGTTAAACTTATTAAAATTTTTCACTTTAACTTAATTTCACAAAGAGAAGTATAATTCCTCCAACAACACTGTTAAAAGTTGAAGCAACATATAAAGTTTTAATAAACAGAAACAAGCAAAAAGCTCTTAACAAATAAAGATGATGTCGTCTCAAACTCTAAGCTATGGTGGTGAAGAAATCTAATGGTTCTGGTTTTGGTTTGAGTGTTTGAAAAAGGAAAATAGAACGGCGAGGAGTGAGGCGTGCAACACCACGTGCGCCTCTCTCTCAACTCAAGATAATAAACTTTTCGTTTCCTTCCCTTCGATTCCTTTTTTAAAATATTTAATAACAATTTAATAAAAATATATTTGACATTGTTTTTAAAAGAAAAATATCACCATATAAGAATACAAATAGATGAAACTTGCAGCTATCTGCGAAACGGATGGCTAAAACAATTTATTATGCTCTCTACTTGAGGTGGTGCTTTACTGTTTTTTGGTCTTATGGTTTATATATATGCTATTCAACTCATTAAGTCCTCCCTTAGTTTATTGTCAACACAGTTCATGTTAAAGACTTAACAACAACAGTATTGTCTTCTTGTATGAGCATTGTGGTTGTGCCCCATTTTTAAGCAAGCTAAGAGCATCCTAGGCACCGTTTCAGTATTATAATTTACTAGATTAGATTGGTTATAATTAACATGTTAATATATATATATATATAAGTAGTTACCTAACTCCATGTAATTACTCAAACAAGTTTAGAATGTCAATGGTTATTGGCTACCCTTTTATCTAACCAATGCCTAGTAATCAAATACCATCTCATGAATTAAAAATATATATGTTACATCATGCCTGTTTAGGTATCAATTTTCTTTCTTGTATTCATCTGAGATTGTTATGTATAAAGTATTGTGATTTTGAAGTTATAAATATCGTAAAATAAAATAAAAGATGAGTATTTGATAAATACTTGGTTATAGAATAAAAGTGTATTTACCAAACACATTGTTATACTTTCAAAACAGAAACAGAAACATGACAGATGTTTCTAAATCTATTTCCACCACTGAAATAACTTTCATGGAAGCCCATATTTACCATGTTCTCAACATGACAGATTCCCCTTGTTACAGCAAAAGTGTAATTTAGGCACCCTGAAAAGAACTATGCTTTAATTATCAGTACATACTGATGCAAGGAAAGAAAAAATAAATCACTGACTAAAATGTGAGGTAATGACTATGATTACTGGAATAAAAAGATTAGAAAGTCTTGCATTTTCCGTCTGTCCATATGAAGCCTTTGGCTTTTCCCAGGTATAAAGAAAATGTGTGCAATCGTGCATATAATATGCTTACTGGATTACAGATACGGTATAGAAAAACAACCTCACGTGGAAAGGTAACTTAAATGCTCGTCTCTAATGCAATTTCTGTCAGGGGAATATGAAAACTTAACCTTGGATACCATCCTTCTAATCTTAAACTAATTCAGACCCCAAATGGGCAACTCTATTTTTATTTTCTACTTTCAACAAATGGGGGGTAAATTTGTATTATAGTTTAATGTTATGAAGATAACTCCAGCCCTTGTTTGTGTCACTTTTAAGAATCATCTTGATGTTGGCAAGCAAGTCTTTTCCACTACGGAGTCGCCCAGTTGAAGAAAAGCAATAAGGGAACATAAGCACAAGCTTGATTTATTTATTCTTCATTGGATTCCATGGAAAAAGTAGTAACTGGTGAAAGGTAAAAGAGTTTGTGTAATGAGCACACACAAACTCCCTTTGATAACTGGCTTTCTAGTTTAATTAATGGGTAAGAAATATTTAATAGAAAGCTTGGAGATAAAGAAATGAAAGTTGGGGTATTAAAGAAATGTTTTGTTTTGTCATGTAGAGTGTGTTTAATAAAGGTTAAGCCTGGTAGGTATGTTTAAGATATTTTGCATTTCTTATAGACTTATAAGCTTCACACAAAAAAAAAGGTATAAAATTGCACTATTTAAAAATAAGTAATGTAATATTTACATAATTGAAATATAAAATATATATAGATATATTAATTGACATTATATTATTTATTATGGAATTATTAATTAATATTATATAATTATTATTTTGATTAAAGTAAAAAGTTAATAATTATCTTATAATTAATATTGATACATTAATTGAGATATAAATTTTATATTCTAACTATATAAATATAATACTAGTCTTAAAAAATATTATAAAATGGCACGAGTTCAATTGACATGATTAGCCATGGAGTTCAATATTGGGTTTCTTGAATTCTGGATTCAAGAACCCAACATTCAGATTGAAATGCTCTTTAATGAGGAGATATTTATGTTAATATTGGCATCTGGTTTTGCTGTAACGATTGACACCATATTGCATAGTCACTGTTATAATCTTTTTTTTCACTGCTAATCTTGCCGAAGAAAAAGAGATTGAACAGAATCCAGACCACATAAAAGATAATTTTGGAAAATACATCGACTTCTCAATTTTTGAACAATATAATAAGGTGAAATGAAGCAACACTAATTTGGTTTCTCAATCAGTTGATCAATGAAATTGGCTGCACCATGAATATTAAATAACCATTGAGATCTGTTATGAGTGACCCAAGTAGAGAACAATTGATCATCAAGGAAATCAGAACTCACTATCTACAGTCTCCACCCACAACACAAGAATACACGACTCTTTCCCAAAGGAAAATGTAGTATTAGAAGTAATCAAAAGAATCAGGTCAAATGTAGATATACAGAAATACTGCTTTAACTCCTAGTGTAAATAACTGATAATCCTTATGAGCTAAATTTAACTGCCAAACTTGGAAACTCGAGATGGCAAAGGATCTAAGAGGAAGGATTGCCCTAATTCCTAAAGACATTGTTAAGTTACATAAGCAGCTAACTTGCTTGAAAGTACACATCAGTCTCTTTGGGAACTAAATGAGCTAAGCAGGCTGTGGCATCCCACTTCTCATCATTGTGCAGAACTCCTCATAGTTGATCCTCCCATCCTATTATTAGTTCAAATGGCATCAGAACCAATAATGTTTTCACAGGAAATTTTGGGATTATGAATCAGACAAAAACTTACATTATCTGTATCGACCTCAGAAATTATTTCCTTGATGCTGGCTTCATCTCCAATTCCGTGCTCTTTCATTGCTGTTTCTAGCTCATCCCTTGTAATATATCTGACAAAAAGTTTACAATCAAACAGTTCATATTATTAGTCATCTATGACACATTCGCGTAAATCAGTACAAATTGTAAGCTTCTTCAGAATTTCCCAGTTCTCTGACACAGTTAAACAACCAAGCAGACCGCAGATATTCAAATTTGCTCCACAAGATTTACTGATTTAGAACAGGAAACATGCATCAACCAGAATATTGAAAAGAATAAAAAAAGAAATAATCATACTTGAAATTTCTTACATCTGTGACACTCAGTATAGTGGAGAGTGAAAAATAGTACATTACTCAAATAGTTGTAAGAAAATGAGTAGCTGGTTTGGACATTCACCGCCAATTCAAATTTAAAAAAGAGAAAGGGAAAAGAAAAAAAGGAGATTTATGTGCTTCATAGAGTTATATGATGAAACTTGATGAAATGCGAGAAGTGTAGCATGAGATGAAATATTTAAATGGCTATTATTACAGATAAGGTTAATTGAAAACTCACCCACTACTGTCTTTATCAAAATACTGAAAAGCTTTATAAAGGTGCTCATCTCTTTCCAGTCTGGATCTATGCATTGTAGCAGAGATAAATTCAATGTAGTCAATTGTTCCATTTCCATCGACATCAGCCTGGAGTTCATTGCACAGTGATAACAAGATTACCAGTTGAGTATGAGATACGAGGCATATTTGAAGATAAAAAAATTGAAAATTGAGATCTCTTAGGTACAGCAATTACTTACAGCTTCCATGAGTTGTTTGACTTCTGCTTCAGAGAGTTTTGATCCAAGTCGAGCTAAACCTGTCTTCAGTTCATCATAAGTGATTGTGCCACTCTTATCAGTATCCATGTTTGCAAACATTGCTTTAAGACCTTTAATTTCTTCTTCAGAAAGAATTTCAGCAATGACCTAGGTGATTACAAAATGCATGAATATTAGTAAATGAAGATGGATACAGTAGCCATGTGGTTGAAGTGGTGGCAGTATGTAATAGTAGTGAGAGGAGAGTGACAATAGCATGGTCAGAGGTCATGGCAGAGGCATTGAGTTGGCAGGAAAGGTGACAATGGCAGGGGAGGAATTGCACTAGAGGGGAATTATTGGGAATTGGTGATAATTAAAAATAAAATCTATTACTCCAAATGTGGAAGGAAAACCTGTGGAATCCAATTTAAAATTTCTTTGCTGAACAGGCATTCCCGAGAAATCATGATTTTAACAGTCCTTGATTCTTATTTACCTTAAACATTACCAATAAATCATTCTAACAAATCACTTTCATGGATACTGTCTATAATGGGATTCAACCCAGATTTGCAGAACGAACTGACACTTGTCATGAAATTATAAGTGAAAATTTATTATAATTTTGTTTTTCAACTGAAAATAGGCAGTTTCAATACACTTCAATAATTTACCTTCAATGCCATCTTTTTGAGCTTGTTCATTGCCCTGAATTGCTTCATTCTAGAGAGAACTGCACTATCTATTGGCTTGTCAGATGCTTCTCCGCCTTCTTTAAGCCATGGATGCTCTGTCCATACAGATTACAGTACTTTAGCCAGAATTACAAAAGCCTTGCTTAATTATAATACCAGAAGAAAACAAAACATAATCTTGACTAAGGGACTAATGAGTAACAACCACATCGCCTCACCAGCTATTTGCTCCAGCTCTGAGTAGCACAAGAAATGGAATTTTCAAAGCATAAACTTAAATTTTCCGGAAAAAGGTAGCTTCTATTATGCTTTGACAGCCATGTGAATAGCATATCAATCAATGGGCATCACGCCAGTAAAAAATAATAATGAAAGAGAAAACAGGAATAAATTCTTGAGAAAAATTGACCCAATAAGTTATTACTAGGATATCCCTAGAGCATAATAGAATGATGATTTAAGTATTACCCAGTCATCATTTTCAGTAGAGCTAAGCAGAATAGGGTTCATTACCAAGAACTTGCGCAGAGGTGATCCGTTTTCTTGGGTCTTGTGTCAGCATTTTCTTGACTAGGTCTTTGGCGCTATCTGAAATCGATGGCCATGGTTGACTTTCAAAGTCAATCTCTCCTTTCAAAATTGCATCAAATATTCCCCTTTCAGTTTCTGCAAAGTGAATGAGCAAAATATATAATCACGCACAAATGACCAAGCATATAGTTGAGAAGAAATGATAAGATACAAAACATCCAATATTTTGGCAAAAACATCATTTGTTTACCAGCCCAAAATGGAGGAACACCACTAAGTAGAATATATAGTATAACACCTGCACTCCATACGTCTATTTCCTTTCCATAACTACGCCGCAATACCTCAGGAGCAACATAGTAAGCACTGCCTACTATATGACGGTACACTTTCCCTGAGATAAGCATCAAGAAATTAAAAATAAGTTTATGGCTAGATTACACATAATATGTAAAATTGCATGAATGAAATGAAACAATCAAATTAAAAGAATTCAAGAAGCTGCATTGCGAGGAGAAAAACAAATGAGGCAAAATTAATAAATAACCACTTGTGATATCCAATTAGTGAGAGATGATTCCCAATTTTACTTGCATGTCTGCAGATTAGCAGAGCCGAGATATCATGATTGGTAAATGACAAGAGCCCTTTCATTTTTGACAGCACACTAGGGAGTTGGGACTAAAATTAGATGATCATATTTTTCTGATCCAATGAAGCTTCTGGTTATGACAAATAAAGGTCTTCTTTCCAACAATGCAAGCCACAGAATGTGAAATACATGAAGTTGAAAATTCTAGAACCTAACCAATTTTTGCAATTTCACACGAATTAACCAATTCTTAAATCAATATAACTAACTAAACAAAAAGCTCTAGAAAACAAAATACTTATCATAAAGGCATAACATATCTCAAAGCTCAATTGGTAAAAAATAAAACTTGAAACTGAATCTTTAACATAAGGTTTACAAATATCACCTTCCTCAATAAACACAGACAGTCCAAAATCGGTAGCCTTCAGCATAGCACTCTCATCTTTGCTGGACAACAAGAAATTCTCAGGCTTGAGGTCACGATGCATCACTCCCATAAAATGGCAATGATGCACCACATTCACTATAGCCCTACAAAGAGCAGCAGCTGCTTTCTCAGTGTAATGCCCCTTAGCAATTATCTTATCGAAAAGCTCACCACCGGAACACAACTCCATCACAAGATGCACTGATTGCCTGTCCTCGTAAGCACCCCTGAATTCAACTATGTTCTGTTGACCAGACAAGTGTTGCATTATCTGAATCTCTCTTTTTATATCTTCTCTATCTTGTTTGTTCACAAGCTTCCTCTTTAGTATTGACTTGCAGGCATATTTATTGCCTGTTGAATTCTCAGTGCACAAGTATGTAATCCCAAATTGGCCTCTGCCCAGTTCTTTGCCTAAGGTGTAAAATTGCTTAATGTCTTCAAGAGGCTTGGCTAGGATTGTATCTGGCTTTTGCACTGGCCTTGTGCTTGTGACTGGTGCTGGAGATTTCACTGGCTGTGGCTGCTGTATTGTTTGTGGGTTGGCTTGAGTTTGAGGGACAGACAATTTTGGAGGGTGAACATGTTGCTGTTGAGGTTGTTGTTGTTGATAAGTTTGATGGGTTTGTGTTGAACCACCAGTTTGGTGACTTGAATGGCCAGTTCCGGATCTATAGCCATTAATATCTGATTGTGGAAGCCCGCCTTTGCTGGCACAACAACCCATTATGAGATCAGGATAAAGGGATCAAAAATCGATTTTAAAGACAGAATTGAGTTTCTTGAGACCTCTTTCGAGTGTGAATCTGAGGAAAAAGGTTTAAGCTTTGGATATAAAGACTTGAGAACAAGATGAAAATTGAATGTGAACATAAAGCTGATGAATTTAGACAGACAATTGCAAATACACATAATACATATTATGGATTTTATAGTAAGAGAGAGAGAGAGAGAGTTAATACCAATAAAAACAATAATTTTACATGAGAAGTGGGTTTGTTTCTAAACAAGGAATAAAAAAGAAAACAGATGCCATTGTAATATTTTTTAATATCCAATATAGTATTTAGCTAGTAAATAGTTATAACTTATAACCAATAAAAAAATATTAAAAACAAAATGAATAAATAACAAATTTTTTTTTTACATATCAATTAGGGTTTGTTGAAAGAAAAAGCAAATTAACCGCGAGAAAATAAAATATATTATATAAAAGGGTTTCTGCTCTGTTAATGGGCGGTGGTTTATTGACATTTTGCGACTTAAAAGCAAAATGTGGCAAAGCCGGCAAAGGTACATAATATTTTGCAATTTTAGAAGTCAAAAACATTTCTAAATTCTCACCCCCACTTCGTGTGGTGTCTTTGTCTGCTGTGCTGTACTTAATATGACGCAATGTGGGGCCAAATTTATTGCACTCAGTCCCTAAATCTATGCTAATTTTGTTCATGTCTGAGCTGTCCCCAATGATTTTGATAAACAAAGAGCTGTTGCTCAACTTCATTATCAAATATCAGTTAGCATCACATCTAAACTAATCCTTATCCATATGCTAGATTGTAAAGTTCATCAGTTCAAGTTCATTCAAGGGTACATTTGGTTGTTTTTATAGAATTTACATCCGGGCAAAGGAAGTTTATATAATCCTGAGTATCAGTTGATTCAATTAATAATACATTTTAATGGTGGTATAAGAGGTCTAATGCTCAACCCTCCTCACAAAGAACCATTACCTCCCTTAAGTTTTTTCAATCTCTTCTACGACCAAAACATAGTGATTTAGAGAAAACTTTAAAGGGTTTGCAGTTGAAGAACTTTCATGTGTTTCATGCATGCGACAAGTGAAAGGGGATATTAAAGTTGGGTGTAAAATTAATTAGATCATTTCTCCCCACGTTGGATAAGTTTACATGACAAAAACAAAATGAGTTCATTGTCCAGATAGTGAGCAGTGGGGGCACACAGAAAAGATATTAGGGCTTTAACCTTAAGTGCCATGGTGGTCCTTATTTCTCCTTCTACTAAGATTTTTTCTTCGATGTTCGAATTTCTCGACATTAATGGCGCCCCTACTGAACTCATAGTAATCATCTCGATACACAAAGAAATATAATATATAGATTAAAATGTTTAATAAATATATTATTTTTAATTAAATCTTTGTTATGCAACTATCGATTTTTAATTCGCAGTTGGTGTTTCTACTTTGTGGCAATCATAACTTAAAAGTCAAAACAGTTTTTTATTAAACATACTAAAAATTTGTGTGCACGTTTGATGATTCACGCATTAACACTTATGTTGTTCTTTAGAGCAATTATGTATGTTTTTATTTGAAAATTTTGCTTTAGTTTTTCGGATGATCTAATTAGGGAAATTGATACTCTTTTTTTTTTACCTATAAAATCATTATAATTTTTAAAGAGCAGTGCTATGTTTACAAAATTAAAAAGTAACGTTTGTATCCCAACTTATGTTACTAAATAATGTATTTATTATTAATTAATATTATATAATAATTATATTGATAAAGAGTAAAAAGTTTATAAATACTTGAGAAGTAATAATTATCGATAAATAACACATTAGTTAGGATATAAATTTTGCATTCTAATTATATAAATATATTGTTACTCTTTTTTAAGATACCTATTAATCCTTTTAAGGAGGTAATAAGTATTTTTTAATATAAAAATGATAGTAAAAAAGGGTGTGAATTATGATAAAAATCAATGACAATGTTAATTGTATTGTATTGTGTACTATTTCAGGGATCAAACTATAAATGAATGAAAGTCTTTGGAGATCTAAGTGCTAACAAAAGGAAGTATATTGTTTCTAGAGTAATTAGCTAAAAGTGGAAGGACTATAATAATATTGTCCTGACGGGTCCAAAATGACTGAAAATACAATGCTTCGTCAAATGGTTTGAGTTGAATCAAATGCTACGCGTGACACGTTATTTAAATTTATTAGAATTTTGGGTTTATGAAGCAATTTTGGCTTATAAATACTAAGACTTTGAAAGCTTAATTAGAATTCTATAGCCCCTGCTTTCTTTTGATTCTTGAAACTTTGTAAAATTTGTAATAACAATATAGAAGTTATTAAATCTTGATTGAAATAATACCATCAATCATTTCTGTTTTGGCTCATGGATGGATATAAATTTTATCAAACTACGTAATTGCTTTACGTTTTTTTGATTGTTTTCTTTTTTTATTTCTTGATTTTCAAATCCAATTTTGTGTGAAGCATTGTTAGAATTCACTGGTCAAACAAAAGAAAAACGACTATTGCCCTCTAATATATTTTATATAAACCACTTATTTCTTTCTTGAACTTTTTTAAAACTATATGTTATCTCCTTTTGGGTAATTTAAAATTTTTTCTAAAATAAGGTTTTAATAATTTAAAACATAAACTTATAGAAAGAGTGGTATATTTTAAAAAAAATTAGGGGGGCTAGTGATAATTTTTCTAAAAAGAATGTGATTGGATTTCATCAATTAGCCGTATAACTATAAGATAGGGTTTTAACTTTTAGATAAAAGAGTAATGTTATGTTTAAAAAATGTAGATATAAATTATATTTTAATTAAGATGTTACTAATTATTAATTATTATATAAATATAATTTATTAACATTTTAATATCTCAACCTTATAAATCTAGCACCGATAAATGCTTTATACACTCCTTTAAATCTGTTGATGTCCATGATATAGAGGCTTTAAATGGTTCCAAAATTCTTGTGTAATTACAAAAACAAGTGAAATCGTTTTCACTTTTCAGAAAAGGCACAAGATGTGGTCACAAACACAGGAACAAGAAGCTTTTGTTTGGAATCTGCCCAGTTGGATAAGCAATTTAAGATATTTTTGTCAGAAAAAATTGGAGTTTGAATTTAAGGAACTAGCTTGTTTATAAGGCTAAAATGATGAGATGGGGATGTGGAAAATAGGCTTTTCAATACTTACAAGCAGGGTTAAAATCTTCTCTTGATTTTTTTTTTTGAAAATATAAACATATAATTGATAGTTGATAAATAAATAAAAAATTGATAATATATATCTGATAAAATAAATTTACGTATTTGTATTAATAACTCAATAATAAAAAATTGATGATACATTTACTTTCATTTCAATAAAAATCTCGAGTTTAAATTTTTTTTTCCACAATTAAATATATAAATTAGTAATTGTGAGGTCCCAATTTTTGATTGGAGGGGAAAACAAATATAAAATATAAAATAAAATACTTTAAAATTTTAAATAAACTCAAATATGAAAAGGATTTTAACCTCTAAAAATATATTAATATTCAATTAAAATTTTTTTCTTAATAGGATTTTGCATAGACAATGAAAGTGAATTTTTTTTCATTTTTTAGTTTGCTGTTTTTTATATTTTAGATTCTTTGAATAATTATTCTCACTTGCTAATGAAAAAGTTAAAATCAAATGTATTCTTCAAGCAAATTTGTGAATATGGAGTCCATGACCCAATCTTTGGACTTGGGCCTACATCAAAGCAATTGCAAAGCCTCTTTTTGCAAGGACCAATGGACCTTTAGATTGGGCTACTACATTCGTCCCTCAAAAACTCAAATTGATGATAAAGGCAAAGGCAGAAAAATGAAGAGGTTGTTGCTGTTGATCCTTTAGAATCATGAACTTGATCACGGGATGCCTTTTTTTACAAATACATGCATCTCATAACTAGGTTGCTCGTTATTTCATTTCCTTAATTGTCATATCTATTTATTGGATAAGATTTCCAACTTCAATTTATCTAAATAATTAAGTGTCGCATTTATTTAAATAGTTCAATTGTAAAAGGACTTGCAGTGTATTATTCTTCTAGTGAAGATTAAAAATGAACTAGTATTCTTACCGTTATTTGTATTCATATTTATTGCAATTTATAATGATTTAACACCGGCGAAATTTTATAATAGGCTGAGGAAATATGAATTTAGAGCAGATGAGTTGATGCAATTTTGTTACATAATTTAATTTACTCAAGTATGCATAAAATCTTTTTTTTTTTTTTGGGTCAATTATAAAAACCTTGTTGAGAATGACTCTAAAAGCCTAAATTTTTGTGATTTTAGGGTTTGTTTATGATAACTCTGCTTTTGTTGTGCTATGGAGACGCAGTGGGTAAAGTATTTAATAACTTTTGATCGATAACTGAGTGTTTATCAAACATTTATCTTCTTCCACCTTATAACAATCGTAACTTCAAAATACGTTAAACAGACTCTTAGTCTCATAGCTTGGCCAAAGAAAGCAGTAAATCAACATTGCATGGAAAGCTTATGCATTCATTTTTTTAGCAACACCATTAATACTTATCACCAATACGTGGGTTAAACTCTTCTTAATTTCTCATTTTTCTTCCTCTTAGATAAAAGAACACATTGCCTTACCAAAAAGCCATTCAAATCTGGTTGCTGCTAATGATCTTTTATGCATCAAATATCAGCATCTTAGTTTCTTTTTTACAAGTCATGTCGACAAACATAAATTAATCACAAAACCCAAATATGTTATCATCATTTCGATCATGATGATGATGAACATGGACCTTCTAAGTGTTCAAAATGATTACATAGTATCTAATCATAGCACAAAGAGAGGACCAAATAAAAAGAATAGGGGAGGAAAAAAAAATTAAGAAACCAGTGGCTCTAAACCCCTTATTAAGTAGTGAGCACATTAGAAAGGCTCAAGTCCTTTTTCTTGTAAAAGGCAAAGGAGTCGTAATGAATCCCCACCTCCCATATTGTTTCATCAATCACTACAAATTATAAATATGCATATAAAGAAAAAGAAAAAGAAAAAATCTCTATAACTTCTCTCTATTCTACCAATTTTATTAAATTAAAGTCTTCACTTTTGTCAATTTGTGCCTCCCTCCCTTTCCCAATCAATGTGACCCCAATCCCATCTATCACCTTCAATTAAAAGCTAATTAGGGGTCTTTGGCTCTTTGTCCTCTCCTGAAAGAATTTGGTCCCCTCCCTCACAATTATTGTCATGCCACCATTTTCACAAGAATCTTTTATTATTATTCCATCTATCGCCTCCATTCCCAATTTTGATTTGAGTTCACTCTTAACCCCATTTTCTTGTACCCGTAGATTTGATTCTTTCACCATCTTTAAATTTTTTTACCGACATCAATCCCTTTTTCTGTTCTTGGAACTTTTCATTCATGGTGCCAACTTTTCCACATCAACAGTAATTACATGGAAAATTTGATACACTTTTGAAGTACTTCTTACTAGTAACTTGGTACACTTTTTGCTTACTTTATTAGGGTTAACATCTAGGCTAAATTTCTCAAACCATGCCTCGGCAGTGTAATTTGTCTGGTTGGTTATGAGATTGAGACACTTGGGACATTCTGGATTTGCCCATATGATCTAAAAATTTAGAATTTCAGTGGTTGTAAGCTTAATGGTAATTATGTATTAATGTTTTTTAACTGATGTCGAAACCCCAAATTCGAATACCTCTTTTCTCTAAATTGAAAACAAAAAAATTCAGATACAAGACGCATTTTGAGGCTATACTTTCGCTAAATTTTCAATATACCACCAAACAAATATTGGAGACAAATTCCAAATTTCAGTTGCAGCCCACATTAACAGAATGGCTCAATCAGATTGGATTCTTGAGCTCACTGCCGCTGAGTCAACTCACCTGGGTTTGAACTGGTTGACTCAACCGAATCATTGCTCAAGAGAAAAAAAATTATTTAATATCAATAATTAATCACAATTAAATTTCTTAAGCTTAACCATCAAACCCTGTCTGGCTCCACACTGCATCCCTCACGCGCCGCAAGTCACGGCCCTTGAGCGTGCGACCCACGCCCTCAAATACCGACGCTCCGCCCGTTCTTCGGCTGCGCGCCAAGTACTCATGCGGAGGAACCATCTCCATGTCACGGTCGTCATCCGAGTCATGCATCGACTCGACCGAATCAACCCGGTAAATCTTGCTCCAATCGGGAACGTTGACCGGCGCTGACGTGGCCATGTGATGCCCGCCTCGTGGAGACGCCGCCGCCAGGCCGTCGCTCCCCCTGAACTGATGCACTATCCTCGTCGTCGACGACGCCGTTTTCCCCGAATCGTCAAAGTCAAAGGCCAGCGACAGCCCGCCCACATGGCGCTCACTTCTCCGCCGGCTCCTCGTAGGCAAACCTCCGTTACTCTCCCCTCCGCTTTGTGAACTGTTAACGACGACAACGTTGTCGTTCCTGTCCTCAAGGACGTCATCGACGTCAACCGTCGACCAGACATCTTCCTCTCCAAGCTCCGTAACATCACCGTTTGCCCCTCGGCCGTTACCGTTACCATTACCGTAACCGTAACTCCCCAAATACCGTTCGCTTCTGCTTGTCGTCAATTTCCGGCCTTTTGCCATATAGAATATACTAAAACTAATAAAAATAAATAATAATAATAATAAAAATAAGGAAAATAATTTAAAATATATATGACTTGGGCTCAAAACAATAACATAAGAACATAGGCTGTGTTTTGGTAAAGTGGGCGTGTATATATAGGCAGTTGTTTTCACTTTTCATTACAACAAACGAAAGACACCCAACTTTAGTTTCATTTCATGTGAATTTGGAGTTTCATTTTGTCTGAATTTTTCATTAAATTATTAAAAGTTGTATGGTGAGAATGGAAGACGCCAAGATGGGCACGAAACTGTACAAAATAAATAAATAAAATAAAATAGAAGGTATATTGATCGTTGTCACACGTGTTGAATACTTACTGGTTTGTGGGAAGTGAGCTTTGTAATGAAAGTGTAGTTTCCAAACTTGGATTATGTATAATAATTATCATTGTTGCTTTCTAATTTTAGTCGTTTTCAAGTTTTCATCTCATTTTAAATAAAAATAATATTTTATTTTTGAGTTATATGAGATAATATTGTTCAAATAAATTCTAAAATAATCTCGTTCTAAAATTTTTATGTTTTAAATCTTGCAATAATACAAATTTAGAAAATTTTAATTTCATAAATAAATGTAATCCTAAGATAAATATAAGTTTTTAGATTATATTTATCTATGTTCACAAAGTACAGAAAATGTATTTTTTTTTTAAAAAATTTAAAATTATTGTACTCCGATAAGCATACTTTTATCTGAAACTAAGGTCTTGGCGATTGGTTTGCACGCGCTGCGTTTAACTGATTCAATGTTTTCAGAGCAAGACTGAAAGAGTTAAAGATTTGATATACCCACGTCAGATTTACATTCCCTTCCTCAAAGGTAGGACCCATGTAGTTTGACTGCGTCAAGTGCATCCAATTTGGGCCCAACAATCCACGTGGGCACACGCAGCCTGGGCATCCATCTCTATCGTCCTTTACGTGCCCAACACGTGTATACTTCCAACAAAGTGGGTCCCATATATATCGTCCCTTTCAACTAGCGTCATGCCGTGTCCTTAAATTGACAGGCTTATAAATATACATATAATTAATTTAATAAACTGTTTAATAAGTTTGCAGTATAATTTTTACACAATTTATAACATATTGTAAAATAATATCACATATTTAAGAGTTTATTATATAGTAAATTATGTAATTTATTAAATTAATTATATATATTTATAAGATAAGAACATCTTTGTCTTTGAAGTATAAGATAATATCTAATTTTATCTTAATTATTTTAAAATGAATAATTTTATCTTAATTCGTTAATTAATTTCGATAAAATTTAAAAGTGGAAGGATAAAAACAGAATTCAACACAAATTTAAAGTATATAAGATATGTGTCAAAATTTAATTGGCTAATAATAAAAATAAAAAGTAAACAAGACACGTTGTACATTCTTATAAGGTTTTAATTTTAATTTTTAATAATTTAATAAAAATAAAAAATAAATCTATCACCATCATTGGTGATTAGCGACGGCAAGCCACTAAACTCTGATAAAAAAAAATGATCAACTTTTACACAATAGGACTATATTTTTCACAATTTACATAATGGTGAAATCATTTTTTTATAAAGAATAATAGACAGATGGCCAAAAAAGTGAAGAGGGGACGGCCAGCGGCCACCTCTTATCCACGTTTTTGGTCATTTTTTTATCATCTTCCCCTCCTCACTTGATAAAAATGACTCTATCATTGTATAAATCATAAAAAGTATAGTTTAATAATATAAAATTTGATAATTTTTATAACCTTCACTGTCTCCAAAAAATGAAAATCGATGACGAGTCACCAGAGATGTTATTGATTTATTTATAATTTATAAAATAAAATTTTAAACCTATCATAGCGTGATAAATATTTTTTATAAAATATTTTATTTTTATTTATGTGCCATGTGTCCTCGCTTAAATTATTATTTACAATTACCTTACTAATCAAGGGTAATATATGTCATTGTGTTGCTAAAAATGATTTTCTGTCAAAACTAATAGAAAGTGATTAACAGATTAAAACAAAATTATAAATTTTAAAATAATTAGAATAAAAATTAGATATTAACGCAAACTCTTAGGATAAGAATGTCATTCTCCCTATATATATATATGAATGATCTAATAGATTACGTAATTTACTATATAATAAATAATATTATCACATGTTACTATTTAATAAATTCACAATTTTTTTTAATTTATGTACAGTTTATACTGTATTATAAAATCTTGCTACATGTTTAAAATTTTATCATATGGTAAGCTGCGTTAGCTACTAAATTATTTCTCTTTATATATATATATATATATATATATATATATATATATATATATTTTAAATGTTGTAAAAATGCTGTTATTTTTTTTTTTTAAATGTTGTAAAAATGCTGTTTGGGGTGGCGGTGGGGGTGTGCTAGTGAAACAATAAATTAAAAAAGAAACGACACATAATTGATAGTTTAAGATGTTAACAATTAATTAATTAATGATTGGATTAATGGTTTAGATAAAAAAATTAATTCCACTTGTTGGGGAAGAAGATGATTAAAAAAGTAAAGCAGCAGCAGCAACAATAGTCTCTTATGTGATGGGCACATTGGACGGTTGAGAATTAAGTGTTGGTAGGGTCAAAATATGCAGGTCCAATTATTACTTGTCCTATGTGAAGTAAACAAAGGAAGCTTATCACCATTCACTATCAAATATCAATGTATTTCACAATCACAAGCACAAGCACAATAAATTATAAGAACTCATCGAATAATTTTTGCTATAAAAAAATGGCATTATTTACAGGGTCATCACACATTATTATCACTATCTTTTGTGTGACTAACAATATGTTATTAGTTTGACATTCAATATTTATCGATTTTGAATTTCATATTACAAGCTATTGTATTAGTAATATGACCTTTTTGTTTGTAGTTTTGCTTGTATTTAGGTGCATGATTTTGCACAAGGTGCCCTTTTTTTTTTTGGGGTGGGCGATGATACTAAAAATGACAAATGGTGGGTGGTATTATTGAGGCACCAATGTTGGGGGGGCTAATAGTGGTGGGAAGTGGCTAAAGGCTTGGGACCCAGATGGGCAGTGATCGGACCTAAGGGGTTGGACCCAATTGCAGAGGTTGGGTTCGGCTTGGTGTGGACCCTGAACCCACACTGTGGCTTGGCGCCAGCATTGATTCTACAAATTACAGTTTTTGAGTATCCTATGCTTGGTTCTGTAGCTGGCTGGATATATTGTTTGATTGATGATGATGATGATCAGACGGTTAAATTTTTTTTCTCCTTCGGGTAAAATTTTGCTATGCGACACAGTAGTTTGCAGGACCCCATCAGCCTGCATATTCAGTACCCACTATGCTTTTGTAGTTTGCACTTTGTTCATCGATCTATGATAGTTGAATAGTCATATCTAATGTTTGATGAAAATGGGAAATTAAAATTTGACATGGCCATGTGACATCGAATCACGAGAAACCAACTTGGATCTCCAAAATTACATTCATTGGCGGCTATATTAAAATAAAAATAATATATATATATATAACTGATTTAATGGCGACGAAACTCACTATTTAATGAGTTTTAAAACCGTATTAATATTTTATAACATATTAATATTATTTTAATAATAATAAATAATATCAAATAATATATTAAAACTTACTGGGGAAATTATAGTACCAAATTGTGTAGATGCCAAGAGAGCTATAGACCCTTTAGGCTTTAGAGGTTTAGATGATGACCCACAAATTGTGTCCTTAATTCTCGAAACACGACAGCTAAAAAAATCTACCACGATCAGAAGCAAGAAGCAAAGATTATTATTACTATTATTATGTGATACACATGCTGCAAGCAAGTTGAGAGAGAGTTGGGTTTCCAATGGGGCTTGGGGGTACCAAAGCCAAAACAAAGACAAGATCTGTTATGTGTAATTTTTTTTGAAGAATCAGAATCTCACCTGCTACTTAGCCCACAAGTCATCCACCACCACCACCACCACCCGCCCTGTATATGCAAACACAAACCAAATCCCAAAAACCCCAAGTGTTTTCCATGTGATGTGATTATCTCACTGGTTCCTAATTCGTGCTTTTCTAGATTTTGTCAACCCATTAAAGAGTTGTATCCATAGGGTTTGGCTATCATACAAAGTGGGCGAAGTCAACAAATTTCACTTACGGGAAACAAAGAATTAAGACCTAGCTTTGACCGTGGATAAGTAATAGAAAAGGAGAAATAACAAGTAAACTACTATATTAACAAGTATTTTTTTTAAACATATATTTTAAATTAAGCAACGGTAACACCCTTTGCTCGTCTTTATATAACTCCGCCATTGATACAAATTAGATAATAATATTTTTGTTTCGATATTTTTACGACTTAAAAATCTAAATTTGATAACTTAGAACATGAAATTTGTGTATATAAAACACAAATATTATTCTGAAGTCAATCAAACCTCATGTATGCTACCGAATTTTTATTTGAAAGCTATATATGCTTCACTTTATTTAATGTGAAATGAGATCTACAAGATCAGAGCTTACCTAATGATTTGTACCAGGTGGATTATTTTGTGATTATTTGGGTGTGTGAAAACTGGAATGTCACTGAATTTTATTAGTTTATGAAGGGCTTTTTTTGTTTTTGATTTATTTTGATACTGGGGAAATTATTCTATATAAGAAAGTGCTTTTTTTTTTTTTTGGGTTGGAGGCTTTGTTGGGTAGTGACAGGCTTTGGGCTGTCACTTGTCAGTCTCAGGCCAGCCAATCAAAGGAGATTCTTACACGAGCTAATCAATCAAATATAGGAGTATTAACATTGTCACCCCCAAGAATTATGTAAATTACATTTAATGATATCTTTTGTCTTAATTATACCTCACCTCCTCCATGCAATTTAAAAGACAAAAATACCATCACGCTTATATGTCTTTTGACATTTTAATAAGTAAAATTTCTTTTAAAATATGGAAGGTATTTTCGTCCTTCAAATTAGATAGAGGGGATGAAAGTATAATTAAGAGCAAAACCGCCACATAAATGTAATTTGTATAAATTTCAGGGGGTGATAGTGTTAATATCCGATAAAATATATTGTAAAGCTAATTTCTAGCTTATTTATAGGGTTATACTATTACTTAAGGCCACGTGCCATTTCATTCGAGGGAAACCCACTTACCCATTTTAATCCTGGGCATGTAAAATCAATTAAGAATAGTATTCCAAGATTTGCATGGCATTTAATCAAGAGAAAGAGCACATGATTGTATCTTCATCATCATTAATTCCTTTGGGAGACTCCAATATTTGGTTAGCTTGTCATTTCTTTTTTCTTTGAGAATGACATTGGTAGTTTGGGATTTGTCATGACATTTTTTTTTCAATAATATCATGTTCGTATCAATTGGATATAAAATATATATCTCATATCTTAATATTATAAGTTTACTACTACTTTTTTTAAAAAAAATCAAATCGGTTGTAACACATTTTAAATATAATATTTACTCCTAATTTATAAGAAAAATCTTAACTATTAACTCACTTAAGAGATAATAACACCCTTTCGCTCGTGTGAAAAGAGAAAAGTGAGCTTTTACTTAAATATTGGACTGTGTTCGATTAATGGTGTCACAAATCTTTTATGTTAAGGTTAGTATTTTCTTATTTAAGTTGTTGTCAAATTAAAATACTTTTTTAATATGTTAGTTTTTATAAATATAGTATATTTTTTGTCTAATCAATGTAAATATAATCTCCATTTAGGTTAAAAAATTAATATTTATGTAAAGATAGTTTTGAAGTAATTATTATTTAGAACCGTAAACACAAAAACTCTAATTTCTCTGACATAATATCCGAAGATTTCTTCTAACATAATATGGGAACATTTCTTCTAACATTCTACTTTATCAACCTTGAAATAGATGGAAACACAACTATTACAGAACAGTCAAGAACTATTGATAATGACCAAGTTTGTCAGAATTTTGGTCCTTGTAAATCTCTCAGTTGCCAACTGCAGATCGAACTCAAATCATGGGTAACATATATATATATATATATATATAATATTCACTTTCTTCAACAGAGGTTATAAAGAGGGAGTCGCAATCAAAAGATTAATAATGTAGCAGACTAACAGTTTCACTGCTGATCAAAAACATAAACAATAATATTACTGGTGGTGGTGGATCCGGTAGCTCTAAGTTTCAGGATCATTTCCATTTTTTCAAATAGCTAGCACCAGATCGCCATCAATCCCCATTCAGAATTGTTACTTTCAAGTTGGGGCCAGCAATTTTCCCTTGTGTCATGTGCCCCCATCTCATCATCTTTGAAGGATTGATGTTGCCTAAACAAGAGATTTTATTATCCTTGGAGAGAGTGATTTTGTGACATTTTCTTATGGTCTGATCTATCATATTGTTTATGCCCAGAATAGATGATCATTAGTCATGTTCAGGTATTGCTTTATAATTTGTACAAACCTAGCTAATACTACTCCTCAAAGCATGTGAACATGGCGGTTGTTTTTGGAGGGATTATAATTTTTAGAGATTCATCTACGTACTAATAGATTCTATGCTGACAAAACAAAAAAAAAAGATTCAAATTTCACGAATTATAATTCTATTTCTGCTGCATTATTTTCTTGGGAAAGGAACAGTCTCTGCTGGCTTCCATTGCATAGTTTTAAACTAAAACCGAGTCACATAATTATTTATTCAATTCTATATTTACATACAAGTTGTGAGATTCCAGTTTGAATAATTTATTCAAGGATGATCCCTGATCACTCTTTATGATTAAAAAAGAAAAAAGTAAAAATCAAGCAGAATCTTGCCCTTCCAAAATTGAAAGGGGATCTCCTTGTTATATATGGCCGCATCACAGTTCACAAGAACCCTCATGCATATATAGTTGTTTGAGAATCTTAATTTGTACATCTAATCATTCTTTAACTCTTAAACAACCTGGATTGTTGAAGATTTGCATAACAACAAGCCAAAAGCAGTACTGGCTAAAAAAAAAAAAGCATTTCCAGCAAATTTTGCTTCATGCAATATTAATGCATATGGGGCATCTAAGTTTCTGAACCAGGGTTTTTGATCAGCTTTTTTTCTTTCCTGGTCACAATCAATTTTACTGCCCACGAGAGGGTAGCTTCTGAGCTCTGAACTAACTGATAAATGTTTTCAGATTGGTGTAAAGTCACTTTCAAATCATGTCATATAATGCCAACCTGTGTAGTTATATATATATATATATATATATATATATATATATAAGATCAACTGTTACTCTACTTGCTGTGTTATTACAGTGACAGTCAACTGAAAGTTCATATTTTTGCAATGATGATTCTGGTTGAAATGAAATTTTCCCACTTGCACATTATGGTTTCTGACCCGTTCTGGTTCTAGTGGTGGTGATAACTCAATTTCTTGATCAAGTGTGGGTTCTGTGCAATCATGGTTTTTAGCACTATACTTCTTTTATTATTGAAAATCGGTGCTTCATTTAAAATTGGGATTTATTATCATTTTGATTTTGAAATCAACGAGTAAATAACATAAGATTGAAAATACAATGACTAATGAAATTCAAAGCGAAATGGAGAGTTAGAAGTAAATAGGCTTTTAGAACGTGTGAGGAGGTATTTTCTAAATCTTGAAAGCGTTGACTGAAAGTAATTGGGCGCTACGGCACTAGCTCAAAACTGTAGCAACGCCCAGGCTTCGACTTGTGGCGCTGTAGTTTTAATTTTCTATTTTGAGTTGTTTTCGACGTTTTCAAAAATAATTTTAAATTTTTTTATGCATGAATTCTCATTCCAACTAAATATAGATATTTATGAACGTATAAAGGTTATACAAATTCTTACAAAGTCATTAGGATGGTATGTATTAGAAACTATAAAGCATTAAATATGCATCAACAAGAGAAGAATAGAGAACTCAATGAGCTCTTGAACTTAAGTGTGCGAGAGAATATTATATAAGGAGTGCTTGAGTATTAAATGTATAAGAGAATATTGTATAGATTTTTAGAGAGCTCATTCTATTAAGTATTCATTGTAATATCTTAAGTAATCTTTGTGATCATTGAATAATTTGTTGATAATCACTGAATAATAAAAAAAGTTAGGATTTCGTGATTCACCGTCAATGTATACAATTTATTGACTTTTTATATTTTCTAGTGCTTTATGTATTTTAATTGTTTTCTCAATTTATATTGTGTGATCTTTTGTAATTTTTAAATATTTATGAGTAAAAATTTTTTGCGCTTAAAATTTCAACAATATCTATAACTAAAAAAAAAATACTTCAATACAATTATTCAATCATGTTACGATACCGCTATTCTCAAATATTGTAATTACTAATTTGAGTTATTATATAAATGAAATGGAGATATTTCTCTTACAATTTTACAAACAAAAATCTATGAAACCAATTGAATTAGGATCAACCGCTTACACTCCGTTGTTTTGCAATTACTCACCTTTCCGTAATTTCAAAATATCCAAAAACATTCTTTGGAAAGGAGGTACATGAATAAATATCAACGCAAATTTTAATTCCTCTTTACTCTTTATTGAAAGATTTTTGGTAATTTCAAATAATATGAGAGTAAATGAGTAATATCGAAAATAAAAAAAAAGTTAGATATAATTCTCTCAAAATTGATTTTATTATGATACATTATAAAAAGTTATCTTCATCCAATTATTTAAGAAAAAATTATTGTTATTATTGTTGCTTAGTTAAAAAAATAAAGAATTTGTATACACGAGTCACCTTCTACTAAATTATCAAGTAACTTAAAATTTTAAACTATTAAGTGAATGTCGAATATTAATATTAAATATAAATTTTAACAGTCTCTCTCACGTGAAAATATAAATCTGATTATAAAGATTGAGATAGAGTAAATCTCTAGAGACTAAAACATAAAAATAAAGAAAACTCAATAAATTAACTGAAAATAAAAACATGTTAATATTAGTATTAAAGGAAAGTCTTAACAATCTCCTTCACGTGAAATATAGATTTAATTTTAAGATCGGAGACAAAGCAAATTCCTAAAGATAGAAATAAAAAAAATATTTTTTAAAGTGTAAAACATAATGGTTTAATATATTATCAATATTATTATTAAAGACAAATCTTTAAAATTTCTCTGATGTGAAATATGAATTTGATTTCAAAGTTTGAGACAAAGTTTATGCTTAGAGATCGAAACACAAAAACAAAGATAATTCAAAAAATTAATCAAAAATAAAGACATGATGGTTCAAACTTAAGATTTTGTTTTTAATACTTTATTAAATAACCAATTAACCCAAAAATTAAAATTATTAAATAAAAACTCAATATTAATATACAAAAGTAAATCTTAACCATTATAACGGTCTCTCGATTTGGACAAAAGTTAGGTGAATGAATTGATTGGCATCTCATTCTCATGATCCGGGGTTAGTAATAATTTCTTCAATGAATTTCAGAAGATCCCATGACGAATCAAATAGTTTACACTTTGGTCCAACACTTGGGAAAAAAAAAGAAAAAGAAAAAAAAAAGAAAAAGAAAATATCTCTTTAAATCTGTGTTCATTATGACTTCCAAAAGATACACACATCCAAGAGAGAGTACATGAAATTAGATATCCATAGTTATATATGTTTGCCATAATGTGCCTTTGCTTTTCATTTTGATTTGATATTTGAGTTTGAGAGCCCACATTGAAATGATTTTTGAGGCATGAATTAGCTGCATGTCTTGATCATACTTGATATGAATTGTGATCGAAGGACATCTCTTTATCTATATGTCCTTTCCTTTTCTTTCTTTCTTTTATTTTTTACAACTTACTTTTAAAACACACATGCCCTCGATCCATTTGTTAAAAAGACCCTTATGTCTCTTCTTTGCTTAATTTTTATCCTTAAAAAAAAATTTATAGCGATTGATCAAATGAATTGTATACAAACCAAATTCTGTAATTTTGATATGTCCATTTTAATAATCAAAAGGTGTAAAGGCATTTAAGGATTCATCATCGGCCCGGCAATTGAAATGATCCCATAATAATTAACAACTTTCCTTTCAAGAGCTTTTCTTTCTTTTTTTTTTTTAATTAAAAAAGATTAATTATATAAATACAAAAACTAAAGAATAATTGGGGTAAAATCTCATTTTTATATTAACATATATTTAGAGACAGATAAAAATTAGAGAATAATTAAGATAAGACCTCACTTTCATATTAATATACACTTAAAAATAAACTCTACAAAAAAAAGTATAAAATCTCATCCTCAAGTTGAGAAGTGCATTTAAACGAGTGCTTACCTCAAATGCTCCTCATTCAATTTTTTTTATTTAATTTTTTCTCAAATTTTGATCCACACAAACACAGATTTTTTTTTAAAAAAATTTGTTTGAGTGGCTACTTAGGCTCTACCATGTCAACTTCACTTCCATTAATATTACTTTAAAAAGTTAGATTGTGACAAAAAATTATTTCTAACAAACTAACAATTGTTTTTTTCTCTGCTATTATTTTTCCTATGCATTTGGATACGAAAGAGAAAATTCGGGTTGTGTATTTCACTCTCTCATCCTAAGTACCAATAATTACAAATTATCGGCTTTCAGAAGTCTCAAATCTTATAGTCATCGAAGTTTCGAGTTTAAATACTTCCGCAAAAAGAAAAAAATATTCGATTTTTAAAGTTACCTTTTACATTCCATGAGTTTAATTTTCATTGAATTATTTTTTTTTAAGGGTTTCATTGGATTTTTGTTTTTATTTGTCCATATATTAATTTTATTTTTAACTTTCAGGTTTCAATCTATTAGCCCAAATTACTCAGGATAGCCTTATTTGCATTGGGCCGTTTACCAAAACAGTGAGTCCATAATTTGCAGCGACAACGTAATCACCCTTCAGAAAATCAAACTGTTTTATTGTGTTTATACAGGAGATAATTTAAACTCATAACCTCTATTAAAGTGGAGAAAAATATACTGTTAACACAAGTAATTGTGTTTTCTTTTTGTCATTACGTGGTTTCACTAAAATGGATATCATGTGGTCGTTTGATATAAAGGTGTTCTAACATTAGAAAAAAAAAGAAAAAAAGAAAAAAAGAAAAAAGAACTTTAATTATAAAATAATAGTTTTTTCACCAAATAATTTACTACTAAGCTTTCAAAATTTAGCAAAATCATTTCAATACCAAATAGATCCTGTGTCTAATCACGAAGGGTAATATTCATAATCTGTCGTCAATAAGAGATACTAGGAGAATCGGTTAACACCTCAAAGCTCACCTCCGACCATTAGGTCGGGGTTCGATTCTCTTCTTACTTGGGTGTGGAATTTGTGTGCGTGTATTGTAAATATGTATTAAAAAAAAAAAAGAGAAACTAGGAGAAAGCAAGATGAAGGAGCTGTTTCAGTAAATGAGTTATATTGCTCTGTGTAATCATACAGGAATCAATTGTGCAATGAATGGCTTGCCTGCAGTTTGCTGGGAATATTAAAACATCTACTAAAATCTTATAGGAAAAAAACTACACATTTCAGATGATGCACTAGAACTAAAACTATGTAGTGATAGTAAGAAAATATCACTTAGAAAAGCTGAAAATAGACCATGAAATTGCCGGAGAAACAAAACTGGCATCAGCTATGCAGGAGGGCTCATCAGAATGAATCTTGTGCTGGAGACCTATCTCCCCAGTAAGTAAGTCCAAAATTTAAGTCTAGGGAGATGGAACTCCAGCACTTTCTTTGATCTGATGATATTTTCTCCCACAGACAAAATTTCGGAAATGCTTCATTTTGTGACTCAATCTATTTGATAACTTTGCGCAAATGAGTTTTGTTGCTTTCAATCATGGCTTTCAAAAACTTACCCTTTAAACTGGTCTTCCGGGATGCTCGCGGCCATTCAATGGACCCTTTCATCCCTCGAGTTATGTGTGGATTTCCCGTGTCTGGTGCGACATACAGCCTTTGCCTGCCTTCTACTGGCTTTGTATGCAGAGAAGTTGTCCCCAGGCTGCAAATTATTGCATTTGAAAGCTTGCTATCACCCTCATCTGATGCTATCTTGAAAAATTCACCATTACTTGCCAACGATCTAAGTTCAGATACAGAACATGTCTTCTGCCCCAGTTGTTCTTCAGAGATTGAGCACACGTCACTGATTTCTGTATCAGGAGAATGCTGACCAGCATTCTCATTACACATTATTCTGCTCCTTGAAGCAATTTTGCCAAGGGTAAGACTGTTAGCAGCTGAGCGGTCACTTCCTTCAAGTGAACATCTTGAACCTCGATCCTTGGCATGTCTCACAGATTCCCAAACTCCGGAATCTTTATCACCATTGTCACTAGCGATAAAGCCATTTGAATGCTTTACCACATGGTTGTCACCAAAACCATTTACCTCAGGACTCGTGACATGATAGTTTGAAGCATCACAAATGGGACTATTATTAACTAATGCTTCCATTTCTCTCTCATTAGCACCTGCTCTTAGTTCTTCAAAAATGGAGTATATGCTATCTGATTCTGGTGGCATATATTCAAATTCCTTGCTATCTTGAATACTCACTGATTCGACTGCCTGTATGATTAATCCGGCTTTTCTTAATTCCATTGCATCCAGGGTTGCAGCAGTTGACCTTAGAAAAGATTCAAGTTCAGCTACCAGCTCATTCATCTGAGAATATTTATGTTCAAGAGCTAATTTTGCTTCAACTAGCTTCATCTGGACACGTTCTTCACGCCAAAGCTCAGCCAGCAGCAACATGTTTCTTTCTTCTTCCACCTCTTCACAGATTTTTAATATTTCACTCTTCAACACTTCCATTTCGGCCTTATCTTCTCCAACTTTTGTAGCCAGCTCATTACAAATTTCCTCCATCAACTGTCTAGCCATTTTTTCTTCCTCATAGTCCTTTATGAGCTGCTTTGCAGATGATTTAGCCTCAGCCAGCTCCTCAACCAATTTAGAATTGAAAAAGTTGATCTTTTTCCGGCCATTCCTTTCCTTGCTTAATTCATCTTTCAAGTCATCAATAATTGCACGCATTTTGTGGTGTTTTTTGCTATGCCATGATTTTCTTTCCTCTCCAAGTTTTCTTATCAAGTTCTCAAATTTCTTCTTTGAGGTCTGATGCTCATCTTCAAGTTCACGAATTCTTAATCGAGCCTGCGCCAGCTCTGCTTGTAGAGCAGAAGCAACAGAGAAAGTAGTAAACCGATCTTCAAGAAACTTCACATGGCTGTAAAAGCAATAGGCCTCAGTTGCCTTTGAGGTCTGATGCTCATCTTCAAGTTCACGAATTCTTAATCGAGCCTGCGCCAGCTCTGCTTGTAGAGCAGAAGCAACAGAGAAAGTAGTAAACTGATCTTCAAGAAACTTCACATGGCTGTAAAAGCAATAGGCCTCAGTTGCTGTTTTTGAGCGGTTAAGATCCCACTTTGTAACCCCTTCCATTACCGAGTTGGGATATGGCAAAGAAGATCCTTGCTAGACAAATGTTATAAAGGAAAAAATCAGGACCGGAAAACTGAAAATTCTAATGGAGGATTAACTATTAGATACTAAACTTAAATAACTAAAGGAAAAGAGCAAAAAACTAGCATGCTAATCTCGAATATCTGTAATATGAAGGTTGACGTCAGTCAAAGTACAGGACAGACTAATAACTCTATTTGACCATTGTACCAATACAAACAACATACAATTCTTTGGTCCAGAAGTTCAAATAAACAATTTTTTATAGACTATTGATCAACTGAGTCCTTAGTATGTCGGCGAAGGAGAACCGTCTTCCCAAGTCCCATTTGACTGAGTTGATCTTCATTCAAAACTATAGAGACATACCTTGTGTAGGATCTTATAGCTTGGAATGCGACCAAGTAGAGGGCTCGTCAAGAGATCTTTTGTTCCTACACCATATTCTCTATTACTGTGATGCAAGGGAAGCATGACATTTACATGTCCAGCAGGAGGCTGCAGGAACGAGAAAAGGATATAAAATTTTCAAATTGTTATAGAAGCTCTCATTTTAATTTATCCCACTTAAATTCAATCAAGCCATTACTGCAAATGACAATGATCGAGACTGTACAAACAAAACAGTATGTCCTGGAACAAGAAGTGACAGAAACATTTCAACATCATATAGCAGAGAATTACAATTTCTGGACAAATTTTGCTCCACCCAAACTCACTAAAAATGAACTCAATCAAACAAAGAAAAATTCTGTATAAATAAGAAGACTTCTAGCTTGCAATAATGATCCTAAAACTCAGAATTGCTGAACCCAATATTGCTTTGTGAAAGGCAATTGGCATAAGAATTGTTTGAGAATTCAAGTAAATAATAAGTTATATATATTATCTTTCTTTCTTTCTTTGTTTATTCAATTATGATGAGAATTTCATATCCCTGTTTATTCAATTATGGCCTTCAAGAATTTAAAACTCTTCCCCAACTGACCAATACATATATTTGCATAAAATCTTCTTAAAATTCCCCCTGCATTTTCTCAGCATTCATCCAAACACCGATCACCAATCACATATGCATGCAAATGAGGAATCCAAAAATTAGAAAGAAAAAAATACACACAAACACAATAAGACAAGGTTATATGATCAGAGTTTGCCCATCAACATAACAAATCAAATCGTTGGCAAGGAAAAAAAAACAATCCTTCACTTTCCCACCATTTCTTATCAACCAAACATCAAAATTACTCAAATCCAAATAAAGAACTAAACACACACCTGAAACCTTAACCGATCACACGATCCACATTTAACCCCACAATAATCTGAAACCTCAGCCAACAAACGCAGCTGCCAGAGCCCAGCGGCCAGTTTCCTGGCCGACGCTCCCGCAACCGCAACCGTATCACCACCACCCCCATGTCCCCTTTCTTTCTCCTCAAACTTCCAGCTCAACAGCGGCGTCCCAGGAGTCCTACACCTTCGGCGACGGTAACTGCTACTCACTGGGTTCCTAAATTTTCGGTGATGATGATGACGACGACGCGGAGTTGCCTCAGAGCAGGATCCAACTGACACGTTCATTTTGCTATAAGAACCCAAGAGTGCCATTACAAAAAGCAACTCGCCGCTTGTTTTAGGACAAGGAACCCTCTATGTTTGCGGAGAATTTGCCGCGTGGACCTGAAGTAACAAACCGAGTGTCCGGAAGCTTATAATGTCATTGTTAACGTAGTTACTGTACGTTCTAGTATTCGTCCTCTTTGATTGTTTTTCTATTACTACTACGTTCAAAGTACAACTGTTCTGGAAACTAAATCTAATCCTGGATTTTCTTCCATGTTGAAAGGATACACCTAAGATCTTTTATTTTTTATTTTTTTAACTCACTTAAGATTTTCTTAATTTAAATACGGGCGTATGCATGATTAAAAAAAATGTAGACATGACCTAAACGATGTATAACTAAAAACGGGGTACTATTTTAAATATAATATTATTTATATGTATACTACGAAATAATTATATTTAATATAATCAATGTTTTTCTAAACATATATATTATTAATATTATAGGTGAATAATCACACGTATTGTAATTGTATAACACATTATGAATAAAATTAAAATAGTAAATAAATGAAATTTTTTTTCTTCATACTCTTGAATAATAATATCGTTCATTTAATTATTATATTTTTCGTATAAATATGATTTTATGTAACATTTTTAAGAAGAGATATAGATTGAAAGTGCTTTTATGGTGTCTATAAGAAATTTAGTTCTTATACTAAACATATTTTATAGATTTTCTTGGTACCTCTTTCATAGCAAAATGTTAATTTGTGCACATTCTTTATGCATAGTTCAAAATATTAATTTGAAAGCATGGAAAAGAAAATATATATCCAAGCGTTACAAATATAGCCCTCTCACAAACTTACAATATGGATGAAGAATATGATGTGTGTGTGTTTTTTTTTTGTGTGGTGTTTTTATCAATTTTTAAATTTTTTTTAATAAGTATTAATATTGTCTTCCTTAAACGTGATCAATTAATCTACTAAAAAGAGAGAGATTGATACTCACTAAAAAATTGAAGATGGAAGTGGGAATATGCAAAATCATATAAAGGTTGGGCCGTTGGGGTGGGTGTTTTTCGATTTTGAATTGGTTCGATTTAGAACTAAAAACCGTTGGTCCAAAAAAGCCCAAGCCTACAGAGAGGAAACCGGCTGCAAATTCCCTTAATTATGTGTGTTAGTTTTTTGAACCGACTTTTACCAATTTAATACAGAGACCTAGATCTTTAAAATAGTAGTGAAAACCGGGTCCGTTTGCCAAATTTATTAGAAACAAAGAAGTAAAATGGAGCGTTATCAGGTGCCAAAATAATTTCGAGCCTAAAGCTACTTGTAATTCTTTAAAAGTTGCCATTAGCACTCGGAAGGTTTCTATCACATCATCATAAATAAATGGCACCATCTCTCTTTCACAGTTAAAAAATATGTTAGCTTCTATGTATAAATGGGACAAATTCAAGACACCATGTTATATATACAATATCTTACACGATTATTGAACCCAAGTTCAATAATTAGAATTGATTTTAGTTCGGTTCAAGTTTAAACCGAATCGATCAATTTCAACAAATTAAAATCAATTGAGATTCAATTTAATTTAATTTTTATTTTTTAAAAAAAAATAATGTATTTTTTTTATTTGAATCGAATTAAATTGGTTAAGTTTGCGAATTTTTTAAAATTTTTAACATATTTTTTTATATTTAAATTAAATCAAATCGAATCGAACTAAAATCAAATCGATTAATTTTAAATAAAATAAACTGAATTTGAACCGAACACTAAAACCAAACCGATACCCATTCTTATTAATTACATATGTTTATTTGCCCATAAACTATCAAATCTATATTAATCTAACAATTGAAAAGTTCTATAAAATAAAGTCCTGTCATATATTCATATATATATATATATATATATATATATATATATATACATATAGCTTTGCTCGGTGATATTGAATCACTATTTCACCCGAAAAAAGTTTGTACATTATTGCATTTAAATACAATACTTCTAATTACACCCGCAATGCATGCACTTCATTTCAATTAATCATCATAATTATATTATTGTTGGAAATTCAAGAACCAAACTCATTTAAATCAGACTTTATTGTATATATAATATATATTGGTCATTGTTTTTTTGGGTTAAGAAATCTTCTTGTTTGTTAACTAATATATATATATATATATATATATATATAGGTTGGGGTAATTTTCAAACATTATATATTTCTCATTATTGAATATTAAAAAGGCATACCAACCCAACCAATCTAGCAAACCATATGTGAAATTTCTAGATATATATAAGATTTTAGCCAATTTAAAGTCCCATTTTATGAGTCATTCATCTCATTAAACAATCAAGTAGTTGAATCAAACTAAACACATGGGGATTCTATTTTTGTGCAACTAATCCATTTAAAGAAATAGGGGAAATTAGGGTTTGATCGATTCCCCATTGCTTTAATTTATTGAATGGGGCTCATATCGTATGGGTCATGAGATATACACCAAAATCTTTTCTAGTTGGCTTGCCAACAGTTCTTGATTTAGTACTAGACATTATTTTAGGAATATGCATCCATTCTTTGAACAAGAAATCTTGGTGCCAATGCAAGGTCGTGAAATTTGAGCACTGCGTATTTTATGCGCGTTTTAAATTACGAATTTGAACTATATAATATTATTTAACTAAAAAATGACATTGTTTTTTCAATTATATACTAATTAAACTATGTTATTTAAAATTGTTGGAATATTTAACTACAAATAATTAAAAAAGTGGAATAAAGAAGTCAATTGAAAGTAAAAAAATGCGTGAATTAAAAAGTACACAAGTATTCACATGATTAAGTATTTATTTACGTCTATAGTGGATCAAGATACTAACCTATTTTATTAATGAATTAATCACAAGATAAATTTACAAAGAATTCTTTTTTGTGATACAATGAAAATTCTCAATTTGGTGATAGTGATTTTAAGCCAATACAAGGTTTATATAGTGCTTTGACAATCTTAATAAACCTCACTTCAACTTATATTTAGAGTGTAATACAAGTTCTATAAGAAGAAAAATTCGAAAATACCTTAAACAGAAAATCGCATTGGCACTGCAACAAACCTTGCTTTTCGCTGCAATGCCACTTTACCTAAGCGCACTTGCTGCAGTACAACTTCCTTGGCACTGTGGAGAGGCAATTCTACCTATCTTGGTAGAAAGTGAGCGTTGTGGTGAGCCTTGCTTTTCGTCGCAGCTAGACTTCGAGTGGCCTGGCCTTGTAGCGAGATTTTCTTTCACTGTCGTGCTCGAGTATTGTTTCTCATTGCATCTTTGGTGCTTCATGCGAGATGTAATATCGCTTTTTGCCATATATCTTCTTCTCATTTGCTTGACTCAAAATTAATTTTTATATAATTTTTAATCAACATCTCTCACAAAAATATATTTGGATTTTAAATGCGTAGGCTTAAAATTTTTTATATGAACAAGTTTATTAATTTAGAATAATGCTAGATTTATAAAGTTAGAATAAAAATTTTCTATCATAATTAACATAGCATTTAATGTGTTTGTTATTTATTTATGTTGTATGATTGTAGCACTAATAAGAATTAAAAAATTAATAATTACTAATTAATTGTATATAAATTAGAATATAAACTTTATATCTCAATTTTGTTTTTGTGAACAAAGTGATAAAATTCTCACAAGAAAATAGAGTTGAAATAAAAGAGGTCGGTACTAACACAACAAATTGTCAATCTTGATCAATTTTTTTTTTTAAAATAAAAAATTTGGCATCATTAATTTCTCAATAGAATATTTACGACTTAGTCGTGGAAAAATTGATTGAAAAGCAATGAGTTTAATGAGAGATTCCCCAATAAAAAGAAAATCCAGTTGCTTAGAATTAAAGCTGATCAAAACAATAATCAACTAAAAATAATATCCCACTCACTTAAAATTCCTTCAACGTAACACTTGAGCTACCAATTTTTCTTTTTTGGTTTTTAACTTAAAAAAAAAAAACCCTTTTTATTAATTTAAATCCCTCACTTAAAATTCCTTCATCGCAAATAATTTTTATTTTCATAAATGACTTTATTAGTTGAACTAATTGACACCCAAACTCTCTAAATAACAAATAAAATATACTCTTAAATACTTAAACCATCGCAAATGATTTTTGTTTTCAATTCACAACGTTTTCGCAAATGAGATTTCTTTTCTTTTTTGGATAATTATTGCTAACGGGAACTCTTGAATTGAAGCTTATCCTTTCTTTCCTGGGTAGAATCAAATATTGACTAGTAGAAGAAAGTTCTCTTCAAGAAATTAGGCTCTTCGTATTCAAGAGATACAAGGAATTTTATTGACTGGTTATATATACGTCGATAGAATTCTTGACTTAGAAATCATGTTTGAAATAGTTAAATTAATAATGCAATAGAAGATTAAAAAAAGAAAAATTGATTCTAGTGAAAGGATATTACTTATATAGTTATATATGTTTTCTTTACAGCCTGCAAAATTAAAGTGTTATCTTAAGTAATCAAAATCACCCTCAAATACGGCATTGACTGTAAATTTTGCACGAGATTATTAACATAATTCAATTACTCAAGGGTTAACTTAAGTAATTTAATTTGAGTAGTTATTTTTCGGTGCTAACTTTTCCATGTTATGATCCATGTATCAATGTGCCTGAGCGTAACTTCTTTTATTAATTTAAAAGATTTTACCAATTAAATTTATTTTAAAAAATTGAAACTAAAACTCTAATACTAAATTATAGAAAAATTAAAATTTCTCTCGTGAATCATTTTATTGGTCGAATAATTTAGTTTTAACACTTTTAATATAAAAGTGTTAGATTTGAGTTGGTATTATAGAAAAATTAAAATCTCTCTCGTGAATTATTTTATTGGTCCAATAATTTAGTGTCAACACTTTTAATATAAAAGTATTAGATTTGAGTTAGGTCGGAGTTCTTCTATAAAAAGTTGATTTGTAATAAATATAATTATTGTAAATTTGATTAATGAGTATGAGTATTGTAAATTTGAGTAATAATTATGCATAAAAAAAAATTAAAATATCTCTATATTTTTCACTTTGAATAATAATCACAAAATGTAGCTTTCATAATACGATATCTAATACACATTAAATCCCTAACTTACCTATATAATAATATCCTAATTCTAAAATAATTAAATAAGAAATTCTTTAGACTACGACTAACTTTAACATCAATTGACACCCACATATAAACACAATCTAAACTGCGTTTTATATTTAAAAATCGTATTATTATTATTATTTAAAATTATATAACATTGTCGTATATATAGATAGTCTCCACTTTTTAAGACGTGCGAATATGGGAATTTCTACTAATTAGAGAACTAAAACTAACAAATTTGATCAACTTCTCACTTTTCCTTCATTGATAATTAATTCCCTAATTAATAATGGGGACACCACGTGGATTATTTATTTATTTATTTAAATGCTTACAAGTCTCATATTACATACATGCTTGTTAGTTGCGACTTCATTGTAGCGTGTAATATTAGTTTCAATTTCCTTGTTATATTTAGTAATATATATATATATATATATATATATATATATATATATATATAGATAGATAGATAGATAGATAGATAGCTTAAGCTCACATATTTCAACTACCAATTCTGACTATCGATCTTCTTATTGCTTCATCATTCTTTAATTTTCTGCCACCTCTCAGTGATCACATAATATTTTCAGTGGGCTAATAAATTTATGATTCTAACGTCGTCGTGAAGAAAAATCATGTGATCATGTTCACGTTACAAGTTAATTATTTACAACCAAATTCCATGCACTTACGTATTAGGATCATTTAGAATCGATAATGTTCCAACTTCGAATTGAAGGGACGAAAGACGATACAACATAGACAAAAAAAAAAAAAAATTAATGATGAACATATAATGTACTCATGACTCATAAACATCTTTTTATATATGACAATTGACTTTAATTAATTTGTGATGTTTAAACTTTTCTTTTTTTAAGATAAAATTCGATGAAATGAGGATGATTTATTAAGAAAATAAAAACAAGACGAATAAATTAAAAAAAAAGGTACATAATTAACTTTACATGAAAAAGAGGTAAAACGTAAAATTAATTGAATTTGAAGGATGAAAAATCATTCAAATTTTTTGGGGAAAAATCATCATTTGAGAAGGTTAGCATCTCACCAAGTAAATTAAATATGGGTGGGAATGTATCAATCTAAAATTTTGACATAAGTAACTAATGCCAACTTATCAGCTTCTCCTATCATTGAATTGTATAAAATTAATGGTTCAAAATTTTGTGTAAACATTTTAAATAAAAAATTTAAGTTAAGAAAATCCAACTCATTTAATATAATTACAATTTAAACTCAAATTAGTTAAAGCATGAGTTGCCCCAATTCATTATATGATTTCTGACATTTAAATTTCATAATTAAGCATGTTTTAACATCTTGATTAGAACAATCTTATAGTCATTTCATATATATATATATATATATATGTGTGTGTGTGTGTGTGTGTGTTAATATAAGTTAAATTTTCGATAATGAAGATTGAGTAGTGAAACGTGAAGAAGAGTTTGCTCATGTATGAGAAAGGAATCAAAGGGTTAATAAGAAATTAGAAATAGAGGACACGTGAAATAAGGGCAAGGGGAAGGTGAAGAATAAATCAATGGGCAAAGTCAAATATTCGATTTGCATTATCTTCGTTCACACTTACCTTCTAACCAAAGATGCCTTTGCAAATCCGTTTCATACTCAAAAATTAATTATTAAATTTATGTCAGTCTTCAAAAGCCTCAGCTGATATTGATTAACCAGGCTGAGTGAGCCGACCAAAGCCTCTCTTCATGGCCCCAATTTGGCCGTTTCCACTGACCAAACCGGCTTAAATTTGGCTAAGACAAAAAAAAGAAGCCGAAGTTTGTTCTTTTGACATCATCAAACTCAACTCCTTCTAGCTGTTTCAAGAATTTTGGTCAACTAACCAAAGTCTCATCTCATGTATTTTCCACGTAAGACTAAACCCTAATCAAGATCTTATTACAATCTTGCCAACTAACATGTGATAAGATGTTTCTTAGAACGCATCCAAAGTTTTATTGTCACCATCCATGACCCATTTGGCTAGCTAGCTATAAGCTCTATATAAATATTCAACTTCACCAAGTTTAAAATCTCTTCTTCTCCACAGAAAAAAAAAAAATTAAAGAAAAATTTAACATACAAACGCAAAAATAAGAACTCCCAAATGGGAAATTGCTTGAGACGTGAGTCATCATCAAAGATGGACTGGGCTGGCGAGGATTGGGGGTCTTTCACATCGAAGCATCATCGGCTTGTTCGAAACCGAGTAATGGATGGAGTTGTTGATGACGATGATGATGATCATCATCATCATGAAATTGTCGGTTGTGATCACATTGAGAAGCATAGGCTGCTTGGTGATCAGAAGATTGGTTTTTCTTCTTCTTCTTCTTCTTCTTCGTGTACAAGGGAGGTGAAGATAAAGATCACAAAGAAGGAGCTAGAGGAGTTGATGCAAAGAGTTAACATGCAGGGCTTATCTCTAGAGCAAGTCTTGGCTAGGTTGATCAATAATGATGATGACCATCATGATCATCGATGTCGGCTTGACCATCAACGGTCGTGGAGGCCGGTCCTACAAAGCATTCCGGAGGTGAATTGAGTTGTTGTTGTTGATGAAGATATAATTAGTACCAATTCTAGGACTTTTGTCATTCTTTAGTTTTATTGGTTCACGACATGAGTGATACATATTTTTATGTAAAAAACACAGATGTTGATGCTCTCTCTTCTGAGTATTTCATATGTGCCTTCAAATCGTGTCACATTTTTGTTGTAAATTATATAATTTTTTCTGTAAATTAATAATATATTATTAAGTCTAGCTAGAAAAATATCCATTGAGAGCTTATTCTAAATATTCAATCTGAGTCTCTTTTGAATATTTTACATGCACTCACTCGTCATTCATTTATCATGAGATCATCTAATGAAGCAAAGATGGAGCATAACTTAATATTACGAATATATACCAAAATCTCACCCATTGTATTTTCAAAAATGAATAGAGAAAAAAATTCTCACCTACTGTTGACCAATGACCAATAATTTGTTGTCTCATTAACGAACCCAAATCAGAACAGAAGAAAATATTTTTTTTAAAAAAAAAAGTAGTAGTGGGCCTAAGACATGTTTAGGTCTTGGACTTGGGCTGCTTTGAGATTTAATGACCCAATAAAATTTTGGGATTTTCTGTGTCTAGTTAATGACCCTCTGGGCTGATATTTCATATCCCTTAAAAGATTAAATAACAAGATCATATACAAGATTTGGTTAACATTTATGAATCCGGCACCAGTTAACCGATCGAACCGAATTGAAATTTTTAATTCGGTTACTAAACCCTTAAACCAATCATTTCAGATTTATTTGAACCGATCAATTTATATAAAAAATTTAAAATAGAGTTTTTAGATGTAAATTTTTTTTAAAAAAAATTATTAATCATTTGGTTGTCAATTAATTTTTTTTTTTTTAAATATTAGATCATTTGATTATATATTATTAAAAATATTTATTAATTATTAGCTTACTAAAAAGAACACTTATAACTCGTTTTGCTAAAATTTTCAAATAGAACTTTTAAAAATAAAATTTTTTAACTTTGAGTTTTTAATAATGTTTATACTTTATAAACCTTGTCAACATGAGAAAGTTTTATTGGTTTTAATATAATATAATTCTTTTTAAAGGGCTTTTAATTAATTTATTTCATTAGTTAATGATGGAGTGTGAGGACTATTTTATAAGTGATTAGTCTTAATTTTTAGTGAACTTCGAATTGTAGTAAGTATACAATATATAATTTACAATTTTACTTTTAAGTATTTATTATTTTGTTTAAGATTACAATAGTAATCCGGTAAATCTCATTAGTTAGTATTATTTATATAAGTTATTTATCTATTATTATTATTATAATGTATCATTTAATTTTTAATGCTTTTTATTGAACAGATGGAGGTTGATGACAATTTATTATTTTCAACGAGTAATAAAGAGCTCCATTCTAATAATATAAATGAATTTCCAACGAATAATAAAGAGCTCCATTCTATTTATATAATTTATTTATTTATTATTATTATTATTATAATGCATCATTTAATTTTTTATGCTTTTTGTTAAACAGATTGAGGTTGATGACAATTTATTATTTTCAACGAGTAATAAAGAGCTCCATTCTAATAATACAAATGAATTTTTAACGACAGAAGTTGAGATAGACTTAAATCAAACACCAACGATACATGAAGAAATTACAAGTGAAAAAACAGGTAAAAATTTGATATTGAAAGTGGAAACATTTTAAAAGATAACGAGTGAATAACAATTGGTTTGCCATTTGCCTCTATTATAAATAAAAGTTAAGTGTGAAGGTTAGAAATGGAACTACTCATTTGCATACCCATATTAATAATTGTTTAAAGATAAGGCTGTTGTGATATGGTGTGTGATGTGTATAGATGTATATAATTTTAAAAATTAAATACGCAACGAAAATATTCATACATATTATACAATATGTAACAAATTCAAGCATGTAATCACATGTATGATCATTCAAGTACATATATATCTCATATATATTTCATGCATGATATAAAATGAATAGCAAATAAATAACCTACCCGGTTATAAAGGTAGTTTTACAATTCTTCAAGAACTTCAAGCTTCAATTTGTTGAGCTCACTTTGAAGTGTTCCCTTGCACAATTCTAGTTCACAATTAAAAATGCGGTAGGATTGTGAAGCTAGAATGATAGTCTTGAATTTTCAGCAAATGATTGTTTTAACACTTAAAACAATTTGTCTATATGAGTGATTACTACCAAGAGATGAGAAGAGTTAAGAGATTTCTTTTGTTCTTTACAACTCTTTATGTTGAACATTGGTAAGCCTTTGTATTTTCTCTCAACACTTTGAGAAAAACACTTAGGAAATGCTCTCAATTCTCTCTTCTTTCTCCTTGAACGAAATTCACTCTTTCTTACACCAAAATTGAACTCTTTCAATTCTTTCTTAAGTGCAAAGAATGATTTCTCTTAGTGCTCCACCACCACTTAACCATGTTTGCCATTACAAACATTAATCTATCATATTTTTCACTCACCAATTTGATTCAACCATTTGAATCAATTTCTAGAGAGTAAATGGCATTTAATCAATGTTAAGTGGTTTTACCACTTCCTTAGTGCATCATTTAAGAATTACTAAGTGATCAACATTCCTTATTATTAATAACAAGTGCATTCTCCATTAGTAAATGGTGTTTACCACTTATTCTAATTAATAATAATAATTTGATTAATATATAAAATATTAATAATTCAAAATTATTTTGAATATTTACATATACCATATATGTATTTACCAAGTAAGGTAAATAGGTAAATACATGGTAAATTATTTATAGAGCAAGATTATGTCACTTGTCAATTTCTTATTGGTTAACAACTCTTGTAAACCAATAATGTATTTTACCTTCAATTATTGACAAGTGAATAATAAAAGGAACCTTGAAACATTTTTTATTTTGCTGGAAATTGTTGGATCAATTGTTCAATTCAATTCTCTGCCCCAGTGCACAACGAGTACACTTCATATTGTGAGACTCTCTAGGTCCATGCCCGATTTGTCATATGAAACTATTTCACACGTCTGTGAACAATGTCCCATACACACGTTATAGATATTACAAAACGGCGCATTAGACCATACAAGTTGAGATTATAACATATTCGTATAATCCTTCCATCATAAATATCCTAGAAGAGCGGAGATATAAATCAACACTGTCAAATCTCTATGTGCTCAACCATAAACTTATCTCTAGATTTGTATTTCAATAAATAATATCCGTAAACACTTTTACGATATTATTTTTTCAAGAATAAAATTAATTCTTGGACGTTTGTTTATGGCCATAAGACTTTCTGAAATACAATCTTTGAGTTGCAGGATATTTTACTCACTCAATTGAGTTGATGGATCCCATATCTGTACACACCGGACTCCATGAGCATCGGACCATACCCAACGACACCCAGCGGTCAGACCATGAAAGGTATCTAACATGTGTGGAACCAAAGTATGGTGGATCACTAACAAGTCCACTGTGGCACTTAGGTCTAAGGACCACGAATACTACTCAACTCGAAAGATCATTCATTGACGAATTTATGGGATGTCTATTGGAGATCTTTGTGAGTCTGTTCAATATTCAGTCCTTACTGAATACTTGTATCTCTATACGAGTTTCCACTAAACTCATAGTTTGCTAAGACTAACCATATGGACTATCCAGATATAGATATACACTGATCTATATATATATTAAGATCTTTACTAACAGACCCGCATTAGTAAAGGTAGATCAGGAACATTAAATTTAAGAACATATTTGCATAACAATATTTTCTAACACCATTTGCAACTCATTGCAACTATGTTATTATTAATATATTCTTAGGTCTTTGTCCCATTTCAGACAAGGCTCTAACTCTTTAGATTTTACTGACTCTTAGTTCTGATCTAAACTCCTTTAGATCAGATCTGAACTCTTTCAGATCATATAATGTCTAAAACGTTACAAGCATCTTACCATATTTATAAATAAAATAATTAGTGATATATTAAAATCATAAATGTATAAACATAAAGCAAATATTTATATATAAAAGGGATGGCACGTAAGCACAAATCCCAACAAAGGCAACCAAAGAGTAATTTCACCATGAAGAAAATTCAAACTACACAAGTGGATAGAAAAGTTTAAGTTAAAACATTTTCATTCGATCAAGAAACTTCAAGGAGAAGCTTGAGAAGGAGCTTGCAAGTATGGTGGTCATGTATGAGTTTCCATTGAGTATGGTTGAACATCAAGGATTTAGGAAGTTTGTTAGTGCTCTCCAACCAATATTTAAGCATATCTCTTGTAACACTTTGAAAAATGATACTTTTGTGCGAGGTTCTAATTGAGTTATAAAAAAAGTTGAATATATTCTTATTTTACATGCCAAGAGTAAATCTCCCTAACCTTATCATTCATTTTAATTTGTTATATGAATTATTATTTGTAAATGTCTTATATTTCTTTATTTATCTTTAGAGTATTTATAATTTATAATTTTAATTTTACTTCCTTGTGGATTGACCATGTTCTCATTGGATTATTTATTACTTTAACAATCATTCACTTGAGAATTTATTTATATATTCTAGACGTGTCAAGTTTTTTGCGCCTTTTCTAAGAAAGTGATATTAACTAAGTTTTTTTTTTGTTCTATTTTCATGGAAGGCTAAGCCTCCTAACTTGCTTTAGTTTAATTATTCTTCATTTATTATTTTTATGGAAGACTAAGCTTTTTACTCTTTGTTTATTAACTTTTTATTATCATAATCTAACATTAATTAATTTAACTTCTAATTATTTCTCTAACTTTTCATTTTATTGTTAGCCTTGCCTATTTTATTTGATTTTATTTAATATTTGATTTATTTATTTCTCTTATTTGTAATATTTATTGTTATCGTATTTTATTTTATTTTATTTTCTTGTATGAGTGTGTCACGCCCTAGATTCAAAAAGATCCGACACACAACATAGCTTACACTTATTCAATAATATATGCTCATAAATAATATTGTATAAATTTTAAACTTAGATTTCCACATTAGAATCCTTAGTAAGTTGTTAGTGAGATCATCACAAAATTAAACTATGAATATATTTGGTGGAATATAAATAAAATACAATCACACTTAATGATATAATATATAAGTACTTATTTAATAAGGATAAATCAAACATCTCAAATTACATGTCCACCAATTAAATACTTAGCAACTTAGGGAACCTAAGGGACAGGAGAAGCCTTGCCAAATCCGCTAAGCACACATGTACCTTATTTACTTTGAAATCACAATAAACTATAATGAGTATAAATTTTCCTAAAATGCATTCACCCCCATTTCCTCCTATTTGAGGACTCAGTGTCCTCATTGAGGTTTGCTCCACCACCGCTCAAGAGGACACGCGGAGCTACATCTATCATGGCACTGTCATACTAATAAGACATTGTCCTCTCTAGGCGCCATTGAGCTCTAATAGTTTTGTTTCTGGGGTGCCCATACACCATAAAACACATATTACTAATAAAGGCAACTCACCTCTTATAGACCTAACATCTCTCCCGTACTTTGTCGATGTGAGGTTTGCCTAAAAGTGCATTCACCTCCCATTCAAGACTCAGTATTCTTACTGAGTTTGCCCTACCACCACTCAAGAGAACATATGGTGCTGCTTTAATACCATTTGTCATGACACTATCCCACTAGTAAGATATTGTCCACTCTGAGCCTCACCACCGCTCAAGAGGACACACGTATCCACTTAAGTGGTGTTGGGGAAAACCTTAGTGTGTGCCTCAGTGAGGGCATTTAGTCCAAAAAAGGGGGTGAATACACCATTAAGTAAATCTCATATCGGCAAAGCATGAGAGGGATGTTGGGTCTATAAGGAGTATGTTGCCTTCATTAGTAAGACGTATTTTGAGGTGTATGGGCACCCCAGAAACAAAACTATTGGGGCTTAGTAGGCCAAGAGTGACCAATATCTTACCAGTGAGACAGTGCCATGATAGCTGGTATCAGAGCGGCTCCGCCTGTCCTCTTAAGTGGTGGTAAGGCAAACCTTAGTGAGGATACTTAGTCTCGAAAATAAGGGGGGGGGGGGGGTGAATGCATCCTTAGGCAAATCTCACATTGGAAAAGTACGAGAGAGATGTTAGGCCTATAAAGGATGGGTGGCTTAATTGGTAAGACATATTTTAAGGTGTATGGGAACCTCAGGAACAAAATTATGAGGGATCAGTAGGCCCCAAAGTAGACAATATCTTATTAGTGAGATAGTCCTATGACAGCGGCACCCCCACAGAGTGTTATTCTTCAATATCTTATCAGTTATATCTTCATACGATTCTCCTCTGAGAGCATTACCCTGTCTAGTGGTCTGTGGGTAACTTTATGAGTGCTGCTCCTACGAAGTGTTGTTCTTCAACATCTTCTCAGCCATATCTTTGTAGGGTTCTCCTCTGAAAGTATTACCATATCCGGGGGTCTGTGAGGAACCTTATGAGTGCCACCCTCTATGAAGTATATGCTGCACGTCTGTAGAGATCTCTTTTGAGAGTGTTACCTTGTCTGATGTTCTTTGGGTAACCTCATGAATGCCGCCACCCTACAAAGTGTTATTCTTCAATATTTTCTTAGTTATATCTTTGTAGGGTTCTCCTCTGAGAGCATTGCCGTGTATGCTGGTTTATGGGTAACCTCATGAGTCCTGCCCCTCTACGAAGTATACCTCTAAAAGCGTTACCTTCTTCAATGTTAATTTTTTACTAATATTAATTTTTGTTTGATTTAGATTCTGAGCAGTTATTCATGCAGAGGCACAAGCAAAGAAATATGATGTCTATTAGAAAATATTGTCTTTACATAATGGATATGTAATACATTAAAGAAAAATAAAGATCTAAGGATAGTATTTCTTGAGTAGCTCGGCATTCTATGGCTTTTTTATAGCGCATCCTTCACTCCTTCAAGCTCATAAGCTCCTTTCGTGAGCTTGATAACTTTATAGAGGCCTTCCCAGGTTGGTGCGAGGACTCTGTCGACTAGGTTCTTTGTGTTCACCACGACTCTTCTCAGCACTAGGTCACATTCTATGAATTCTCTTGCTTTGACCCTTTTGTTATAGTACCTAGTGACATTCTGCTGATAGGCAGCTGCTCAGATCTGAGCTTTTTACCTTAACTGTTCAATTAAATCTAGTTGTCCCCTGATTAGTTCGTTATAACCGCTTCAGAGAAGTGTAATACTCGGTGTGTCAAGATTCTGATCTTGACAGGAATCATCGCTTCACAGCCAAAACCAATGAAAATGGTATTTCCTCAATTCCCTTCTTATCATTAAGTCGGAGTCTCTAACTTGTGACATTTCTCACTTAAAAGGCACCTAGCTATGCCTTACCGCCCTAATTGGGTTATCTGGGGTTTCTGACCTATCTCTCTGATTTAACTAGTTTTGATTCTGCACTTATACGACTCATGGTTCTCTATCATTTCTTATATCTCCTCATTCTCTCAGTTATTTCTGATCAACTTAACCATAAGTTGCCTTAGTTCTTTTTTTTCCTCTCTTAGCATTTGTAACTCCTCTTAAATCTCCACGGGCAATGGACTTTTCAACAGATTTATCCGTCGAGTCCTATAGGCCCCATTCTTATCGATGTTTATTACTCGCTTCCCTGCAAGTGGATTCTGATTAGTGGATGACTGTTCTGCCATAGTATAATGATATGTCTTTAACAAAGCTTTTTGTCCTGATTCCCACAGATGGCGCTAAATATTATTCACCGAAAAAAAATAATTTTTTGGACCAACGAGGTTTGAATTTATTTTGTTACAAGAATCAGTATCTTGGACTTTGTCTGATTGGGCTTAAGGTTTCAATCTCGTTGGGCTTCGTTTCTATCGTAATGGCTGTAAGCACCTGTAAAATACTAAAACTATCGTTAAGACCTCACTGGAGTAGGTTCTGATGAAATCTCTCTGATACTTAAGTTAGATATGAGTTTTTTTGGTGTGGTTGTGGCAGTAAAAGAGAATGAAATTAAAGAATAAAATTAAAGAATTGAATACCAAAAGTGTCTCTGTCGTTTTTGTGCAGTTTTCTCACATTTTTATATAATCGGTTTTCTTGAAATATTTCTTGGTTTATACTTATCTTCGTCGATGTTTATGGTTGTTTAGGTAATTTATTTAGGTTTTGAGTAAACTTTAATTATTTTAAGTAATCTCCTAATCTTTTGATGTAATTTGGGGGATCTCTTCTCGAAAGTACTATAGTTCTTTTTTCTTTTATGACTCTGTTTCCTAAATAGTGTTGGTTACCTTCTTAAGTTTTATCTTTATTTAAACTGTCAATTTCAAGTTGTTGGCTATCGTTCGGCTCGACACTTTATAATGTATGGTCTTGCTCAGTCCTGTTGTATGAAAACGGTTATGATATTTTAACCGAGCCAGTTTTTCTTACAATGCATTTGATAGCAGCTTACTTGAGTCTTGCTTTAGTAAGCTAAACGAGTGTCCACATACGTTGATGCTCAATTATGAAATGAGTTGTTCTATCCAGGGATCTGTTCTGCTTTTGAGCGGGTTTGGTACTTTATTCAATCCAATATCCTTGTGTGTTTGCTGGCTTTGGTTATGTAGATGTCTAGAGTTCTAATTAGTGCAATTATGAATGGTGCAATGCTAGTTTTTAAGCGGCTCAGACTGAATCTGATCCGAGCGATCAAGTAAGTTTTATGCTTGGGAGCTTCTTGAGGCCCATTTGTTCATGCCTTTATGATCCTTACCTCATTGGACTCTTAAATCGGCCCATAAATAGGTTATCTGAAAGTTTGGCTTTTGAGCCTTTAAGAGTTGAGTTGTTATAGAGATTTTTAAGGGAAAACATCTTTAATATTTATTCCTAAAACTTAAAATTTAAATTTCTTCTAGTAGAGATAAATAGCTTTATTAAGCCCTTTTATGATTTGTAAGTAAATACTTTAAAAAAAATTAATCGAGAATTTGATATTTAAAAAATACATATAGCATGTGAAAAATTCATACAAAACAGCCTCTTAATTTTTTTTTAAAATAATATTTTTTTTATGTTAACTTAATAAAAAATACTAAGAGTATCAAAGTGCTCATCGATACATTTATTTTTCAAGATTTATTCATAAAAGGGCTGATTTTTTGTCTTTTTTTTGGTTAAGAATTGTTTATTTTTAAAGAAGGGAATCCTCAGTAGTAAATAAAAAAACTTTTCAACTATGGGAGACGTTTGAGGTTACCAAAGAAGACCTAGTCAATTTTTAATTTTTTTTTATTGTAAATTTGGCTTAACATGTTATTTAGGTCAAACATACAACTTATAATCCTGAGAATATTTGACAATTTTAAACTTTAATAAATTAGTATAATCCTTTTTTTAACTTCGCATTAGTCTTTAGCCTTTTTGAGTATTTTGAATACTTAGGCCAAATTATGATAATAATATCTTATAATCCTTTTGATCAATTTATTGTATAAACATTTTAATAAAATAGTAAATAACGAGAAGGAAATACATAGAAAATCAATATTTTTTGGTTAAAGAAATTCATGGTCAATTCAAAAAAATAGAAATGGCCTCTTTTTTTTTACACGGGAAGAAGTAATTTAAACTTAAAATTTCTATTAAAATGGAGATATATATACTACCAATATATTTTTTTTACCATTAGACTAATAAAACAAGTATAAAAACGACCCTTTATTTATTGCCTAAGAGACCAAAAAAAAAAAAAATAAAGAAAAGAAAAAAACTGAATTTCCAAATCAAACAAAATTACATTTAAAAGCCTGTCTGCCAGCCACCTAAGTCGGGCGCACTCGTGCTAACAGTGCTGGTTTGGACAACCTCACACGTGTGGGATACACAAACACGAACAGGAGCCAGCTCACACGTGTGGATCGGAACATATCCAAGTGAAGTCAGATGATAGTGGATGAAGTTGGAGAAAGAGAAGAGAAACAACAAAAGGCAATTGATGGCGTTAATGAGAGCAGTGGAGTAGTCTCAAACTATTTTATGTCTATGTGGGCTCCACTTTCCTCTCAATTCCAGCTATTTCTGTTAGGGCTATTAACATGCAGGTCTCTTCATTTTTCATGCCTTCTCAACTCAGGACAATTTATTCATTTTTTCCTCAAATAGGTCCCTGACCTGGTAACCCACAAATAATTAAACATACCTTTTAGTATTAAGTTTTTTTTTTTTTTATATATATATATTATAAACATTTTAACAATGATATTTAATCTGGAAAGTACTCAATATTGTAGTTGTTTACGAAAAATTTCATAAGTATTTTACTAACACCAAAAAAATATCAAAAAGAAGAAAATATATAAAATTTTACGTAATTTAATAATTATTTATATTCATTTTTTATTTTAAATTAATTAAAAACTTATAAAAAACTCAATTATAAGAAAAGGTCTCCGTCTTCCTATGCATTTCACTCTCCTTAGGAAGCCAATGAAAATAAATTTTAACTTTTTACGAGGATCATAAATAACTCGTTTTAGAGATTATAATTGATCTTTTAATTTATTAATCTTAGTGATATTTTTCAAATCTAATATTTACAAAAATTTAAATATGTTCCATAATGTCTCTATCAATTTTTAATATTTATGAACTATGAATTTATATATTAAGAAATCCTAAAAAAGATAAAAACAATCTAAAATCACGATAGGCAAAAAATTGATGTTAAGAGCCCAGAAAAGCCAACTTTTCTGTCAAAGTTCGTACTTAACTACCTTGCACTTTGACAACCCTTTGACTTCTCTTGTGTATACTTTCTAATACTTTTTGTCTTCATTTCTATTTCGTATTTCTATTGCTTATTCTCCTTCATATCTACTTCTCAAAAATATCTTTTACAAAATTTTTAATCATTATTTTTTATAGTAATCATTATTAATAAGTAAGAAAAATATATTGTACTTTGAAAATGTATCACTTCAAGAATTTTAATAATATACTTAATCGATACAAATAGTAACATTATGTTGCCATTAATATACATAATTTGAGAAGTTGTTCAAATTTTGTGCAAAAATATTTAATTATGTAAGATAAATAAAAGGTGGTATATAAATTTATGGAATTGGTGTATTTATAAGTCGCACAAAAGAAAAAATAAACAAAAAAGAGAAAGAGGGTACTTATTTGTTACAAATGAACTAATTATGCCCTTATTTGAGAGAAAATTAACATTTGGTGTACCAAGATGATTTTATGCCATTTCTGATACTTGTTTATGGAGGGCCCACTTACCTTGAAGCTCATTCATGGCTTCTCTACCACTCTCTCTATACATCATGTCATCGTTTGTGTTTCTTTTTACTTTCTTTCTTCCTTTTCTTTCACATCCACCCACCACTCTCTGAATTCTAAGGCAAAGAACTTTTTAGCAGTTCTTTAAACTGTTCTTTGCATCCTTTTGGTTTATTCCTTACTTGTTTATCATCTTTTCTTTTTAACCGTTTCTCTGGAGTTTTAAGAAAAAAAGAAAGAATTTTGGTGGCCATGAGTGAAGGGGTGTCTCTCAAGCTCAGTCTGAATACGTTGCTTGTACTTGTGTTTCTGATGCTTTTATGTGAGTATTCACCTTTCTTTTACCTATTTCTTCTCTGGGTTTTGTTTGATTTTTGCCATGATCTTTTTGTTATATTGCTCTGTTGTGGAGGAATTTTTACTTTGTGGTTTTGGTCAATTTTGTGATGTATTTAGTGTTTAAGAAATGGGATTTTGTTTCTATTGCTTGAAAATTGGGGTGTGGTGTGTAAAAAGCTCCTTAATTTTTTAGTTGGAGAGTAGTTGAATTTCAGTTGTTATTTTCTATAAAATGTGGGACATTTTTTTAAGTATTTAACCTCAATTCAATATTGGCACTAATAATTTTATTTATTTAGTGATGGTTATCTTACATAGTAATAAATTAATTGTTCTAGTTTGGGCTTCTTCTCTATTCTGAAAGTAGTGAGAAAGAAGTTAAGGTTTAGGGCAGTGCTGACAATGTGAGATCATTCGTAGTAAATTTGCTAATTTATGAACTGCATGTATGTATTAGTCAACTTGCCATTACATATCTCATGCTGGAAGCTGTTGCATATATATGTAGACAAAACCAGTTTCACTGTTCATAGTTTCAAAGCTGTATATCTAATTTCTCTACTCTTGAACTTCCTTCATGATGTTTCAACTGACTCTGTTAAACCCTGAGGGTCCATTTGGAGTGGAATTAGATGAGTGTTTAGTCAGCATGAAGTGGAAGTAGTGTTTACCAATTGACTGTTGTGCTTCCAAAGTTAACAAGAAGCACCTTTGTGACATATGGATCCAGAATTATTTGTCTTAGAACCCTAGTGTATAGTTCAAAAACAATTTTATCTGAGTCACTGCTTATCATGGACTTATTGTGTGAGGAGATATACTACTTTGTGTCTAAGAAAACCATGAGTAGATATTGCTTAAACGACCACCCTAAAATATGATAAAAATGATGTCCCTTGTAGGCATTGCCTCTAGCTTTTGTGAACTTGAGCTCCAGAATGCAGATTCTGCTTTGATAGGGTTTTAAGAGTGGATTATTGTGATACTGTCATCTTAGTGGCCCTTTGATTTGTTACAGGTTTGCATGAATCTTGTTGCAGTCCACTGTATAATCTTAAAGGTCCTGTATCAACAAACAGACGAGCTGATGATCTAGTACCCGAGATTCCTCCTAGTGGGGCCCCGCAGCCCTTTCTTCCTCTTCTTGCCCCTTCTCCATTGGTACCGTTCACCAATAACACTGTCCCAAAGTTATCAGGTTTGTTTTGTAGTCTAATAATGCCAGTTCTCAAAATTCTTGGCTCGATATTGATAGTTAAATTTTGTTCTTGGTGTTCTTTTTTGCAGGAAAGTGTATGTTAAACTTCAATGCAGCTGAGAGTTTGATGAGCATGACTTCGATTGACTGCTATGCCTTCTTTGCCCCATTGTTGGCTAATGTTATGTGTTGTCCGCAGCTAGAGGCCACTCTTCTGATTCTTGTCGGTCAGTCCAGTAAAAAGAATAATATGCTTGCTTTAAATGGGACGCTTGCTGAGCATTGCCTCTCTGATATTGAGCAAATTTTGGTGGGCCAGGGTGCTGCTGACAATCTTAAGCAGATATGCTCAATCCATCCGTCGAACCTTACTGAAGCATCGTGCCCAGTCAAAGATGTTACTGAATTTGAGATTACTGTGGATTCTTCTAAGCTTCTTGCTGCCTGTGAGAATATCGATCCTGTAAAAGAATGTTGTGACCAAACTTGTCAAAATGCCATCTTAGAAGCTGCTACAAAACTTGCATTGAAAGCTTCAGATTCTTTGAGTATGGATGGCCCTAATATATTATCTGATCACTCGACTAGGATTAAAGATTGTAAAAATATTGTCCTCCGGTGGCTGGGAAGCAAACTTGATCACTCTCGTGCAAAGGAAGTTCTGAGAGCACTATCTAATTGCAATGTTAATAAAGGTAGGTTTTGAGTGAAAGGTCAACATAAAAATTAAATTTTAATTGTCGGCTTGTGTCTTGTTCCATATTGGAAATATCCTAGTTAGTATTTGACCATGTAGTTCACCATCTCTATGCGTTAAGCAATTATTGATTGCTATGGCATGCCCTAGGTGATCTTCATTTAGTGGTATTTGGTCTTTCTTCAATTCTTTATGAAGGACTAAGCTGTTCATATTTCTTTTGGTTTCTATTCTGTGTTTGTATGTTATTTTTAAAGTTCTTTGTGTGTTGTTTTATGGACTATGTAGTAATTCATATTTGCTCTGCACAGTTTCTCTGCTAAGATTTCATTTGGTGATGCTGATCCTGCAGCTGACCTCTTTGTTTTTGTATCTCTTAGTCATTCTCTTCTGTTTCTACTTCAGCTTGTCCTTTGGCTTTCCCCGACACAAAGCATGTTGCACAGAGCTGTGGAAATGAAATAACTAATCTGACAGCTTGCTGTAATGCCATGGAGAACTATGTATCACACTTGCAAAAGCAAATCCTCATCACCAACTTGCAAGCTTTGGATTGTGCTACGATACTAGGAATGAAGTTACAAAAATCAAGTATAAGAAGGGATGTTTTTAAACTGTGTCATATAAGTCTCAAGGATTTCTCCCTACAAGGTCAGTACCTCATTCTATTTCACAATTCTACTTGACAAGCAGGTTGAAGTATCTTTTGTCACACTCATAAAGCTTTTACTAATACGTACTTCTTTTGTCATTTTGCTATCTGGTGTGATACTGGGGATTGAAAATATTAATGCAGCTGCTGGAAATCAAGGTAAGATGCATAGTTCATTTTACTATTTAGTTATCCTTTATAACTTCACTTAACAAGATCTGTAGAATCCCTTCTTCCTCTGAGTTTATATGTATCGGCAATCATCTAATTATATCAGCAGTTTCAGTTTTATCATTTCTAATTGAAAAGTTTAATTTGGTTGCTGTTATGATTGTTCTCATGAATCACATTTGAATCCCAATGTTGGATGCCTTCATGAGGGATGATAACGCCAGAGATTATACCCACAAAGCATAACTAATACCCTTTGAATAGAAAAGCCAATGCATCATTCCTCACAGACCTGTACTACAATTTCTTGTTTCATGGAACAGATCTTTGTTAGGGTGCAAACTTGATATATTTTTGTATGGGACTTTTCATTCTGCTTTAGTCTTTTATCAGAGTTGTGTGTAACTTGCATATTTATATCCTTTTCTATAACAGAATCTGGATGCCTCTTGCCAAGCTTGCCTTCGGACGCAACGTTTGACAAGTCTTCAGGGGTCAGCTTTATTTGTGATCTGAATGACAACATTCCAGCCCCATGGCCTTCTTTATCCCAATTACCAACTCCATCATGCAACAACAGTATGTCCAACTAATAACGAATTACTCACCATATGGGATATGGAATCTTTAGAACACAAATGATCCTGCTTAATTTTTAAAATTGTTAACAGCTTCTTTTAGCTTTTATTTCTCAACTAATTGTTTTTAACTTGTGCTTGCAGCTATCAAAATTCCTGCACTTCCTGCTGCTGCATCTGGTCAAAGTGGTAAGTACATGCACAGTAATTTGTTCTCATGCTCCACGAATTCTAGAATCAGATGAATTAATGACATTTACTGAATGATTGTTTATGCTTGACTCAATATTCACATGTTTCACAGGTCTTTATACTGAAGATTTGAAATTTTATCAGCTCTTTGCTTTGTCAGCAATTCTCTTGATGCTCCTCATATAAGTATATATCCTTCTTGCTCATCATTTACATCGAGGGAGCTTTTCTTATGGAAATTACTGTTCCTTAGTTGTTGCAAATGAAGATAAATGGATGAGGGTTCTGTTGGGGAACTTATTATCATCAAGACCTGACCTGGCTTAGTTTATTAGGGAGAGAATCTCAACCCAATGCTCAAGTTTGTGTTTCTGGTCTTATTAATTTTTTATTCCTGCATATGGTTGTCCAATAAATTATAAATTCTTTGTAAAGATGTATCATTAAAATGAAGAAAAACCATGTTACTATCTGCCAGATTATGCCATGTAAATTTTGTTTGATATATGTTTCAAGCTCAGACTTCCCCAGGACATTGTAAATATTCCCACTACTTTTTCTCGTATATGAATTGAAGCACAATCTAAGACTTCCCAAATTGGGGCATGACTGTCTTGTATGATGTTTCCTTGTGTCTTAACATGGGCTTTTTAGTTATTGTGATCCTTTCTTGGGCGTCAGGATCTATGAAAATAGTTTTAGTTAAAAACTGTGGAATTACATCAGTGAGGATGTTTTTATCTTATAATAAGTTGTTTATCAAGTATCTTTTTCATTTAATTGTCAATGCTTACACTTAACAGTTTTAGTTAAGTTTACAATACTATTATACTAAATGATATGCAAGAGTATTCCAGGGAGATGTATTTGAACCAAATTATCTGTTCTTTTCAATAAAGCACCACTAAATCAGACTGATCATAATATATGTCACTTGCAAATAGTAATAGTTGAAACTCTGTTTTTGCGGCACTGAATAGGTAAAGATATTTATCAACAGTTTAGTGTCCTTCACAATTCACATGCAGTCCTGTACACTTTACAATTTCACAATTCATATGCATCAATAGGTCCTGTAACTGAAACCTAGGCCTCATTCCTAACATGAATTGAAACCTAAACCTCATTCCTAACATGACCATAATCATATGGACCAGATGTATGAACAAAATCATATCAACTAGATGTGGATCTAATGTCTCATCCATGACCAGTATCATATGAACCAAAATGTATGACCAGAATCATATGAACCAGATGTGTGAACAGAATCATATCAAACAGATGTGTGAACAGAATTATATCAACCAGATGTGGATCTGAGGAGAAGTAAGGTTCTTAATACTATTTGGCAAAGCCAACATCTTTGACCTCAATATACATAACTAGCCAGCCAACTTTAAACAATAAATTCTAGAACATGCAAAACACCAGTTCTTAAATTGAATGAAGCCACATTCTGATAATCAATTGTTAATCAATTGATGAATGAAATCGTTTCTTCCATATTGATTAAATTGCATTTATGACTGCTCTTCCCTATTTGACAATGTTGTGATATCAATATTCTTGCCCTCCAATCCAAATTAAAGAAGCTGTCAATTACCACCATCAAGTAAGTTGCTCTACCCGTCGTTCCATTCAGCTGTCACTCAGACTTGATCATCCTGCTGTCGACATTATATGAAATATTATGTAATTTTATCGTCTCTGCTCTCAACATTATGTGAAATATTTTGTTATTGGGCTAAACTTTGGAGGAAGCTCGAGATGTCATTGTGCTAGGCTTTGAAGCTCACATAATATTCCATATGATGATGAGAGTAGGGAGATGATCAAGTCTAGGTCACAGCCGAATTGAACGACTGGCGGAGAAACTTTTTTTGCAGTTGCAATTGACGTTGATGTAAAAAATGGTGGCTTTATCAAATAGTGTTAACAATCTTACTTCTTCTCATATCCCCATCTGGTTCATATGATTCTTGTCATATGATTCCGTTCATGTAAGGCTTAGGTTTTGGTTACCAGAGCTAATGATGTATGTGAATTGTGAAGTGTACAGAACTCTAAACTGTTGACATATATATTTCCCAATTCAGGGCGGCAAAACAAAATTTCTCTATATAACAACTGATATATTTATTATCATCAGTCTGGTTTAGTGGTGCTTTATTTGAAAAGGATAGTTTAAAATACATCTTTGCACCTAAAGTTCCATACGAATTTAGTATTAATAAGCAATAGTTCTTAAGCATTCACGGCGCTTATGATTGTGATACTGCTGCTGGTTTGTTAACATATTGAAAAAATTGACTTCGAACTTTCTAACTGCAGTTTGAACTGCACATTGCTAACTATTATACTAAAATTGTGTCAAGAAAGAGCTTCATCATTTGATCATTTCTTGAAAGATTAAATAGTAAATTGACATGGTGGAATTATCGTAGGACATAAGGAAACTGCTGAAATATAAACTTGAAAACAAATTTAATAATATTTCGTGTCAAGGAGAGATGATTTATGCATGAGAATGAGATAGAGGAGTGGTGGTGCGAAAATGAAATGGGTCAAGCTCTCAAATGCTTAAAATAGTTTCTAAAAAGTTTTAAATCAACTCAAATTTTATTTTATTTTTTTCTTATTCAAATATTTTAATGTTACAAGCCTTATAACTATCTTGCTCCGTCGGTCTAATTTTGAGTACACATTTAAACACACCAATAACAAAAGAATTTATTTTTTCAGGTTAAAAAATAAGTGTCGCAACCCAAGATTCATCAAAGACACACAAGAACACACCGAAATTATAGTAGTTCCTCTTAGTATAAATCTACGTCCATTTTGAGCTCAATTAGAGATTCTGTCCACTCTCAAGATTCAATTACATGCTTAAGAATTCTTACACTCCTGTTTACACAGATTTTATACAAGTGATTGATGCAAAAATATAGAGAAACAATCGATGAACACAAGCTTACACTAAAACCCCAGCTTACTTTCCTATTTCTCTCTCAATCTCTTGACCTCAATCTAAATACCAAGAAAAGTCAAAGCAAAAAACTATTTTTAGCCTTGTGACACACCATATATATACTACAACCAAAACGTTGTCGTTCAACTTATGACATAAAAAATTAGAGAGATGCCTCTAAAGTGTATAACAATTGCTTTAGGAATCATTCTTCAACGGTAAGGATTCGTCAGGATAAGTGGAATGACCCAAGAGAGCTCTTTTTAAAGGTTAAATTAAATCTCTATGAAGTTGACCAACCAATTCATATGTCAAGAGACAATTTTGGATTTTCTTCAATATTATATAATTTGTTGTAGTTTTAAGTACTTGTGTTGCATTCAATCTTCTACCCTCAAACTAATGACAATGCATGCATGCATGCATGTGATATAATGTGTAATATTTCTCGAATCACAATAGAAAAACTCAGTTTAAATTATTTTCTCTTACCAGTTTTGGGTCCAAAGGGAGACTTAAAGTACAGTACTTGGGAAATTTTCTTAAGAACAGATTGCATACGAAAAAAAGACTATCTGCAAATCTAACTATCAAGCACTCAAAAAAACCAACCTATGCTCTGTTTTGGATCAAGAATGGCCTATATATGTTGTAGGTTTTACTAGTTAAAATCCTCGGGGCCCAAAAAAATATATCGAGGTTTAAGATTGTATGAAAGAAAATAAAAGAATAGGTACTGCGTTTATGTAATAAAAATTTCATCCACACTCCTAGGGGATAGTCTAACCCAAGGGAAAGATGTTCCAATGAGCTAAGCAAGGGACAAAGCTCATATACAACTTGTACCGGAGCTGCTGACATGTTCGAGCGAACTCATCCAAGCGCCTACATCAATGTCATGCCTTAGGAAGGACCAACGACAGCCAAGCCTACGAGCGGCCATGTCAACATTGGGCCTGCAATCAAAGCACACATCAGCTAAGCTGATATGGCTTCCATATTACTCTCCATGTCACCGTTAGATTATTACAACTTGCCAAGTTAGCCTTATTTTAAAAACAATTACAAAAGTGTAATAGGGGAAGGCATTGTCATGTTGCCATGTCATCTCCATCTAGAGTTTTATCTTCTGATTAACAAAAGACGGGGCATATTTAAAATTAAGTGAGACAATTCTACACCAATTATAACTCTAAACTCAACACTGATAAGATATGTACTCAACATTGATAGGATATGTATTGTCGGGCCACCCTCATACCTAATTTTCACATAAAAGACTCAAGCATAAAGAGCATAGTACCTCATAAGCCAAGATGCTTAATTACCCAAAAAGCCCATGATCTCAATGATTCTCCAAAGTACTCTTGGGTAGATAGAGATCCTTCAACGATGCACTACCACGTGTCACCCCGAGAGGCACTCTCCTAGCCACATTTCTTTCCAATGTTCAAGGTATATCGTTTAAATTTTTAGACATAAGAGAAAGTAACATACTACACTCAATAATTAAGAAAAATGTCTTTCTTCCTCTTCTCTCACTCTCTCTAAAGAAAAATAATAGGAAAGTAATAATTATTATAGCCATCACTTAACCTGAGCGTCGGAGGGTCATCACAAGGCCATCCCATCGCTGCCTTTATCTAACCATGAGTTTTCCATGCTCAACAAGTTGGCCACATCCTTTGTCACATCCAATTCTGCTGGTAGCTGGCACCGTGTGCCAGCTACACAATTGCTGGCACACGGTGCCAGCAATTTTCCAGCAAGGTGGACAGCCAATTCTTGGCTGTCCACCATGCTAAACTCTCCCTATAAATGGGAGAGTTTAGCAATTCATTTTATATTGCAATTTAGAGAGAGTTTCTAAAGGTTTGAGAGAGTTTTTGAGTGATTTGAGAGAATTGGGTGTATTGGGATTTTGGGTTGTAAGGCTAAAACACTACAATACTTGTATTCTCCATTTTTAATAGTAAGAGATTCTTCTGTCTTCGCCCGTGGACGTAGGCTAAAAGCCGAACCACGTAAACTTGTCTTTGTCTTATTTTTATTTTTATTATTTTTCTCAATTTCGCTTTAGCTGCGACCCTGCATCACCCCTCAATTTTTCAACAAATTCCAAGTTTCACTTTTCACCATTCATTGAGCAATTCAATTCATATTTTGACTGTCCAACCCATTAGACTCGAGTCGGTCTCCCCATTTTAACAAATTTTAGGATTTGGAGCCTATGATCACTTTTGAACCTTAACAAAATTTTATTACAATAAAAAAATAATTTTTATAAAGATTTTGTACGTGCAATCTAACTATTTAGTGTAGACTATAGTTATTTATAGTGCAGATGACCAATTACCAAAAAAAAAAAAAAAATTGGACTGAAAATGTTCTAAACACAGATAATGATGATAAGACTGTGCAGGAGAAAAATCTAAAGAGAGCAAGGGATAAATGATGATAAACAAGAAGGTTCTATAGAAGTAGATAGAATCTGCAATGCTCTATTGTTTATTCTACTCTTTTTCATTACTCATTTTTGAAGTATATCATTGTTCGAATTCACTTTTTTTTAAAATATTATTACATTCTTTCTTTTTCTCTTATATAAAGTATAAAAAAAAAAGATGAACACTCACAACTATTATATTCTCTTATTGATATATTTATATATGCATGCATGGATATGAAACGTAGTTTATAGACAGAGCCACGCAAGTTAGAGACTTTTTTTCACCTCTTGAATTACAAATAGTTGCTCAAACTAAAATAGAAAAAATAAATAAAGAGGTCATGAGAGCTATTGTTGTTTCAGTTGGGTCAATGAAATAAAAGTTTTGATAGAACTGAAAGGGATGCGTATGGCTGTTGGCTACCATGCAAATTTGCAAATGCAGTTGATGAGGTTTGCCAAATGAATTTGGATTCTATGACATCTGTTTGTCTAAAGAATTAAGCTAACAGTCAACGACTGCAAGTCTTATTCTGCAAATACTGGGTAATTGAGAGCTACATCAAAAGTCTTGTTAAGGAGGTATTAATACTTTCACCTCCTTAGGTTTATATAAATTACACTTTAATAACAACTTTGAATATAATTACAATAACCCCCTCCACTTAATATAAAAAACAAAAATCACCCCTCTCCACTTTAATTACAATCACTCCCTCCACTTTAATTACATTCATCTTCTTGCTTTCATTTTTTTTTTTAGCTCCTTAAAATTTTTACTCTCCTCTTTGTTATATTTTTTTAATCATTTTTCAACTTTTCTTTATATCAACAAATCATCCTTTTAAAATTTTTTTTTTGGCTCAAAACTCAAAATAATGCAATAATAAAATAAAATAATTAATTTAAGTTAAATCTTGAATCACTACTTTACAATTAAGTATAGGGCAAATGATATTTTTACTCTAATAGTATGGTCTAACAGACACTTTTACTTTAAAGTAATTTTTAGTACTCAATTTTGTCTTGATCTGTTAATTTTTACCGTTAGTTTTAATGGTTAAAAGGTAAATCAGTAGTTTAACTATAAAAATAAATTACACTTTGGATACGTGGTACGATCTTACCCATTCATTATTTTTTGAATACGTGACACAATCTCATTCATTAATTTAATTTAATTTTAAAAGATAAATTTTCATAAAAAGACATGTGTCACAATGTAATTAGTTACTTTGGACACGTGTTAGCATGAAATTAGTTTATAGTTATTTAAAAAAAATTAAATTAAAAAATTTTAAAGACAGAGTCAGAGAGTCGACGAAAAATGGCAGCCGTTGGCCTTTTTTTGGCAACACTCCGAAGATTAAAAAAAAATCAAGTTTACATCATTAAATTTTATTTTTCATAATCTACACAATAGTGTGATTATTTTTTATAAAAAAAAAAGGCCAGAAAATGGCTAAAGTGGGTGGAGAGAGGCGGCCGCCATCAAAAGAGGGGGCAGTGACTTGCACTGCTCCCACTAGTAGACAGATCAACCGCCGACTGGCCCTCTCCAATCACTTTGGCTATTTTCTAATATTTTTTACTAAAAATAATCACATTATTGTGTAGATCAGAAAAAAATAAAGTCTAATAATATAAAATGAGTAATTTGTTTACTACACCAACGTCGTTGGAAAATGACGGTTGATCGTTATTTTTCGACGATAATGTAATTTTTTTAATTAATTTATTAATAATTAACCAATTATATAGTGACATATGTTTAAATTATATGGTAACACGCGTCTATTTTTATATTTTTTTTAAAATTCTATTAATAATAAAGGTGAAATGATAAATGACTATTAAGAATAAATTTTTCATTTAAATAAATGACAAAATGTGACGAACTAGAGCAATTTTAATTATTAAAAATTATGTTAAGATAAAAATTGTCTATTAAACCATATTATTGAGGGACATATAACATTTACCCTTAAGTATAACAAAAACTCAAAGTCAAAGTCATAACCATGAAAAGAGAAAGAAGGTGATAATATCTTTTATCTTCCAAATTAAACTGAAGAGATGATAAAATAATTAAAATTAAAGTTATTATTAAAGAGTAATTTTTGTAAATCTCAAAGATGACAGCGTTAAATAATCTCTTACCTTACTGACGTGGACTCACAAGATTAATAATAATAATAGTAATGCACAGAAACGGCTATATTATTAGTAGTTCTTTGACTCTTCAAGCAATTTCGAGTGCACAAATGACTAATAAAGATATTGATCATGATTGAACATAATGATAAACGACAAATCTAGCTGTTTTCCCACTGTAATCCCGCGCCTAACTTTTACACCTACAACATACAAACAGAGAGATTTTGAACGTATATATAAGAAAAGATCGAAAGGAAGACTATAAGAAAACATGGGTCGAAATTATGAATTGATGGTCAAAATTATCCACCTAAAAAATAATATTAGAGTTACGACTATACGGTGCAAACTTCAGTGCATCATTGATTCATAATAATGTTTAAAGTGTTAATAGGTCTGCCTAATAAAAATATGTCATTTTTTTTAATTACCTGTCGGCTGCCATCTGATCTCACCAGTACCCCTTCAGTTTCTTCAAATGGGATAGCTTAAAATTGTACAATTCTAATTTGGTTCAGTTTTGACATCTCTAAGTATAACTAATCTAACAGTGCATACTTGAGCTAAATATGTAATGAGATATACAAGCAAGCCACATATTGTAATATATAATATAATACTGGAAAATTATCATATTTGTGCAGCCTTTTTATGGACAGGATTTTTCTATAATATCTTGTGGTTGATTTTTTAGCAGCTATGTCTTCCATCTAGCTACAAAGCCATGCAATAGGACAAAGTACTAGAGCTTATATAATATGTATGGCGTAACTAGCTCTTTTATTTTGTCCTAGAGAGGCCACAGTGAGTGTGGGTGTTTGAGAGAGAGTGAAAACATGGACTCCAATATTGAGAATGATCTCAGTCAACCCATCTTGGAACCACAACGATCCGAGCCAGAGGCAGTGAGTTCTGAACTTGAAGAAACTCTTTCTGATACCAGTTTGTCATACTTTGAGAGACTCAAGAGAGCTATATGGATCGAACTCAACACCCTCTTTCGCCTTGCAGCACCGGCAATAGTAGTTTACTTGCTCAATAATGTCACCTCCATGTCCACTCAGATCTTTTGTGGCCATCTTGGCAATCTTCAGCTCGCTGCTGCCTCTCTTGGCAACACCGGAATCCAAGTTTTCGCCTACGGACTCATGGTAATTGAAACGTTTTCCTTAATAGTTTTGTTTTTGTTATTAATTTTGATAACGATTGAGGACAAGATAAAGTTACTTGCAGTTAGGGATGGGAAGTGCGGTGGAGACTCTATGTGGCCAAGCTTACGGGGCACACAAATATGATATGCTAGGTGTTTATCTTCAAAGATCAACAATTCTGCTGATGGCAACTGGGATCCCACTTATGGTCATCTACATATTCTCAAAACAAATCCTGCTTTTACTTGGTGAATCAAGCGCCATTGCATCATCAGCAGCACTCTTTGTTTATGGTCTTATCCCGCAAATATTTGCCTATGCTGCCAATTTTCCCGTACAAAAATTCCTCCAAGCCCAAAGCATAGTCTTTCCGAGTGCATATATAGCAGCAGCTACCCTTGTGCTGCACATATTGCTAAGTTGGATAGTGGTTTACAAATTAGGCTGGGGATTGTTAGGTGGGTCGTTGGTGTTGAGCTTCTCATGGTGGGTAGTGGTGGCAGCACAAATTGTGTACATTTTAGTGAGTGAAAGGTGCAAGAAGACATGGACTGGTTTTACTTTACAGGCATTTTCTGGGTTGTGGGAATTCTTGAAACTGTCCACAGCATCAGCTGTAATGCTTTGCCTCGAGACTTGGTATTATCAGATAATTGTTTTGATTGCCGGGTTGCTTCAAAATGCTGAGATTGTCCTGGATGCTCTCTCCATCTGGTAAGAATTCTTTGCAAAATTTGCATGATTGAAGTACTATGAACAATACATTTTAGATCCCAGCATTAACATTAGATCAGGTTACATGTTCATTATCTCTTTTCCAACGGTGCCAATAGAAGTTTTATATCATAAAAGATTGTTTCAAATTTTTTTGTGGCAGCCAACCACCCCTTGATTGGGTGGCAAAGATCAATTACAACTGAATGACTTACACATGATTGTGCTAGATTTGAATTAGGTACATGGTACCTTTATGTTCTAAACTCACCAACTGTCAGTCAACTTGTTTTTTTTTTTTTTCTGCTGAAAGCCATAAGTTCTATTATTACCAGTATCATTAAAACAGAAAATCTCCTATTGTTTCTGTTATTTTTATTTTTAACAAAGATGAACTTATTTGTATTTATTGAGAACTAACATAAGTTACACTTGCTCTACATACGGTCATTAAATCAAAGTACTAACTGTTATTGCTTTTTAATATCTTGTATTTTATTTTATAAGATTATAGTGTATTTTTCTCTCATTCGTAGAAATAGCTTAATTAGAATGAGCCACATTAATTATTTTTTTAATGTTCTTTATTAATTTTAATTTTTGATATATTTCTACTAACTAATATTTTGATCCAGCATGACAATTTCTGGATGGGTGTACATGATTGCGGTGGGTTTCAATGCAGCTGCTAGGTAAGTTCATTGTACATTATATATATACTATTGGTTAATAGAAATGAAAGACAAATACTGCCTTGTTTTGATGAATTGTTGGTGATATTAATTAGTGTGAGGGTGAGCAATGAGCTAGGGGCTGGACATCCGAAATCGTCTGCATTTGCTGTTACAATAGTGACTTCAAGTTCTTTCATCATCGCCCTGATATTGGCCATCATTGTGATGGCACTGCGCCACGTCGTGAGCTATGCCTTCACCAGTGGCACCACCGTTGCCGATGCCGTCTCGGGACTCTGTCCTTACCTTGCACTCTCCATCATACTCAATGGCGTTCAGCCTGTTTTGTCAGGTAATTCCTCAGATGGATTCTTTTCTTTCTTTCACTTTTTTTAATATTTAAAAAAATAATAATAATAACCTGACCTCACATTTACCAAACATTCAAGCCTAATGTGGTCGAGGGGTTCATTCATTGGCTGAATGTTCTCACTTGTTAATGGAGAGATTTGATCCCTTAGGGATTCTTTGTGGGTAAAATTTTCTCAATATGAAGAATAAATTGTCTATTTGAACACCTAGGCTCACAAAGTAATGTAACATTAGAAACAAAAATATTATAATAATAGTAATAATATGGTCAAGAGAATGATGCAACTGGTTCTCTTGCATGCAAAAAACCCTAGGCACTGGAATTCTCGAGGGCACGCTGGCATTGTAATATGTAAGGCATATTCTGTCAACATGAATATGACACGTGATATTTATCAGTATCTTGAAAACAACAAAAGACAATGGAATTGCCCAAGATTCAAGGTTGAATTAATCAATTACAATATCATTATTATTAATTAAGCTGAAATGCAGTATTCGAGTTGTTTTATGCTTTGCTTAAGACAATGATTTGTATGTTTATATGTTAATTCTTTTAATTTCTTATTAATTAAATTCTGCATGTATGTTTTTATATGCATGACGTATAATTGTCAGTGAAATATTGATTAATTATTAGATCATAATCTGGAGGGTCAAATAAAGAAACTTTACCTAATTTATATATAAAACTAAGATCTAATTATATCACTTCATCACGAGATTTACTAATGGTTCTTAATTTATTTGTGTCTTTTTCGTGGACGAGTCAGAAACCCACTTACTTAGCTACTTTACTCTCCTATAATTTAGTCATTCATTTTTATCTATTATTGCTAACCTTTGAATCCTTAATGACTGATTAAAAACAAATACGAAAATGAAATGATCATATATATATATATATATATATATATATATATATATATATATATATATATACATAGGAGTGGCTGTTGGATGTGGATGGCAAGCATTTGTTGCTTATGTTAACGTGGGATGTTACTACCTTGTTGGTATTCCTCTGGGTTGTCTTCTCGGCTTCAAGTTCGATTTTGGAGCCAAGGTACAGTAAAATTCTTCTTATAAACTAATATTTATATATATATAGAGAGAGTTTTATTTTAGTGAATTAAGTAGTTTATTATATAATGAATGTTTAAATACGTGTTCAAATTATGTAATATATTGTGAATTATATTAAAATTGTAGATTAATCAAATAATGTCACATGATAATATTACTCATTATATAATAAATTATATAGTTTATTAAATTATTTTTTAATGCAAAAATCTGATTTTTTTTAAAAAAAAATACAGACATTCAATTCAAATATGAATGTTCACACTTGTTTAATTTTTATATGTAACAATTTATCAATATCGAACGGAGATGAAAATGTGATAATACTTTTCCTTAATGTTAATATATATTTTCTCTTGTAGGGAATATGGTCTGGGATGATCGGAGGCACTCTTATGCAGACTCTAGTCTTATTATATGTCACATTTCGGACAGACTGGAATAATGAGGTATATTTAACACAAATAATTACTCTATTAGTTCCTAATCATACAAATACAATTTGTCTTTGTATGTTTAATTTTGCAATTGATAAGATAATAATAATGATTAATTAATTAATTTGGTGGGTACCCATTACTACTTAGTGGGAAATTATTTTTGTACAAATCGACAGTGAAAGACAATTATTTTGGTCCGATGCTGGACTAGATTTGCATAGATTATGAGAGTGACCCTGAAGAACCCACACTAAAGAGGCATTACAATTCGATATATAATTAAAATAAACTCGACCAACCTAACATTCTTCGTATGATTTGAGAAATTTTCAATTCTTATCATTATTGTATGATTTGCTGATGATGCAATTATTAAACAATTATGACAAATAAATAGGAAAAAAAAATATTGATCGAAATTAAGTGTTAGCGTTAGTGACAATTAATACGTTTTTAAACTAATCATGTAAACTTATTTTGTTATTTTATATCTATTATAATGTTATTAGTACAATGCAATTAAAAAAATGTTATTAATTTAAAAATAATAATTGTATTAATTGTGAATAATCTTAACATTGTTATTTATTTTCACAGGTTGAGAAGGCGAGGAGTCGTTTGGATAAGTGGGACAACACGAAGGAGCCACAGCCAATTTTGAAAAATTAAATAATTTTGAAGCCGTAAGCCAGCATCAATCATCTTATCCAAAGCTGCTGCTGGTCCAATTTGACATTTTATTTTTACAGCTTCAAGACTCGCCAGGATCAGCTCCTCTGTCACGGAAGTAGTCCACATAGCTCATCCATTTATCTCGGAAGTCACTTTTTTTTTTTTTTTTTCAGTCCCATTCGAAGTCAATCTTCAACAACTCGTGTTGGTTTTTTTTTATTTTATATATTATACTTTTTAAATATTATTTTAAAATTTTTATTATAAATAATGTGTTAAATAATAAAATAGTATAATAAATAATAATTTTTAAAAATTATATAATTTTACTAATTAATAATTACTCAACACATAAATTTAAAATAAAAATTTTAAAATAATTTCTAAAAACTGTAATATTATCCTTTTTTTATAAAAAAAAAAAATATGGGTGCTTAAGTTTCATTTGATTATCAACTCTCCAACAAAATAAGACAACCCATAATTCCATATCACATAGATTGTAATACTTGTTATCATTATAGATATTATTTTCAATAATCCACGTATTGTCAACCTGATGAGTTTTTGCTTCTATATATATATATATTGCCATTACAAGCCTCACTTCTCACACATTGGTGGGCATTAATTTTTTTTTAAAATATTAATTTTAAAATTTAATAATTCAAAAGTCGAAAAATTAAATTTATTTTTTTTAAAAAAATTAGTTTGAGCAGCAAGAATGTGATAAAAAAAAATTGGATAACTCTCTCCACACAAATATTACACATAACAAAAATCTTACAATAAAAAAAAGATGTGAGGGTGCGCCGGAGTTTTTTTGACATAAACACTTTAATACTTAAGTCAATAAAAATTAAAAAAATAAAAGTAATGTAAAAAAAAATAAAAGAGAATTAAATAAATCTTTTGCTACGAGCTCTTTATGGTAATGGGTGCTATGATCGCAATTCTGATGATGTGATAACACTTATCTATATTTACAATGCTGATTCTTTCCTCTATTTATAGAATGAGAATATAAATTTTATGCGTAGTTTTGAGAATTCTTTTTAATTGTGGACGTCTTATGGATTTTTTTTTTTTAAGATTCTATTATAAGAGTTTTTTTATAATTGTACTCGATCTTATTTGTTTTAATAGAATTTATATCGTACTTTTAATAATGTCTCTCGTATTTAGAGATTTTTTTTTTTGATAAATTTAATTTTATCTACAACTTTCTATATATCTTATAAGTTAAATACTTAATATAAGTAAAAATTATTTTCTCACATTTGGAGCCTGGTCGAGCAGAGTGGTCTGTATTCAACCATTATTTTGACCAATTTTAGGAATGGTAAGTTTGATTGAATAAGATAATTAGGTTTCGACCATTATTTTGATTAGCTCAAAGATTAGGTCTAGACGTCATATGGGTTGATATTTCCTTTTTGGGTTTTGTTGATTGAGTTCTTTAGATTTTAATGGGCCGAGGTTTTTGTGTCTTATGAGTTGAAGACTTTAGGCTTTGTTTATTGAAATTCAAGAGAATAAATAAAAAATTCACAATATTAATTTTATCAATCTTTTTTGTTTTAAATACGGGTTTATTGATGAAAAAAAAATTAGTTTATCTAAATTTTCACCCTTTTAAAAATTATTGACACTTCTTTTTTTCTTAAAGATTCTCACTCTCTTATTTTCTTTTTTTTTGTGAATATGCTTAATTTATTGACAATTTCTTAGTATTGGCAATCAAAAGCAGAGAGCTTTTGTAGTATGGTATATCCACCGTATATTTATTGTATGTTATAATTGTTTTTTGGTAATATATCTAAATTTTTTTGTTGCATGTTTCAAGTTATATATTATTAGTTTAGATAATTGTAATTTAAATTTATATCTTAATTGGTTGATATTTAATGTGTCCAACAATATTAGTATTGTATAACTACCATATTACTAAAATTTTAAAAAATAAATAATTATTTAATAAATAATAATCACTAATTTATGACACATCAGTCAAAGTATAAATTTTATATTTCAACTATATAAATATATTACTACTTATATTATATATTAATATGTAATAAAAGAGAAAATAAAAGGACTGTATTATACTATGAATGTTTAGTTGAGCAATGTTAGTATCAATTAAGGTTATGATGATCGTTATTTATAAATCATTTTTTTTTTGTTTATATTAAGGTGGGATTTGGGAAATATAAAATATAATTGCAACCAGACCAATTATAGCCCCCAAGCTCTATCATAGTCTTTTAAATTTATATTATGTATATAGTTTTTTAGTATTAAAATATCTATTTGGCCCTCACAAATTTTTTTTAAAATTTTTATATTTAATGGGTTAAATTATTAATTTAAAAAGTGATCTCTACTAATATTAAAGATTTATTTTTTAATACATTATTTAATGTTCAAATAATATTTCATATTTTTTATTTTAAGTCTTGCTTAAAAAAATATTTTTTAAATTTGCAAATGATCTTATTTTAATTTTTTTTAAACTTCATTATTTTATCTTAATAAAAAATAATTTTATATTTTTAAGCGGTCTTATTTATAGATATTTTCTTTAATACAAAGAAATTTTACATTAGTAATTCTTTTTCTATATGAATTTTTTTCTATTTAATCGATATAAATAAATTTACAATTATAGAACATTATATATTGGTAATTTTATTTTTTCTTCAATTTACGTTAAATTATTCTTCATAACTTAAAAGTTAAGAAAATTATTTTTCTAAAAAATAAGTTAGAATCTTTTATATATTTTAATAATTTTATTTATATATTACTTAATTTTTATATCTTACAATTATAATTTTATATGTAATTTTTATGAATCTTGTTCTTTGTATTTTTTATTTTAAGTTTATTAATTTTAAAATAAATTTATTTATATTAATAATATAATACATGTTTATTATTTAATATTTTTATTATTTTTTAATAAAAAAACTAGTTATAATTAATTTATTTTTTTAATTCTTAAAATTATGTTAAAATTCATTCTTATAATTTGACCCCAAAATTAAATCCTGGTTTGGCCCCTAATTCCAACCCAGAAATCACAAGCAGCAAACTATTTTTAATGTGGAATGTGACCCGTGACATGAAGTTATTTGTATGTATTGAGAACTCTGCGGTAAATATTTGAGTAAGATAAAATGCTGTTGTTCTTTTATGTAAATGACAGCTCGTGTTAAGTACGCTTGCGTGTCTGAATTTGATATTTCACATGAAGCAAAGTTTAAGATAAACTTTAATATTTTGTTAGATAATACTTATATTCATTAGAAAATTAAATGATAAGATTCTTCTACCAAGTCCAAGTTGAATCCCAGCAGCAGCCAAATAAGAACAAAAGCAAAACCCTTCATACAATTTTCTATAAGATTAACAACTAGCATACGTAAGATGAGTAATGAGCAGTGATAATGATTCATTCAAACTGTCTCAAATTTCCATGTAAGAGTTAGGTTTTGAAAAACCAATTTGCAATCACAACGAAGCCAATCCGCCCACCATCCTTTCTCTCAATCTGACTCTGACCCTTTTGTCTTCACTCTCTGTTCTTTAGTATTTTTCTAACCTTTTGTTTCAGTGCCATAATTATTTATTTGTTTGTTTGTTTGTTTGATTGCATTACTTTTGGAGCGTCACTCTCTCTTAATATATTTTTGCCAGTTTTCCATCATTATTGCATTGCAAACACCTTCACTTTGATCACTTTCACTTCCTTTTGCTCTCTTTAAAGGAACCCAAGGTCCGTTTTCTTTTGCTCTCTTTCAGTCTGAATTACTGTCATCTTTATATTAAGATCAGTTTTTTTTTTTTTCTTGTACTTGGGCTTCATCTTGTGATTTTAAGAATAATATGCTTAATATCTATTCATCTGGGTCCGAGCAACATCGTGTGTAAAATTTAGTATTTGTGATCTTCGTATATCCTGTAAATTGAAAATGGGTTGAAATTGTTTTCCAGTTTCAGTTTTTTGGTTTTCTGTTGTTTGCCTCTAGTTACAAGTGATTGGAGAGAGTCCGTTTGTGTTCTGTTCTCTCCGAAGTGAAATCTTTTAAGACTACGGAATTCATTGTTGGGTTGTAAAATAATATGTATTGCATGCAAGGTTAATTATGATAGCTCAAATGGAAATCCAAGTTCTAATTTTAAGTTTATAAATATTTTAGTTTTGGGCTGAATCTCTAAAATCACTGGCTTCGGTAAAGTTATCGTCTTGTTTTTGCTGTATTATGGCGGTGAGGGATACTTGCTGAACATAATATATTAAGTGGGTTCACATCCCTTGAGATCAAATGCATGTAAAGTTGGCGAGTCCTTTTCACCTTTTATGGTAATAAGGTTCAAGAATCTGGCATATGAAATAGAAAGTAAATTTTCTGAGTATAATCGAAGTTGCAGAAATCTGAATAAGAGCATCACAGAGTTTATGGCCTTGTCTGTTTGGTGGTTCTCTGAAAATGTTACCAGGACTTTAGTCACTTAAGGGATTACTTCTGGTTACTAGTTTGGCGTATAAGATTCTGGTGTTAATGGATTTAGATTATATTATTACTTGTTTTAATCTTTAGTACTATCTGGATTGGTCCCTTTATCAAGCTACCTCTGATTTCATACTCCATTACATTCTTGAACCTGAGAAGTTCCTTATATTTCCTGTCTATATGAGAAACACTTAGCATGAAATCTATGTAATTCCATTTAACTATTTGTAAAATTTATTCAGATTGTTCTGCAATAGCATTAAACAATCATGGGAATATCGGAGATAACTAATGTTATGGAGTATGAGGCCATTGCAAAGGAGAAATTGCCGAAGATGGTTTATGACTACTATGCATCAGGTGCAGAAGATCAGTGGACTCTTAAGGAAAACCGTAATGCATTCTCTCGGATTCTGTATGTTTTTTTTTGTTTGCTTCAATTCAACCTATATTGAATTTCCTTTGGATTAATTATCTCCTATGAATAAGTCATGTTCTGTCTTTTCGCCACCTCATCATAATTTCTGTTTCTCATTCCTAAAAAACAGGTTTCGACCACGCATTCTTATTGATGTCAGCAAGATTGACATGACCACTACCGTCTTGGGATTTAAGATTTCAATGCCGATCATGATTGCTCCAACAGCAATGCAGAAAATGGCTCATCATGAAGGTAGATGCCCTTGCTTCATGAACTTTTTCCCATTGAAATGGGACTGATTTAATGCTTATGTTTGGAGAACACATTAATTAAGTACAATGAGTCAATAAATGCGCAAGTGCATATCCTTCTTTCAGATGCATAGTGTGTGTCTGCACATACACATTTTTTGAAAAGTAAGAGAAAATTTTCATGTCTTGTGGTAGTTTGATGTCAAAACATTTTTAGATTCGTTGACCCCTGCTACCCTCCAATAAATGTATGTTTATTCTGAACACAGTAATGTATTTATGCAGGAGAGTTAGCAACAGCAAGAGCAGCCTCGGCAGCTGGCACAATAATGGTTTGCTTCTTATCATTTTTCTTTTACTTGAAGTTGTATCTTATAGTTTTGGTCCCAGTATACGCTTTCAAATGCAAAGCAAGAGGGGCCTGCTATGCAATTATAGTTGTAATTGAAATCTGTCTTATTCAATTTCTGCATGAGTTGATGTTTCAGACACTATCTTCATGGGCCACTTCTAGTGTTGAAGAGGTTGATTCAACAGGGCCTGGCATCCGCTTTTTTCAACTCTATGTGAGTTTGAGAAATTGTTTTTCCCCTTTTGTGATATATATAGTGATCATTGTGATGTAATTATCTAGTTTTAAACTAGCACTTTGAACACAAAAGATTATATTATGTAACCATATTTTACTAATATTTTGCCACTCATATTTATTTTCATCTAGCATTGCAAATACTTCCTCAAGCATGTTTGGGATAGCTGAATGACTTTACAACGAACTGCTTCCCTTCACCCCACTCCTTTTGCCGGGGCTAACTGTTCAATCACTTCTAAAATTTTTCTTCTCTCATGAAACTTCATCGAAAATATTTTAGGTATTTGGAAATGAAGGGAAGCTTTTCGTCTTCCCAATGGAGTTCTTTGGTGTTAACTGTCTTCATTGACTCTTGAATTTGAAATCATTCATTTGTGTCAATGTCTACTATGTACTGATTATATGATTCATTTGAGGTATCATGACATTTACTTAATTAATGACTGCCTTGCTTAAAGTTCAGGTGCTCAAAGACAGGAATTTGGTTGCACAGCTTGTAAAAAGGGCTGAAAGGGCTGGCTTCAAGGCGATTGCCCTGACTGTGGATACTCCAAGGCTTGGCCGCCGGGAAGCTGATATCAAGAACAGGTGAACAGTGCTTGAAATGTAATGAATTGAGGAGAAAAGAAGTTAAAAGAGATATAGTTTAGTCAATTCAATAAACAAACACCCACCTACATTAATTCTATATTTCATGATCATATTAAACTCTTCAATGGGCTTCCTTGCAGATTTACTATGCCTCCATTTCTGACTTTGAAGAACTTTGAGGGCTTGGACCTTGACAAGCTTGATAAGGTGCATTATATATGGCTGTCTTGACTTTATTATTACGGTTTCCATATACTGTACCTATTGTTTTACAGTTATTGTGGGTGACCTTGTAGACTGATGACTCTGGATTAGCTTCATATGTTGCTAGCCAAACTGACCGGTCACTTAACTGGAAGGTAAGATGTCTTCAAAAAATTTAAGAATTTCTGAACTGTAACAGTGAAAAATTTTAACATCATTGCGGCATGTGGCATTTGAGCAGGATGTAAAGTGGCTTCAAACAATCACATCATTACCAATTTTAGTGAAGGGTGTTCTTACTGCTGAGGATGGTTAGCAAACTACTTCCTAAAGAAAGATTGGTGTTCTCTTCTCTTTCCACCTAATGAATGGATTTCTTATCAATAAAATCCCATAATTCGACCTTTCTATGATAATCATGCAGCAAGACTAGCTATACAACACGGAGCTGCAGGAATCATTGTATCCAACCATGGAGCTCGCCAACTAGACTATGTCCCTGCAACTATAATGGTTTTGGAAGAGGTATATTTGTTTCATTCACAATTATTATGCTCTGCTCATTTTGTAATCATTTTATATATATCATATACATGCTGCGAACTTGTTATAAGTGCCGCTTCTTTATTGCACTTGCACGAATTTTCCAATCCTCTTATTTAGAGACTGTTTTTCTAGAGATATTCTTTATCATTACTAATGATTTAGACTCTTTATCATTACTAATTATTTGGATTGTTTTATCTAACTTTATTCTTTATGTTCGGTAATTCCCTTTTTTTCATTTAAATTTTATGAGTGATAAAACATCACTTTGGTGTCAATAGTTCTGACTGAATTTGTACTATTTTGGTTTCATAACTTAAACCTTCAGGTTGTTAAAGCTGCAGAAGGCCAAGTTCCTGTTTTTCTTGATGGTGGGGTTCGACGTGGAACTGATGTCTTCAAGGCCTTGGCTCTAGGAGCATCTGGAGTTTTTGTGAGTATCTGAATGTGAAAATTACCATTATGGCATATATAATGGGCAACCATTTGTGATCTCTGCCAAAAGAAAAAGGAAAAAGGGCCAAAGACCTCTGGTTTAATTCCTCCCTTTTTTTCTTGGAGATAAGTAAAAATGAAAACTATGCATTGCTTCAATAAGTACTTTTGTCTATTCATTCTATCATAGTGAAAGCTGGGCAGGAATATTCAAATTAATTTGACTTTGATTTTATTATAGTCATTCTTGAGGTTAAGCTGCTCATGACTTTTAAGACACCTCGTCAGCATATATTTACTGGGTTTTTTTTTCTTCAATGAACTCAGATTGGAAGGCCAGTAGTATTCTCCCTGGCTGCTGATGGTGAGGCTGGTGTGAGAAAAGTACTTCAAATGCTTCGAGATGAGCTTGACCTAACAATGGCATTAAGTGGCTGTCGCTCACTCAAGGAGATTACTCGCAACCATGTTGTGACTGATTGGGACCTTCCTTGCGCTGTAGCTAGGTTATAAGATGTTCCTATACGTGAACATTTAAACTGTTAAACTAATGTCATTTGAATAACTTATCCCAGATTCAGTGGTTGATTATATGGGAAGGATGATATTGTGATGACAATAATATTTATATAAATGGATGCCGCTTGGGTGCGTTCCATGTATATTCTTTCTGCAAACAAGGATATTTTTCTGTTTGGTAGCAAAGAGGCAGATGTAACGACCATAAGGTTACAAGACATTTCTGAGAAAGAAGATTCAATTTGTTGTCACTCAGTTCTTGGGTCGTTTACCCCGTAAGCAATTTTAGCCGTATGATAAACTTTCAGAAGTTTCATCTCTATATACATAATGGAAGCTCAAAGACTACATTTAAAGTTACAAATAACAGCTGAAAATGAAACTAATATAGAACAAAAATTGGTACGATGGTGGACCAAATGGAAACAAATATGTAGTCAGCCAGGAATCACAAAGAACTAATCATAACCCTTGCCCGTACTGGTGTAGTGTTCGCTCAAACTTGTAGCAACTGAGAGGGCCTTGCGATGTCTCAAATCTGCCTTGGGAAAATGAAGCGAATGTTTCAGGAGAGCTGCAAAACCATAGATTTTGAGTGACCGTCTAATGGCACCATCAGTTTGTTGCATACTTATTCAAACAGTTTTGAAGGCCAAGCCTTAAGAGTTTCGAAATCCTTAAGCTTAAACTTGGAAATAAATCGTGCTAACAGATTCAGCATTGAAAGATTACATCTTCCTCGCTGAAGAACAAACCATGCTTGCTGCTAGTATAATCGTATTTGCTCTTATCAATCTTCTCTGAAGAAACGCTGTAGAAGGTTTCTGGCACTAGGATCATCCCATTTCAAGTCATCCCACCACTTTCTGCTTCCCCTTATGTGCTTGAGGGAGAATGGCAAATTGGTCGTTGACAAAGGCAGAAAAGTATAAATGCAGTAGCCTTGGAACTGTTATAGTAGGGGAGACTCCGTCCTTCTTCCCTTCAGTTATCTCCTTGATCAAACAGGAAATCCAGACCTCAATCTCCTTGAGATTTTGGAGGCTCTGTATCAACCCAAATGAGAACAAGTTCTTAAGGTTATTACAGTTATGAATATGCAGGATTTTTAAACTTGAAAGGACACCAACAACCAGAGTTCCCAGACAAATGGCACTTAGATTAGGCAGCTTCCGCAGGATCAATTTTCCAAGACTTGGAAAAGAATTCACCTCTGCCAATGTGATGTACTTTAACCCACAGCAGCTAGAAACATAGCACTCTTTTAAATTGCTCAAATCTGATAAGGCCAACAAATTTGAAAGAAAACCAATATCATGACAACCCTGCAATGCTAATTGCTGAGTATTACTTGGAAGCATTATAAAGCTATCGCCAGTAACGAGGTTAAATTCTTGAATTTCAATACTATGAGAAACTTGTTAAAAGTTATATGCCATGCGTCAGCTTCTAAGCAATTGCCAATGTCCGGACCTCACATAATTATTAAAGCTGTAGGATTCTCAAATGAAAGACCAAGATTACTTAATTGTGTCAAGCAATTTTCTTCAAAAACTGTCCCCTGGCCCCTTGTTTGTTAACCCATCGACCATTTTCAACTGCTTTCGAACACTGACAGGTTTTGCAGGCGCGACAGCTTTGAGATGACCCCAGTGGGAAACCTATTTAATTCTTCTGTATAAGAGAGATCAAGACGCCTCAGCTTCACCAAGCATTGAGTATCATGTGGCAACATCTCAGTCAAGGTATATGAAAGGTCCAGCACCCTCAGCTGCTTAAGCATTGCCAGGAAAGGTAGACTTTTAAGGTCGCGGAAACATAATAAGAGAGAGCAAGGAGGTTCTGTAAGCTGGAAATTGAATCATTTAGTAATTCTACAGGAGCGACGAATAGGTTGAGAACTCTAAGATAATGCATATTGGCAAAAAATGATTAGGAATACTTGTCAGAGGGTTCCATTGCAGGATCAAGGTTGATAAATTTGTGCAGTTTGGAAAATCAGGAAGAATCTTGATGTTGTTTTCCATTAAAGAGACCCTCTCAAATCCTTCAATCCATTCCCTTGGCAATGATTTCAACTAAGACCAGCTTCCACCATGAATCGAAGTCTCTCTTTTGTAATTCTAATTGCCATACCCCTTTCTAATTCATGCATTTTTACCCACCTTGTTCCATTACTCTCCAGCAAGCAAGCATATTTTAAGTTCCTTTATTACAGCATGACCTTTGTCGATCTCATTCTCCCTATCTCCCACTTCATCTATCAACCACATCCAGTGTTCAATAACATCATCAACCTCAAACTTGTATTTGTCAATGTGAAAAATATAAAGAAGAGTAAATTTTATTATAAATTAAAAATTGTATAATAGAGTTTTTATATAAACTTTAATTTATTACAAAACAGAAAAATAATACTATACATGAAAGGAAATAATTACAGATTATAAAAGGTATGAATATTGTATTATTAATATAATTGATATCATATCAAATATATTAATAATATAATATAATACATTAATAACAATATCACACATTAATACCTCCTTCAAATTTAAGATGGTGGAGTAAAGCAAGCTTGAGTTTGAAGACTAGAGTTTAGAAACGATCAAGAAGTGGAGATTTGGTGAAGATATTAGCAGGTTGATCTTCAGAAGAGATGGAGTGAAAGGTAACTGTTCTTTAAGAAACATGTTGCCGAATAAAGTGACAATCTGTTTTAATGTACTTAATTCGCTCATGAAAAAATCATTGTGAGCAATTTGAATAACACACTAATTGTCATAATAAAGAGGTGTAGCTCCAGTGTAAAAAATACATATATCTTCAAGAAGCCAGCAGAGCCAAACAATCTCTTGGATAATATTAGTAAGAGCACGGTACTTAGCTTGAGTACTCGAGCGAGCAATAACTGTTTGTTTCTTACTTTTTTATAAAAGAAGAAAATCACCTAAGAAAATACAAAATTCTGTAGTTGATTGTCAATCCGTATGATCACTCACCCAATCTGCAGCAGCATAAGCTTGTAACACGAGAGGAGAATGAGCCAAAAAATAGAGATCATAAAAAGTGTACCTTTAAGATAACATAAGATATGAAGAACTGTTGCATAATGAGAGGTACGATGAGCAGCCATAAACTGACTAACAACATGAATAACATAAGCAATGTTCGGGCAAGTAATTGTAAGGTAGATCAAACTACCAACCAACTGACGATAGAGGGTGGCATCATTGAGAAGAGTACTATTAGAGGATCGGAGTTTAGCATTAGGCTTTAGAAGAGTAGAGGCAGTCTTACGGTCTGTCAACCCAGCTTTAATAAGTAGATTGGATGTATATTTAGCCTGTGAGAGATAATACCCAGTAGAGTCGGATAGTTTTTCAAGGCCAAAGAAATAACTAAGGTTGCCAAGATCTTTTATTTTGAAATGTTGTTGAAGAAAGTCATTAAGAGTAGAAATACCAATAAGATCATCACCAATGATAATCATATCATCAACATAAAGAAGCAGTAGAACACAACCATGACCTGTTCTGCAGATGAAAATGGCTAATTCATAAGGGCTGAACTGAAAACTATGTTGAGAAATGGGGTTACTAAATTTTGCAAACCAGGCACAAGGAGCTTGTTTAAGGCCATATAAAGCTTGACAAAGTTTATAAACTGTGTCTGGCGGATATGGATAACTAAGAGGAGGTTTTATATAGACTTCTTCGAAAAGATCACCATTAAAAAATGCATTTTTCACATCTATCTAAAATAACATCAATCCATGAACTGCAACAATAGCTAACAAACTCCGAACAGAAGTAAGACGAGCAACAGTGGCAAAAGTTTCTTTATAATCAATTTCATATTCTTGAGTAAAACCTTTTACAATAAGACAAGCTTTATATCGCTCAATGGATCCATCAGACTTGATCTTAATCTTGTATACTTATTTACAACTAATGGCAGTTTTATTAGGTGGAAGAGGAACAAAAGTCCAAGTATGCGATTTCTCAAGAGTTTGTAATTTTTCTGCTATGTTTGCTGTCAAACAGGGTTAGCACTAGCCTCAGAATAGAATTGGGGTTCATATAATGAAAAAATGGTGGAAAAATAGTAATAATCACAAAGTTTAATAGGAAGTTCTCTTATTCAAGAAGAACGACGAAGAAAAGGTGCATGAGAGGCTTCAGAGATGTCGAAAGCAGATCCTTCAGACAAGATGAGAGGTTTAAAAGCAGGTGTTGTATCAACAAGTTCACCTATATAAAACTCAGAGAAAGTATCAGGAAACAAGTCAATTGTATTGTTAGTGAAGAAATGAGAAGTTGGTGGAGACACATAATAGAAGTTTGATACGAAAGAGAACATTTTGTGTTCAAGAAATATGATATGACGAGAGATGTAAAGACGTTTAGAGATGGGATCCCAACACCTATAACTTTTATGTTCTATCTCGTATTCCAAAAAATAACATAACCGTGTACGTGGTTCAAGTTTGGTATGTTCATATTTTTGAAGTAGAACAAAACAAATACAACCAAAAACTTTGAGGAGACTATAATTAGGAAGGACTCTATATAGACGCTTATACAGTGACTTATTCTCTATATTAAGGGAAGAAACATGGTTGATTGTATAAAAAGCAATTAAAGTAGCTTTACCCCAGAATTATTTAAGACAAGAAACAAAGATGAGAAAAGCACGAATTGTATTAAGAATATGTCTGTGTTTTCGTTCGACTCTCTCATTCTGCTGAGATGTACCGGAATAAGATTTTTGACAAATAGTACCATATTCTTGTAAAGGATTTAAAAAATTAGAATCTCTATATTCCATAGCATTATTTGTGCGAAAGATCTTAATAGAATAAGAAAATTATGTTTTAATCATTTGAGCAAAATCACGATAAATTTTGGTAAGTTTTGATCTCTGTTTCATAAGAAACAACCATGTATATCGAGAATAGCCATCAACAAAAATAATAAAGTATTGAGGTCCGCCCATATTAGCATTAGGAGATGAACGCAAAATATTAAAGTATATAAGATCAAAAAGAGTATGCGAAATAATATTATTATTATTAAAATGCAAAGCTGGTTGTTTTGTTAAAGGACAAATCAAACAATCATCTTTATTATCAGAAATAATTCCTAAACAACCATTGGATACTAAAGAATGAATACAACTTATTGAGGCATAACCCAAATAAGAATGCCAGAAATGTAGTAATAATACTGGGGAGGTAGACGCAGCGGACGAAAGGGATAAAGATGGCAAGTGTAAAAATATGAGCCCATATAGATGACCCACTTTACGGCTTATCCCAAATGTTCGACCTATTTTCAGATCTGCACATATCACCCAGAGGCAATAAATAAAACATTAAGACCAAGTTTACAAATTTAACCGACAGATAAAAGATTTAATATGAGTTTAGGGATAAGAAAAGTACCAGATAAGGAAAGACTAGAGTATGATACCTAACCAATGTGACTAACATTCGTGAAAATTCATTAGCAGTTTAAATAAAAGGTAAGTAGGAAATAAGAGATTTAGAGGAGGAAAGAGTGGAATCAGAAGTCATATGATTGCAACATTCAGAATCAAAATACCAAGAATTACCTAAAAAAACAGAAGAAGTAGTAATGGAAGGATTATCAGAGTTTGATAAAAGCTAGCGAAGTAAAGATTCAAGATCACTGGTTAAGTTGGAAGAGGAGTTGGCAGTATCTTGAGTAGCAGTAGTGATAGAGAGTGATTGAGGCCTTATAGAAGTAGCACCCTAAGACTATTTACTTTTGGGACAATCTTTTTCAAAATGACCAGGTTCAATTTTTTGACCTTTTTTTATATTTACTTGTTGAACAATTAAGAACTAAATGTTCAGATAAGTGGCAATAATTACACGTCTTGTATTGAGTGGAGCTGTCAAATTTATGTTGCGAGGTGGCAAGTACTGTATCTGTACAAACTTGTTGAAGAGTAGCAAACCTTTGTTTCTTCAGAGATGAAATCATCAATAACCTGATCTAAAGTGGGTAAAGGCCTGATAAAGTAGAGAAGCACGAGTGGACTCAAATTTATCTTCTAGAGCCATGAGAAACTAAACCAGACGTTGATGATCTCCATAGACAATGAAAGCTTGAGCATCATCATTATTCTTTTAAATTGGTTCTGAAAGAACTAGTTGATCCCAAATAAACTGCATTTGAGAATGAAAGTCAGTGATGGATTATCCTGGTTCTTGTCGAAGATGATGCAAATTTTGCATTAGTTATATTGATAAGGGAGATCTGTGGCGGTGTAGCGATGTGCAAGAAAATTTCAAAGTGATTTGACAGTATCAAATCGACCATAATAAAGATTGATGGATAGGGTGTATGTATTACGAAACCATGTAACAATCTGATGATTTTTACTATCCTAATCATCTAGTCTGTCAATGAAAGCCTTTGAATTCTCATTATCCCATTTTTTGGGTAGAGTAACATCACCAGTGATATAGCGTCAATGTTTCCTACTCTTAAGAAAATTACACATAATTTGTACTCATAAAATATAATTGTGTCATATCTATTACCTACTCAATATCTCATCTCTCTTCTTTGGCTTATGATATAGAGCTATTTTATTTGATCCAAGGATAATGTAAATAGGCTGAGAAATATTAAATTTATTCGTTATAAATAAATTTTTTTATTCAAATTTTAATAATTATAATCTAGCTCCTAAATTTTTAATAATTATAATTTGACCCTAATATTTTTAATAATTATAAAATGACTCATTTTACTTTTCTAAAATTATAAAATGACCCTTAAAAATATTATAATTGCCAAGTAGTCTAAAAAAATTTAAAAATTACAAAAAAGCCTCAAAAGAATAGAATATTGCGATCTGGCCTTCAAATATTAAAAAATTTATAAACATGCCCTTATTACAAATAGTCTTCTTCAGGCGGCGCGTTCTGTGATTTCTGATCTCCGATTGGTGTAAATCCAACGGCGTTTGAACGGTTGGTGACTGAGAATTTTTTTGGTTAGGGAGGTATCGATCATGTCGCCGTATAGGTCGATATCTGAAGTGACAATGACCGGCGGCAGTGACCTTCAAGCGGCGTGTCCGATGGTTTTCGACCTCCAATTAGTGCTTTGTCGGCGACAATGAAATGGTCAGAGTTTTCTGAGTATCTTGGGGTGGGCGGTGTCTAATAAAGCAACCTTCCGATGATTTTTAGTAACTTTTGAGCAAACTCTAGTGGATTTTTATGGGTTCTAAAAAAATTTCAACAAATCTCCAGTTAAATAAAGTGACAGTAAAAAAATTAGAACTATAATATCATTTGAGAAATATAAAAAAGAATATATTTCATTCTAAATCAAAAATTGTATAATGAAACTTTTATATAAACTTTAATTTATTATAAAATAAAAAAATAATTTCAAATTATAAAATATATAAATATTATATTATTAATATAATTGATATCTTATTAAATATATTAATAATATAATATTATACATTAATAACAATATCACACATTAATAATAGAATAAAATGTACAGTACTAAAAACAAGGTCGACCTTATCATCCCTCGACTATAGCTAAATATCAAAGGTACAAAGACATATTTGTCCGGGCCTTCAATTTCTGTTCTTGTGGTTTCAGTTCTTCCAATGCATTCTTCCAAACTCTAGCGTCATGATTGCAAGTGGCAAACGGCCACATTCTTCAGAAATCATTTTGCAAGAGGTTCATTTCTGGTGAAGATACTGCTTCTATTCCAGCTTTATCAACAAACAAGTCCTGCGCTTTCTCTTTTGACAGGACCTCCACTTTGATTTCCCTGTGCGTTTCCATCCCTCAGACAAACATCCATAGCCTGGTGATGAATACTAACTTACAACCATTTTCTGCATTTGGTCATGGAATTCCCTCTTCCTCCAAGGCAAAACTATACCATAAATCAGCTAAAACGAGCAATAACGTTTTCTTTCCCAGAAAATGCTCACACAACATCGCTGATCTTCTCATTACGTTTTCATCACTTGACAGGTCCAAGTCTATAGCTCTTGCTATATCAGACTGCAATTTCTCCGGGTTAAAGGTTTTTGATACAGTCACCCAAATAACATAATAAAAAATTTGAGTTTCATTGAGAAAATTATTCATATGCATCATTATGGTAGTCTTTCCAACTCCTCCCATGCCATTGAGACCTATCTTATTAATGTCCTTATCCATTAGGCATTTCCAAATCTCAGACATAACCTTCTGGGTATTATATTACGCACGAAAGTTGTCGTCGGCATAATTTTTCCTCTGTCTGCTAACAAATTAACCATTTGGAAAAGCTCCCTTTACTTCTTTAGTCTTATGATTAAGAAGTTTGACTAATTTATAACGTGAATAGCAATTGGAAAACAGTCTTTCATGCATTTCCCATTTTCATTCTATATGCTATTCACTTCATCCATTACCTTATCAACATTCTTTAGCTTCAGTTCAAACTCAATTTTCAGCTTCAATTTTGGGCTCACCGTTGTCCTATTAACTTCAGTCTTGATGTCAGTCTCTCGAGCATTCAGTTCATCCCTATTGACACGAAATGTCTCACGACCTGCTGGGGCACCCCAATAAATCTAAAACTCATACAGCCAGCCCGACAAACTCCATATTCACAGCATTATATCAAATGAGATGAAGCATATGGCAAACTTAAACAAAGATGCAGAAAAGGGAAAAAAAAAATGTAATAGCAATCACATAAGCAGAGTGTTTAAGTGGCGATGCCTAAGATTGTATTTCACAAACAGGTTTCATAACTGTCAGATTGCTCAAGATAAGCAACGCAGCCTAGACTTATAGCCAAATTTAAGCTTTCTGTCACCGGAGATCACCGAAGTCACCTCACAGATAAAAAAGGTTCATATAAGCTCTCCATACAAAAGATTGTTATCATGTTTCAGTCTAATTGACAAAATTAAGCAAATCTAAAGCATAGGAAGGAGCCTAATTGAGCATGGAAAATCATCTCGACCTAATACGATTGCCGTTAATTGCGCACCAAAATCTTCCCAGAAAATAAAACCCACTTCTGTATTTTCTCTTTCGACAACAAATAACACAGCCTAATAAAAATCTTTCCTGACAAGAGCAATGTCTATTTTTCCAACCCATATCTGAAATTAAACGAGTATATCGAATGGTTGAAAATTTTGACCAAGATCTTTAAATGGATAGGGGGTGTTAAAAGACTGTCTTTAATATATATATTTGCCATTTACCTGTTAGTTTAAAATTTTAAAGTAAATAATAAAATTAATATAATATAGAATTTAAATTTTGAATTTAAATTTTTATATTTTTATTAATTTTTTTATTTTTCATTTATAAAATAGGAGATCTATTTTGATTTAAACGGAGTTTAATTTGTCTTTAACACTAATATATTGAAATTTATGTTTATTTATCATTCTAATTTTGTATAAATATTATATTTTTATACTTATTTAATAAATAAAAATTTTATTAAATCGCTAATTATTTTTATTAAAATAAGATGCGTGTAACATTTCGAACATTATATTGATCTGAAGGAGTTTAGATCAGATTTAAAGAGTTAGAACCTTATCTGAAATGAGACAAAGATCTGAGAATATACTTGCAATAATATAGTTGCAAGCATTGTCAAGAAATATCATTGTGTAAATATATTCTCAAATTAAATGTTTCTGATCTATTTTCATTGGTGCATGGTCTATCGAATGGAATCGATTAATATAGATCAGTGTATGTCTATATTTAGATAGTTCAGATGATTAATCTTAGCAAATCATGAGTTTAATAGAAGCTCATATAGATATACATGTATTTAGTAAAGACTGGATACTGAACTAGTATGGTCCGATGCTTATGGAGTCCGGTATGTATAGATATAGGATCTATCAGCTGATATGGGTGAGTTAAATATCCAAATGCTTTAAGATTGTATTCTAGGAAGTCTTATGGTCATAAGCATTTAACCTAAGAAAGAGTTTCTGGTGGAGTAAATAATATTATAAAGGCATTTGCATATATTATTTAATAAAATACGAATTAAAAGATATAAGTTTATGGTTGAGTAATAAGGGATTTGACGTTGTTGATCTATGTCTTCTCTCTATCAGGATATTAATGATGGATGGATTGTACGAATATGGATTAACCTCAACTTGTATGGTTTAACTCGCCATTTTGTATTATCCATAACGTGTGGGGGGGAGGGTGCATTGGTTATAAACTTACAGAAATGTTTTGTGAGGCAAAATAGATATGAACCTAAGGAGTCTCACTATATAAAGTGTACTCGTTGAGCACGTGGGTAGCACACTGGATTGAATTGTTCAATCTAAATTTTTTTTAGAAAATATGAATTTACTTTAGAGTATCTCAAGAAATAGCAAAGGTTTAAGTGTTAAATCTAAAATTGTGTCATGTGAAACTTAAAACTTTTATCTACCTAGTGTTTGTCTCAAATTGTGCCAATAATTTGTATGGGTACTAAATCGGGCATTGGTAGATATAACAATCATTTAAATAAAATAATTATTATTTTGTTTAAATTAAATTAATTAATTATTTATTTATTTTAGGGTATCTCGGAGAGTAGTTAAAATTTAAATATTAAACCTAAATATTTCAAGTGAGACTTGACATTTTTATCTATCTAGTGTATGTCTCAAATTATACTAATAATCTGTATAAATACTAATTTGAATATTAATAAATAAAAAAAATTTATAAAAAAAAGAAATAAAAATGATATTTTTTTCAAAATAAGTGGCCATTATCTAAGTAGCCATTATCTACTTAGATAATGGCTACTTATTTTGCCTTATATTCGGCCAACAAAGCAAGTAGCATATTATGCCTTTTAATTATCTTGTCATGCTAATATAAGTGGCATTCAAGTCTATAAATATAGGCAAAGATTGCTTATAAATTGTGAACAATGGCCAAGAGAAGTGTGATAAATTGAAATGTGAAAAGAATTAAGTTGTTAAGTTTACATGGCCGAAAGTATAGAGAATTGTTTTTAGAGGTTAAGTGTTAACTTTAATAGTTTGAGAGAGAGAAATTTATTAGAAGTAAGTGTTGCTTCAAATGTTCTAAAAATGGAAGCTACTATTCTAGCTTGAGGAAATCCACTACGTCTCCAATTAAAATTGTTCAAAGCATGCTTAAAAGGTGAGTCCCCTAATATATTAGTATAATGAGATTATTTAATGTGTGTTATATTTCTGTTGCATTATATATGAGACATGCGATATTATAAATTGTTTAAAATGTACACATTCACTTGTAGTACGGTGCACACGTACACAACACCAACAAAGTATTGGGCCTCTACTTATTAATTTAAACTTTTGGGTTGAGTAGTAAAATTTATAGATGGAAAAGCAATGCAATCAATAATTGATTCTGCATAACATCAACAATTAGAACAGTACTATGAACACTCACTAACCTAAAGGAAATTCATAAATTTGCCAATAGAATATCTTTTTACCTTGGAATTTGGTGATTAAAAATTACATTTAAGTATAATTTTGAGTTGAAGATCAATGAAGAGTCAACAAGAGATCAAGGATGCAGAAAATGATGAAAAAGGAAAGTTAAAAATAATGAGGGGCTTGAAACACACAAGGGGAACTTTTTCGAGTCTGGGCGCTACGACTTTAGTTTCCATTATCGTGACGTTGAACTTAGAACCTCCAGCTCTGTGGCATAGCCTTGATGGCACCACGACACCAGATCAAACTCGTACCAGGGCCGCATCACTGTTCGAGACACCAACTTTCAAGAAATATCCCGTTTTGAGTTGTATTTACAATCTCAAGAGATTTTAGACTCTTATTTCAACTAGAAATAGGACTTTTAGGGACGTTTAGAAACCTATATAAACCCTTATAATTAACTAGAATTGTCAAACAACAATAAAAGATAAAATAGAGAGCTTAGGTAGCGCTTGAGTGCTTTGAGTATAAGAGAATGTTGTATAGATTTTGGGAGCTTTGGCTATTAGGTATTCCTTTATTCTCTTGTAGGAGATCTTTTATGATCTTGAGTTCTTTGTGAATTGAATAAAAGAAACTAAAATCCCTTGATTCATAGCGGATGTAGGTGATTATTGTCGAATCACATATATTACTTGTGCCTTTTGTGTGTGATTGTTTATCTCTTTGATTGTGTGATCATTTCTTATTCTTGATTATTCAAGAGCGAAAGTCTTTCAAAAAGCACTTAAGGATTTTTTTTTAAAGTGCACACTAAAAATCCTAACAAGTGATATAAAAGTCAAAGTTAATATCTAGGTGGTATATTAGAACATAAGTTATTCATCCATGATGACTTACAAGTATAAAGTAGAGAAGTTCAATAGGTAGAATGATTTTAATCTGTGAAATATCAATATTATGGCTCTATTAATGAGTAAGGGTTAGGTTTAGCCATTGAAGGGATTCAAGCAATAACCAACAATAAGAATAAACTTACGACATTTGGATCTGACTCAAATAGAGGAACTATTTATAAAAGGCTTATAGTACCATAATTCTATCATTGAGTGATGAAGTTCTAAGAGAGGTGATTGAAGACTTCAATTGGTCTTTAAAAAAAGCTTGATAAGTTATACATGATAAAATCTTTGGCAAATCATCTATATATCAAGAACAAGTTATATCAGTTATCAATGGCTGAAGGACCTTTAATTAAAAATTACATTGATGTATATCATAGATCTTGAGACGATTGACATTAAGATTAAAGATAAAGGCAAGGCAATTATGTTGTTATGTTCTTTACCTCTAAATTATAAGCACTTCGTGGATACAGTCATGTAGAGTAAAAAGACTTTAACGATAAGTAATATTAAAATTTTGTTAAACTCAAAAGAATTAAAAATATATATAAGTCTAATAATGTGGCAGAATTTACTACAAGAGGAAGAAATGAGTATGAGAAGAGTAATCAATCAAGGTGGAGATCCAAGAAGTGCTATCATTGTAAGAAATAATGGCACTTCTTAAGTGATTGTCCAAAAAGAAAGACAAAGATGGATGGAGATTCTATAATAGTCTTTAAGAATGACTATAAAGTTGGAGAATCTTTGATAACCTCTTGTAGGAAGTATATTGTGGAATGAATACTAGATTCTGGTTGTAGTTACTTATATATCCTGACAAATCCTTATTTATCGATGATAGATCCATTAGGGGTGAAGTACTAATGAGTAATGATATGGCTAGTAAAGTCGTGGAGATTGGTAGTATAAAGATGAGATTACATAATGAAAAAATTGGGGAGTTACTTGATGTACGACATGTTTCTGATGTTAGGAGAAACTTGATAACATTATGAGCCTTAGATTAAGTTCAAAGCAGAAAAAAGAACACTAGATATCATGATAAAAGGCAAAAAGCACAATGGGCTGTATGTGCTTGATGGGTATGTTGTGATTTGCTCAATATAGGTTATTGAGGAGATGCAGACCAAGAGCCAATATTAGAGATTAACTCACCAGAGTAACAGTGATCAAAAGAGAATATATAAGAAGGATTATTAGCAAGAATAAATTTTATCCATCGAAGGATTGTGATCATAGTGTCAAGAGTGACATGAGGGATCGCAATACATAAGCTATCCTAGGAAAGAAGCATTCGTATTTTTAGAGACAAGTCATGAGCCCTAAAGGAGTTAAGTCTTGGTAAAGACTTAACTAAAGTTAACATTAAGTGATAAAGTGTTAGAGTAAATGGATCTTGAAACGTTTCTTGAAGAGATTTTGAATAAATGAAGGATTTGTTAGAATTTTGTTATTTAAATTTGTATTTGAGCATAATTTTGAGTTGAAGACAAATGAAGAGTCAATACAAGGTCAAGGACGCAAAAATGAACAAAAACGAAAAGCTAAAAGCAAGAAAGAGTTTGGAACATACACGAGGCACTTTTTCAGGTTTAGATTGGCTGTTCATTGCAGCGGCACTGAACTTAGAACCTTCAGCGTCCCGTCGAGGCCTTAATGGTGCCACGGTACTATATCAAACTTGCATCAGTGCCATGGTGTCAATTTTTGAGAAATATCCCATTCTAAGTTGTATTGCATTCCCAAGTTGGTTTTGAATTCTTACAATGAGTGAACTCTTATTCCAACTAAAAATAGAGATTTTAAAGACATTTGAAACTTATTTAAATTCTTGTAATTCATTAGAATTGACAAGTATCAATAAGAGAAAAAATAGAGAGTTTATGTAGCACTTGAGTGCTTTGTGTGCAAAAGAGTACTATATAAATCTTTTGAAGTTTCGGCTATTGGATATTCCTTATAATCTCATGTAAAAGATATTTTATATCTTAAATTATTTATAAATTGAATAATAAAAATTAGAATCTCGTGATTCGTCGTAAATATAATGTGATTATTGTCAAATAACGTATATTACTTCTGTCTTTTATATATAATTGTTTATCTTTTTAATTATTATTTTTTAATTTTTAGTTATTTATGTATGAAAATCTTCCACAAAATATTTAAAAATTAAAAAAAAATGCTCCTTAAAAATCCTAGCACATCTCAATTCTAAGAATTGAAAGTTTTCACTTTTCTCAGTCTTAAAAGTCCAGAGTACATCATGGAGCTCCTCTTGAGAAAACGAAAATAAATAAAAAGAAAATGAAAGTGAAGTCATTAATTGTTGTGAATCAAAGAAAAAGACGTTACTCTATCAAAATGGACCATTATTTCCGTAGTGAAACTTGTAACATCAAAAGGTGAATTACACGAGTCTTTGAATTTGGAGAGTAAAAGTGGAACTTAGAGAACTTCTGGTCTTGCATGGATTAGGCATGCAGAGTGAAAATTTTGTATCTTTTGTACGCAAATGATGATGCGGAACCAAGGTTGTACCATAAATAATATTATTTTTTACTTAGAAGTTGATTCTAAATGATTTGGATGAAACGAGGTTATATCAACCTTTTTTTTAATCACAATTAAGGATTGACCCGGAAAATAAAATAAGAGAAAGAAAACAATCATCATGCCACAAATACAGTATTTTCAGAACAACTCTCAAATAAACATAAATAAATAAATGAATAAAATCATCATTGCTTCTCTGGGAACAATAATTTTCAACAAAGACGTCTTTTATAAAACGTGTGTTTTAATCTGAAAAACACTTTCTAACTTGTTGAAAACCTTTTCTAGCACACTCAAAAGTTGCTGACATTTTCTTAGTCAATGTAGCTTTAACGTGATTTAGAGCCAGGAAAATTTAGTCGACGAAGCAGACTAAATTTAATCTGAAAAAGATGGGCGAAATGGCGCTTAATTATCCAATAACTGTTGCACTTGCGCGACAAAATCAAATCAATATCCCATCCCATATCATGTATGCTGATGAATGCACTCAATTAAACGTGTAAAACGTTCACATTTGCTTATTCAAGAATATATCTTCTTCATCAAGACTGTTACTGAAAATATTAACAAGAAGAGAAATAGAATAAATCAATTCATCATTGAGAAGGAGACATGCAAGAAGAAGAAGAAATCAAACAGTTAAAGAGTGCATCTCCCCGACTTGTGGTGGAGGGTTTCATTCTCAGCTCTTGTATTAGCACAGGGGCAATTAGTGGTGGAGCCAGCTTAGACCCACTGGGGATTCAAACCCATAAAAGAAATTTTGACTTAAGTGGCGCCATTTTAGACCCCATAGAATAAAATGAGCCCTCACTAAACTAAAATCTCGGCACCCTCACTGCAAGAATTTAGACATTAGACATGTTGTTTTCGCCTCGGACACGTTTCTGAGGACGTCCCAGTCGTGCATGTAGTATTGCCATCTTATTTGATTATTATGTAATTATGTATACATTTGTCAAAAGAAAGAAGAAGATTAGAAGAGAGGGGATATTAGTTGGTTAAATTTTTGGCCACTGGCATTTCCCCAGTTATTTACATCAACCGTCATGGACATTTACATTTTCTTTCTATGTTAAACGATCATATTATTTAGGATTAAGAGTATAATTCACTTTCTAGGAGATTAAAATCAAAATAAAAGTTGCATATGGTTTCACAATCAATTATTAATTTTGTGTATAAAGCCGGATTTATTTGGTTTGATTCATCAGTAACGATTCTTGATTCAAAAAACATCAGAGTTAAGTTTCATCAATGCAAAGAATTCTTTCACCATTTAGATGACGGAATTGCCCACAATAATGATCTCACAGAGTACCCTAATTACAATAAAAGGGTCCCATGTTTATAAATCACCGAAAGAGTCTCCGGAGGACACCCCTTGTTACCATAAAAGAAATTCAGACTCTACAACTATGAGATCCATAATGGCTACCACCAAGACAAATTTTCGAATACCTCATCTCCCAAAACTATTTTAATTGACTAATTACACGGGCTATCTGATCAATCAAAGAACCCTGATGTAGAAACTCTGGAACATGATATTTCTTCTTGATGTCCATTCAATTCCACTCCATGCATGGATCGATAACTTATTATTAATAAGGGGACGTTGCTAGGACCCTGTGCTTTCTCTTTTGGAGGAATCGCTGCAATGATCTCTTCATTGAAAGACCAGAATTGTTATTAGGGCTATATAGCTGATATTCAATACTTGGTGATGCCGGTTCAGATCCGCTTGGTGTCTTCATTCTGCCCTCTATTTCTCGACTCGCAAGCAACAATATTGCTCTTGCCTGAAAACACAAGCTCATCAGTTAGAGACTAAAAAAAATTTATCATACATTTAACATTGAAGTAAATTAACAGAAAACAAAGTACCTGAAATTCCGTAACATCACAAACGCAAACCCTTCCATTGTAAAAAATAGTTAACTGCTGCTGGTGCCGTTGATTTTGTGGGCTTTGATCACTTGACTCCCCCATCATCCTTCAATCACCAAAACAACCCAACGACAATAAGAAAATCAGATATATGCATTTGCAGCACATAATACATACATACGTCTATCTATCTATATATATAAACTAGAAAACAGAAAAACTTACATATGTTGGCGGTGGTGGTGATGGTTGCCAAACTCGGCGTCAGCGGCAGCGGAGGGAAGAAGGCGAAGTTCTAAATTGCAGTTCCTTCTCATGTTGACAGGTAATGAAATTTTTTTTTAAAAAAAACCCCTTTTGCAGATCTGTTGTGAATCTAATGTGAACTTGTATCGCGAAAGAAAATATATGTAAATGAATTTATGAAAACTGAACCGAAAGAGAAAATGGAGATTGGATGAGGGGCATAAGGTTTTCAAAGGAGGGTGGCTTATATAAAAGTTAATGGGCTGAATTGGAAAAAAAAAACATTAAAATAAAGTAACACGTAATGCACGCAATCTAGACACACGAGATACTTTCATTTTCTTGGTTTGCTTGAATTTAGACACGTGAAAAACATGCATTATCTTGATCCACGTTACAGAAAAAACCGCCGCTTTTCCTATAATCTCATTGGCCCATTGCTACTGGCTTTTGGTTTTGGAAAATGCCAAAACTGACCTTTTTTTAATGAATAAATTTTTTTACCCGTTAAATAGTTTTAAAATATATTAACCAAAATCCAAATATTGTTCCCATTTTATCCCAGTCACAAGATTGGCATTAAACACAAACTCTCGGCTTGTCTCAAGCTGTGTCTTAGTTGTTGGAAGATTTTTGCCCTAAAATTTGTAGATCGACTTTAAATTGATAATATTTTAAAGATTTAAAGTAAATAAATATATTGTAGAGTTAAAAATGGATAAAAATTTGTGAGTTTTTTTTTAAATTTAATTTTGTTGTGTTTTTAAGTTATTTTCGTATTGTAAATATTAAAAATGTTTAGATTTAGTGTTAATAAGATTAAAAATAAATATAAGTGATCGAAAATAATAAAAAGAATGTTAAAAATGACAAATTCAAGCCATTTTTACAGTTTGGCCCATGATGCACGCGCCAGGGCGTGCGTCACACACTAGAACTGCTCTTCACGTGTTGGGCTCATGAACTCACGCACCACAGTAGAAAGCAAACGCGTTAACCCACCGATGCCCCCACATCAGCCCTTATGCGCACGTTAGCGCTGCCACGTGGTTAATTTTCTAATTTTTAATTTTTTTATATTTAACTTATATAGTTTTTAATTGAAAATATTAAAATTGTGCCTAAATTATTTAATGTTAGTCATTTTATTTTTTTTATCATTATTATATTATTTTTATTAGTTGAAAAAGAAATATTTTTAATTATTTTTAAATTTTAGTAATTATTTGAATTATGTAATTACTTATATACTAATTTTTTTTTCAAAAAGAAGAATATCTCGAAGGAATATATAATTACAAAAAACGAATTCTATCGATCGATTATAACTACTTATTCAAAGTTATAGGTTATCGATAGAATAAAAATCAAATTTACTTTAAGTTAGATCCAATTACTTAGAACCATATGTTTTAGGCCTTTTTTAGATGTACAAGAGATTGCATTCTCAGGTATCTTAATACACGAGGTTTTGTTAAGACGAGTATATACCAAAATTACATGAAAATTTATGGTCTATATAGGGAAGAGGCTAGAATATCCCGTCGAAAATTTTATTTGATTACTAGTTTAAGGATGGGAAATTATCCCTCAGTAAAAGAGTTGGATTCAAAATTGGATGATATATTGTGGCATAAATACTTTAGGAGTAGAAATAAGTTGACTTACAAGAATTTAGATCTGTGGTTCAACAACGTTACATTTAATGATGATATAGATAAAGTGAAAATGTATCTATTTTATTTATTTCATAAATTGTTGATGCCACATAATCCTCGTAGAGCCGTCTAATATTTTGTGCTTCACTTCATAGATGATTTAGATGAGTTTAATGTCTACCCTTAAAGCACAATTGCATGGCCTATGCTCCACCATAACTTAAGCACATCGGAAATTAAAAAGCTAATGAAGATAAAAAAATAGGGGCGCCTCAGAAAGGGAAGCATACAACATATACGCATTTGGACAAGCACGACAGATCATAGAGCTATGCATAGACTATCGGGCGCTGAATAAGGTCACTATCAAAAATAAATCCCTCCACTACAATCACCAGTCGGATGGATAAATTAAAACCTCTGATCCAAGGTCCCAACGTCAAAAAGAAATACTTTAAGTGATTATCGGCATCAGTTTCTAAATGAGTAACCGCACTCGGGTTCTTTTATTACAATACATAGTTGTATGCAGGAAGCAATCTGAACGAATCCTTTAGAACACCTCTTATAAATCTTAATGCATACTCCTTAGCTCACCAATCTATAGTATACGTGAACTGAATACCGAATTCTTTATGTATGTCTGCTTGAATATCCTTTGACTTATAATTTCTATTAATTGATGCAACTTATTTTTAATTACTTTAGCAATAATACGGTTCTTAGCTTGCTCATGACCATCCTGCAATTGACCTAAAACATAAGTATGCTTTGCATCTAGTCGCCTTATAATGAACAAATTTTTCCCTTCCATCGACACTGTTTATAATCTCCATTTATATCTATCATCATCGTATTTCAACTTAAAACGATAGCTCCATTCACCCTTAAATGCAACCATGCTTATAACCTCATGAATTTCATCTTTGTTGTTATACAGTTTTTCTATAAATACATCTTTAATTTTAGTACAATATACCTTTTTCAATATATTTAAGTCAAATAGTAGTATTTAAGACTGGAACTGAAATAAGTTTTCTACCTTAACCCTTTCTTTTCTAGTATAATCGTCGTCGTCGTCGTCGTCGTCGTCGTCGTCGTCATCATCATCATTTCCATCCGCAGTCATTTCTCCATAATCAACATCATCATCATTTTCATCATCATTACCAACCTTACAACCAACATTATAACCATGATTATCATTATCATAACCTTCATCATTTCTATTATTATTACCAATATTATAACCAATATTATGACCAATATTATAACCAAGATTAACGTCGATATCTTCATATATCTGACTATTATAATATGTGTAGGTTGGTTGTTCGTTGATCATTAAAAGAGAATAATGACAATCCTCTGGAGGGTTTGGAACAAACATAGGGGTTGCAGACATGAAATGATTAGCGCAGCCTTATTTCTGCTCCATGGGTGTTTTTGCATTATTTTCATTTTTAGGAACTCAAACATCCACTCTGACGTATAGAGGTGTAGCACTTTTCTTCTGCAGGCTCAACTAAAATATCGCATCATCATCATTTTCAAGTGGAATAAATCTCAACTTTACAATACTTGAAGGAACCTCGAACTTGAGAGTCACTTTATACTGCACCTGGTCAACTCCTAAAAGATGACAAACTCTTCTTAATAATGTTTCATATTTATTATTCTTCGAAACTATCGTGTGCATATTTTGAAATCTAATATATCTCTCAACACAATCACTAAAACTCTCTTATATTCCCCCAAAGCATACAATGGTCAAAATTTGCTCCATGATAATACAACAACACCTAAAAAATAACAAAACTAAAATAATTATTAGTTTAGTATAATTATATATATAATAATTAAAAAAATACAAAATAATGAATAATATATAAAAAAAATAACTAATATAAAAAATAACTTAATATAAGTAAATTAATGGCAAAAAAATATTAATTTTAAAAAAATGTCATGTCGCGCCACGTGAAGTCAAGCTGACGCATGCGTCAGTGTGCACATCAACTTGGTGCGCATCAACCATCGGCGCGTGCATTATAAGATGCACGTAAATCCGGCTCTGAATCTACCATTTTTAGTTATTTTATTGTCCTTTTTTACTTTTTTTCACCATCTTAACACTAAATTTACACATTTTAATTTTACATTTACAAATCAACACAAAACAAACTCACAAATTTTTAGCCTGTTTTTAATTTCTTTAACTTCACAATTTTTTTTCACTTCTACTTTTCAAAACGTCATACGTTTCAAGTCGTTTTATAAATTATGTGACAAATTTGACAATAATTTTAGGTAATCTTGAGAATATGAGATAAAGAGACAGAATAAAATATATTCAAACTTTTAAAAAAATATTTTTTTTTGTTAAATAAATAAATAATAAAAAATAATAATTAATATAAAAAAGTAAATTAAAATATATATTTATGCCAAGTGGCACCTTATGGAGGCATCACGTGGTGGCATATTAGATATGCATTTAGGCCGGTTTTCACAAAAAGGCAAAATGGACAAATTATGCACTGTTTAATTAATAAAATTTAAAAATTTTGATTAGAGTAAAATAAGAATATAAAAAGTGGTCAAAGGACAAATTTCCTTTGGGTTTGACGTATGTGTATTTTAAATTTTTAATATCCGGTCGACATGTGCCTTTTTTCTTTTTTTCTTTCCTTTTTCGTTTGTTTTATAAATTTGATTAATCTCTTGAATTGCGATGCTGGGATTTTGGTTCTTAAATTTTGTTGACTCAAATACTTGAGCCTTAATAAAATTAGATCAAGTTCATAATACCGGGACAAATTCAATGGAATGTTTGAAAAATGGTTAGCCTTTCAAGTTTTTAAAAAATAAAATAAATCAATTTTTTAAAATAAAAAATTGTAATTTTTTTAACAAATTAAATTTGTTTATAAATAATGTTACACTTTTTAAATAATATTTTAATTTTTCATCTTAAATGATATGTTAAATAATTATGAGTATTAAAATAGTATAATAATAATTTTAGAAGTTATACTATTTTATTATTCAATAATTCTTTAATATATTAATTTGGGATATCATTTAAAAAATATAACATTACTAATTCGTTTATAGGTCTAACTTCCATGTAATAATAATTTATTTGATATATCATCAAATCATTTTTTTTTTGTTTATTTGCATTATTGACTTGATCAAATTAATTACTTTTTTGTGGAAAAGCAATTAATTACCGTATTAATTAATAAATAACTTTTGTTTACCTAAAAATTAGTTAATATTTGGTTTATGACTTGAAAATTGATTTTCATGCCATCACAAGTGGACAACCGAATTCAGAGTATAATTTTTCAAACAATAATAAACTTATTTTTCCATTATTTGTAGACTTTTAAATTGTTTTAAAGATTATATATATTTAAAACTTGCTTCTTAAAATAGTTTAACTAAGCATTTTTAAATTTTGTAACTCTTCTCTATTCTATTTGCGAGTATGTTTGTTCCCTTTTAATTTGTAGATTGAATTTGTCTATTTAAAATAATTTAAAAAAAAACAATTAACACTTCCACTTATCAAGTGATATTTCAACTTTTAGATTTTTTAAATTGTCATCTAAAGGAATGTCTATATGTTGATTGGATGGTGAAATTTATTGCCTTACAAAACAATATATTTTTTAATTTGACAATAATGTCAAATTATTTAATGAAAAGATAAAAAAATAATATTATTCTTCAAAACTTAACTATTTCAATACTCAAATGTTTGTGCACCTCAACTTAAGTTGGAGGTTTAAACCATAGTAGAAGTTAGAGAGTTTAATTTTCATTCCTCTTAGTAGATGTTAGAGAGTTTAATTTTTATTTCTCTAGTGTTGGAAGACAATTATTATATAAAAAAAATCAACAATTTCAGATTTAAAACACTCTCTATTATCATTTTAAATTTTAAAATCAAAATTACAGCGTTAATCCAAAGCCAAACTTGTGTATGTAGAGTGGCTAATACAACTCATGTACTTTTTTTGCAAAGTTGATTAAGTGAAATGTGAAAATCTAATTCATGAAACGACAACGTTTTTTTGCGGCCTGTTCCTCTTTCTCTTTGCCTTCATATGAAAACGAGAAACAAACCAGGCACTGCTTAAAAATAGATAACTTTCCCAGTTCCTATTATTCTCTTTCAAATTCAAAAATAGATAGAGAAATGTATATGTTTTATATATCGTCTTTGAAAAATTAATTAAAAACACACATCTCATTACCAAAAATTAGTTTTAAATTGTATATATAAACGTAGTTATTGATAACTACACCCCTCGATAACGTCGAAGTCCTGAATTTAAATACTTTTTTATTAAAATAAAAGTACTAAACTTTAAAATACTCGAATATTAAAACATAATATCCTCATGATTCTTAGTGTTTTTTAGAAGAAAATTTCTTTTCTTTTATTACATAAAATATGAACTAAATCTCTCTCTTTATCGAAAATTTATTGATTTAACAATTTTATTTGAACAATAATTGAAATGAATATCAAATAAGAGAATTACAATAAGGTTAAAATGTATGGGACATGCATGAGGAAGTTTAGGACATGTGAAACACGAAGGAAAAAATGAAATAAGACTCGAAGATGCAAAAAAAAGTAAAGAAAAAGCACGGAGCTAGTGATAGGGTTGAGCACCGCGGCACCAGAACCGGTAAAGTCTATTTTTGTTTCAGATTTCTGGGTTTTGAAAAGTTTTGGACTTTTAAAACAAATAGACTTTTACTCCAATAAGAATTAGGATTAGTAAGCACAAAATAACCTTTATATAAACCATTGTAAACCCTTTAAGTTAAAATTAAGCATTAAGAGAGATTTTAAGACTGGGAAAAATTGGGTAGACACTAAGTGCTTGTGTGTGATAGGGTGGAACTGTCGTTTGGGTGTTCATTATTTGTGGCAAAGTAAAGGTATAGTAAACATGATATGCTTTTGAGAGTTCTTCATTAGGTTTTCTTATAAAATTTCTAGAGAGTTAATAGAGAGGTTAGAATGTTTGGATCCACCGTAGACGTAAGCAATTGGCCGAACCATGTAAGTGATTATATTGTGCTATTTATTATTTGCTTTGAATTCTTACTATTTTACTTGATATACAAGTTATTCCACTACAAAAAGAGGTTAGGGTTCAAAGTTGAACTTGGTTAGGATTCTTAGCTTTAACCTAATCTCACGAGAAGAATGGTGATTCCTCAAATAAACTGGTATCAGAGCTAAGGTTCGATAATACACATTAGGGGTATTTAAACCATGGCTGCAATCAAGTAAGAAATATAAAAGTTCAACATGATAAATGACTTTAATTTTTAGATGAAGAAAGTTATGGATCTATTAGTAAAGGAATGACTAGACTCAACCTTAGAGAAAGTTAGTTCCTCAACTAGCAAAGAGACGACAACCTTAAAGTTCGGGTAGAAAAATTAGGACACGATTCAGAAAAAGGCTTACAACACTATAATCTTAGCGTTGAGCGACGAAGTATTAAGGAAAATTGGTGATGAAGAAACTGTTTTGGGGCTATGGAAGAAACTCGGGGCATTATACATATAAAGAAGTCTCTTACAAATAGACTTCTCATAAAAAAGTAGAAACTGTATCGACTAACTATACACTATGGATCTTTATTGAAAGCCTACATTGACGAGTTCAATAAGATCATCTTAAGTCTTGAGCAATTGATCATCAAGACTGAGGATGAAGGTAAGGCCATAATCTTGTTAAATTCATTGTCGAAGATTTATGAGAGTTTTATGGATATACTGTTGTATGGTAAGGAGTCCTTAACGATGAATAACATTAAAGTATCATTAAACTCAAAAGAATTGACAAATAGATATAAGTCCGAGAGTGGAGTAGCATTGCTTGCATAAGGAAAGAATAGCAATCAATCGAGGAAGAGATCCAAGAAGTGTTTCCTTTGTAATAAAGAATGACACTTCATGAAGGATAGTCCTAAATCAAAAGACTAAGGAGTGTGTGCTACAATCAGTACTTTTGGGAAAGATACCAAAATTGTAGAAACATTAGTAGTCTCAAAGAGAAAGTACGCTAGCAAATAGATACTAGATTCAGGCTGTAGCGTCCATATGTATCTCGACAGATCGATGTTTACCAACTATAAAGTCAAGAAATGTCAAGTTCTGATGGGGAATAACATGACTTGTGTGATTATGGGAGTTGGTGACATAAGACTGAGGATGCAAGGTAGAGAAACTAAGGACTTATATGGTATAAGGCATATTCCTAATCTTAGGAGGAACTTGAATTCCTAGGCAAACTCGACAAAAAAGGGTATTTAGTTAGAGTGAAAAAAATTAAAAAACAATGAGGGTAGAAAATAGATCTATAAGGTTTGAGGGTGAAAAGCACAATAGAGGACTTTATGTGCTTATTGGGATGGCCATTAGTGGCCCAACGCGGGGTGTTTGGGGTAATATAGAACACTAAGAGATATTTAAACCATGCTCATTGACGTGATGAGGGTTGGGAAGGAGTGTAACGTATCCATACCCTATACAAGGTGCACTAATTCCTTTAGAGATCAAAGTCACTAACCCGGGGAAAGTAAAATCTTGGTGGAGACTTAACTGGACTCAACTCTAGGTGATAGAGTATTGGCGTGAATCAAATTCAGAAGCTTTCTTATTTAAAAGATTTTGAATCAATGAAGGATTTATTAAAGATTTGGTGATTCAACAATCTTGTTTGGACAAGAATTGAGATAAATATAAAAAATGAGAGTCATAAGAAGTTTAGAATATATGGGACATACATAAGTAAGTCTATGGTTTATGGGACACGAAGGGGGAAGAAAAACGGGACTCGAAGACGTGAAGGAAGTGAAGAAAAAACGTAGAGCTGGTGACAGGGCTGAGCTCCGCGGCCCCCAGATTAGTATGCTAGTGCCGCAACGCCAGAGCGGGTGAAGTCTTTTTTGTTTCAGATTTCTAAATTTGAGAAAGTTTTAGACTTCTAAAACAAGTGCACTCATACTCCAATAAGAATTAAGGTTAATAAGCACGAAATAACCCTTATTTAAACCTTTGTAAACCTTTTAGGTTAAAATCAAGCATTAAGAGTGACTCTAAAAGATGAAAGAACTAGGTAGACATTAAGTGCTTGTATGCGCTAAGGTGGAACCATCGTTAGGGTGTTCATTATTCGTGGTAGAGTAAGGTTAGACTAAACATTAGATCATTTTGAGTGTTCTTCATTGAGTTTTCCCTATAAATCTCTAGAGAGTTAATAATAGAGGTTCGGATCCTTGAATCTATCGTGGACGTAGACAATTGACCGAACCACGTAAGTGATTATGTTGTGTTCTTTATTATCTACTTTGAATTCTTGTTATTTTGCTTAATATACAAGTTGTTCCACTACACAAAGAGGTTATAATTTAAGATTAAATTTAATTAGAGTTCTTCACTTTAACATAATCTCATGAAAAAAATAATAATTTCTACAAAACTCTCAAATTTTAATACCGACAAGATTTGAATGACAAATCTCTTTCACTAATACTACTCTCTAGAAGTTTTAGACTTTTAAGAGTTAATCAACTCACTAATCTTTGTTATATTAATACCAAATATTTTTTTTTTGTTATTTTATTTTCAAAAAGTTGTTTTCAAGACACAATTTCTTACTTTTACTTTGTACAAACAAATTTCTCATAAAATAGATTTATTAATTTTCCTTAAATGGGTTGTAAAATTACAGAAATTTTAAGGTGACTAAAAAGGGGAAGGCATTTGGTTTGCCGGGATTGTTTCGGAATGTGACGACAGCCGTTGAGATTTCAATTGACTCGGTTGTGTGATATTAACTTCGGGAAAGGTGACTTCTATAAATAGACTTAGTTTATGGCACGTGGTTTAGTGTGTTTTTTTTCCTGCACGTGATTTTTAATAAATTAGGGCACGACAACAACAGCTCAAAGTTGGTAATTTCTTAGGGCAAAGTCGAAGAGAGAGACCAAAGTGATCTTCCATGTGAATCTTTTTTTTTCTCAAGGAACAAAGATTGCGGCACTACATGAAACTATTTCAGCTGTCCATATCACAGAGGGGATTCCGCTGCTCAAAATTCGGAAAATATGCATATATATATATATATATAATATAGAAGGAGATTAAATAGTCAAAAACGACATACATTAAAACATAAAACACACAAAATGAGAAAAAAAAAATTGATTTGATTGAACTACTTGTCACCTCGAACGAAAAATTGATGATAATTACTAAAGTTTTTTTAATAAAATCTTTGTTTAATGATTTGAAATCCTGTGTATTTTTATACCTAATTATATATTTTTAAGAGAAAATGAGATACACATTCATTATTGACACACAAAAGTTTTTGGATCACATGATGAGTGCCTCTTAGATTTGTAACATACCATGAGAGTTTTTTTTTTTTTTTTTGCAGTGAAATGTGTTCTTGTGAATGCATGTAACATGTCATGCAATAGTCTCATAAAATATATTTTAAAAAAAGACTCGTAAAAACATTAAAAAAAAAAATTGGTAGTTTAATTTATCGTATATGTATTAAGAAGGAAATTTTAAAAAAAAAACAGTGATAAAGATGAAATATCACAAGTCTTTAGTTAGATTCGAAATGACTAAAAGTGAAGAAAGGAAAATGGAAATAAAAATCCAAAGGAGTAGTTGTACAAACGTGGAAAATTTTAACGTGGGGAGGGATGGGATTGATAGAAATATAACACATAAATTGCATGGAAAACGTGGGAATACTTAAAATATGAAAAACCCGAAAGCTTTCACGATCCTCCACGTGAATTTTTAGGGCGTGGGGAATACGCCTCAAAACCACTTTCGCATTCAAAGCCCATAAACACTCCAAAAAAAAAAGCATTTTATAGTCTTTTTCATTGTTATTTTCTTTAATTAACTCTATATATTTTCTTGAATTATTTGGTTAGGGAGGAAGTAAGGGAAAATATTGAGATTTTATTTTTTTTAAAACAAAATATTTGTATTTGTTATTAAAAAAACGAAAAATATCATTTTAGTATATAATTTTATGAATATATACTAATTTAATTTTAATTTTTTTAATATATATCACATTAGTCTCTATTGTTATAACGTGTTTATATAAAAGTTATTTTTTTTGGACAAAAGAGTACTTTTAAATATATATGTGTTTTAATTTAAAATTTAAAATTAGCATAGTCAAAATTTTAAAAATATAAAAGAATAATAAAATAAAACACAATAAAATTTTAAATATATATAAATAGAATAAAAAATATATATAAATAAATATGAAACATCTATATTTGATATATATTTTTAAGTCTTTGGCAAAGCAAATGCAAACACACATACAACTCTATTTTTTTTTTTCTATATGTATCTCTTTGTCCCATCAGCAAGATACACAATCAACTACTTGTTTGTTTTCAATCTTTGAGTTGATTCCAAGTTTTTTAGGGTGAGAAAGGTCGTAGCTACAAATTGTATATAAATATTTTTGTTTTCGAAAACAAAACAACAGAGGGAGTATATATATATATAGAGAGAGAGAGAGATGTTGTGGTTGTTGTGTTGTTTTTTATTTTAATAATATTTATGGGAGCAATTATGACGGGCAACACTAACATAATAGGGATGATCTTTAATAAAGAGAAGTAGAAGAAGAGAGAGATGAGAAAGAGGAGACGGTTTTTGGGTTTTTTCAGTGGGAAGGGGGGAGGAGAAGGGAAAAAGGGAAAATAAAAATTGAAAATTGTGGGGAGAAAAAATAAAAAAAATATTTTATTTAATTTTTTGCTAATGAATTTTGCATTTACTTTTGGGTTTGGATTTGGGATTTGAGGAACAAAAGAAGAATGATAAAAAGCTTAAGGTGAGAGATGGTGGTGGATTCGGGCTTGGTTTTGGTTTAAGAGGTGGTTTTTGATTGAGAGTGAGGTTGTTTTATTTTGAGGAGGTAGTTTTTTGGTTGGAGAGTAAAAATTAAAATTTAATAAGATCAAAAGGTTAAATTTTAGATTTAAAATCACAAGCAATACATGAATTTTTGTCTTTAATGAAAATATTTTATAAGAGTATTTAGGTAAAAACACAATACACCTTTATTGTGTCATTTTTTATTTTTTATTTTTTAAACACAAATAAACATCCATCATTTATTACATCAAAAGCGTTACAATAAAAATAACAAAAAACTAACTATTTAACAAAATATTTCTAATAATAAAAATTAACATAGTATATATTAGAGAAATTAAGATTAAGTTGGTATATATATTCATAAAATCAAGAACTAAAATTATATATATATTTTTTCAAAACACACATTTTAGTCTTTGCTGTTAAAAAAATAATGTCTAAAATACATTTTTAGAGTGAATCGATATGTCTAATTATAATAAATTATTTTATATTTAATTGAATTTATTCTACTGTCCCTTAAAAAGTGCACTTGAGGTGTTATTTTTTAACAATAAGAACTAAATTGGGTATTTCAAAAAACTTAAAATTTTAATGAATAATTTAAGAAATTTTCAGAAACTAAACTATCAATTCTCTTATGTATATTTTTTTTTTTTTAAAAAAAAGAGTTCATATGTTATTTTCGTCAAATTTTGGGGCTATAAATATTGGTAGTCTATTTTTTTTTATCATATTTCTATCACTCTTATTGACACTACCTTCATATTTTTGTCACTTCTAGTAATAAGAAATGACATTAATGTAACAAAAAGTGACAAAGAAATGTAAAAACACCGGAAAAAAATTACAGAAAAATAATGGAAATGACAAAAATATAACTAAAAATGATGATAAAATAACTAAAAGTGATAAGAAAATATCAATAAAGTGAGCAAAATTTCATGAGAATTTCATCACGTTTTGGTAACGAAACATTTCGCTACTTTCATTTTACTCTCCACAATTACAATTAACAAAACATTATGATTAGTTTCTTTAAAAAATATATATTATGATTAGTTGAATTTCAAAACAAATTTAGGCGCAATAAAAGAGGTTTAAAATTTAAATTCCATTCACATTAAGATTACAAAACATTGATTTACCTACTTTGTTTATTTTTATTTTTTTTTCTTAAAAAAAAAGAGAGAAAATAAAGGCACCACCCATTAAACAAAAAAGTCTTCATTCTCCTATCTCCATCCAACAAAATAAAGAAAGAGACACCACCTAACAAAGAAAGATTAAGATTCAATAAAAAGTCCAAAAGCTCACATTCTATTTTAATAGAATGTTGATTAACACGTTTTTGTTAATTTTGGTATCATGCTGCCTTTTTGTTTTTATTGCTTTAAGAGTTTGTTGCCATGAATTTTCTAGTTGATTTTTGGAAGCACTTTTACTTTAAGGCGCCCTCCAAACAAATAAAATATGATCATTATAAGCATCAATAATTTGACATCCTAATAACTAAAGAATCATAAAATTTGGCATCATTACCCTTTGATTTTAGAAGCACTTTCAAGTTGGCTATAAAATATATCATTATTATTGGTGATACATGTAAACTTTGTAAAATAAACATTTTATTATTATTATTTATATAAAAAAAAAGTATGAACCCTCTACCAATTTTGTACCAACTTTGTAAATTTTTAATGTTTTTATGATTATATTTTAATTAAAAGTATGTGGAATCAACCAATCAAATCTTGCATCTTCCAGTAGTTTCAAAGCACTTTGTCCCAAGACCGATAATATTACCACTTTACCTTTCTCAAAGTATTCCAATAAATTTCTGTTCCAAAAAAATAAGGTATGTATAAAAACATTATTTATGGAAAAATGTTAGAATCTATTTATTATGACTTTTTTTTAGTAAAAATTTTAGAAGTAGAAGTTATATGTAAAAACCTTTTTCATGTAGAATTTTTTTAAAAAAAAAAAATTGATTATTTTGTTATCGATCACATTTTTTAACAAAAAAAATATTTAATTATTTTAAAACACAAGTTTGTTAAGTATGTTTTCAGCTTTTAAGAAGGTGATTTATTTGTAAAATAAAATACGAGTACTTCTAGCAATTAACCTTTAAAAAAACAAAAAAAAAAGAAATTTTTTTGGTTATATATAAATATATAGCTCCACTGAAACGCTATACCCATTGCACATAGATATATTATTCGAGTGATAATGCTTGTGCACCTTCTAACTTAAAGGTCAAGGGTTCAAAGTCTTGAATGAGTTTAAAAAATATTTTTTTTATATGTAGTTTAAAGTATTGACAATTGTATAATTTATAATGTAATAATAATTGAAATGTATTTATTTTTAGTATTGACAATTGTATAATTTGTGATTTAATGGCAATTGAATTGTGATGTGATGGTAATTGAAATGTATTTATAATTTAAAATGTGATGTGATAGCAATTAAAATGTATTTGTAATGGATATTTGTAATATAAGATATATATATATATATATAAGTTATACCTAATTTCTTTTTTTTTTTAAAGTCATATATTTGTAATAGACATTTATAATACGAGATACATATATATATATAAAGTCATAGCCATCTTTTTTTTAAAAAAAAAAGCCTTATGTCAAGTACTAATGCTACTATCCCTTAAGATTTACATAAATAAATAAAATTAGTTTAAAAGAGCTAATGATTGTATTGAAATTCAAATTAGAATTAGAATTAGAATATTTAGTATTTAACGTAATTAGAATTAAATTTAGAATCATAACATTTAACGTAATTGAAATTGTTATTGTAATTAAAATTAAATATTTAACGTAATTGAAATTAGATTTAGAATGATAACATTTAATGTAATTGAAATTGAAAATAAATTTAAAATTATAATATTTAACGCAATTAAAATTAAAATTAAATTTAGAATTATAATATTTAATGTAAATAAAATTATAATTAGATTTAGAATTATAACATTTAACGAAATCAAAATCAAAATTGAATTTGAAATTATAACATTTAACGTAATTAAAATTAAAATTAGAATATTTTAACGTAATTAAAACTAGAATTATCATATTTAACATAATTAATATCGAAATTAGAATTATAATTATAACATTTAACGTAATTAAAATTAAAATTAGATTTAGAGTTATAATATTTAACATAATTAAAATCAAAATTAAATTTAAATTTATGACATTTAACGTAATTAAAATTAAAATTAAAATTATGACATTCAACATAATTAAAATCAAAATTAAAATTGAAATAAATATAATTATAAAATTATTTTATCTTTTTAATTAAATAAAAAAACACTGTGTAATTAAAGCTTTGCCGTGGAAATATCATTTATGCCAAAGGAGTGACTGTGTTAATAAAACAAAAATCAACGACATAGGCATCAAAATCATGCCAGTTGCCACGTTATCCATTTGACAAGGATGGTAAACATTTTATTAGCGTGGCTGAAGGGGGCTGTTACATAAAACAGTTGCAAGTGTTAGATAATTGATTGACCAAATCATCAGAAAGCAAAAAATCAACGAGACGAAATTTGGTTCCAGTCACCCCAATAAAATGCATTTTGCTCATTCTAAACGTGTCAACTTTAAGCCAAACAAAATCAGCACATCTATCAGAAGAAGATTTTCCCGTTGAAAATTTAATGGCTTTTAAGTCTTTATGTGGTCCTAATTCACGATACAATTTGGTCCAATTAATCAAATGAAAACAATCATGGACCATAATAAAAAAAGTCTTTAGAGAAAAAAAAAATTGAAAAAAAAGACTTTTAAATACATAAAATATTAAAAAAAAAACATGTAAATTATAATAATTTTAAAATTTTTATTTACACTCTTATCTAATAATAATTTTTATTAACTTAAATAAAAAAAGAATAAAAATAAAAATTCAATAATTTTAAAAAAGAGACATAAATTTTAATAATTTTATTTATACTCTTATTAAATAATAATTTTTATCAACTTAACTAGAAAAGAAAAAAAAGAGGATAAAAGTAAAAATTCAGTTTAAAATTAAATTTTAAAGTTAATTAATAGACTGTCATGTGTCACGTACGTTGGGATAGAATTGACTTTAGAAACTTTAAAATTAATTTATTATTTCTTTATTTTTTAATTTTCTCTTCTCTTCTCTCTCTTTTGTTCAACATTCAAAACCCTAATTTGCATTTTGCTTTTCTCCTTCGAAGCCCTCTTATCTTGTAATTAATATTTCTTCAACTTGAGAAGGAGCAAAATCATCATTTAATAAAATTAAAAAATACAATAAAATCATTTCTTTTTCATCTCTTTTTTTTGTTCACCCTTTTACCTAATTTACCACTTCTTAAACTTAACTTCTAACTTTAATCGACCACCGTTGTCATTAACACAACTCAGCCATGAGCTCTACAAACATCGACCAACAAAGTTCAACAGCCATCATAGTCGTGATTCCAGCTATAACTACCAAATTGATAATAATAAAAAATCTACAGTGATTTTATAGAATTTATTCTCGAGGAATAGATAAGTCGTTGACATGGCAAAAAAGACCCATTAGTCAGCAAACTATATTAAGCAAATATATTAAGCCACATTTTTACGAAAGAATTCACCATTAAAAAAAGAAAAACTAAAAACTACCCCAAAAAAATAAATAATTTGATTTATTTTATTACTGTAAACAAACCGAAACATGAATTAGAAGTAAAGATGAGCTACCTCGGATTTGGCGCTCAATATTTCTGCACTGTTGCCAAAGTTTTCGTTGCCAATCTCTCAATTGTTGTTGTGGATTAGGCTTTGGCTTTATCATATTCGTAACTTTCTTCATCTCTATCTAGATTTCTTTCTTAGTTTTCTTTTTTCTAATTTTTCTTCTTTGATCTTCAAAGTCTTCTTTCTTTCTAATAGTTTATGATGAATTGACGATCAAACACAATTAAAATTAGTCTCATTTTTCTTTTTCTTTTTTTCTTATTTTTATGATTATTTTTTAGGACCAATTAGAAGAGAAAGCAAACAACAGTGGTTTTTTTTTTTTACAATAGCAGACAACGACAAACAACAGTTGTTGCGTTGGTTAGTCAAGTCTTTTAAAAAAAAGATTTTGGGGTTTTTTTAAATAATAATTCGTTTTTTAATTAAAATTAACAAAAATTGTTACCTACCAGCTGATGACATTTTTAAAATAATTAGATTCTGCGTATCTTTTTTTTTAAAACCGACATTTTTAAAATTATTAGATTTTGCGTATCTTTTTTTTAAAAAACTTAAAAGATTTAAATGTCTTTTTTTTTAACAAAAACTAGTGGCTCAAAAAGAAGCTCCTAAAGAAGTTATGCAAATTCATCGCCAGAAGAACATACAACCATGTTGAAATTTTTCTATCTTATATATAAACTTGGATAACTGGGCACAAAAATGGTTCCAATATTTTATATAAATACAATTTACACTCAAAGGGAAAAGGGTATTCTTTTCTCTTTTTTTTTTTAATTTTAAAATTTATAAAGTCGAGAAAAAGATGCATGTTATGGAGTAAATTTGCAACATGAAATGTCAAGTAGTTGTAAGAGACATAGCACATTGCAAGCTCATGGGCGGTTCATTAAATCACACCAACAACTTAACAGAACAAAGGAACACCACAAATACCCAAGTACTTACTAAATAGCAACCGCAGCAAACATGGTCGAAAAAAATGTGCAGTTGCCATTCATGTGGAGAAGAAGGGCTGGCTCAAAGGAAAGTTGAGATGTGTTATGTGTACATAGCTTTACCATTTACAGGAAAAAGATGATCTGTGGTCCTTATACTTTTGGCTGGGCATCTACGATGAATGGTCACCATCAATATCATGTTGGAGCAAAGAAAAATGAGTTGAAATTAGACGAGTTGGTAATATTTACTGCAAGAAATCAGCAGAACCTGCATATATGTTGAATTATGTTATGAAACACCTATTCAGAATGAAACTAGAAAAACTTGAAAATAGTTCAGATTGTCCCTGTTGAAAGGAAAGAAATGAGATCATAAAACGCAATGGAGGTGTCCGTACAAACTCTCACTGTAGTTCTGAATCATTCAACAAACAGAATGAAGGTGAAGGAAAAATTAAATGTGGTTTTCATTAATACTTTATCAATCTTAATATCCCAAAAACATGAGATAGTCCACAAACTCCATGGAAATGGTAGTTCAGGCAAAAATTGAACTAGCATTGACATGAAATATCATTTATCCTTGATAGGAAGCTTAATAACTTCATACCAGCAATCCCATGATCCTATCAGTAATAGTAGTCATCAACTTTGTTAAAGATTTTTCTAGATATCTGTTCTTGTAAGCAGACCATGCAGTCTTCCCTGGGGCAAGCTTAATAACTTCATACCAGCAATCCCATGATCCTATCAGTAACAGAGGTCATCAACTTTGTTAAAGATTTTTCTAGATATCTGTTCTTGTAAGAGCAAGGAAGATTTTAATCATCCAATCAGTAGCAGACCATGCAGTCTTCACTGGGGTAACTTAAGGATTGGTTAGCAATATTCATTCTAAAATCAGATTGGTTCCCATTTCTGATATACATTTTTATATAAATTTGGTTCCCATTTCTGAATTACATTTTTATATATCTCTTACTTTTTAGTACTTCATTACATTACTCTCAACATTTATCTTTACAGATTCAGCAGTGTCAAATCATTAGACATATTCAAAGAAAAAATAGAAATGAAGAAAAAAATCTAGATAGAGTTAGGTAATCAAGTTCTTCAAAGCGGAGCCATCCTCCACAATTTTTTCCTTCTCTTTTTTGTTCATGAGCCCCGAAGTAAATACATACAGGCAACTCAGGAATTTAAAGAAATCAATTAAAATAATTAAAAATATATTCCATGCGAGTTGTACTAATTGGTAATGTCTTACACTAACTTCACTCTGACGTGCACTACTTGATAGTGTTGCTTTCATTTTTTAGTTTCTCGCCATGCTTGGTAGATCAAAAGGCTAAATCTTACGCATTTTTTAGTTTCTCTCTGACGTGCACTACCTGACAACGCTTGCTTTCACAAGTGTCGTGCACTAACTTGTAGTTTAAAAGGCTGATACGCACAACTTGATAGAGAAAAGAATCGTATAAGTTGCACCACGTGATAATGACTTGCACTATCTGAAGATGACGACATTCCTTTTTTCTAATGCCTCGTGCTATTTGATAAATCAAAAGGTTAATTTTTGGTTACAATAGTTTGTAGTGAATCCCACTATCTCGTAGCAGCTTGTACTACTAGGTATTGTGCTACTAGGTAGCGGCTTGTACTATCTCGTAGTGGCTTGTACAATCTGCTAATGGCGTGCACTAATTAATAGTGAAGTTCGTTTTTACTAATGTCTTGCACTGCTCAGTTAATTTAAAAGGCTAATTCTTGCTCATTACAACATTTGGTAATGGCCTTACTACTTGGTGGTGAAAAGGTTATTTCATACTTATTGCACTACTCAGTAGTACCGTGCACTATCTCGTATTGCCGCTCGCTTTTCTCAGTGTCTCATACTACCTAGTAGATTAAAAATACTCGGAGCTTTAGAGACGTGAACTACTTGGTGGTGCCACTTACTTTTCCTACTGTCACGTAATATCCAGTAGTTCAAAAAGCTAATCCTAGTGAGTTGCAAAAGTTGGTTGCGAGTCACATTGTTCGATAGTAAAAAAATTTATTTCGTACATATTTCACTACTCAGTAATGACACACTACCTGATAGTGCCACTCCCTTTCACTAGTATCTTGTACTAACCGATAATTCAAAAGGCTAATTCATTTGCATATAAGTTAAGCTGAATTCATCAAAGTATTTCGGTCAATTACACACAGGCTTCAGTTAAATAAGAAAAGGAAATACAAATAATGGTTTGCCTTACTATAAAAGAAAATAGGAGAGCTTTCTTGCTTCATCAAAGAGAAAAGAAGCTCACTTAACTTCCCTTCAAAATGGCAAACCCTTCAGTTTACTAGTAATTTTGCCTAACCTGTGGCAAACCAAACATTTTTTGGTAACAGACTGTAAAGCATGCATGGAAGATAACTAGAAGAAGCATACTCACAAATCTCACCAGACACCATGAAGTTTACCCATACTATTCAAGACCACGGCCACTTAGCATCTCTCCAAGCAAAACAACGATCCCCACTATCCCTGTTAGCGCAATATCTTGCATCATTACTTTCAACTTGTAAATGGTTAACATTGTTCCATCCAGCTGCCGGACAGCATTAGAGTTTCTGATCGCGAATCAAAGCTTCTTTCCTACACCCTGGGTTACTATAACTTGGATGGTGAATAAGTGGCACATTTTTGCACCATAGCTTCAGTGCCTAGAAAAGGACAATGAATAATAAATTCAGTTTTAAAGCATCATGGAAATGTATTTCAATCTGATATTTCAATAGGATGAATTATAAACACTGGGGGCGTATGTTTTTTTACAGCAACTGAATAATCAGTTTATTTCATTTTGCATATAATGTAAACTTTATGAAGTATAATTGTTTTCCTTTGCTCTCTTTTTCACTAGAACTAAAGTTAGGAATGAAACTATGCAACAAATAGGAAGAATATAAACACAGCTAGACCAAAATGACGGATCAAAATTCCACAACTCAGACTTACAGTTCTTAGAAACATGAGATAAGTCTTTCAAAGGTAATTACCCTGAATACTTCATTTCTATAATGCATTTGTGAATTTACAAGTCTTAAGCATATGTTGTAATGCATGTGGGATTGTTTAGCACCTAAATGACAAAATAAATTTGTTCAGCATGAATCATAGTTTTAACTGTTCTTTCCACGGCTCTTATAAGGTATTATCTTTTCGAAGTCTTAATGCATTACATCTTTTTGTGATAAACTGGTTCTCACAGTTGGGACATCTCTTTTTGGAATGTAATAGACAATATATGAGCGTCTCAATCTTACCTACATGCCAATATATCCACACCACAACCTTATGAGGCATCAACCAGAAGAACATGTCCTGATCAAACATCATCGGATTAGGCTTTCAAGGTAGCTCCAAAATGGTCACCAAGCCCGGGGTGTTGAAACTGAAATTACCACAAGTAGATTTTCCCCAGGATCACTTGCCCTGATGCTACATTCCTATGCATATCCTGAAATCATTTTTCAAAATTATCCATAGGAATGCAATGACAAAACAAGAAAAAAGAAGATGACAACAAAGGAATTACCGAACATACCATAAAAGGACTAACGTGCAATAGTTTTACTGTAATATTTTTGCGTTTTTATGATTATGGTCCATATGCATAAACTCCCATCAGCAGTTGCAACTTCTTTTTAACTCCCATGAGCAGTTGAAACTGCCCTCAACTGCAACGGTAACCTTTTAATAACTGTTAACCTTTGATAGAAGGGTTAACATTAAGATATAAATTCGTTTTTGGTCCCTAAGCCTAAGAACTTATGATCTCGGTTTTCTGAGAATTAAACACCATCATAAGTGAGTTCTTGAGGGCTTAGAAGAACCAAAAGGACGTTCAAAACTTGCTGCCCAGAACATATTGCATCAATGGCTGGCGGTTAGTAAAATTCTTGGTTAAATTCTCGCACTTGATCTTATGCAATGATTGTTTATGCATAGAAGATCATGTTTAAGTTTCTTACATTTACCACAAAATCAGAATCGGGATTGAAAACAAAACTTACTCTTTCGTTCCATGGAGTATTAGTGACCTTAAAGAACAGAAACCACCAATACCGTCATCATTTGGACATCTAATGCCAAATCAACATATCAACCAGCAGCAACACCGTAAGCTCTTTGAACTAAAAGCCTATACATATCTCTATAAGAATTGTCTCGATAGTGCATTACTTTATACTAAACTCATCGCAAAGGACACTCTTGTATTTGCTAACAAGTTTAAAAGACCGAAGCAAATTTCAAATTTTGATAAAGCAAAACAAATCTACACACCTCAGCTATGCATTTCTTCAGACACTTATCATAACCTTCGTCATCATAGCAATAATACAAACTCGGAGGATTTTGTTCGCATCCAACACTTGGCGGTATCGTCAAGAGCAAGCTGCACAATTTGTTCACTATTTCCAAAAAATTTGAAACTCTCGAGTAATTTAAGATATTATAGCTGCCATGGAAAAATCCGCTGCTTAAATTTCAATTTAAAAATAAAATAAAATAGAACAATCGAAATTTCGAAATAGCATGTACACTGGTCCACTCGTGTTGGCGACTCGGCGAACTTCGCCGGCAGAGAGGTGATCTGGAGGCGCGTGGGAGGCATGGTCGAGGGCGAAGAGTGCATAGCGGACGGGGTACTTGAAGGAGTGGCGGACAGGGCGGCGGCGCTCGTGCAAGAAGGTGCCTTCGTAGAAGACAACTGGAATGTCGTCATTGTCGGAGGAGGAGGAGGATGCGCGTGGTGGACACCGGCGGCGAAGGAGCGTGCGGAAGAGGAGGAGGAGAAACAGAGCGAGCGAAGTGAAAATGTGGAGAAGATTGGGCAGAGCTGCAGAGGAGATAAGAGTAGTTCCATTCTGTTGTCGTTCTGGGCGTTTTGGCGCTTAAGAGTTGGTCGTTTTGAGGTTCGCTCGCTTTTTGATTTTGTGGCTCACGACAGATCGACACTTTTCCCGAATGCAGTCGTTCTGATTGGCATAGTATAGCTTCGTGAAAGCCGTCATACGAGGGATATTTTCGTTAAGGTCCTCATGATTTGTACATTTGTTTTTTATTTAAGATGAATCCTAAAATAAAAATGATACAATAGCGTGGTGACTTAAAGTGATTTAAAAGATTAGTATGTTAAATAATATTATATACTCGTTTATATATATTTAAAATTTATTTATTTATTTATTTAATATAAAATTTAATATTCTCTTTTATTTAATCACGTAATTTTTTTATCACAATTTAACTTAAATTTAATAATTAATCTGATTCGTATTATTATCCCTTGAGACTATAGAGATTCAATCTCTAAGTAATAATCTTAATTATAACTCTAAGTAATAATCTTAATTATAACTCAACACATAAGATTTTTAAGATCTATTTAACTTAAAATACATATTCTTATTACTTTTTAGGAGATTCACATCTTAGGTAAAAAAATTTATTAGAGTGATTTTGGAGGTTTATATATAAATGAGAATTTTGGTATGCTCTTATACTATTTATCACAGACTAAATACTTGTTATTGACTCAAAAGATTAGCCAATTAGGTAATATTGTCTACTCGTTCAAAAATACCTAAGATCCACCCAATTTTATTTAATATATGACGTAACATTTTATTCCACCGAATTATGTAATATTTTCATTACGGTCTAACACAAACTCAAGGCCAACCTGATTTATATTGTACACCTCTAAAGTCGTGTAGGATCTACTACTCACTTGACAATCTTTATTAATACTTAAGATATAAAAATTTTAGGCTTACTTAGCCTATAATGTCTATCCGTACTATTTTTAGAGGACTCATATTTTATATAATAATCTTTATTAGGGCAATTTTTGAACCCACATGTAAATTTAAATTTAAATTTATTTTAATACCACTTATTACAAGTTGAATACTCGTCTTTGATTTAAAATATTAGTCTGTTAAATAATAATATTTAGTCACCTATGTATACTTAAATTACACATAATTTTATTCAATGTAGGATGTAATAGTAATCTCTTAAATTTTAAAATTAACAACCAAATTTATTTTTGAGAGCATAATGAGATTGAACTTTTGTCTCGTTTATTGTAAGACTTGAAATCAGCATGGGCTAGGACCGTTCAATGAGTTGAGAAATTTAAATTTAGGATTAATAAAGATTTCAAGAATAGGGTGGGATGAAAATTCTAACCAATAAAAAATGAAAAGTTAAGTGAAATTGTTGGCACATGAAATTCAAATTCACAAGGTGATAAAAAAAAATTATAACTCGTGTTAAGCTACAATTTTAATTTCAAAATGTCATTAAAATAATTTGTTTGAGCTTTAATGAGACTAATTTTAAAATCTCAAAGATTATTGTGATTTTATTTTTTATTGATAAAAGAGTAAATAAAAAATTACACGAAAATAAAAATGAAGATAGAAGAAAGGAATTTAAATTCATTATTATTATTTTTTAATTGTCTAAAACTTTTTAAATAAATTATGTAAGGATCCCCTCAAATTTAATTTAGACTTTTGACTAGACTTTAATTCGATTCTTTCTCATTTTCATTGTTTCTATAAAAACATGAGAAACAACCTTTCAATTAACAAAATATAAATTTGGGTTTAAATGTTAAAGGAAATGTTATTTAGTAATATTTTAGAATTTCCATTTGAATTTTTTTTTTTAAGATACTAGTGTAGTTCCAGACGTATGAGATCATTTCTCATTACAAGTTAACGAGCTGCTTGTTAGGGTTGGTCCAGTTGGGTCACCAACGATCCTATTCTCAGAAAGCCCAGAGCTTTACGTCTTTTCTTCATAGCTACGGGCAATCTAGTAAATTTCTTTTCAAAAGTAAACGTAAATTGACTCTACGACCCCTTCAGATTCTGACGTGTCCAATACGGATTTGTCAGCATTATAGAAAGAGAAAAGGGGCGATAGAAACTATGCTGGGGGGTAGGCTGTTTACGCGTGGTTAGTTAAGTGTCTTTGCTTCAATTAAATCGCCGAACGCTACGAGAGCAACGTAAAGCGGCTCACAAACTCACAACTCAGAACTCACAAGCTTACACACACTCCTCAATTTCTCCGCCAATTTTCTTAATATAAATTTTAAACAAACACTGTCGCCTTTTCTCTTCACTCCATTTCGGAAAATCGAAAAAAACCAAAAAAAAAAAAAAAATTCTCCTTTCGCTCGTTCGTTCTGCAAATCCAATGGCTGCGATTTTCCAGGGCGTGGGAGCCGCAATGGCTTTATCACCGTCCAATTGCTTCGATTCTAAGAAGCTTCTCCTCTCATCATCTCTCAGATCTCTCTCAGGTTCACTCGTCCGCTTCAATTTGAACTGAATTGGAACTACACGTCGTTTTTCGAATTACGAATTTGTTTTGTTGAATGTCGTTTTTGTTGTTAATTCAGGACAGAAAGCATGTTTCTTCGTAGTCAGATCTGATGGAAGCGTGAACTTGAATTCGAATCAAAGATCTCAGAGGACTCAACAGTTGATCACCAACGCAGTTGCAGTTAGTTTCCTCTTTCCCTATTTCTAGCTTGTCTTCTTTTCTTTTTTTGGTTTTAATTTGTCTTTTGGCGGTGAATTTACTTTTTTTTTTTGTAATTTTGTAGACGAAAGCTGATTCCGCGGCTTCTACTTCGGCCTCGAAGCCTGGGTATAGTTCCTCTGTTTAGTTAAATGCTAAATTGTTAACTCATTAGGCATATATTTTTATGTTAATATTTCTTAGTTCATAGTCATTTTTGCTTTAATTACTGATTCGTACTTCGAAGTAGCTGTGATTTCTAGTGAAAAAAGTAAATTGACAAGTTTGACTGATTCCTTGGATTGTATATAAAATTCATTATGATATAAATACTAGTCCTATTTTCAAGATCACATTGAAATCATGAAATGCTGTTTTATGGCTCAACTTACTCTCACTTTATTTTATGGGCTCTCATTGCCTGTCATGGCCTATTCTAATTTAGCTGTTTGATACTATAGATTTTTAATTTGGCAGAACATTTTAGTTTATAAATGAAAAAGAGAAATTGATAATAATAGTGTAGAGGATTAACAAAAGAGTGAATAAGCATTTCACATTAACCATGATCTGCTTGGCAAAAAAAACAATGGAACAGCATCAGAAAGTACTGAGTGACTCCAAATCTGGAATCGACTCCAAAACAAGGTCGATATCAGAAAAACTCTCGAAAACAGAAAACAATCCAAAATTTGCTCTATTAACCAGAACCCCTTCCAAGTTTTGACAGAAAACAGAAGAGATTTGAATTTCTCAAGACATAACCCTGAAGAGAAGTTAAAAACCAAACTTTATCCCAGAAATAGTTGACATCTTCCTCTCCTTGTTATGTGAACCATACAATACTCTGCATGCTTTCTAATTTATTTAAACCTTAGTCTCTCTCAAGAAATGAAATTGATACTTGCACTTTATTTCACAATGTAAAAGCCAAAATTTATCTTGAAGTTTTCTGTTTCTTTTTAACCACTATCTTTTGATTAATCATGTTGCCCAAAGCCGAGATTTTGTTGATCTTCTTGCTATGTTGACATCTAATAAATTGTTACCACATAAAACGGTCTTTCATCCAATATTGGCCATGGAACTCACCATGTTTTTGTTATGGATTTGTATGTGTTTGGAGACCTCAAACTTATGTCAGGGTACAATGTAAGAAAAAAGGAAAACAAAAAGTTGGTTGTTGCATGATCAGTATTGATCAAGAAGAAAATATTTGATAGAGTAAGTGACTTAAGTGTTACGGGATTGTGCTAGCCCTTTGTGATAGTTATGGTTCTCTTAACCAATGGCTTTTGCATTTCCTTGGTTTTCTTGGATTTTGCTCCATGTGTGCTTTGGAGCCGATTAATGCAGTTATTGGAAGTTATCTTTATATAGAATCAAATCAACTAGATAAAAATGTCCATGGTATTCTTAAGTGTGTGCAATACCTCTGCTGTTATCTTTGTGTCAGAGAGTTATGATTAGGTAATAACTAAAATAATTTTGAATCGGATTGTATTGGATGAATAGAACTACCTGGAGAGCATTTGTAGCAGCCATAACCTTTTAATTAATTTGAGCCAGTGCAAATGTTTCAATTTTCCTCATTGAGGATATGGCTAATTGGATCTGTATTTTTTTTTTCTCAGGCATGAACTTTTACTTTTTGAAGCTCTCCGAGAAGGCTTGGAAGAAGAAATGGACAGAGATCCACACGTGTGTGTCATGGGTGAAGATGTGGGTCACTATGGAGGCTCATACAAAGTGACCAAAGGCCTGGCTGACAAGTATGGGGATCTCAGGGTTCTCGACACCCCTATTGCCGAGAACTCCTTCACTGGTATGGGAATTGGGGCTGCCATGACTGGCCTGAGACCGATTGTCGAGGGAATGAACATGGGATTTCTCCTTTTAGCTTTCAACCAGATCTCCAACAACTGTGGCATGCTCCACTATACTTCTGGTGGCCAGTTTACCATTCCCATAGTTATTCGTGGACCTGGTGGAGTTGGCCGGCAACTTGGAGCTGAGCACTCTCAACGTCTTGAGTCATATTTTCAATCAATCCCAGGAATTCAAATGGTGGCATGCTCAACCCCATACAATGCCAAGGGCTTGATGAAAGCTGCAATCCGAAGTGAGAACCCAGTGATACTTTTTGAGCATGTTTTGCTTTATAACCTCAAGGAGAGGATTCCAGATGAAGAATACATTTGTAATCTTGAGGAAGCTGAGATGGTTAGGCCTGGGGAGCATGTAACTATTTTAACTTATTCCAGAATGAGGTATCATGTGATGCAAGCTGCCAAAACTTTGGTAAACAAGGGGTATGATCCTGAAGTTATTGATATCAGGTCACTGAAACCATTTGATCTTTACACCATTGGAAATTCAATTAAAAAGACACATCGTGTGCTGATTGTGGAGGAGTGCATGAGGACTGGTGGAATTGGTGCTAGTTTAACTGCAGCTATCACGGAGAATTTCCACGATTACTTGGATGCTCCTATTGTGTGCTTGTCTTCTCAAGATGTGCCAACTCCCTATGCTGGGACATTGGAAGAATGGACCGTGGTTCAGCCTGCCCAGATTGTGACAGCAGTTGAGCAGCTTTGCCGATAGTTGAAGACGCAGCAATTGTTGTGAGCTGTGACAACCCTATCTTCTTTCCATGCGGATTTAACCCTTGCCGCTTTTTTCTTTTTTGGCGAATATTTATTTAATTTAAGTTAGCAATTTTATGTTGTCAAAAAACATGCAAATGTTCATTAAGGCTGGGTTTGCTGTTCTTGTTTTCCTTCACTGTAATCGCTAGTAATCCTGTTTTTGCATTTTTACTGGTATTCTTGTGGAATTACATTCTCTGCACTGTTGCTGGTCATAGATCATAGGCCTGTTGATCAAGATAAACTGTGTAACCCAATAAGTTCTATTGGTTGTTGAAATATGCTTAGTAATGTTATCAGTCTTTTATATTTAATGGGCCAACGTGGTATTTCTACTAGTTTCTCCTAGTTAATTTCCAGTTTTCAAATGATTTACTCACTGGAAGATTTATGCTATAGAAACCCCTAGCTAATGTATACGCTTTGGTTCTCCAGTAATGCTGAGAATGAACCTCCTATTAATTTGGCTGCTCCAACATGAATATTACCAGGGTAAATAGATGAAACCTTTTTATTTTATTTTTTTGTTTTTCTTCTGAGTTCATTGGGCATATGGAATTATGGATTATACAATTGGAATCAAATTCAGACAAACTCTTCTTTTCTTCTTGTTTATTTTCGCTGGACTTCCCAATTTATACTTTGATTTGAGTCCCAAATCAAGTGACTTTTCAAGCTTAACAAACCTGAAAGTTGAAATTGTTCCCCAAAATATTTGTGATAAAAGAGGGCTTATATCCTCCATTATGTCAATTAAATAACATAATAGAAATAGTAAATCATAATATTCATATTATCAGAAGTATTTTATTAAGGTACACTACAAGATGTTTATAACAAAGTATACGTGCGTCCCGGATACTATAATTTTTTTTTTAAGGAAAATTATACTTAAGACTTCTGAGGAAAGGAATTGAACCCCTATTTTAAAGTGTGAGAGATGCACATCTTATCTCTAACTAAGCTTATACGATTTTTGTTTGTTTTTTTTTTAAAGCCAAATATCATGATTTTTTTTATTTTTGTCAGTGCCAAATATCATACAGTTTGGGTTTTAACAAAATGACATTGAAGGTATCATTCTAATAATAAAAAAATTATATTACAATTACGTCCACTTTAATGGACGTCTCGATTTCAAATCTTTTTTACATGTCAAAATAAATAAATAATCTTAGATATTGTTAGAGCAAAGGATAAACAAGAATAAATCGTCGAACTTCCAAGCAGCCCATCCAAACTATGCACTTCAAGCAGCACACTAGGTTCAGCCCATACATATCAAAGTACAAGAATTCTGTAGCACAAGCCCATCATCACTCAAGTTCTGCCCTGCCAACACAATAGCTGTGCAAGTCTTACACAACAACCATATTTTGCAGCTAAACTTTTTTCTTCTTTTTTTTTTCATACATAGGAAAGTGGTGACAAACTCTTTTTAACACTAAGCTACTACCTCAAGTACTTTTTTTTTTCCCCCTCTTCTTCATTTTGCATTTTTTTTTAATATCGAATATTAATTAAAATGGCAAGTCGTGCACTCCTATTATTGTTGCTGTGCACGTGAGTGGATAAGTGGATTTCACGTCTGTACATGATTTTATGTTTTACTTGCTTCTGCCAAGCATGTGAGTGATTCATTTATGAACATGGAAAATTGTTGGTTCTAGGCTTCTATAGCTACCACTAAACTGGTAGGTAGGGAGGTTGCCATTGCCCATTGAGAAAAGCTGAGGGACATCAAAGTGTGTATGTGTAGATTTTAATTTGAACCAATTACTCAAATCTACCCATGTGAAGAACACATGGAAGAAAATCGATGTTTCCATAGATGTCAGTAGATTTGCTTATCAGAAAAGGTCATGTTGACATGTTGTTGTTTCTGAAGCCAATTTTTCTGCATCAGTTCTCAAAGTATAAACTCTATGATCTGCCATTTTAGCTGCATTTCTGTTCATTATCAACAGAAAAAATGAAACTGGATGCTTGGTAAATTTTGAAAAGGATAGATCGATCATATGTTACTGAAACACGTGTTTACGTACGTTCGCTTATTAACTTAAATCAGTTTTTAGGGTTTGGCAAAACTTAAACATAATGCTAGGCATGGCCCACTCGGAAATGCATCATGGTCCATTAAAATGTCTTTTTTAATAGTTTAAATTGAAAATGCAGCAAATCTTTTTGGACCAGCTTACTCAGTTTCTGTCCTAAACATGAAACAACATGTCTATTCTAACCAGTTCCTCGGCATGTGACTGGTTTTATGTAAGAACATGGACGTGATGTGTCTTACAAGTTGCAATCACTTTACAACTTGTTAGCTGGCCGCTTGTTCCCCGATTCGACCAGGTTAGGGCATCAATAGTGAGTTAAAGTACTAGCTAATCAAGTTCATGAACTTAAGCATAAATATAGTTGCTAGAAACGAAGCATTAATGTTTTCTAAAAGTGCTTCTCTATGTTTTGGCTTTCAGACAAGAATCCTTCGAAGATATGATTTGTCTTAGCATGCATTCGAATTTACCCATGTGATAAATTCGATGGGAATATGTGGATCTGGCTAAATTTGTTTCTTAAATATGAAATTTTCATGTTCTTATGTCCAAAATTTTTGGCATCGGCATGATGCTGAAATCATAAAATTGGATTTCTCCAGCTCTTGATTTGTTGTCTCTCTAAGTGCACGTGTATATGTAATTAAGCGAGTTCCATTCAAATTTATAATACCCAAATCCTGGCTTATCTTTTTCATCTCACCATAAAAGAAGCAGAAGATATTCGTACCAAAGAGATGTTCGTATAAAATCATCTACTAGTGCTTCCACTTCATTTGTCTCCTTATCAATTTCACTCAATATTAATGTTTTTTCAATAATATAAGGAATCTTTATGTCATGTTACCGACATTGTTTCCAAAATATATAGTTACACCAAAGGAGCTTTACCAGGAATCCAGGATTAATAAGAATATGCTAGGAGCTATAGAAGCAATCTTAGGTGATACTCTCACTTTCGTGTATTGTGCATCATATATGATGAAACTTTTACCTCATCAATTCATTTGTTTTCTGTCCAAATACATTGTTCCTAACTTGTTCTGATATTAAACAAGTAAAGATCAAGTTGCCTTCGTTTGATAAAAGACTCACTGTATATCTTCGGCTACGAAGATATTGAATGGCTATCAATCATATATGCTCAATATATATTTGGTGATTTAGTTGTCTTGATAACGAAATTAATGTACCTGTATTCTGATTTTCAGTTTATGTTTGAAACATGCTTTGAACATGTCTTGGTGATACTTGTTGCTTTGCATGTGTGTCATTTATTTATAGTTGGATAATGATTGATAATGACCATGCTGCACACTCTGCAAACACAAGGCCCAGTAGCAAATTCTTGGCTCAACTAGACCAAGTGGGATGACTTTTGTTCGCAATATAGCGAGCATTGTTTCTCAGATATGCTCTGATTGTCTCCAAACTCCAGGATAGCAACAATCTTACCCATGTGGAATACACGTGGAATCAATTTTGACTGTGGTCAGCATGGCAGTAATAATTGTAACAAGCATTGTCTTTATTTTTTCTTTATAATTTGTCTCTTTTGACCTATTGTAAGTAATAGTGGATACTGGGTGCTTAGGGTTTATTGGTCCTTTGATCAAATACTACGCAAAATAGTTGCGACTGTTGAAAAAAAGCAAGTGGATGTGGCTAATTAACGAAAATTTCTCTCGTAGTTTCGAAGCACCAATGATTTACTGTAGTGAGATTATATTTTTGGCTTCTGGGTTCACCACGTATAAATTGCATTCTTGGAATTATAGCCTATCCAAATATACCATAGATGGAGCTTATTGTATATGGGAATGGGACACAGTATGGAGTAGAATAAGGGCATTAATAGGACTCTGGACTGCCTTTTTTTTACATTTGAAGATATGGCAATTCACCTATCAATATTTAATTAATACTTCATATTACTTGTACAGAGACGAAAAAGACTTACATAGAACAGTCTCAATAAGATAAGATCTAATAAAAACATGTATTATATTGAATGAGTGCTTGAATAACGTGGTAAGTCCATTCACAATAATTTTTCTGTACTAAAAGAGGAAACTATTGTGAATGGTGGATGTTCCTGCAGATATTTAGAGTATATCATCAAACAAACTGGCTATTTCATTCCCAAAATATCAGTTACTTTTATTAGTCTAAGCTTGTGAGATCCAAGATCACATCGCTGTTGCTTATCAGGCAATTCATGAATAAGCATTTCACATGCTAGCCAGCTGAAATACGCAAAAGAAGCCATTAACCAACATGGCATCCACCTGTGTGCTCACGCTCATCGCTCTCTCCCCCTATACACAGATTTTTCTGGTTTAGAATTAGATATTATACAAATTATAGATGACAAAGATGTTATTAATGGTCACAAAATGGGGTCCTAGCTCTGACGTCACTCTCTAACATGAGTAGATTTTGCATTGGGAGTTTGGCCTAACTATTGCTCGAAGAGCCACTAACATGTTAACGTCACATAGTACATTTTATTTGAAATTTTTTTAAGTCCTTTTTGCTTATAATATCATTTGTTTCAGATTGGTTTTTTGTTAACAGAAAGTAGTAATAACTTCTCATCTCTGCATGTGTTTGCTTGTCCTGAATTTTTGGTAGCTGAAGAACGGGTCCCAGCTGTGAAATGGCTCAAATTTTGCTTTGTATATGGTCATAATATTGGAACTCTCCGATGAACTAGGAGTCTCGAGAGTTCTTTTTTTTTTTTAAAAAATTCTCTCTTTTATATTAGCTATGTATAGTGTCACGGACTATTTTCGAGACCGTGCGATCTTAGACGCGTTGCGTGTTAAGCAGCTTAGAAAATCACACAAAGAGAAGAAAGAACAAGCACGCTAAGTGTTTGCACGAAGGCTCTGTTATATTGCTGAAGAAAAAACAAAACTATAAGATGAAAAATACAGGGGTCTCCTCCTTTTATAGTAGTATCCCTATATAATCAATGGTTGAGATCTATTTGATCTAACGGTGTATATACAAGATGGGATAATATCCCTTAAAATATTTCTAGATGCTCTCCTACCCATTATAGAAGTCTAATTAGGGTTAATTTTCTTAATAAGTTGCGGGCCAAGCCCGGTTCTCCATACTAACCAGCGGACCTTCTAGAAGCTCCGGTTCACGTAGTGCTCCATGGTCCAAGAGGCCTCCAGTAGGCCTAATCGTGCACCAAGTACTCGAGAAAATGCTTGAGAGCACTTGGAGCGTGACAATAGGCATACCTCTTTCTACTCGACTACAAATTGCTTGATGGGGAAGTCAAATTAAAAAACAAAGATAATAAAAACTTATTTCCTTATTGCTTTTGTTTTCATGTAAGTAGTCATCACTAATTGACTTGAGTAGTTAAATTTCTAAACTCCCTTATGACAATGTAACTTGTTGGAGGAGTAACAAATTGAGATATAAAAAAGGGCAAAATGAGGAGAAAGTATCTGGACTATATTTGTTGGACCGTGTCGTCCATACAACAATACAATAAATTTCTATCACGTATAGGCTTAATAACACTAGATAATTGTATTATGATGGAAGAATAATAGACTTTTTGGAAAAAGAGAACTTCGTCTATGTATTTGTGGCGGTAATAGATCCTGCTGATTGCTCCAGTGCCCAAAAATTCAGGATTTTTGGTCATAACCTTGGCTTGAACGAGTTTCAAAGGGCAGCCAAGGCTTCCATGCAAACGTCAATCTCCTTATTTACAGCAATCAATCTAATTTTTTCCAACCGAAATATGGGAAACCTAAGATTGCCAATACGTGGCCTAAAAATCTCTCGACACTTGCATAGTTCACTTTTACATTTGCATCTACTTATGTACACATGTTCTTCCCTCCAAGCCCGTGGGAAAATTCGATGAGATAATGATCACTAAAGATTTATCGCGACAATTATATTGCACATTAATTACGCAGTTTTCCAGCTTATAATTAGTTCCATTGGTGACGCTATGGTTTCATATGAAGTGATGACCATGTTATTACATATTTATTATATGTGATTTTGTTACTGACCGAGGTGTCATTTTTAGCCAGGGTTTGTGATATCATTTTCATAAGAGGTTTTACTAGAAGAGACTGAATGAGATCATGTTAAAGACTTAAAAGTTACAACAATTACTAATAATCAAATCAAAAGTACGTGGTTTTCAATGTGCATGCTTTTGGTGCCATCGGATTGTGGCATTCCGGGGGTTGAATGAGCTAAACAAATTTGTTCCAGCAAATTTTAAGCTCGAAATAAGACCTGCTCAGTGTGCAGAGACCTCACATTGCTCTTGGAAAATGGAGAGATCGAACGGTGTACTTATGCTAAGTTGTCTATGAATGTAACGTTTTTACTTTCCTCACATGTCCTACGACTGCTGCTTACAAATGAAGAGGGTATGCGTATACGTCAATGGATCTGTTAATCGAGGGAAAACGAAGAACAATTGTCACATATGTGAAAATATTGAACTAGCTAGGGTTTTAATTATTTAGTTGTTATTGGTCAGATGAGGTAGGGATTTAATTATAACGTAAAGAATCAGAAGAATAATGACCTTAAGTAGTAATTTTAATTTTTTGATTTTGATATACTCCAGCTGAATGATTCCACTCTACTCATCGATATTCTTGTTTTATGCTCATTTATTGCTTCTAAATGGAGCACAAAGCCAAAAGAAAAAGAAAAAGAAAAGATTGCCATGGAGATCAGGCTGATAACATCATAGTCAAAAGAAAAAATCAGGCTGAACATGTTCACATATAGCACTCTGTATGTTGTGATATATAATAATTATATATGAGAAAAAATTGACAGTTCAATTTCTAAGTTTTTTTAAATTAAAATTTTTAAAATACTCAAAATAGTCTTAAAGAGATAACAAAAAAAGACATTTCTAATTTGCATAGTCTAATCGTTGATCTCAAAAAATTTTACAATAAAATTAACTATAGATATTTTTTTAAACAAAAATGATAATGAATACAATGTCATTAAATATTAAAAAACAAAAACTTAGGAGATAATTTAAGAAAAACTTCAATACTAAACTTTCAAGTTCCCTTCCCTGTATGTAATTATTAGTATTTGAATTTATCCTACACACGTCATTAATTTTTTTCTTAATTCCTGGGCCACCAAAACCTCCGTGAGTAAGAGTAGTTATATTTGTTGAGAAACACTGGGATTTTCAAGTTCCTGGTCTTGTTTAAAGAAGGAGATTTAAACCTCTTCAAATAATTCTTTTTGTGAAAAGAGAGGATGGGTTTAAGTTTTTGAGATTATTTATGGACAATCTCATGTCAGAAGAGAAGAGTAAGATATCATCTATGTAGATAAGAGTTTGTCCAATGAGTGATTCAAAAATTTTATTACGGCTTTTTGGAATTAAGGAGCATTTTTGAGTTTAAATGGCACGACAATCTAATGATAGTGGTGATCAAAAATGCAGAATGTCGTCTTATGTTTATTATCTGGGTGAATTTGCAGAGTCAAAAACTATACACTCCTCATACATTCAGTGGACTCAAAGTATGAGCTCACATGTACGTATGTTTTTAAACAATTTTTTTATAAAGAAATAATAAAAATTCTCCTCGATAAGTGGCTTACAAATTATGGGATTGTCTACCAACAGTCTCGAATTTGAATCATAATCATACGGGGTGTCTTTTTTCAATGATGACCATACTTTAGGCAAAATTATTCTGTTGATTTCAGCTAAAGCATTTTTGTAGTTTCTGAATTCAGCTGATTAATCTAGGAATTGTTTTGAAGAGGGATGCTTAATTATTAATTAATGATACTTATATTAATATTGGATATATATTATTTTTAGTCCCTAAACAATTTAAAGAATGTCAGACATTAAAAGGCAGATATATGAAAACAAAAAGTAGGTCATAGGGGCGGAACTAAAAGGTCCCACTAGCAATTTAGCTTTTATATATATATTAAAATAAAAAGTGAGTCATATATTAAATTTAAAAATTATATTATATTAAAATGTTAAGTGTTAAACTTAATTTTAAGGAAGTTAAATTACAAAAATAATTATTTTTTAAAAAAAAATTATAAAAATTTATTGTTAAATTAAATAAAAATTGGGGGGGGGGGGGGGGGGGGGGGGGGGGGCGCTATGCATAGGTCCGCCCCTAGTCATAATCATAAGTAAAAAAAAAACTAATAAATTTAGTTAATTTGTACAAATTTGTTAACCCTAGAATTTGAGGATTCTTCAATCACAAATTGAATTTGTTAATTATTTGTTTTCTCTTTATTAAAATAAATTAATCTTCCAAGCACTTGTCTTTTTTTAGATTAATATTATGTGGGTAGTTATCTCCGATAATAATTTTTTGATACTTAAGTCAATAATAAAGTTTGTTATGAAAAAAAGAGATAGTCTAAGAGTTTAACGAGAATAAAAAAGTTAAAAGTAGGGTTTTATGCTTTTGAAAGAACCTTTCTTTTTTCAAATGGCATATCTCCCTTTATATAGACTTCTATATGCGCTCTTGTTGCCTGAGTCTTAAAGGAATTTAGATATGTTCATATATTTTAAAGTAGAATATTTTTAAAATTATAGGAATGAGACGTATCTGAGATCTTTGGAATATTTTAAGATCTTCGGGACAACACACGTTCAAAGTTATAAGGGCAATGTAATTCTACTTCTGAATTAGTCCTCAAAAGTAGGAGGTCAGTTATGTCCAAGTCAATTGTTTTAGAATACCAAGAACGGTTCTTTATTATCGAGGACAATTCTTCATTGACACTAGCCTTTAAGCCTTCATATGTCTGGGCCTTTGAAAACTTGTGTAAAAGTCTTTGAGCTTGGGTTAATAGTGAGATGAGCCTTAGGGGGGTGGGCCCAAGAATTGGCCCCTAACAAATCTTGGGATTTAAAACCTTGTGACGCGCCCATTAAGAATTAGATTTCTACTTTAATGGGTTGGATCTAAGCCGAGGTCCTTAGAGCAACAAAAATTTTAAATTAATATTATACAAAAAAAAAATTCATATTACCTAATTAGGATTAAATATTTTTATTTATTTTTATGTTCATATGTCTATATAGCTAAGCGCTTGACCAAGGTTCCCAGTTTAAAGTGCACCTTACGTTACACCAAATGTACTATTTAAATGCCTAAAAAAAGAAAACACTTACTGGAATTATTCAACCACCAAAACCTAAATGGTCGAAAGATTCTAAGTTGGTTCTCTCATCAAAGCAATGAAAACTGAGCAGAAAATATACTATTATCCATACATAATTTTTAAATGTAGTGACAGTTTATAATGTTATTAAAAACTGGCCCCTCTTGTTAGTTGGATGAGGATAAATTTTATTATACTAATGTTTGACCGACCACAAGCAACTGAGCAAGTCACACTTTTGATGTTTCTTTTGTTTATTTTATTGTGCTTGCATTGGTGTTTTTGTCAATGCCCGCCATGTTAACATTATATACAAGGTTTTACGATTATAAGATTTAATTATTTTTTAGAATTTTATTTTTTTTCTTATCCTTAGAACACAATTGGGTAAAAAATTGGTATCTATCCATCCAATGGAAGTGGAAAAAGTACGAGTGGCCACTGCCCACCACCTCGTTCTCTAAGGTTCGAAAATGGCTGGTAAATTAAAATAATATCATATTAATTAACACTTCTAATAATTTAATGAAGAGGCTGATGTTTCATTAATTAGGAGACACTAAATATGAGGGGAGTTTGGTAAGTGTAAAGATGACATATGAAAGACCAATATGTGTCATCTTGTAAATGCAATTAGCTTTTTCGAGAGGGAGATAAAGTTATACATGTATCATTGTTTATCAACTGAACTAAGCACTCTAAATTTTTTAATCATCTTTCCCTTTTTCAATTTACAGAAAAATAATAAACAATTAATTACAAAATTGCAGAAGTTTACATCATTCTACTCGTCACAGTCCACAAAATCTTCCCCACTTTCTTGAGCTTCTAAGATTAGAATTCAATACAAGTAAATAAAAATTATTACAAGATGCGAAGCGGTGACGTGTCCGCCGCATTCATGCACACATATATACCTAGGGGTTACATATTCATATGTAGATTGTAATTACTGAAATTTCGGCCTTTTGTCAGGACGAAACAACACCTGCCAACCAATGGCGGCCGTTGTCGGATTCTGAGACGACCAAAAACTGCGTCATATATATACATATATGATCTGCTCTTTAATTTCATATGTATCCAAATTAGGTGGACAGTTTCATTTCTTTCTCTGGATCTTGTTCTTTAATTTTGCTCACTTGTTTGTGCTTTTTAGTCTCACCTGTCAAGTGGGTTTCACGTGAACTCCATGTGTGCATCAGTGCATGTAGCGTTTTCAATATATACGGCGGAAATACTAGCATTAATTGTTCAATCGATGAGCGTTGGCATAGACCGTAATTGATATAAATAATAAAAGAGTAATAATAAATAATTAAAATTATATAATAATGTGTTAAATAAATATTGAATGTAATAAATAATTTTATATTTTATATTTATTTAATATATTATTTTTTTTAGATATAATTTTTGATGCTCTAATATTATTCTAAATAAAATGGCGATTGATATTTACACTGCTTTTATTATTATTATTATTATTAATTTATTAAAATAATATTAATGCTTGTTAAGTGGTATTTTAAAGTTTTTATTTTAAATTACATGTTAAATAATAAAATAATATAATAAATAATTTTACTGTTTAATAATTATTCAATACATTTATTTAAAATAATAAATTTTAATTGATATTATTGTTATTACTTTTCAATTTTGAAGATTTTTAAGTTCGAGTGCGAGGGTATCTTATTGGCTGACTGAGTGGCGGCAGCCTTAGCATACAACGTAAGGTTTCTCAGATGAGTCGGTTCTTACTCTTCTTGCAAGATCATTGACTCCACATTTGTCTTGAAAGTGTGTGTGTGGGTGACCGATGCTCGTTGTGTGTACAGAGTTTGGTGTTGTTGACATTTGTGCTAGGTGCTGTGTATCTCGTAGTCAATTTTCTCTTGCGCAGCCTTTGACAAAGATAAAACAGAAAGCTCCAAAAATGAAACCAATTAGAAGCTATAATCTTCCCATTTTCTATGAAAAAAACCATTTATTTATATTTGTTGAGAAATAAATTTCCAAGGAAAGGCTGCAGATTGATTGGACTTGAAACTAAATTTCCGAGGAAAGACTGCAGAATCAGTATATATATATATATATATGCTTGCTGCTCAAGTAAAATTAAAAAAATATATATATACAAATAAATTGATCAATTCTATAATGAGATGGTTACTTATCTGTCAACTATCAACCAATCGAATAACTAATAAAAATTGTTCCATGTAAATTTCAGTGGATGGCATTTGAAAGTTGAATGAACTTTTTATTTATTCTATACAAAGCAATTTAACTTAATTTCTTTGGGCGGTGGAAGAGGAGCAATTAAAATTGGGCACAATTGTAAAGCGAAACAACGCAGCAACTTCCAGCTATAAGTTCCAACACAAATTCCAAACAGAAAATACCGACACTACTGGAAGCAAAGCCACTCAAATTGTAGAGAAGCAAAATTCGATTTCACAAGATTTAACAGCTAAATAGAGACTACATTTATGCTGAAATCCAAGTGACAACTGCAGCCTTCGTTAAAAGCAACGTGTCAATGGACAAAACTCGGAATTACCTATAAAAAGCTACATGTCAATGGACAAAACTCGGAATTACCTATAAAAAGCTACATGTTAATGGACAAAACTCGGAATTACCTAACAACCCAATAAATCAAAAACCAAAACCTAAAATATTTTGATTCTTTGAACATAAATTATTTCAAATATCTCTTGATGCACACCCACATAGATGGCGTAATGAGTCCATCACTTGTGCTCATAATATCACAAGAAGACGTTTTGTACATCATGAACATGTGTGTGTGGCACTTAATTGGTTAATGACACACTAAATTTGCAATTTCTTTATAGTAATATTACGTGGGTAATGGTTGGTCACTTCATATGACAAAGTAATCTAGATATGCTTTAAGTGCTCGACCTTGTGTTTTCCAATGAATCATTTATATTTCATTCAAAAGAATGTAAAAAAAAAAAAGATATGTAATAGCCTCACGTCCAATAATCGAACAGAACCTCAATATTGTATGTCTCCAACTCTTTTTTCTAAGAAATATAAGAGAAACCGGGGGCATTCATATTTCACAATAACGTTAATGCATGTTTTTGATGTCGAAATTTTAGTACTTATTATATGGTCGGTGGAAATTATTGAATCTTTTTGCATATGGCGACGAGTCAGTCCAAAAATTACATGATATGCTCTTACCGTAAGGTAAAATGTGTGCCACAATTCATCTAGCCAATCAATGCTGTGGAATTAGTTTGCTTGGTCATCTATCTTTTTCAAAATAAAGTTGCTTTGGAAATTTTAGTTGACGCAATTATACTTTTGTTGACGAATAAGTGAGGGACCATATGAGCATAGACACCTTAATGAAAGCAGAAAACAGCACCAACCATTGACGCATATTATATCAGGGAAGCTTCTGGAACTTCTTTTTTTTTTTCTATATATTAATTATAATGAGCCCTAATGCTTATGATTTTTACATTTCTGTCTACACAAAGTGTAGATTTTTCAAGTACCCGAAATATTTTTCCATAGCAGGAAATCTGGTACACAATTCAAAAGCATAGTTAAACTAACTAAAGTTGTTGTTTCATAATCATGTGTGTGCTTGTGAAAGAGAGAATTATTGTGACAAAGTTTGGGGCTTATTAGTTTATTACTCAATCAAAAAATTTAAAATATTAAAAATAAATTTTAGTAATTTTTTTAATATTAAATGTGAATTCGAGTTTAAAATTTAAAATAGCATAGATTCCTTCAAAATCAAAATAAAGATAAATCTAAAACATTATAACTCGCCTGAAAACGAAACAAAGATAAATTAAAAAAATAATATATGAGATTTAAATTTATGTCATTGACTCTAATATTATATTAATTTTTCATTCAAATAAAAAATTTAAACTATTAAAAGACCTAATATTATTATTAAAAACAAGTCTTAACCACGTCAATGACACCTATTAAACTATTGTCACTAGAAATTAATACTTTTATGAGAATAATCATAAATTTCCTTAAATAATTATCTGTTGTTAAACTATTGTCCAATTGCAGAAACATGTTAAAAATTAAAAGTAAGCTGATAAATTTAATTATAATTGTTACTGCCATCATGGTAAAACGACAGCGACTTCCCTTGACGGCCTTCACCGTTTTTGGAACTATTATATATATTGTTGCTCTGAATCTTACGTATTATGATATGATTATTCAAAGCCCTACCTCCATTGAGGCCTTCATTATTATGAGTGTATCTGAATTGGACTTCATATTCATATATTATACCATCATCTTTTTACTAAAATAAACATCATTCCGTTTCGAGTCAGTTACTTTCTTTTATTTCCAAATGAGAAGTCAAAAAATAAAGTTAATTAATATTTACGAGTATCATGGTCACGTTCATTATCATCAGCATTTCAACTATAAGAGTATACGTGTTACATGTTACTGCTTTGCTCATGCACTGAAAAGTGAATTATTAGAGTAAAAACTATTGCTGATGGCATAATAAGTCAAAGCATCAAATATAATATATGGCGTTGGGACCTCTTCTACAAAGAATTTGGGTGTCTTTGGAAATTTTAATTAGGGTGTGTTTGATATTAGGGATGACACTTTCACCCGAACCCGGCTTTAGATTTATAAGAGTTTAGATTGGGTTAACCCGACTCGTACGTGTTAAAAAATTTAGACTCAAGTTGTATTTTTTTTTTATTATTTATTTTTCACGTGCAGACTGAGTACTAATTTGTGTGAACTTTGTATGTGGTTTGGTTTCGGATATTTGTGCTAATTTTTTAAATTAAAAAATTTTTAATTTTTAAAAAAATATTTTGGTTATATTTGAGTTTCGAGTACCCGAATCTGGCTCAAGTATAACTTAAATATAGATTGGTACCTTAAAAAAAACTCAAATTACACCCAAGTCTAAAAATATAATTTAGAGTTTATGATATTTGAACTCTTAAATTTTTGTGAAATTGATTGAAAGATTCCTTTAATTTTTAATTAATCTAAAACAATTATGTCTGTTAGTGTTGATTGTTTGTTATAATAGAAGTAAAAGTATAATAATACTTTAACATATAAAAAAAATTACGAAAACACGCTAAATGTATAATCAAATCCATATGGTAGTGTGTAATTCGTGATAAAAAAAATAAAACTTACTCAAATTCAACAACTAACCTTTTGTTATTGAGATAGAGAAATTTCCTCTGAATTTTGTAATGCTTCGTTAATCGGATACTTTGATCGAAGAGAAGGTTCTAGATGGATGAATTTTACCAGTAATTGAGGATATTATGTGGTGTTTGAAACGGGACAAATTAATAGAAAATAGAAAAAAAAAATATGAGAAAGAGAAAAGAAAAATAATTATAAATCATATCACATATTGTTTCTACAAATAGTTGGTAATGGTAAATGGAAATAGATAATAAAGAGAGAGAGAGAAAAAAAGACAATAAACAGATTAAAAAAAATAAAGACTTGTTATGTGGGTATGGTTGATTTGTTTGTTGTGTGATGTTCTTTGTTAGAATCATTCATGTTGTTTGATGGGTAGATTTCATGTGCAGTCTCTTTCATTGTTTTGGTGGCTATGTCTTAGATGGCGAGAAGAAGAAAGAAAAGAACAAAAAGTTCACGAGATAATGAAAATTGACACAGAATGTCAATTGGGGCTTTCTAGAGCTCCAATGCGATGACCAAAATAGCCTTTGTACTTTGTGGAGGAATTGAGATTTTAGAGTGATGTTTAGCAAGTGAAAAAAATGCCTGAAAAATATAAGAAGGTGAACAAAAAATTAAAAGAAAAAAATTATAGAAAATTTTATTGATTAGAGGTAAAATAGTAGTTGCACACTTATTAATAAAAATCCTCTTAAAACATACGAAAGTCACTAACGGATGGAATATTTTAAGCTATTTTAAAATTAAAAGGTGTCTTTTAATTAATTTTATGAAAATTTAAGAATTCATATATCATAAATCCTATAATTTAATATAAATTTAAATTTTATTAAACTTAACCTCACACTCAAATTATGTTATAATTTTTAAGGCATATAATCATTGTAAAGTAAAAGCATTAATTATAAAATGAGAATAAATGTGCGTAATTATAACACTTAATTGGTCAGAGTAGTCAAAAAAAACTTAACAGTAAAATAAAGTAATATTTATCAAATATTTTGATTATTGTATTTTTAAAATTAAAAAAAAACTATTCCAAAAAAAATCTCAAGTCTACACGAATTTTATGTATGAAAAAAAAAAAACCTTCTGTCGGTGGAAATCAACCTCCATTGTGATAATGACTTTGATTTTTTACCGAAGAAAAAGAACAAAAAAACTGAAGCTTTGCTTTTGATAGTCTCTGTCCGGACGATCTTCTAAAAGAGTGGACTTTTTGGACAACCTGCGATAAAGGTTAGTGGGACATTATGCTACCCCTTCTATCTCTAAACGATAAACTGATTACACGTCACTGTCATTGCCCACAAAATACCTTTTTAAAAGTTATGGCCACGATTGATTCCGCGGCAAATTCAGAATTTATATTACATATATTATTTTCTAAGAAAAAAAAAAAAGAATTTTGTGGTTTACTTTTACTGTTAAGATTATATTCAAGTGCAGCGAAGCTTTATTGGGGGCTTTGGGGGCATAGCTTCCAACTCTAAATTTTAATAATATATTTTTATATTTTTTATTTTTTAAAATTAATTTTTTTTATTATTTGATCTCCAATATTTTAAGTCTAATATTAAAATTTTTATTTAATTAAATTTTAATATAATATAATATAATTTTTAATTTTAACACCTAACTACCTCTTCACTTTAAATTTTAGTTCCACCCAAATTATATCTATTTACATTCCCCGTATTCAACGTCCTGCAAGCCCTCATTGCCATGTGATTCAAATTTATTGCTTTTTGTTTCTTCGCGCAAGTGGCCAAGATCGCATTACAGCTCTTGGTTTAATTGTACCAAACAATTTGTCGAATTGTTTTTTTTGTAAAACTTAGAATGATTGTTAGGGTTTATATGTTGCTCTAATATTCAAGAGGGTCTTAGCTGTTCTAATTGTATATTTTTATTTATTAAAACCAAATGTTTGAGTGGTAAAAAAAATTAAACAATTTTAAAATGTGAATATTTAATTATTTGTATAAATTATTATTTTTTTTGTATAAATGATAAAATTTTAATTTCAAAATGTGTAAGCATTAATTTAAAAATTAATTATTTTTATTAAGTGAGATTATTAATAAAATAAGGCTATTTATTAGCAACATATTTTAAAAATAAGCATTAATACCCAACTGTTAAGAATCATTCCATTAAAATTAATTTTTAATATGGTAGAGTTTTTAAAATGCCTAATATAGTATTGATAACATCTATAACTTGATATTATGTCCAAATTTATATCTAATCTATAAGTAAACTCATAATCAATAAAATAACAAATATTAGTGTTAAAATTGGTGATTCAAATTTAATATTTAATTTAATTTTTAGTTGACAATTAATAGAGAGTCGACATGTAGTCAAGTACGCATCAGACGTACAAAAAATAGATAAAAATTGAGAGTCAGAGACAAAGAAATGCGTGGAAACATAAAAAGAAACTTACCCAAGTGCGTGTGAATGCCACAACGTTGAGAGTTTAGCCCCATGAGCAGTACACCCAACATCGTGGAGTAGGTTTGAATTCGTGTCTGGCACCACAACGTCTGCTTTTAATACCGTGGTGTCGTCGATTCTGAAAAACTCTATTTTGGGGTATAATTACATACTAAAGTCGATTTTGGATTATTACAACTTATAAACTCTTATTTCAACTAAAAATAAAATTTCTAAGGACCTTGTAAATATTATATAAATTCTTGAAATTTCATATAATTCATTAAGTATCAAATTGTCAACAAGAGAGAGAATAGATAGCTTATATTACACTTGAGTGCACTTGAGTGCATAAGACAGTGTGATATAAATACTTGAAAGCTTTTAAGTATTTAGGTATTCTTTATATTTATTATAGAGGTTATTTGTATATAAAATATATATATAATAAAAAAAGTTTTGATTATGAGATTCACTATATACGTAGACGATTATTGTTGAATTACGTATAATATTTATGTTTTATATTTAATATGTGATTGTTTGTTTTGTTAATTGTGCAATCTTTATTAATTTTAATTTCTCATAAGTAAAAAATTTTTGTAAGACGTTAAGAGTTTTTTAGAGTGCACGCTAAAAACTCTAATAAATTTGTCACGCCCCAGACCCAACAGATCTGACACACGACATCACTTACATTCATTCAATAATACTTAAACATTCATTTTAATTTCTTTCAGAATTATAGCAATTAAATTATGACTAGGACAATTACTAAACCGGAGATACGCAGAGTTTTCTCAGAGATTAACACTCTACTACGTCACCAGTAGCAACTTTGTTACCGGAAGCCCAGAATATATTCATTGCAAATTCTTACTTAAAATCAATCCATTACTACACTTGGTGAAACTTAAACTAAATCCAACCACACACAATAAAATAATACATAAGTATTTATTCAACAGGGACAAATCAAATATTTTATCCCACGTGTCCCCAAATGAAACACTTAGCAACCTAACAACTTAGGGAACCCAAGGAACAGCAGAAGCCTTGCCAAATCCGCTAAGCACACATGTACCTTATTTACCTGAAATCACCATAAACTATAATGAGTATAAAACTCAGTAAGCATACTAGTTTTTCATATATCAAATACAAATACATATATGTACACAATGCATATGTATAATATGTTGTTATCAATCAAAATCATAATCTTATCAAATCACATATCATGTAAGCGCTTACACATTCTTTCAAAACACATAATAGGAATACCATTACTCGACTACTACTTAGTAGGACTTACATATCACATATCACATAATGAGCCAAATGTCACTCGTAGGTGACATACCGTATGAGAGGAATAGTACAAGTGAGGTCTTTAAATCACACATATATAACGCTTATGCCCGAAGGTAAAAGCCAAACCCTCACCCTGATCATCGGTGAGTCATCTCACATGTACCAATACGCCACCACACGAATGTGATGACTCACACTTCCTTTAGGTACCAATAGGATCCTCCCTACATACAGAACACATAACATATACCAATCCCGAAGGAAAGGCCACACATAAAGGCTCCACAAATCACATAAAATGCCTACTAAGTTAACAGTGAGTTCAAGTACCCTCAAATCACAAAATATTTCTCATGGACATATTACACTTCAAAAGCTTTCTTTGTTAAACGCATCTTATTTTGGAAAGGTCACTTTCAAAAACACATGTATGTCCATGCTCAATGTCAATGCTCACATTCATAAACATATATTCACATTTCATATCAAAATATACTTTGACATATCATAAACATATTCTTAACCCCATTTACAAAAATCATACAAAACAATTATTATGTTTATTGTGATTCCAGTAGTAAGTCTAGTATACTTACCTCTTAACACTTTCAGCTACAAGGCTTAAATCTCCTTAACTTCTTGAAATTCAAAATTCTAATTTCTTCTTCTTTTTCTTCTTCTTCTCCTCTTTCTCTCTCCTCTATTTCTCTCTTCTCTCTCTTAAAATGGGTAGCTCGACCTAAAAATGGTAAATTAGGGTTTAAAAGTGTATTTTTATACTAAGAGGCTAATTTTTGGTATTTACGAATTTGCCCCCAAAACTTTCAAAGTATAACAATTTGGTCCCTAAAATAATTCAAAAGTCTTGCAAATAAACCCAATACTAATAGTATATCCTTAACCTATAAAAACACTACTAATAACAATATATAAATCAGGGATCACCCACATACAAATAAAATACGTATATTTATATATATAAATATACATATTCTTACCGGTTATGGATACTGGTTACTACAAAATTGATATCAAAATTATAGTTAAATTAATATTTAAATAGTGTCAAGTTGAAAAGCCTAATCTATACCTTAACAGTTAGCATTAAATTTATATCAACAAATTATTGCATAATTTTATAAAATTAAACCCATTTAAGTATTATTTTACTTTACTACTTTTTTATCCTTAAATTTAATAAATTTCAACTAACAATTGAATACTGATGTTTATTTTTAAAACTAGTAAGAATTGCTAAATTATTCATGAATATTATTAATAATATCTCTTTTTTATTAGGAACAATACTACACATTCTATGTCATATTTTAAATTGTATCATAAATAATAATATGTCAAGTAATTATTATGTGATGAAATAGTATAATAGATAATTTTAAAATTTATATTATTTTATTAAATTATTATTATTTAAAATATAACTTAAAATATATAATATTATTCTTTTATTAAACTTAGTATACATATTAATTTTTTTACATACTTAATTAAGAGATACATGATAAAATTCCAAAAAAAAATTATAATATATTGAGAGTACCCAATTTTTTTTTCTTCATATTTTCAAACCGACCAAAGATGGTGTTAATGGATACAAACATTTTCAAAAGCAACGATCAATTCATTTTTCTTTTCTCAAGTCAAAATAACAACTCCCAAAATAAGGGGAAAAAAAAAATAAGAGAGAAATTTTGAAAGAATATATATAAATAAAGTGGGTTCGAAATCAATCAATGCCTTTTTCCTGGCGACTGCAGCTGCAGCTGCAGCTTTCACCGGCATGTTACTTGCCATGAAAAGTAGTCCAATTACATTCCTCCTGTGGCTCTCTCTGACCCCGTGAGTTGAGTGGGGTGGGTGACGTAGCTGAGGTCACAATCCAATGATGTAATCACTTCTCCCGAATTCAATCGAGTTTCTCATCGCTAATCACTTCACTTCATCCGGCAAGGGAGCGCATTTAGCGTTTGTACTTTATCGGAATGCTCGTGACTAAACCGTTGGTGGGTATTTTGGGTTTTGTGCAGCTACTTTGTTTTCTATCCGGAAATCTTTTCATTTACGCTTTCGGTTTATGTCTCCATCGTTTTAGTTAGATCATTAGTCATAATTAGCTCCTATTAACTAGATTTTCGGCCATCTTATATCTTCTTTCCAAGCTTAATGATAAAGAGTTGATCAAGAATCTCTCTCTCTCTCTAGGTAATTTTATGCTATTTTATATCTAATCTTTTTATTTTTACTCGTGACACTAATCAAAAGGTATTATATTATGTGGAGGTAGGTTTTATGAGTGCTGATATTTATTGGCCACTTGTCAATCACTATTCTTAAATCATCGGTCACTCTTTATTTCAATAGTTTATATTTAGAAGTAATAATATTTTTATCCTAATATTTTAGTTATAAATATAATTTTACTTTTGTTAAAAATAAAATATTAAAATTTATTTTTATTTATTAATTTTTGTCATTAATTTTAATGATAGAAACAATAAAAAAGATAATTTAACCACAAAATAAAATTAAATTTTGAACATGTTATACAAATTTATTCGTACATAATAGTTGAACATTATCGTAATATGATTAGTTAAAATAACACGTGTTATCGTATAATAAATTATATTATTTAAAATATTTTTAAATAATATATTAAAAAATAATAAATAATTAAAAAATATCTGCAACCGCCACAATCATATTTTATATTTTTAGATTTTTTTTTATGATCTATATAATGGTATGATTATTTTAGCAGAAAAAAAGAACAAAAGATAGCAAAATGGTAATTGTTTATGGCGGACGGCGATCTCATCACCACATTTGACTATTTTATAGTATTTATTTTGAAAAAAATATCATACTATTGTGTAGATTATACAAAATAGAGTTTAATTATGTAAAATTTGATCATTTTTATATCTGGAGTATCGCTAAATTTTATGGCGACAGTGGCAGCTTTGTATTTAATTATTTATTATTTTATTTATTTATTAAAAATATAAACTAATTGCACGATAATACGTATAATTTATAATTAATCAATGTTTGACATGTGTCATTTTATTAAAAAAAAATTATTAATTTTGACACATGTTGATTATTACTAATAATATTATGACACGTATTTCTTTAATAACTTTTTAAAAATTATTAAATTAAATTATGAACATATGAGATTGTGTCACGTATTTAATAACAGTAAATAAGTGAAATTATGCCCGTGTTTAAAGTTAAATGACAAACAATTAGATTAAATTAATAATTAAAATTATTATTTTCATCAAAATTGATGATAAAAATTAACAGATTATGACAAATTGAGTATTTTATCTCTAAACGAATTAAAGTTGTTTATAAAAACAAAACATTAAGGTAAAATTAACATTCTCCTTCATATTTACTATACTTTTATTTGCACAATATAAATAAATAAATAAGAAAGACGTGCTTTGATTAAAAAATATTGATTATGATCATTGTGATTAATGCTAATACTGTTTATTTTTAAAATTTTAAATTATATTTACTTAATATCAATTAAATGAAAGGTTAATAGACACTTGACTAAAAGAATATCATACAACAGAAGCATCTAAAATGCTCACATAACTAAAAATCTATAAAGACTAACTTAAAGTTTATTAGGATAAATTCCAAGCGGAAGACAAGACTAAGAAAATCTTTGCTCACAATTATTTTACTCTATAATCCATAAAGACTAAAATATATGAGATTTTTAGTATCAGATTTAAAATATTATGAGAGAATGGCTAAATCACAAAAAGCTTTATTTTTAAGGCAAAACTTATAAAAAATATATATTACTAAATTAAAAAAATTGGAATTGGAGGGGGCTTTGACTCTCCTAAGCCCCAATGAAATTCCCCCCTGACTATTAAAAAAAATTAACTCATATTTTTACAATTATAGAGCTTAAATCACTTCTCTCACTTAGAATTTTAAAATTTAAATATGTAGAAAACAAGAATACCATGCATACTGTTGTGTGCACATACATTTTTGAAAAAATATGTATAATAGTAATATTCCGATGAGAAATAGATTTATTTTTAACCTTGGTTTTTGATGAGTCATTGTGTCTGCAGATGTCATTTAATGATTTTCTTTTTCTTTTTCGTTTTCTTTTTCATTTCACAATAGAGGGGAATTTTACTAGTCAATGCGACAATATTAGTTTTTTTTTTTTTTGAAACATGCGACAATATTAGTTTAAGGCCTAAAAGTTTACGTGAAAGATAGTGAGGTTATTATGAAACTGGACCTGGAGGAGAATGTGTTTAAATACTATTTCAATTTTTTTTATTGTTACTGTTCGTTCGAAGTGATAATTTCTGTGCAACAATTTATTTAGAGAAGTTATGACACAGTACTCGAATTACTTTATTTGATATATTTCTTTATCCAACAATGATTATTTGAATATTTTGTAATTAACAATCATCTATACACTAATTCTGAATGATATCATTTTCAACTACCTTTTGAACATTTTTGTAACATAAGATTTGCCCTTGGGGATTAAATTGTTCTTAAAAAAGTGATTACGATAAAAAAAATTGGAGAAAGGCAAAATATTAGAAAGAAGTAACCAAATTAGCAAGACGACAGATAATTATTAGTGAAAGTGATAATGTGAAACATATTTGATCAGCCCTTTCCATACACGTGAGAAATGCTATTGGATCATATAATTGCAGATTATTTCGATCGTCCATAATCAAATTCTGGGCAAAAAAGGCCAAATTAAGAAGCTACAGTGATATGAAAATTAACATCAACAAGTGATAGAAAAGCCGTGTGAGGTAATACTGTAAAAATCTATTAATAATTGTCTACAGAAATGGTAGCGAAAGAGAGGAAGATACTTGAAGAGAGCAACATAGATCTCCTCTAAAATAAAACTGAACCCAAAAAAAAAAAAAAAAAAAAGAGAAACAGAAACCAGCTGAGCTCGAATTCTACCTACAAGCCAAAAGCTACAAGCTGGATCCTGAAAGAAAAACTATAATATCAACCCTGTATTAAACCTACAAAAACAAATGGGTTGTGGGGTTTTTCTTTTAATGTTCAGGAGAATCCGGGGACCCTGTCCGCTAAATCATCCCTCTGGTAAAATTCTTCCTGGTAATTTTCTCACAAACTTACTGAGAGAAAAAAAAAAAGAGGAAAAAAAGAAAACCATGACCTATGCTTGATTCACCAAGTCCTTCGAGTCAACAAAAGTTCCATGAAACCCGTACGGCACTCTTGAAGGCAACTTAATCGAAGCTTCAAGCTGTAAATTCATGGCGTTTACAATCTGAAGCTCTGATTTCCATGTCTTCTCGTCGTGAACAAATGCAAGAATGTACCCATCATCTTCGTTTTCAGAATTACTGCCATCTCTTGGCAAGAAAAATGGCTCACCACCGTATTTTCTGTCGCCGTAAAAATATTTTTTTACCTCTCCTGTTGAAAGGTCCACTTTGGCAAAACCTGAAACTTTAGGCCACGGCTCAGCAATGGCTAGATAAGCAAACCGGGTTTTTCTCCCCAGCCTGTTCCGGTTCACCATCCCAGCCTCTAAGTTCACTTGATCAGATTTCGAAAGAATAGGGCGGCGCGTGGACTTACCGGTTTTTAAATTGAGCCGAATTTCGGACAATACACTCTTCAAGCTCTCGTCACATTCGTTGAAAATTGAGTCAGCCGGAGTCATGCATGATCCTATGACAACGACTTCATCAGTTTCCGGCTCTTCCCAAGCGTTCCACAAGTGAAAGCAAAACGTGTCCGGTGATTCAACCCAGATAATATCATTTGAATCTTTAGCATTTTTTCCCAGAATCCCGAACCGAGACTTCTTGTTCTTGTCATAAATTACCGGAGAGCCACCCGTTATCATTTCTTGAAGCTTGAAAACAACTTGTTGGTCTGGGATCACCACAAAATTCTCAGTGATAGCGAAATCATGGATCATCGTTGGCACCGGCAGAGGAATCTCCACGTCTGGCGATTTTTGCCCATCAGGTGAAAATTTGAAGTACTTGAGATACGGTTTTTGAACAACATCGTAACTCAAAGCAAAAAGCTCTTTAGAAACTGGGTCAATCTTAGGATGAGCTATCATAGTTGACTTAAGTTGGTCGCTAAAATTGTAACGACCAACAGTTTCTAGATCCCCTGAAGGAGTGATACGTACTTGATATGGGAGATCATCTTCAGACATGGCTAAAAGCTTGTTGTTGAAATAAACTAAGCCAGCGTTGGCAACTCCAGTGCCTTGTTTATGATCAACAAGACCAAATAATCCTCTTGCGTAGAAAAGCAAGAGACGGCCAATACCATTGTGCCCATGTAACTCGCCAATTGCTTTTGGAAAAACAGGGCGGCCCAGTTCTTTCTCTTGTACCAATCTTTGCGTTTCAGTGAAACGACAAGCGTAGCTAGCGTTTCCGTTATCAATGGTGACTGCGTGGACCATGCCGTCACCGTCAAAGAAGTGGTGACCGGCGACAGGCTCGAATAATGGGTTTGCACCGTTGCGGACATAAACGCCGTTGATGCATTCAGGGATGGTGCCGATGACCGGGAGAGAGTGCCGGACGGGCTGTTCCGGTACCGGGGCGAAGTTTCCGCCAATTTGGACACGTGGGTCAGCGGTTTTGGGAAGTGGGTGTTGGCGCTCGCGTGTTACCAACGCGCTTTCTGCCATGTCGAAGGCCATGGCCGCAGTTCTTTGGAGGAGATTCCACTGGGGAAGTTGGTGGCGAGTTTTACTTCTAGCTTTGTTTGGTTTTACAGAGGTGTCCTCTTTGGTAATTACTGGGTTTTGGTAAGGCTGTTTAGGGAAATGAAGAACTGAAGGAGAGTGTAAAGCACACTGTACTTTCACATTTCTACTACAAGTGGGCTTCTTCTTTAAGGTGATGGACTTTGATGGGAAGCCCATGTCAACTAAAGATGTAGAGAAAGGGTGAAGTATTTGAGACTTAGCCCAACTATAAGAGTTGGGTGGTGTTGTAGGAGCAGCCATGGTTTGTGTGGGTGTTGTTGTTCTCACTTCTCAGATTGAAGAAGAAGGTAACAGAAGAACAGAAGATTCGCTTGGTGTTTGTTTCTTTTTCTTCTTTTTTGGCTTTGTTTGAAGAGAAAGAGAGAGAAAGAGCAAAGAAGAGAGAGCGAGTAAGTGAGTTTTGAAGAGAAATGGAAGGGAAAAATGGGTATAAATAGAGTTGAGGGATGGTGAAAGAGAGAGTTTAATAAACGATTGTTTGAAGTAGAGGTCCACCTCAGACATCTAAGAGATGACCACGTGTTGTGATTTGTGGAAAGGGCACTTGGGGATTGACATTAGACATTTGGACTAGACTAGAAAAAGAGGTTTTTTTCTAATATTTTTTTCAAAAAAAAGAAAAGAAAAAGGAAATTATATAGGTTGCTTATGACAAACAACACAAGCATATATATATATATATATGTATTAGGGGGAATATAATTGGAGGGGATCCTTAAATTAAGACCAATAAGAGTGAAAGTTATTGTCAGAGACGCTTATACCCACAAAAAGGAATAGTGAAAAATCACCAACTCCAATTGGTGCTGAACTTATTCTATCATTATTTGTGTATATATATTTGCATATTTATTGCATTTGATTTCAATCTATCTAACTCCGCGTTTTGCCCTCTTTAGTTTTCTATTTGTTAAAAGGGAGATCAGATGTCATGCCCATACCCACGTGGCCGTTTTCCACTCCCTTACAATTCAACCACGAAATCTTGGTCACATCACTTAGCCAAATTTGCCCCACACTCTCTCCCCTCTCTTGTCATACATTCATTTTCAAATCTTTATACATACACATACGCACATGATACCAGCAGTACTTTGTAGATGAGGCATGAGCACTCTTCTCTATCAACATCTATGACCCCCTCTTTGTCTGCGAATGGCACACTCCTCATCCATTATTATTATTATTTAAATTTTTTAATTTGTTTGGCTAATCATTCATTAAAATAATGTAAAGTGATTGTTCTTATCATATTTCATATTGACTGGTAAAAGCACCTTGATTATTAGGTAAATTGATATTACAACTTTTTTTTTTATTTTATATTTGGATAACATTTATCTAGAAACCGTCATATAAATGATGAATAATGTATCTAAAAAAATAAATAAATGAGTATCACATCGTTTAAGCTACAAAATTAGAATACCAAGTTTGAAAAAGTGCATAATAAAACTATCTATTGTATACTAAATAATAATGCTCCAACCTAAAAGCAGGTATTTAGTGTTAGACATTTAACACTTTTATAATTAATTATTCTCTCCTAAATTGTGCAACCTAAAGCAGATGAAAAGGTAATTATAAGTAATTACTAAAGTGTTAGGATTGTCATTGCAAGATCATATTTTAATTTAAAGTAATTAACCTAAAACTCTAAGGGTTTTAGGATTGTAAACTCTTTACCTTATTATTTCGGTTGATTGCATTATAGTACCTTCTGAATTTATTTAGTAATAACAGTCGTGGGCACTATTAGAAATTTTATGAAAGAGAGGTTAAGATTAGGTAAAAACATTGTATATTGAAATATAGACATTGCAGCATATATCGGGGGGTAGGCTGTCATTCTAACTTCTAACCTCTCAATTTAGTCTAAACTAATCTATTATTAATAGGGTTTTAATATTGAAGTCTCTATGCCTTAGTCCTTTTGTTGCGTGCTATTAGATTCCCTTAGAGCTTATTACACGAAGAGGTCAAGAGATTTTCATTATTATTATTGAAACTAAATGAAGATGTTAAGAGATAAACCATTGTAATGGTATGTTAAAAAAACAATTGTAGCATAGTGGTATGGTGCAAGTAATAGTACCGGAGTCTGTCTTCCTTGCTTTCGAATGGCTCTATCGACTTCAGAAAGCCAAACATTCTTCTCTAATAAACGGGACTTTAATGAAGGAATTATGACCCTACAAGTATAAATATTCATGAAACATTCTTGAAAAATTAATTTACAAATATCATAAGATAGTGAAAGAAATTGATAGGATGGCAAAGAGAATTTTTTTTTTTTAAAAAAAAGTTGGACGATTTGAGTAATATTATTACTATTTATCATATACATAAGTGTGATATGTCAATTAAAATGCTTTTTATTTTTCGCAAATTCACATAATAATTATAATTAAACTAGGGCTTACCGAATGCAAATTTTCTCAACGAATTTGAAGATGTTTAATCAAATAAACAGTCATCTTAAACCATCATTATCCAGGGCTCTTGTCAATGACCAATATCATATTAAATACAGAACCGAAATTTTTTTTCCTTATAGCAACAACTGTGAAAATAACATTGACATTACAAGAAATAAAATGGAACAGCATTCAATTTAGAGGTCCCCCAATGAGTTAGCCATGTGAGAAAACGAATTCAATTGCGAATTTGTACGATTGTAGATGAAAGGGTGACGCCATTAATGCCCGTCGTTCGAAAAGATGGCTAAATTGGTGCTATAAAGCTATCATTTTGTATTTTACTGACTATCCTCTTCGAGTTTCTGGCTGCGGTCCAACCGGATACACTGTCAAGGGCCACCGGACAAAGAAGGATGAAAATGATGGCTGAAAACTATTCATCACACTCTTCATTCTTCTTCCATTGAAATGCAAATCAAAAGTTGTTGATATTGTAACTTATAGCTTTTAGGGCTTGGCTTGTTGATTAGGAATATTACCTAGTTAGCTTTTCTCCTTTTGTTTTGTTCTTCTTAATAATATAAGAAGCCGCCAATGATCCCAAAAAAATGCATATATATTATGCATTATAGAAAGAGATTCATACCATTTTGGTGTTTTTTAAAAAGAAGAATCCCTGATATAAAGAGATGCGGATCAAATAACAATACTTGGTCTTCAAATTGATGCTTAGTGACCCATTTGATTCTTTAGGTTTAGGGATGTTTTTCAAATTATTATCATTTTGGTTGCAAAGAACTAATTATTGTGAAAGACTAAAAGATCTTTTTAGAAAAATATCTGCTTACTCTACTGGGGCAAAGTGAAAGTTAGGTGTCCTAATTATATACAACAATGTACATCTGTTCATATTGTCAGTTTTCGGAAGCAAATCTTTCATGTGGAGATTTTATATCTCTTAATAAATTAATTAAACAAAAAGAGCTAACTCTCTCTGTCTCTAAGTTATTGATAAGAGTGTGTTCTAACATCCAATTGTCAGCTTACAAACATGTCCTCCTTTTCACTTTTATATACTTATATTGTTGATTATATATAAAAATTTACTCCCCCTAATGTCACGGATGACTCTGGAAAAGCAGCAAGTGCAAATTAATATATATACAAAAAAAATTTCTTTATGATCATGTATACAAATTATAAAATGGAGGGACAGAGATGCTCTTTTCGTCCCCTCTTCATTCAATAATCGATCTGACCATCTCGAAATAACCTGACATTATAATTAATAATACAACTTCCCTAGCTAGTGCAGTGTCTTTTTTATCTCTTATAGTTTGTGTCAGATTACTTAATTATAACCCGTTTCTTGTTTATTTTATATTTGACATATAGCAATAGTGCAGTGGAGAGTGGTGGTCGTTTATCTTACCAAAAGCTTATATAGGGCAAGTTAGGGCTAAGCCTAATAAGCTTAGTTTTAAATTCAAAAAATTATATGATCTGATAATTATCAGCACCAGATCCTTTGTCCAAGGTTTAGGTTTGATCTACTATAAGATTGAGGGCATTAGGCATATGCAATTTATTACCAGAAGGTGTATAATTTTCTCATAAGCTAATTGTAATGATTAGATTTATGGGCTAAGAGCAGGTACCTTTTATAAATGAAGATCGCATAGTTGGCAGGGATTACTTTCTAAGTAATTATTTTACATGGCAGTAGGTGAGCCGCTCACTTGATTGAAGAATCGAAACAAGTGGGGCTCGAATCATATCAAACTGAGATCTTTCGGAGTTGTCATATACATGCAACCCTAACTTTATAGCTGAGATGAAAATTCCCATTTCCCCCCCTCTTTTTCAAGGTATCAAAAGTGCATTCACTGTGTCCAAATTCAATCCCCCCGATATTCGAGATTGGAATTGTCGATGGATTCATAACCACAAAAAAATGAACAAATTAATCCCCCTTTCGATCGATTTGAAGGAGTAAATCTTGGATCTGTAGGTAATTCTTATGGTAGGAGCGAGTCTCACTCAAGTTCATGACCTGATTAATCAACTTGTAAGTATTAATATTATTGAAGGTAATCAACCTACATAGCAACCACTGTCTTCCAGTTGGATATATCTGTATTGCATTAATATTAAATTATACAACGAACTACGAAGTAATTAATCAGGTTCAAGGTATGTACATAGTATTAAGATACGTTGTTCTATGTCTAAAACAACGTCAGTCTTTAAAGTCGGTTTAAAATACCCATATGCTGTTTAGGTTTCGTATAAATTTTAAAAGCGTGCCAACATTCGCGTTAAAATTTCCTACGTATATAGTTAAAATGTTTCTTACAATGAGCGAAGAAACTTAGAGGCAAAGGAAGCTATCGATGTCCTTTTGTTATGTATGCTTTTTGCATGACTTTTGGATGCATGTGTTCATGCAACTTGTTACAAATTTGTCTAGTGCATAGACAATCAAAATATATACAGATCACAACAACAAAATTTTATCTCATTTCTGCTTTCAAACATTTCCTAAGAAATAGGGGATGGGGCCGCCTTTGCCATCAGTAAATAAGCACCACGCGACAAGCTGATGTTGCGTGTCATCCATGGCAGAACTTAGAACAACTTGCAGCAAATGGTTAGTGCATACGAAAAATGCATCCATTTAGGTCCTCTGTGGCAGTATTTTCTTCGAGATAATCATGTAGTACTATTTCTAATTGTGGAAGCTTATTATTACCCAATTGTCTAGTTAGAAAAATGCTGCAATCCCACTTGTAAAAGAAGTGGACATTTCATGAGTCATACGCCAACTCTCCCAGCTAATTCGATTAGTATGACATTGACTATCACCAAGTGGCTTCGTGATATGGGGACAACTGTACTGCCTCTTAAAGGACACTTGGATGAAATTATTGCTCGTGATTTGAGTTGTATTTGAATCTACACCATAAAATTCAAATTAGGGTTCAGTTCCTGCCTTCTGTTTCATTTTTCTTTTCCTTCTTTTTACGGTGAAAGTACTAGTTCAATATTAAAAAAAAAAATTGGAAACCGCTTCATTTGATGACTTTGATATGTCTTTTATTTTATACTAGAGTGGATTATCCATAATCGACGAAAATATATGAAAACAAATGGTTGCGATCCACGAGGCATGTAAACTCACATGGTTAGCACTCGAGATCTTGTTTAAATCCCATTGAATCTGGTATTAGCCAATCATAGAGAGATCATAGAGAGATCATAGAGAGAGGAATTGGTTAATTTAGTTTCGCTTTTGCCTAATTAATAATTTTTAAAGCGTTGATAATAATTGTCGTTGTTACCGGATGGCACATGGAGCAACATCAGAAAGAAAACATACGCAAAATAATTAAGCTATATGCTAAAGCTAGTTAGTGTCATTGCTTGCTGCTGGTTGATCTCATTTGTTTGTTTGTCATCCTGAGCCGAACGTTCAATCAAGTTAATAATTATTACCAAGCTATTATCAAATTAATGCATCTTCATACCAAATTTTCTCTCTAAGAATAAACTAAGTGAAATCACAGCTCAATCATTAGCCTCTGGAATTTGGGGTTTCTTCCATTGTTGTATTACGTATATAATTATATATCGCCAATAGAAATTGTAATTAGTGGAATAGCGGTCCAATCGATCATCATCATTAATACGATCACATGGTAATTGGTAGTTAAATGCAGTTGATTCAACCACTAACATGCTAATCCTGAATTAATATCGAGAAGAAAGTAATCATTTATCCAAATACACTACGTTAATTATTATGCTGATGTGTAGTCAATGTCAAAATTTGACACACAATTAATTAATGAACAATAAACAATATTGAAACATGTATATCTTGAACATATTTAATACCGATCTAATTTATTATTACTTTAAAGCCATGGGTAACTGAGAGTCTGGTGCTAATTAGTAATTGTGTTAACCAGAGAGATGAATTAGATTACATAAAAGAGTTAGAAGTGTGGAAAGATGATACTAATAGCAGCTGAATATTGAGCAAAAATGAAAGCCAATCGCTTCACTCCTTAAAAGAGTACCGATCAGTGCCGCCCATGTGTGGTACGTGCAACGTAAAGGCCGGCCGAAAAATCTTCCCCATGTTAATTGTTGGTATAATTCCCACGTGTGCACATGGGGTGCAAATGTGCAAATCCCATATGAGGATCCCCATATAGATTTATTCTTGGGCATCTTTCTAATTATATGTTGCTATGTTATCCTACTTGATTTGTCAATTGTGAGAGATGTTTATGCGTGGGTGTTTTATTGTTCCCATTTCTACTCATCTACTTTATGAAAATTATTGCATAAACACTTCATCACACACTTTGTTTTTTCCTTTTCTGTGCAATTAGGTGCTGCAAATTACCAACCCAATCATTGTCGTTGAATCTTTCAAATACATATATACAAAGACCGAATTTCACTGCTTTGGAAAAGTGAAACCTAATGTCTAATGATGATTTCATATTGCACATCATGGATACATAACAAATGTCTTTAAGTCTTAATTCTTAATTAACCTGCTTGAAAGACAAAGATTAAAAGCTTAAGTTCTACAATTTTAAATGAATATAGCTAGGCAGGTAAGATTAAGCAAATCGAAAATTTAGATACTTGGTAATCACTCATTCGCCCTTCCCCAACCCACATTATTTTTTTTTATGTATTCAAGAAAAAGTTGAAAGCTTTGAACACTCAATTCATTCACTAATGAATTATATGCATGAAAATTGGGATGCAAATCATGTGTGGTCCTCTCCTCTTTCTCTAATTAATATATAATAAGAATATTTATATTCAGTAATATGCAATGGCTAGCCCCATATATTTATATTCAGTAATATAATAATAGGAAGATTCCCTTAACTGACCTGACTAACGGGAAATAAACTACTAACTGCCAATACCCACCTAACTCTAGCCCCAAAATTAATTAAGTTGATAATGTATTGTAATAATTTTGTTGTTTCTGAAAATTGAAAACTCAGAAACTTTTCCTGAAGATAATATTTTGCGGCAAGAAAAATACAAACGGGGTCTCTCTTATTCTCTTAGTCTTGACTCGTCGTGCTCTTCTTAGTTAGCTTTTTTGGTTTCAACTTTTTGCTAGTGCATGCACAGGTAACAGAAGAAAAAGGGTCAAATTGTTTTAGAAAATTATTAAGAAGATGTATCCAAGAATTAGGTATGAACTGCTTCTTTATAACACGAGAAAATGAAACGAAAGGAAACCCAATTGTTGGACCATGGTCAAAAGGTGACAACACAAAAGTAGGCTCCTCCGAAAGAGAGAGAGATCTGATGGGATTGTATGTGTTTGGTAGCACATGGTTTGCATACAACATGGGGAGAATGTGAGTCATTGTTTTTCATAATTTCGTCATTAAAAATTAGGGCATCTTCCATGAAGAAAATGTCCAAGAAAAGTAATGAGTGCTTAACAAACACCGTGATTATTACTTTCCTATTGATGTGTATTTGAGATAATCACGCATTCAAACAGAGAGTTTTGCACGTTATTGGTACCTTTGATATTTTACTTTTCCATCTAATTCAGATATCTTTCTTATTCTCTTGGCAGTAATAGCAGTACTTATTCTCGTTTGGCTAATTACATTTCCATTTTTCATGGCTCTTTTTAATGATTGTGTTGCTTGGTTTAAGCATATGAAAATTCAGTCATGTCCCGGTACATGAACCAGACTAATGGAATGCGAAACATAATCTTAGACTAGCGATATGAATTTTTATAAATGTGGTCATACTTCAACTCAAGGGTAGGCAAAGTGGTAGAAAGTTCAAGGTTAGGTACTATATTTCCCTTCAAAATTTTGAACTAGCTTTATTTCTGTCTCTTTGCTTTAGAAATGTCAACAGCTTTTCTTGCAAAGCAAACAAACTGGAAAGAAAACGACGAGCACAAACTAATTTTGAAATTATATTGATCGTTCATTATTATTCATTAGGTAAACTTCTATGATAAGAAAACATATCAGAATGATGAAATATTACTAGTACTTAAGTTTTTCAAAATATGTAGTACTGCTACCGCCTACAAACTTGGCTTAAATTTGATTATACAAGAGATCAAAAGCAGTGATTGCAACACCTTGAGACCTACTCATAGGCGCCGTAGCTAGAATCTCCTATTCTCATATTATTGTAAAATTGGTGATTCAATAATTTTGGTTGGATAAGAATTGAGATGAATACTAAAGTGGAGAGTCACAAGAAGTTTAGAACATGTGAGATACGTATAGAGAAGTTTAGGACGTGTGGGACACAAAAGGGGAAGTAAAAGGGGACTCAAAGATGCGAAGAAAAAGAAGAAATCGCGGGGAGCTGACCAGCACCGCGGCGCCCAGGGACGAGCGCCGCGGTGCCAGATCGCATGAAAAAGTTCGTTTTGGCTCGGGATTTCAAGTTTTGGGAAGTTTTAAACTTTCAAAACAAGTGAACTCTTACTCTAACAAGGAATAGGGTTTGTAGGCACGAAATACACCCTATATAAACACTTGTAAACCCTTGTTTAAGATTAAGTATCTAAAATTTCAAGATGTAACCATAAAAGAGAATAGAGGAGCTAGGTAGGCACTAAGTGCGTGGTGCACTAGGGTGTAACCTTGGGGGTGTTTTCTTTTTTAGGTTCTTTGAGTGAATAAAAGAGAAACATCATAGATCTTTTTGGCTTAGATGCTCGGACTATTCTTGTGTTCCTTGTAAAAATCTCTTATGAGAAGATACAAAGAGGTCTTAGGGAATCATAGTGATCAAGGGTAGATACTTAGAGGTCTCTATGGGAGATACTAAGGGGTTTTGTAGGATCATTGATGATGTAAGAAGATACTTTGTGATCTATTTCAATGATAAAAAGCTAGATCATGGATTCTCCATGGACGTAGGTAATTTGGGCCGAACCACGTATATCTTGTGTTTTGGGATTGATTTGTTTTCTTTATCTTTATTAATGTGTTAATATTATGTGTTCTTACTTATGGTGTGAGTTATGATTTTTTGCTGCGCAAATGAGTTATGATTTTTCGCTGCGCAAAGGGTATCAAGATTGTGACTTAGTTGACATCATTGGAGTGTCAAATTGAAGTGCATGACATGATATCCTCAACACACCTTGTGACAATATTATGACAATTGATGCCGTTAGCATGTTTTATATTATATATCTTGGAAAAAAAAAATTATATACATCAACAATAACATATGATTCAGTAATTGTAACAATATGGGTTTGGGATCGATTTGTTGCTTCATACAATCTCAATATTTGATTACAAGCACATGTATGCAAAAGCAGAGAACTCATATAACGATTCATAAATAGAATATATCGATGGCCGCTCCCTTTATCATTTATGTAAGAGCAGAAATAAGCGCTTGCGATATAAAGATATATGTTATTCTTCGGGAAACATTAATTATTATTCCTTAGTCTCATTATTAATTTAAGATCCACGTTGATTAATTCAAGTCAAAAACCTACACCTAAAAAAGGAATATTTTGTTTCTTAATTTCTCAGGAGAAACTTGTGACATCCATGGCACCCAAATGGGTTGTCACTTCTCGACGTGGATTAAGTAGCCATGCTAAGCCAATCGAGTTCGAATGCAAGTTTTGTGGAACAAGCAAGTTGCTTTAGTTCGTACGTCAACTTGTAGTCTGGTTCTCGTCCATGTCAACAGCTTAAGTATGGCACCACCAGCTTATCTAATTAGCCATTAATAAATTCATTACTAATACAGTCACATTCCACCAAAAGGAATAACACTATCCACTTTCGCAGAATATTTCGTTGCTTCTTTTTAGTCCATGTCATAGTTCACCAATTTGTACGAGTTGTTTTCACTGATAATTTTGCATCTTCAATCCTGACCTTCGAACGAAAATTTTATTTTCCCCCGTCTGTTTCATTATTATGTCTTTATAATTTATATCAAGATCAACAACTGAAATTACGATTTGAAAATCAATGGCATTGATCTCGGTGATTGATGTGACGATCATCACGGATAATCTAATGAAACCAGTTCATTTTGGAGAAGCATTATACTGCTTCCTGGCACTTTCACTAAACGAATTGACAACTTTTATAAAAGCTTACTAATGCCTTCGTCTCATTGTTGTCAGCAGCTGGCACCGTGTGCCAGCTGCAGATTTGCATTTGCAAATTTGCTGGCACACGGTGCCAGCAAATTTGCAATGATGGACAGCCAAGAAATGGCTGTCCACTTGCTCAATTCTCCCTATAAAAGGGAGAGTTTAGCAATGTATTTTCCATTGCAATTTAGAGAGAGTTTCTAAAGCTTTGAGAGAGTTTTTGAGTGATTTGAGAGAATTGGGTGTATTGGGGTTTTGGGTTGTAAGGCTAAAACACTACAATACTTGTATTCTCCATTTCTAATAGTAAGAGATTCTTCTGTCTTCGCCCGTGGACGTAGGCTAAAAGCCGAACCACGTAAACTTGTCTTTGTCTTATTTTTATTTTCATTATTTTTCTCAATTTCGCTTTATCTGCGACCCTGCATCATCCCTCAATTTCCCAACAAGTGGTATCAGAGCTTCTGGTTGAAGGAGGTCACTATTCACGTATACAGTTACTGTTCATACGTACGGTTACTATTCACGTGAAACAGTGGGAGCCGATCCTAGCAGAAGTAGTTCGTGGTGAAAAGTAATGGCGGCAAAGTACGAAATTGAGAAGTTCAATGGAGGTAATTTTACATTGTGGAAAATGAAACTAAAGGCGATTTTAAGAAAAAATAAGTGCTTAGAAGCGATTGATGAAAGGCCCGCTGGTATCACTGATGATATCAAGTGGAATGAGATTGACGGTAATGCAGTTGCTGATCTGCATCTAGCACTTGCTGATAACGTGCTATCTAGTGTAGCGGAAAAGAAGACAGCAAAAGAGATCTGGGATACTCTCATTAAATTGTATGAGGCTAAATCTCTGCACAACAAGATCTTCTTAAAAAGGAGATTGTACACTCTTCGAATGACAGAATCCACTTCAGTGACGGAGCACATCAACACATTAAATACTCTATTTTCCCAACTCACTTCCTTGGGGCATAAAATAGAGGCAGGTGAACGTGCAGAGATTCTACTTCAAAGCCTACCAGATTCGTATGATCAACTCATCATCAACTTGACGAATAATATCCTATCGGACTTCTTAGTCTTCGATGATGTTACAGCTGCTGTACTGGGAGAAGAACGAAGACGGAAAAATAAAGAAGACAAACAGGAATGTTCGCAGCAAGCAGAAGCTTTGACAATGATGAGAGGTAGATCAACAGAACGTGGCCCCAGTGGGAGTCAAAATCATGGTAGACCAAAATCCAGAAGTAAGAAGAACGTCAAGTGCTACCATTGTGGCAAGAAAGGCCATCTGAAGAAGGATTGTTGGGGATTGAAGAAAAGTGTAGAGGACAAACCGCAAGGGAATATTGCAAGCACCTCAGATGATGGTGAAATTTTATACAGCGAGGCAGCAACAGTTGTTGAAAGCAGAAAACGGTTCTCTGATGTATGGCTCATGGATTCTGGAGCTACATGGCACATGACCTCTAAAAGAGAATGGTTCCATCAATATGAACCTATCTCTGGAGGATCTGTATATATGGGGGACGATCATGCTTTAGAAATTGCTGGAGTAGGATCCATCAAGATGAAGATGTACGATGGTACTGTTCGTATTATCCAGGAGGTGCGACATGTGAAAGGCCTCAAGAAGAATCTTTTGTCATTGGGACAATTAGATAACACTGGGTGTAAGACCCAAATTGAAAATGGGATAATGAAAATTCTCAAAGGCGTGCTTGTAGTAATGAAGGCAGAAAAGGTTGCTGCAAATTTGTACATGCTTAATGGAGAAACACTGCAGGAAGGAGATGCATCTGTTGCATCAACTAGTTCAGCAGAAGAGTCAACGATAATGTGGCATCGCAAACTGGGCCATATGTCAGAACGAGGTTTGAAGATTCTCTCTGATCAAAATTTACTTCCTGGGCTCAAATCGGTTCATTTACCTTTCTGTGAGCACTGTGTCACAAGTAAGCAGCACAGATTAAAGTTCAGCACATCCAGTTCTAGAAGTAAAGAAATTCTAGAATTGATCCACTCTGATGTTTGGCAAGCACCAATGATGTCCTTAGGAGGAGCGAGATATTTTGTGTCATTCATAGATGATTACTCCAGGAGATGTTGGGTGTATCCAATCAAGAAGAAGTCATATGTGTTTGAAGCTTTCAAAATATTCAGAGCGCGTGTAGAACTTGAATCAGAAAAGAAGATCAAGTGTTTAAGGACAGATAATGGAGGAGAATATACTGGTGAGGATTTTATTGCATTCTGTCAACAAGAAGGCATCAAGCGGCAATTCAGCACAGCTTACACGCCTCAGCAGAATGGAGTAGCAGAGCGGATGAACAGAACCTTGTTGGAGAGAACAAGAGCTATGTTGAGAACTGCAGGTTTAGCCAAGACATTTTGGGCAGAAGCAGTCAAAACCGCCTGTTATGTGGTAAATCGGTCACCATCAACAGCAATCGAGTTGAAGACACCGATGGAGATGTGGACTGGAAAACCAGTTGATTATTCTCACCTTCATACATTTGGAAGTCCTGTGTACGTGATGTATAATCCCCAAGAAACAACGAAGCTGGATCCAAAATCCAGAAAATGCCTTTTCTTGGGATATGCTGATGGAGTCAAGGGGTATCGCCTGTGGGATCCCACTACCCACAAGGTCGTCATCAGCAGAGATGTGATATTTGCAGAAGATAAACTGCAAAGGAATGATAAAGATGATAGCACAGTGAAGGAAAATCCAGATACTACAATGGTACAAATGGAAAATAATCAAGTACAAGAAGATTCAGATTCTCCTGAAGCAGCACCAGGGCACGAAGAACAAGAACCAGCAGAGTCTGAGGCTACAGATGATCGTCGATCAACTCGTGAGAGACGACCACCAGCGTGGCACTCGGAGTATGTCATGGAGGCTCATGTTGCATACTGCCTTCTAACAGAGGATGGAGAGCCAACAACTTTCCAGGAGGCTTCTAAAAGTCAAGAAGTTTCTCTATGGATGACAGCAATGCAAGAAGAGATTGAAGCTTTGCATAAGAACAAAACATGGGAGCTGGTTGCACTGCCACGTGGAAGAAAAGCCATTGGAAACAAATGGGTCTACAAGATCAAACGGGATGGCAATGACCAAGTAGAGCGGTATCGTGCGAGATTGGTGGTGAAAGGTTATGCTCAGAAAGAAGGTATTGACTTTAATGAGATATTTTCCCCTGTGGTTCGACTCACGACAGTCAGAATAGTCTTGGCAATGTGTGCTACATTTGACTTACATCTAGAACAGCTAGATGTGAAGACAGCTTTTCTTCATGGAGAACTTGAAGAAGAAATTTATATGCTCCAACCAGAAGGTTTTAAAGAAGAAGGAAAAGAGAACTTGGTTTGCAGGTTGAACAAATCTCTGTACGGTCTCAAACAGGCGCCGAGGTGTTGGTACAAGAGATTTGATTCCTATATCATCAGCCTTGGATACAACAGACTTAGTTCAGACCATTGTACATACTACAAAAGGTTTGAAGATGATAATGATTTCATTATTTTACTGTTGTACGTGGATGACATGTTGGTGGCAGGCCCCAACAAAGATCGAGTCCAAGAATTAAAGGCACAGTTGGCTAGGGAATTTGATATGAAGGACTTGGGACCAGCAAACAAGATTCTAGGGATGCAAATTCACCGAGACAGAAATAACAGGAAGATTTGGCTTTCTCAGAAGAACTACTTAAAGAAAATCTTGTGGCGCTTCAACATGCAAGATTGTAAGCCAATTAGTACCCCACTCCCTGTTAATTTCAAGTTATCCTCTAAGATGTGTCCTAGCAAAGAAGCAGAGAGGAATGAGATGTCTCGAGTACCGTATGCATCAGCAGTGGGAAGTTTAATGTTCGCTATGATTTGTACCAGACCAGACATTGCACAAGCAGTGGGAGCAGTTAGTAGATACATGGCGAATCCTGGTAGAGAGCATTGGGGTTGTGTCAGGAGGATCCTTAGATACATTAAGGGTACCTCAGATGTTGCTTTATGTTACGGAGGATCAGATTTTATTGTTAAGGGCTATGTGGATTCAGATTTTGCAGGAGATCTTGATAAAAGAAAATCCACTACTGGCTATGTGTTTAAACTTGCAGAAGGAGCTGTAAGCTGGGTTTCGAAACTGCAAACTGTTGTGGCATTATCTACTACAGAAGCAGAATACATGGCAGCTACACAAGCTTGCAAGGAAGCAATTTGGATACAAAGATTACTGGAGGAGCTCGGGCACAAGCAAGAGAAAGTTGAATTGTTTTGTGACAGTCAGAGTGCCTTGCACATTGCAAGGAATCCAGCTTTTCATTCAAGAACGAAGCACATAGGTGTTCAATATCACTTTGTTCGTGAAGTGGTAGAAGATGGAAGTGTGGATATGAAAAAAATTCATACAGATGATAACCTAGCAGATGTGTTGACCAAGCCCACCAATACCAACAAATTTGTATGGTGCAGATCCTTGCATGGCCTAGCAGACACGTAGGCAACATGGCTTTGGCGAAGAAGAAAGAATGATGTGGAGACTTGATTGATTTTCAATCAACTCTCCAAGTGGGAGAATTGTCAGCAGCTGGCACCGTGTGCCAGCTGCAGATTTGCATTTGCAAATTTGCTGGCACACGGTGCCAGCAAATTTGCAATGATGGACAGCCAAGAAATGGCTGTCCACTTGCTCAATTCTCCCTATAAAAGGGAGAGTTTAGCAATGTATTTTCCATTGCAATTTAGAGAGAGTTTCTAAAGCTTTGAGAGAGTTTTTGAGTGATTTGAGAGAATTGGGTGTATTGGGGTTTTGGGTTGTAAGGCTAAAACACTACAATACTTGTATTCTCCATTTCTAATAGTAAGAGATTCTTCTGTCTTCGCCCGTGGACGTAGGCTAAAAGCCGAACCACGTAAACTTGTCTTTGTCTTATTTTTATTTTCATTATTTTTCTCAATTTCGCTTTATCTGCGACCCTGCATCATCCCTCAATTTCCCAACAATTGTTATATATCTTTCCCTCTACTCATTTTCTAGTACAAATATTCACACATTAAAAATTAGAAATTTTAATTTATATTATGTTGAATAATTTAGTATAACACCATTTTAAAATTGAAACTACATTATAATAAAAATATAGTTTTAAATCCTCACCTTTTACACGCAGAAACTGCACTGAAGAATTATTTTCTCGCACAATGTGTGAAATTAGTATATGTTTAGAATTGTGATTGAAATTAATAAGGTTTGTTTTTTTTTTAATTTTTAATAGAATAGATTTGACTTTTGTTAGGTCTAGATTTACGATTTGTGTTACAACAGATATCATTGTTGTGTAGATAAACTTTTAATTATATATATTAGTAGATTGTGGTAATATTTATAATAAAAAAAATCATTTAAAGCAAATGTAAACATTCCCTTCGGAAAAAAAAAAGATTTGAAGTATTTTCTTCGGAAAAAAAAGCACTTAAACAATTTTTTTAAAAAAAAAACCAAACTATCGAATGATACATATAGAATTGCCAAGAAAATGTCTCTGTCATGAAAAGATATTTGCACATATTTGGTTTGGTGCAAGATCACTCCGTTATGTTTCCGAGTTTCAACCAGACTGGAAATTTTACGGTGCCTTCACGCAATTGCATTTGCTGAAACGATTGCCCGGTGACCAAAAATTCTTTAAGTCAATGAATAAATTTGCTCGGTACACGCCACTTTAATCAAACACAGGAAAAATGTTTCATTGAAAAAACAAAATTGTAAACAAAAAGGGGAGAAAAAAAATTGGGGTTTTAGCCTATTCTATATTTTAAAAGAGGGCTGCAAAAACAGTGTTCATATTTCCTGATTACACCCCATATATATTAAAGTCCAAAGTTCTCGATGTAACAATATGGGTGTTTTTAGAAAGAAGAGGAGTGTAAACTAACAAATTGGGCCAAAAACCCAAGTCGTGTAAGCCCAAAAATCTAACCACACTCTTTTTCTTTTTCTACTGTTTTTCCACTTATAAAAATTCTTCTTTGTGTTGAAATAGGAAACATTCATACAATCATATATAAGATATATGGAATGCCTAACAATATTTATTAACTAGTAAATAACATTTATAAAAATTCTCAAGTGCAACGTCCAACGTTTTAAAATGTATATTTGAACTAACACTATTATTTATTAATTAAAAAACAATATCAGTTTTATTTTTTATTTAACTTCTTAAGACATACGAATATCTATACCATCTTTTTTTTATGATAGCATGTAAAAATAATTATAAATATATATTTTTGTAATGTTTGTATAATAAACAATAATAAAATTGTTACCCTAAGAACCTAACCCAAGCCCCATTCGCCAAAGGCAAGGGCCTAACCTCTTAAGGGCCTATTATAAGGGTCTACCTTGCTAGAGGCCCCATTTGTTGAGCTTAGCTCATGTCTACTAATTTTTGTACGGCGTAAGACCTCAGGACCAATAAGAACGAAGGTGCTTGAAACCAACGCTCGATAAGTTTGTCTTTGACAGGCATGACATCATGCTTGGCTGCATTTACCTCAGAATGACTAATCTTGCAATTTACCTAGTGTCAATGACTACCACAAATACAAGGCAATGGTTATTTTTATAATCTCATGCATACTTATCCATACAACCTCGAGCAAGCTTATCTTTGTAATCTTAAGTGTGCTTGTCCTTATAATCTTGGGCGACTCAACGACTAAGCATTTGAAAAAAACTTATATAAATAGGGGACCAAGGCTTGAGCAGAGGAGATAAAAATTTTCAGATTCGAAAAAGAAAGAAAAAAGTAAGCCAATCCAAACCATTATTTCTGACCATTTTTATTTTTTATTTATTGATTCAATTATTGACTTAAGCATCCGAGGGTCAATATTAGAGATAACTAGCGGCATAGCCTTAACCAATTTTGTGGGTATAGAAACTAGTCTTAGGCATTGATGAATGCTCTAATAAGCCTAAATTGACTTGATTTTAGGCAAAGCCATTGTTTCTAAAAGAAAAAATCACTTGTGACCCACTACTTAGCATTCAATCAAGTATTACTATCAACAGGTTGGTGTCATATATAGGAATAGTGTAAAAGGTTATAAAGACCAACCAAATCAAGTTGAGTAAGAAGACCACTCGGACTAAGGCAAACTGAGATGGCAAATTGAACTAGAATATAGTGTGAAATATAAATTAGAAAAAACTCAAATGAAGGCTGATGGTTGAAAGTATAAGAGGAGAACGCTGATCATCTGAGGAGATGCATGCTAACTTTGCATAGAAGTTGGAGTTAGAAAAGGAATTTGAGGATATGAGGAAAGATAGAGAAGAGTTGAGAAAGTTATTGTTGGAAGTACTAAATACCCATAAGAGAATATATGGGTATAAAAAATACAAAGGGCGACTAATTAGTAGGTGGAGTTATCCGGTGCTCAAAATCCTCGCCTACTGACTGATGTAGTTAAGGTCAACCGATAATACACTTGTAGGAAAAAAGGAAGTGGGTGTTAGGAGATGCCCTATGCAAGACATATGATACCTAATTTTGGACTAGGAGTTTATATTGAGAACATGAGGACTAAGCTCTGTCAAGATCTCAGATAGAGTGAAGAGGCACGGCAGAGATTGAAAGGCTAAAGACAAACTAGATGAGCATAAGGTTTAGTGACTTTTTAGATTGAAGCAAAAGAGTAAGGATAATATTGTGTTCATGGATATACCGAGAAAGGTGGCACCAAGAGAAACAACATTAGAGGAAAATTTTAGAGGTCTAGAGCAAAGGATACAAGAGCTTGTGATAGGTAAGGAGCGATGAGAATCACTTTCGCTGAAGACTGTATAGAGAAAGAGCAAAAGTCGTTGCTCACCAACAAACTCAAAGACATGGAGTAGCCTATGGTCTTCACGTTGCCTGGTGATGAACACTTGAAATTACACATTTAATAAGAGTTTTACATGATTGTTTTGTATTACTAGTGTATTTAATTTTCTTAACTTAAGTATGTTTACAATATTGTACTTAATTATCTTATAACTGTTTTGTGACAGGTTCGGTAAAATGGGCATAACTTTCTACCTAAAGATCTAATTGAGGTGATTATTAATCCTATGCAGACCTGACTCAATGGGCTAACATATTTTATTTCACAAAGTATTGAATATTCGAGTGTTTAGAGGGTGAAAATTGGCCTAGAACAGAATTGATCTGCAGTACAGGCTCAGTTTGAACAGTTATCAGTATTTGGCCCATAACTATAGAAATACGTATCTAATACATATGAGATTACTCAATTTGGAAAGACAAGAGACTTATCTACAACTTTTATGTTTTGAGTGACAGCTAATTCGGATCACATCAATTCCAAATTGGATAATCAAGTGGGTGCCCAAGTGATAATGAATGCAAATTATTTTGCCACCATTCTTGACTTTCATCAACCAAGTGGTTCCCTCCAAATTTGTCTCGATTTATCCATGTTTTTCTATAAATAGGTGTCTTGTTTATGCCTAAACAATATAATTAGAAAGTTAGAATTTAGTTCAAAATACTTTTCCTTTGTATCCATTTCCTTGTACTATTATTTCTCATGTTTACTATTAAGTCATGTTATTTCTTTTTCCATTTCTTTTCATTTCATTTAGTTTTATTATGTCCAAATAATTTTGTTTAAGCTAAGGTGAAAGGGTGAAGCTCTTGGCAAGGTAATAAGATATGTTTAATATTTATTCATGAATTTAATGCTTCATTTTTATGTTATGCAAATTTATATATGATGTATTTATTTTGTTTGTAGAATTAATACCCTTTCTTCTAAAGTGGTGATTCTTGATTTATTATTGACAAACTTAATACTTGGCACAATAAATTCTTGAAACCATTTACAAGATTTGGTTTATATAACCTTTCTTGTAAAGTGGGAGTGTTGATTTATTGTAGATAAATATAAAGATTGGCATAATAAATACTTGAACCCATTTATAAGATTTGGTGTATAATAATTAAAAATAATAAATACTAATTAATATATAAATGATGATGAACTTTAATTGCTATATTTTTCGGTTGGAACCTTCTTTGTGTGAGGATTCCAATTGAGTTATAAAAAAATTAAATATATTCTTATTTCTTATATCAAGAGTGAATCTCCATAACCTTAACTTTTTATTTGAATTGGTTAATTGAAATAATATTTGCAAACATCTTATACTGTATTAATTATCTTTAAAGTGTTTATAATTTGTAATTTTAATTCTACTTCCCTGTGGATCGACCCCGTTCTCATCGGGTTATTTATTACTTCGACAATCCTGCACTTGGGAATAACTTCTATATTCTGGACGTGTCACCTGGTATCCTAATGTACAAGAGGACTTCAAACCTTAATCATTACATATATCAGGTAATCATCATTTTATCTATTGCCAAACTTGTGCAAAATCAAATGTACCGATTATTCCACATGAACCTGAAGAAGCCTTTTCTATGGTGCTAAAGTCTAAAGTAGAATAGCATTTCTTCATATAGTGAGCTGAGCAAGCTCGTGCAATACTTCTGAAGAGTAATCGAGCTAGCTAAAGATCTTTGATAGCCGAGAAATATCAAGCAAGGTTGAGCAAAAGGCTTAAGGGGATTCATGGATAGATTCTATAAGGAAGTTATCTAGCTTGGGGCCTTTGATTTGTCGATCGCTTTAGATACTTTAAAAAAAGGTTTACAGTAGAATAGGTTCTAGTACCACCTAACCGAGAACCATGTTTTGACCTACCTCATTGCTTATGACCGAGTGTTCGACTATATTAAGATTGAGAAGCAGAATGAGGCAAAAATATTGGCAGTGGAAAGCTTTAAAGGTCCCTCAATAAGAGATTGTATGAAGGAATAAGAGTTAATTCATTTAACGTTTAGCACCAATTTTAAATTTTAAAATATCAACTTCAAGGATAATTCATTGGCTAAAACGACAATAGGGTATTACAGAGCTTGTCATCACCTATAACCTCCCACAAGCTAAGCATTGCAATCGAGTTTTCATTATTAACTAGTTAACATTGAAATTTAAGGAATCCTTATTACCCCAATGGTTAAGCCCAAACTCCGTTCGCCAAGTGCGAGGATCTAATCTCCTAAGGGTCCATTAAAAAGGTCAAATGCCAAAACCTAGTGTTATGAGGCCTAACTCGCAAAATACCCTATTTGCTAGCTCGATCCATGCATACTAACTTTTGTACAAAACTTAAGACCTCAAGACGAGTAAGACCCAAAGTGCTAAAGACTGGTGCATAATAAGTATGTCCTCGATAGAAATGACATCGTGCTTGGCTGCAGTTATCTCAAAATGACTAATCTTGCAATTCACTTAACACTGAGGACTACCTCAAATACAGGGTAAAAACTTATCTCTATAATCTCAAGCGTCTGGCCTCAAGCATGCTTATCCTACAATATCGGGTGACCTAATGACTAAGTAATCAAAAAAGCCTGTATAAAAAGGGCACTAAGGCTTAATAATGGAGATGGAATTTTTCAGACTCAAAAAAAAGAAGGAAAAAAATAATAAGTAAACCAATCCAAACACATTATTTTCAACAATCTTTTTTTTCGATCGATCTAATTATTAACTTAAGTATCGAAGAATCATTATTAAAAATAATTAATGACATAGCTTTAACCGATTTTATAGGTGTAAAGATCAATCTCAAGCATCAAGGATTGCTCAAGAAAATCGAATTGGTTTAATTTTCAAGTTAAATTATTATCCCTGGGAGAAAATTTTCTCAGTGATCAATGACTCAACATCTAGATAATGACCACTATCAACAAAAATAGTTATATTATAAACTATATGTATAAAGGAAAATGAAAGTAATAAGTTTAATAATAGAATTCTCAATATCAGTAAAAGATTATATTCTAAATCAAAACACAATATTTGGTAATTAACAAAGCTTTGAAAATTAAAAAAAATAAAAAAATATTTTAAAAAAGTTGATATTTTTTATTATCTATTGTATTAATATGTATCTTAATATGGTATTATTAAACCTGTTGTGAATTTGAATAAAATTCATTTAAGAATTAAACAATCAAATATAAAATTGACTTGTTTAATAAATGAAATACACAACACAATATAATTAAACATATTTAATAAATGAGTTATATTGAATTTTTTTATATAAATATATACTATTCAATTAATTTATATAATTAAATATAATTATCTATACAATTATAGACACAATTTAATGTATTTATATATTATTTAAATTATTAAACATATTATATATTAGACGAACCTTAAATAAATTAAACGTATTTCGTACGCTAAATGTTTACAAATAAACTAATATGTTAAACGAATTCACTAAATTTAATTATTTAAACAATAACATATTTTAAACGAATTAACATATCATACTCAAACAAGAATTTAATAATCTAACAGATGATATAAATGCCCCCCATTTAATATTCACGTCATTTCTTTCCATTTAAATTTATTTACTTTGGTGTTGAATTCTTGTTGGGCAAACGATTAATGGCCCATGTTGCCACCCTGGCCCACCCATTCTTAGACAACAGTTTTCCGCATTTTCAAGATTAAACAAAGAAAAATCAATTTCCCGCATTTTGAAGGTGACCATAAAAAAACCGGTGGGTGCGAAAATTTTTAAATTGAGGACGTAACTGAAAATAAAACCACCGAGCAGAAGAACGGCGCTTCACTCCATCTCAGATATAGAGGCACGGAACCGCTAAAGCAACGGCTCCGGCGGAGACACCGAGCAGGCAGAGGCAGATAGATCTCTTATATAAGTAACTCTCTCCTGTAATAGTTCATCGACAATTTTGATTTTTATAAATCTAATATTGTGGCGCATTACTGCAATGATTTATAATCTTTTTGCTTTGATCGTTTAGTAACAGAAGAAGTGAATTTTTGTTTTTTTTTCTCTTTTAATTTATTGAATTATGAATTATGTTCCCAGTCTTTGTCCATATGTATTTTAGATCTTTGTTGTGATAGTGATTACTTTTTTTCGTTTTGGTGTACGTTTATTCGAATGAATGAGAATTTGTGAAGCTATTTTTATTTTTAAATACTGATGTTGAAAATTATATATGGTTCTTGGATTTAGCTTAAGTTTGACTTACCCAAACACCTTTGAAATTTAATATGTTTCTTTAGGTTTTCATTATTGATGAAATTACGCAACTCAATTTGACTTATCTTGAAACTTCTGATTGTTTAATGAGTATTTTCTGTTGGATTAATTCGTTCTAGTACAACGCATGCTCCTTCCGGAAATGTGTTACTTTTTATTTATGCTTGAACTATGAATGAGTGGAAATATGAAGATCAAAATTGGGAAACTATGAATGCATACGGTTGGGGATTCCTGTGTCATCATTGTATCAACCAACTATGCTTTTTTCGAGTGAGACTTAGATACAGCTATATGTTAATCAATGATATCCAACTTAAATCGTAGATTTGTTGTGGTCGTTTGGCAGTAACTCTCTCGTTCTGCCTTAAATCAACAGGTCAGTTGCTTGGATCTGGCATTTTATACTTATGCTTTAGAATCAACGTGGACAGTTCATTTATTTTATATATTACCTAAAAGTTTTGCTGTTGAAGTCTAGGTTATATTCTATTTGCGCTCATAGTATTTCAATTTGACTAGTCTGTTATTGGAGTGAATTATTATGGTGACATGCTAGTTATATAAATCCTCCAACTCACATGATCATGCCATTCTATACAACATATGGAGATTTTGGATTTGGATAGGGTGGATTGGAGGAAAAGGATTTTTGTAACACGTGCCACTAGTTTCAGGTTGACCTTTAGTGAGTCGAGTTGGATTTAATATGCTAGATAAAGATGATTTCAGAGGAATTGTTGTGTACTCCCTCATGATTTATTTTACTTATATAAGTACCACTATAGACAGTCATATTCATATTGTTTTTATTTTAAATGTTTATCTCTGTAGGAATAGATGATTGTGAGGTGCTTTTCCAAACTCGCAAGTTTTTTTTCAATAAAATAATTTTAGCTAGATGAATGGTATTAACATATTTGCTGTTCTTTTTATTGCTTGTGGAAAATACTTGACTGCAATTAGGCTGTTTAGAGGCTCAGTAGCTGCCACATTTGAAATCTTGCTTGAAAATCAGATGAGCAAATGGCCAACATACCTTTATTGTTGTCTCTACCATACATGCTCATTGATTAATACTTAGGTTGAGTTACTCTTTGTACTCATAAGACTGCCAAATATTGAGCTGTCAACTTTGTTTAGAATTATCACATCTTTAACCAGTATGATCTCAGAATGGGGATTTGGGCTTCCATTGGACATATTCTTTGGATTTCCAAAATCGCGAATGACAGATGCAAAAGTTTAAGTGACATGTTGTTTCATGACATTGCAATAGCTGGTTTATTTCTTTTAGATGCCTGTGACATTTGTTTTGCTTGGTGTTGGTCCTTTCTTTTAGCATTTATGGCTTTTGTAAATGTAGATTTTTGTGGATAAGGCCGCTTCGGGCAGTAATTGCATAGAACTTAACTATGGAAACTTTTTCTTTTTTTAGCATATGTATTTTCTCTTCTTAAATGATTTTTATTAGGATTGTCATTTTACATTAATTAGTCTAACCAATATGACCTATATATCTCCCCCGGATGAATATAAAATGGAGTAAGAAGTGGGCATTCTTCATCATCGAATGGTTTCTCTTGCATTTTCCGTTTCCTTTCTCTTCTTCTTGATCCTAGCCCCATTAGGGGTCTCTTGTTCAACTTCAACAATGAACTTCCCTTCAAGGGCTGAAAATAAAAATTCAGAGAAGTCTGCAAGTATACATTCTTGCCTCTATTGCAAAAAAGTGTTCACTAGCCACCGGCCACTTGCAGGACATGTTAGGACTCATTATGCTCAGATTAAGTCAGCATGGAGGACGAATTTTTCTGGTAGTTCCAGTAATTCCATTGGATTTACTAGCAACTCCCCTATTCCCCTCTCTAACAACCAACCTGGCAATTCTTTTGGAGGTGTTGGAAACAATCTAACTTTTCCTAGGAGGACCTGCTTAAGCAAATCCACCCCAGTGGATGTGAGGAGTAAGTTCTCTGAATACAGTCGTAAAAGTGCCAAAAGTCAATTGTTTTAATATCTTCAAATCTTTCTTTTGGCATTTGAATCTTTACCTTTCTGACTGTCTATTGTTGACAGCTTTTGCTCCATCAGGTAGAGCTGCAGCCACTTGTTTCTCTTTGAATCCTTCATCAAGTTTTGGCCTGAATGGAGTCTGTCAATTGAGTACTGATGTGGGCCGAACGTATCAAGATGGTAACCCATTCTTCTATGGACGTACCTTGGAGATCTCTCAGCATAACGATAGTAAGCCTTCATTTACTACCTCCACTGTAACTAATTCGTATCTGTTTATTGGCTCAAATCAATCACCTGGCTTAAAAGAAACTGCCTTTCTTTGTTCATCTTTCATGGATCCTTTTGCATGTTCAGGTTATGATGAAGGTCATTGGTATAAGATGGAAGGTTCCTTGACTTGCGAAGAGGGCAAGAGGATGTACCCAGTCAATGCCCTTGGAAATACTCACATGATGAGAGCTTCAAAAAGGCTTAAGATATCCCCCAACATGCCTGTGGAAATAGAGAAGTCTCAGACCAAAGAACTACCTCTTATTAAGGATGTTAAGAACTCATTTTCTGGCTTGGGGATTTCATTTGATGCTGAACAGGAAGTCCCAGCAGATATAGATCTATCTCTACATCTGTAGCCTTGTACCTTCCTTTTTATAATAAATAAAACAATGAAGGATATAGTTAAAGTATGAGTGAAAAGTTCTATTTTTTTTTAAGAAATAAGCTATTTCTATTTTCTGTCATATCTGACCCGAATTTCAACTTGGGTCTATCTGTCTTCAGAAATTTAATTTTATGAAACTTCTCTTTCGGGTTTGATTAGGATATGGATCAAAATTTTCTGGTTTGAGTGGAATTTTGATTAGAAAGTCTGTAACAATATCTTGAAGGCAATGCTTCAGGCTCACAAGAGAGACCAGCTTATAAAGATGTCTGGAGTTAGTTTAGGAAATGTCTTAAAAACGTGTAGCCATAATTTTGTGGTTACAGTGGTTTATTTTTCCGACAATAGGAGGTGTTTGTTAGCTAATTTTGTTGAATTATTTTTTCCTAATTGTTATATTGTCGAACACAGTGCTCTGTGCTTCTGGCGACAACAATTGAATCAAAGGAAATTATTCAGTATAGTGTATATTTTCTAGACCCTTCTGCTTGTTTGCTGGAAATGTTCACCTGATAGTTATTGGATGAAGGGCATTGAATTGATAGAGTAAGTTAGACTCTGGGCTCTGAGTTTGTTGTAGACACCAGTGGCCGGAAATGTTCACCAGATAGGTATTGGATCTAGGGCATTGAATTGATAGAATAAGTTAGAATCTGGGCTCTTAGTTTGTTGTAGACACCAGCGGCACAGGAGAAATAGTGCTCTGAGTTTGACTGTCACGTATTTTTTTACCTTTCATGCTTTATAGTCATAGTAATTATTTTTTCTTATTTGTTAATGTGGATAGAGGTTTTGCCAAGCATGTTTTCTATTGTGTGTTTTTGAACTTTTTTTTCATCAACATTGTTACTGACTTCGAATGTGATTTTCAAAACCTTTTGTTTAGCTGTCATTACATTTCTTTATTGTTTCAATGTACAACATTTTTTATTTTCTTATAAGAATTGATATGAGTGCAACTATTTCTTCTGCTTTCTTTGTTGCTAGTTTCCAAAATAAACTTGATCAGCAGGAAGCAACATTTTCATGGACATCAGTCGCCATCATCTTAACTGGTTTGTTACAGGAGAGGAAGTCTTTCTCTAGGTATTGTGCGCAGGTAATTGCCTATTCTTGAGACGGAACTCTGTTCAGTTATTCTGTTGCTGATAATATTACCTTCTCTTCCCGGCATACAGTATACATATACATAAATATGTTCTGCTTGTCAATATTATTGCATTGTTGTTGCTACTTTATGTTTCATCAGTTACCGAAATGAATTGATTGGTAGAAGTTTCGGACAATTGCAACCCAGGATTCCTTTGTCGCCACACTATAATGGCATTGATTTCTTTTAAATGAGCCCTGAAGTATTCACTTTATGGCGCGTTTGAATTTTTGAAGGATTTGGTTGCAAGAATTGCCTATTACTGAGAATTATCAGGGTGATTTAAAGTATGATATTTGCTTTGGATGTATGTGGGTAATTTATAACTATGTAAATTTTTTTTAACTTGAAACCAAATTGAACTGAAATATTTTCTATTCAGGCGATTTGAGTTTGCTATTTTTAGCAAGTACAATGGCATCATATGTATAATTTGTGCAGATTACAGAAACGTCGAGTGCTCTTCAGCTGTGATTATGTTGATTATTATTGTCTTTATTTTTCTTTTTGCTTGTATTATGTTAATAAAATTGTGGTGGGTATAAAATACTAAAATAGAAAGACATCATTGCTTTAAAGGTAGCGATTAACACAATTGGGATTATGTTTGCATTACTATTACGAAAATAGCCCAAAACAAAAGTACTTTGTGAAAAGAAACAAAGCCCATTAAATTTGACTCTTTGCATAACTTCAAAAGCAAATTATAGAAAAAGATTCATTTTTAATTATCCTTTTTCATATTAAAGAAAAAAAAATAGAAAATATTGTTTCTTACACCTTGTTAGTACTTTTGGTAGAAAATTAGCGATTCAACGATTTTGGTTGGAAAAGAATTGAGATGAATACCAAAGTGAAGAGTTATAAGAAATCTAGAACATGTGGGATACGTATGGAGAAATCTAAGACGTATGGGATACAAAGAGAGAAGCAAAACGGGACTCAAAGATGTGAAGGAAGTAAGAAAACACGGGATAGGTGTACAGGGCTAAGCGTCGCAGCGCCTAGGGAGGAGCGTCGCAGCGCCAGAAGTGTTAGAAGTTTGTTTTTCTTCGGGATTTTTAGTTTTGGGAAGTTTTGAATTTCAAAATAAGTGGACTTTTATTCCAACAAGAAATAGGGTTAGTAGGTACGAAATACACCATATATAAACACTTGTAAACCATTGATTTCAAATTAAACATTAAAAGAGACTCTAAGAGAGGGGAAGAATTGGGTAGACATTAAGTGCTTGTGTGGGCTAGGGTGGAACCGTTGTTTGGGTGATCATTGTTAGTGGTAGAGTAAGGGTTCACTAAACGTTTAGGTCCTTTTGAGGGTTCTTCATTAGGTTTTCTTTATAAAATCTCTAGATAGTTATAATAAGAGAGGTTAGGATCTTTGGATCCATCGTGGACATAAGCAATTGGTCGAACCACGTAAGATGGTGTTGTGCTATTTTATTTTCTGCTTTTGGATTCTTGTTGTGTTTGCTTGATTGACAGGTTATTCCGCTACACAAGAAGGTTAGAGTTTTATGTTAAATTTTGAGTTCTTCGCTTCAACATAACTTTTAGAGGAAGAAGGGTGTTTCTTCCCTCAACAACTTCTAATCATTTCAAATTTCTTTGCCCTCTAAAATGTGTTTTTGTTTATTTTTAGTCAAAGAAAGATCATTAATCAATTTTACAGTATGAAAATTTTCATCCATATGAATCAAATACATTTTTTTTAAAAAAAAATTCTGATGTTACATTAAAAATTCATCAAAGATAATATATTATTTTTATATTTAATTGTATTTAAAAGCATTTTTACAGAGAAATATAAGACTTACAACCAAAGAAGAAAACTCTTACTATAAAGAGAATTATTGTGTTGTTTTAACGTTCATCAAAATTTAAACCCGATTAAAAAGGTGCACAAGCTGACTACTTATCTTAGAGGTAAGTGCTCAATTGTGTAGTTAAGTTCAAATCTCAATCTTTTTTATCACTTCAAAACCAAGCACTTAACATAATAGAAAAATCAAGTTAAAAAATTTAACAAAAGCACACCTCGTTACAACAATCATTGATTTATCAGTTTGGTTTGAGTTTAGTTTATTTTATTTGAAATTGATTAGTTTGATTTCTATTTGATTTTGGTTCGGTTCGTTTCAAATAAAAAAATACACTAAAAATTTAAAAAAAAATTAAAAATTAAATCGAATCGAACTAAATAGTTTAATTGTAAAGGGTAGAACTGATCAATTTTAATTTGTTAAAATCAATTAGTTCCAACTTCAGTTCAAACCCAAACAGTTCTGCCCAAGTCTAGCCGCATTAGAAAAATGATACGCCTTAAATATTAAAGTGCAATTAGTATTTTACATATGGTTTGGATTTCAGTCTAACCAAATAAATATTATACACCGTCAGCAACTATTAAATCAGACCAAAGTTAGAAAACGATATCGTGACGGCAAACATGGCCTTAAAAAAAGGATTTCGTTCGGTAGGGCTTTTAGAGTTGAAGTAAATTCTCTTGGATTTGGATTTCACCTACTTTAGTCTTTTCTTTTTTTAATTATCGTTCTTTAATTCCTATCATAATCTTTTTTCACTCTTGCCTTTATTCGAGAAATGAATTTTGAAAAAAAGACTTGCACTACTTTAAGAAAGTGATTTATTTCCGTCTATTTTATAAAAGAATTTTAATTATCATCATGGTTGTCATCATCACCTTATTTGATTATGAAATGTCTTTTATTTAATGTGCAAGAAAGAAGAATCCTCTCTTCCTTGTATCTATATTGTTTACAAAAAAAAAAAAACTCTAAATTTGTCAAAGGAAAATAATATTTTAATTCTTTATTTTATGGGTATATATCAACTTAACCCCCTATACTTCAGTAATTATTATGTTAATCTATGCTGTCCAAAAGATTCTGTTAAATGAGTAGTCTTAAAGGGAAAAAGAGTATTTGTTTCTCTCTAAAACAAAGCTAATTATTGTAGACATGAGAAGACGTTTTCAGTGCCCAATTTATTGTACAATTCTCGCCAAAAACAAAAATAATAACAAAAAGCCCTAAAAAAACCTATTAAAGGCATAAAAAATCTCAATTTTCTAACAATGTTCACAGCAAAACCTATTGTTATACCATAAGAAATATCCAGTGAATAAATCCACCATTTGAAGAATCAAATCATTTAAAGGAACACTGTACTTGTCTTTTGTAAAACTAGTGAGAAGGAATTGAGACCAAATCGAAGAACTTGTAGTAAGTATATCAGAATCGTTAATAATCTTAGGGGAATGTGGTTGTTGTTTATAATGTTTACACTTTCATTTATTAAGGAACCCATTATTTTTATTTTTTTATTCTATAGTGAATAGGTCAAGGGTAATTGCATGAACATTTTAGTGGGTGAATTTTGTAGGCTTGAATGGGAAATGAGTTAAGGGTTTTTTTTGTGTATATGTTGTATGAGTAAATTCTATAATTGTGTTTGTGAATATTGTTTCACCTGATTATGTCCTCGGAATAGGGGAATGGTCTTTGTGAATGATTATCTATGTGGATTTAATGAATGTTTTATCTATGTACTAACTGTTATTGTGTTATGTATTGTATGGGTGGATGAATAGAGGAATGGTCTCTGAATTTGTTAAATGTGAATGATTATCTGTGTGGCTTGTGTATCTAGTGAATGTTTTATTTATGTGTCTTTAATGAAAAGTTTATTGAATATTTTATCTATGTAGTAACTGTTATGTTTTATGTAATGTGAATTATTAGATGGTATATTTGGAGATGACAGTGTTGTTTTGTAGGAAGGGTGTAGATCTGGAAAAAGTTGATTTAAACTACATTAGTTTGGTGGCTTCGATTAATGAAGTGATAATGATGGAGTTTGAAAGAGTTAGGTACCATGATAAGCAATTTTTTATTTGGGGGATAGTACCAAAGTGTGGTGGGAGAATTCTCTTATAAACTAATATAGAATTGACTAGGTTTGTTACAAAGGCTTATGAAAAAAGAAAGAAAAGGGTTAATTTTGAGTTAGATTTGTTACCAGTTGACTTATTACCATCCAATGTAACACATGCACCAAATGTGTCTGAAACAGAGCCACCTCAATTCCAAAGAGCACCATAAACTCCCAATCCAACTCTTAACCCTAAAATAAAACCAACTATATTCCAAAGAGCACCCCCAAACTCTCAATCCATCCCTTAACCCTGAAACAAAACCAATTCCATTCGAAAAGCACCCCAAACTCGCAATCCAAACCTAACCCTGAAATACAACCAACTTTATTCGAAAAAGCACCCAAAACTCTCAATCCATCCCCTAACCCTGAAACAAAACCAACTCCATAGAAAACACCACCCTAAATGACATATTCAACTTCTAACCTTAAAATACAACTAATAGCTGAAACATCTACAAGTGATGATGAATAAGAGGATGAAGATTATGTAGAGAGTGAGGACATAATGTATTGGTCAGATGAGAGTGAGATTAAGGGTGAACCGAAAAATGCTTTAAGTGATAGTGAAGAGAGCGAGCTTTCTAACTGTAAAAGGAAAGATGAGGCTGCAGCTTCTTATATTGAACATCGGGAAAATACTGTGGTAGATGAAATGGTTACAGATATAAGAAGAAGACAGTTCAAAAGAGTTGGAGATGAAGAGATCAAATTTAAAGTTGGATAAGTTTTTAGGAATGTCACTGAATTAAGAAATGCTTTGAAAGATTATGCAGTCTAAGAAGGAGTTGTGTTGAAGAGGATAAAAAATGATAAGGTTAGAGTGACTGCCAAATATGCTTTAGCTGATTATAAATAGAGAATACTCATATTTGTGATGGTTGATAAAATAAGCTTAATGATGAAGACATTAGAAGGTAGAGAGCACACTTGCTTAAGGGTTGGTAAAAATGTTGAAGTTAACAACACTTGGGTAACACATAAATGTTATAACAACATTAAGAACAATCCTAATATGGAAGCTTCTGCTATGGCTACTGAGTTACATAGGAGGTTTAGTACTAGCACAAATAAGAAAAGATTGTATAGGACAAAGAAGAAGGTACTTCAGCTATCAGAAAAAGAGTTTACCAAATCTTATACATTTCTCCCATCTTATGCAAATGTTATTTTAATGACAAATAATAGGGTAACATGTAAGCTTCAGGAGGAGATAAGAACAGACAAGGGTTCTCATTTTAAAAGGTTGTTTTCGAGCTTCAAAGCTCAACAAGAGGGGTTTATAAAAGGTTGTAGAATAATAATAGGCCTAGGTGGTTGCTGCCTCAAAGGTCTTTTTGGAGGGATATTACTGTTTGTCGTTTCTATTGATACAAACAATGGCATATTCCCTTTAGCTATATGTATTTGTGAGCAGGAAACCCATGATAGTTGGAGTTGGTTTCTACAACTGCTTATTGAGCACATGGGCATCATTAATGACATGACTATGACTTGGATGTCTGATAGGTAGAAAGGTATAATTGCTGCTATAGAAGAATTAATACACAATGCTACAGTGAGGTATTGTTACAAACATGTGCATGCTAATTTTAGAAGATATCACACCAATGACATACTAAAAGAGTACTTTTGAAAGGCTGTCAGAGCTACTAACAAGCTTGATTTTGAGCTTGCCATGAATGCAATTAAGTCAAAAAGTAGTGAGGCACATCAGTGGTTGGTGGGCAGTGACTGTAGAGGATGGCAAATGAGTGGCTTAACCATACAAGTATGCCTTAGTTTGCATAATCCAAAAGGATAAGGGAACCTGGTGAATATATTGATAAGTCTCTAACTATAGAGGCATATCTACAAAAGTATTCAGAAACTTTGACTCCCATTCTAGATAAGGTAGGTGGACTAAGCTTGATAGACCTGATTTGCTACCTTCTATAAAGTATATAACACTTGGCAGACCTAAGATAAAAAGAAAATGAGAGGTAAATGAAGATACAAATGCTAGTGGCAAGAAGAGGTGTACACCAAAATGTGAGAAATGGGCCACAATAAGAGAAGATGCCCTATGAATGAGGGTGAAAATATAGTTACTGAATTTGGTGAACACCAATTTGAAGGTCATTTTCATTATTTTGCTCATTTTAATAATTTTTTTATTACTATAATTCTAATCTTTTATAGTTGTTAGACAAAAATATATTTCTCAGCCTATTGTAAAAGAGCCACAAAAGACAACCTTATACATTTAGGGTTGTAAACAGCCAGTTTTTGCTTGCATATGTAATTGAATACATTAGCAATAAGGTATCTGTCCTTGTTAACTTTGTATAATTTATGAAAGTTTATAAATGACTGGTATGTGCCCTTAATAATCAATATTTTTATTCTCTTTTATCCAACCATGATGAAATCATATAGCCAAATACATAGAAGATTTTGTAAATGAAAAACTGAAGATGACAATAGGTGACATGCTTCTATTTTTTGCATACACAAAATACTTGTGTTTTTAAATGTTGTAAATAAGAGAATGTAGGTTGAGATTGGAGTGAAATCATGTTTATTTCAGTCACTGTACTTTTGTTTGAACTGATAATGGTTGTATTTTTTTTTGCTATGACTTATTATTATTTTTGGTATATGATTTAGAACATTTTGTAATGGAAACCAGTAATGAACAGATTATTATTTTTAGCATAGCATTTAGAACATTTTGTAATAAAAACCAATAATGAACAGACTTAATATTATCAACTTTCTGCAAAATACAAATGCTGAACTTTGCTTATATTCTTACATACAAAATGTTATAGATGAATAATATCATTTTGACCAAACTACAACTGTTAAGATAAACAACTATATTAGCCCAATCACTAGCAAAATTTTTATAGCCATTAAAATGTTCTCTATGTTGCCTAGTATAGCATTATGGATTTCACAATCGCTTATATGATCCTCTGATGCATTAGTGTCTGAACTGGATGAGAGGAGGCTTGATTCCCCTCTAGATGAATTCATATTTGAGTTAGATAGTGATCCCAATAATAGATTAAGCTCATCTTTTGTAGGTTTCTAGAATATGAAATATTGGCATCCTGATTTTTTGTTGCAGAAAAAATATAGTTTATTTGGATTCTAGCTTGATTCTGAAATGCCAACTTCATTTGTCTCACCACAACAACAAATATTGTTCCTAAACTTTATTATACCTCCATTAATCTTCATCATTACATCTATGTTGCCATTTGTGTTGAACTCCTCTTTATAGGGATTCCATAGTGTATAATACCCATAACTAAACTTCTGCCTGCAAAAGAAATACAGTTTGTTAGGATTCTTGTTTGTTTTAGAAATTCCTACTCTAGCATTTTCTCTATAACTACACTTTCTATTTTTAAATTTAATTAATCCACCATTGATTTGCATGGAAGCCCTTGCCCTTGATGCCATTGTATATAACTAGGTTGTTTTGTCTAATGATTGGAATATTTGTTTTTTGAATTGTTAAATATTTGCTGCAATAGTTGAGTTGTATTGTATGGATAGTTTGAGTTATTAATGTGCTTGTGGAAGTGGATGGTTGAGTTATTAATGTGCTTGTAGAAGTGGATAGTTGAGTTATTGATGTGCTTGTGGAAGTGATGTTGAGCTTGAAATGGTGCTGTCAAAGCTTTTAGTAGTTGCTCTGTTTGAGTTGAGCTTTAAACGGTCATATTTATGAATTTGAAATTACAACTCAGTCACAAATTTCATCTTGTTGTGCTTACATTACATAAGGGCATTTTAGTAATTTAATATATATTTTATATTTTTGTACTGTTTCAAATTTTTTTATTCTTATCACTCCTTACATGGCTTTTATTATATCAAGAGTATTTTAGTAAAAGGTGCGAAAAATTACCCATTTAATGAAAAATTTTAGACAATAAAAATTAATGTAGTAATTATTGAAACATGAAAGACTAAATTAATATATATCCATAAAATAAATGACTAAAATATCATTTTTTCATTTGTCAAATAGATTACCAACTTGATAAACTTTAGATTAAAATAAGAAACATTATTAATTTTATTCTTAAAGTTTAGTCAAATTATTTACTTAATTTTTACGTTTTTTAAATACTTTAATTAGTTCTTACCATTAAAAAAATAACATTTCAAATACATTTTTTTGAGAATATTAAAATAAATTTTTAAATATGAGATCTTTGATCATAATTAAACATATTAATTTATTTTACTACCGTTCAAAAATACTTTTAAGATTTTATTTTCTTATGATAGAATCCAATAAACGTCTTTAAAAAAGATATTTACAGAATAATTTAATAAAACTTTGTAGACTAAATTGTCATTAATCAATAAAAGAAATGTTGATATGTTAGCATTTTTCAATTTACAATAATGTACCATTATGTCCATCATGCATTGCATATTCGCTATGGTTATTTCATTTTAATTAATGCCACCCTTGATTTTGTAATTTCAAATAGATGATGGTGTAAGAAGCATGATTATCATTTGTCATAACACTTTAAATATTTTAATTAATAAACATATTAGAAATTGTTAGCATGGTAAAAAGAAACAAAATGTGTTAATTGAAAATTTTAATTTTTTAAATTAATGAGTTTTAAATTTATATTATAGGAGAATGAGTGTGGGTATGTCAAATTGGACTGCACTAAAGGAAGGCTCGTTATGATTCTAATGGTTGTGGTTTCAACAACTTTCAACGATGACTATTCAATGCTTAAGTTAGTGATTTTTTGATAGTAAAACTTTTTTAAAGTAGTTAAGTTGAGAGAGAATGTTATTACTTTTACTGTCGTCTTAAATTTTCTTTTATCGTCGTCTTATTCATGTAAGTTTCGATATTTGTGAATGGAGAATCGGGCTATTTCTCTTTGATTATTTGTGTGTTTGAGTGATTAAAATTTTGAAATTATGACCATTTACTTTATGAGTGTCATACTCTAAATATTATAGCCATTTACCTTACGGGGGATATACATTCACCCTTTCTTATGAATATCTCTAAATTCAATCAAACTCGAAATTATTTAATAATAGTTATTCCGAACAGTTTGGAGAGCTCGAAGTGTAATTTGTTTGGACTGGTTCTTGAGAAAGAATTCGGCTCATTACCTTAAGCTAATTTCAAAAATAGTCTAAGCCCATGATTAGTCCGATTTCTAAGGGAACAGAAACCAAACTCAAATATTTATCTCTAGATTTCATTTTGTGTAGTTGTATTTAACTCATTAATGTAAATCGTCGTTCGTTTGGCATGGTTGTACTCCTTGATGCTCTGTTTGTCATGATAACTATTTCTACTTCTTCATATAACATTTTTATTTTCCTTAATTAGAGGGATTATAACTTTTTAGATCTTCGAGTTTTGTGCTTTCTCATTAAGGACATGGTGTGTTAATATGTATCAAATAGGTCTTTACCCTTTATGAAATTATCAAAATACCCTTTAGTGTTATTTTTTAAAAAAATATTATTACTTTTAAGATAAATAAATAAATAAATTAAATCTCTCCCCAATTTAATCGAATGGTGTTGAACCGCTCTAAAATGCTTTATTAGTTGAACTTATTTGACACCTATATATGTTGATATTACATTACATACTTATTAATATTTTTAATTAAAAAATTAGTGAGGTCGGTTAAGATTAGATTTATTGTGGTACACTTGAGAAATCTAAATCCAATATAAACTAAATCTTTTCCTATAATTATTTAAAAAATTTTACTTTCTCACGTAGTGAGAGGACTTCAACCCTCATCTCCAATTTAAAGAAAACTATCCTCTCTTATTTAAAAAGATGTGTTCCCTTTCATCTAACTAAGGGGGAAAGGCTAGTATTAAGTTATATAAGGGTCAAAATTCAATACTCTAAGGGTTTTTTAGTTATTTCAAAACGTAGGCCCAATACAAATTAAAAACTTATGTTTTTTCTGACAAAATTAGAAAAAAATTAAGGGGTTCAAATGTAATTATCCCATTATGCAAAACTAGCTTAAAACTATACGTTTGGCGCTTTAGATTGTGCTTTAAGCTTCTTTGTCAAATGTCCACGTGCGTGATACTCTGAACCACCCACACCTTCACTAACGGCGAGTGTAATTCACTCTCCACAAAATGACAATAGAGACAGCCCCTTCCCTCCTGCAATTTGTCCAACACGATCTGTTGACGCGTGTTGTGAATTATGCCTCCAGAATCAAGACATCACATTGCCACTGGATTATATAATCATCTCATGGACAAAGAAGAAAAGAATAGCCTTTGGGTTATCACCAGTTTATGCAATAAAAACCAAAAGCAAAATCTCATAAAAAAGTCACCACATTTATTACTGTAATGACAGGACTCGATTTGAATTCTCTTGATTTGAATTCTCTTCGAGAATCGAGATAGATTCTATAATGATGTGTGATTAATATACTATTTATTCATACATATGATACAATGAGACTATTTATCTTAACAAAAAGTGTATACATTTACTCTAATATATAAAAACATATGTAAATACACAGACTGAGACACTTATGCAGCTATACGTGTCGTTGGCCAATCTCAAAATGTGATGACTGTATCATACTGCACAAATTTTTGTGACAACCTGAAAAAAAAAAGAAAAAATAAGAAAAAAGGTGAGCTTGTGGCTCAGTAAGTAGACATAATCTGAAAATATTATATACTTTATATGTATTGTATACGTATAAATCTGTAAGATAAAATAATCATAAAACTGTATACTGAGTAATCAATAAACTTGAACTGAAAGTATGAGCTGTCATAAAATCTGTGATAAAACTAAAATCATGATATAATACTGGGGATCTAAAAATCTGAAAGTATAAACTATCATAAAATCTATTATTAAGTTGAATATATGTAACATAGATCTGTAAACATATACTACATATATACTGAAAATCACACCAAATTTGTACCCGGGGAAAATTTGGTCTAACCTGGCGGAGTAACTCACGCACAGACAGAGCGGGGGATTTGAGTTGGTCTAACCCGGCAGAATGCTACATCGCTCGGGCAGAACAAATTAAACTGGTCTAACGCATGCGCAGAGCAACTACACTAAAAGGGAGGATACGCATGTAGTGGTTCAAAAACTACTATTATATAATATTATGAAAGCATAATTATTCTAAAATAAATATTTATGTACTAAACATAATCATAAATTATACTATAATAAATTTTAAAATATTTTAAAATATATTAAATAACATAAATATTTATTTGTCTAAAATAAATCATGATTAAATCTGATAACACATAATTTAATTATAAACGGTTGTATTAAAAACATATAAAATATATATAGTTATCCACTCACAAAAGTGCGTTAATTCTGAGTTGGGTCTAGATTCTGAAATCTACCTGCTATCGACACACCTCCTATATTATATGGTGTAAAAATACATCATTAATATCGATATGTATTATAAATATTAAAATATAAATATTCTAATATTGTAAAACTATTACCCATTGAAACACTGATTATAAATCTAATTACCTAATTAATTTCTTAAAATTTTCTTTTTCTTTTTTTTTTCTCGGCTGTCTTTTTTTTTTTCTTTTTCTTCTCTTTCTTTTTCTCCTCAGTTTCTTTTCTTCCTCTCTTTTTTCTTTTTTTTTTCTTTCTTTTCTCCTTCTCTCGGCTTCCTCTTCTTTTTCTATTTCAGTTTTGCTTTCTCTTCTCAATGAAGCAAAAACCAAAAAGTTAAATATTTATATACGGTGGCCACCGCATCAATTTCTTCTCTCTTCTTCTTTTTTTTTAATTCTGCCACCAAGCAATATATATATCACATACACACGTGTATTACATGTGACCTGTAAGTTTTTTTCTCAAAAGTTTATATGTCGAATTTTTATATGTTTTTTTTCTCTTGGGTTTTGGTTTCTGAGTTTTGTTGTTTGAGATATTGTCCAGGTTCTGTTGTTTTTGAATTTTCAATCTTTGTAGGCCATAAAAGAATCCATTTTTACTCAATTTTGTGAACAGGGTTTTTGTGGGTTCCTTTTGGTTGCTTTATAATAGCTTAGAATTGTTTTTTTTTTTTGGATGTTAGAATCTGGTTCTTATTTCTTAATGGTGTCTTTTAGGTGATTATAGGATGAAAAGACGTGGCTTTTATTCTCTCAAGCTGGAATTTTGACTGCTTGTTGATGTATATGACCTTGAATTTGGATATTTTAGGATAGATATTTGTGTACTCTTTGCTTCATGACCGTGTTACATGAGGTTTTGGAGGAAGAAAATTGTTGCTTTACTTAATCTAATTTCAGGTACGGGGATAAGTAATTGAAATTCTGGACTAGCTTCTTTTCCCTGAATGGAATTTAAGCATGTTTGTTGTTGTGTAATAACTTCATTTTGAGGCAGAATATGAACAAAAAATCTGATATTTGAACAAAGGCCTCTATGTTCTTATAGGTTTTTTAAGATTTAGGGTCTTAAGACAATTCAAATGCAAAGGGTTCAATTATTATCGCAACAAGCACCTGTACATAATCTAGGGTATTCTCAAATGACATTATCCCCAAAGTTTAGGCTAGCTGGGATCCAATCTTCCTTGTTGGATCGTTCACCAGAGTTAGAGTCATCTCTTTGAGGAGAACCCCTCGTTCCGGGTCTTCCTGGTGATGTTGCATTCAATTGTCACCTCTGCCTTCCAGCTAAGAGCCACGCAGCCTGCAGAGCTGTTTGCAAGCGATGGCACCTACTTCTTGGTAACAAAGAGAGGTTTTTCACTCGAAGAAAGTAACTAGGTTTGAAGGACCCTTGGCTCTTCGTTTTTCCCTTCCATAAGTGTACTGGAAAGATTCAGTGGCAGGTTCTCAACCTTACCCACTACTCTTGGCACATGATCCCTGCAATGCCGTGTAAGGACGAGGTTTGTCCCCATGGATTTAGGTGTGTTTCAATCCCCCGTGAGGGTACTCTTTTTATGTGTGGAGGTATGGTCTCTGATGTTGATTGCCCTCTTGACTTGGTCTTGAAGTATGAGATGCAAAAAAACAGTTGGACTGTTATGAACAAGATGATCACGGCTAGGTCATTTTTTGCAAGTGGGGTGATTGACGGAATGATATATGTGGCTGGAGGAAGTAGTGCTGACCTTTTTGAGATTGATTCAGCTGAGGTTTTGGATCCAGTAAAGGGAAGTTGGCGCCCCATTGTAAGCATGGGGACAAACATGGCATCTTATGATGCTACAGTTCTGAATGGGAAACTTCTTGTGACAGAAGGCTGGTTGTGGCCATTCTTTGTCTCTCCAAGAGGTCAGGTTTATGATCCGAGTACCAATAATTGGGAGAGTATGGCTGTTGGACTGAGAGAAGGGTGGACTGGTTCAAGTGTGGTGGTTTATGGACATCTGTTCGTCGTTTCAGAGCTTGAAAGGATGAAGCTTAAAGTTTATGACCCAAATTCTGATTCTTGGGAAACAATAGGTGGGCCTCCGCTACCAGAACAGATATGCAAACCTTTCGCGGCGAATGCATGTGATTGCAAAATCTACGTTGTGGGTCGGAATCTTCATGTCGCTGTGGGTCACATATCAACGCTAAGCACCTCTGAGAAAAAATGGAGCTGCAGTGTAGAATGGCATGTTGTTGATGTTCGCAAAAGTTTTTTTTGACTTTGACATTAAGTATGGATAATGCTTTAAAAGTATATATTTATATTATTTTTATAAAATTAATAAAGTTTTAATTTTATATTTGATGAGTATTCATAATTTTATAATATAAATATAAAAAAAAATTATTGTTTATTTATGTAATTATAATTTTAGTATATGATTGTAATATATAAGAGGATTAAAGTTATAGATAATAAACAGAAAATATTTGTAATAAATTAATTAAAATTTAGAATTTTTAATTAAATATTACTAATGCGATCTATAAATATTTAAAATATAGTGATTTTATCTGGATCACTAATATAGTGACATTATAATCGATGCACTATATATAATATGATTTTATAAGATTGGATCAGACATAATTTAAATTCTTATATAAAATACCGTTGTTAATTAAGAATTCAAATAACGTTAACCGATGATCATATGCTGATTAACCTTAATCTTAAGTTATTATAAACTTCTATTTGTGTCATTATGTCATTTGAAATACTCGTTACGATTTGTTTAAAGAACAGATTAAAAATTTGTATTTTTGTGGCATTGTGAGATAAAGGTTGGGAATATGATTTACAGATATAGAATCCATTCATTCCTAATGGAAGTTAGAAAGAAGGTTCTCTTAAGGGTTAATTCTAAAACTGAACGGTTAGAACGATCAATTTGTAATAATGTTACAAATTAACTGTTCACTGGTGAATTAATGGTGCTTAAGGATAAAGAAATAATTAGAGGGGTAAAACAGTAATTAATCTAGCTCTAATTATGAACCATCTATGGATGGTTAAATTGCATGTAGTGATTAAATTAATGGACTGCTTTAAGTTTTCTGAGTAAATTATATCTACAATTTCAATAGTGCAATTTTAGGTTTTTAGTGGAATGACACTGGAATTAATAAATTAAATTAATTAATTAAAGAGTTTAATTAATTATTCAAAATTTATTGGAACTTGAAATTATAGGTCCATAGGTCCCCAATATCACCTCTTTCGTTATTACAATGAACAAATAAAAAGATTGTATTATTACACAAATTGTTTGTGTCTAGAAAATAGTTTTCATATACGTATATTTTATAGTTTTGGATAAAATTAATTAATTAAGAATTAATTGAAATAGATGAGATCTTATCTAAATATAATTAAATATTTAATTTAAGAAATTAAATAAATAAAATCTTAAGGATAATTTTTTGAAATTATCAAAAAGATTTTAATTTTAATTTTAGTATTTTTCTTTTATTAAAAGACTAATAATGCTCAAATGTTGAGTATTATACGTTAACCACAAAGAATAGGACTCTATATGGTTTACATGAATTAAATATTTTTTTAAGAAATAATAATTTAATTACTAAATGTTATTTATTAAAATTATTATTTTAAAATAAGAAGACTAATTTAAATAAAACACAACACACATATGTGAAAAAAATGCAGGATACGTATTTTTTCTTTAAAAAAGAAAGAGAAAAAAGGAAGCTCACTCTTCCTCTCACTGTAGAATAAGAGGCTTGATTTAAAATTCTTTGGTGGAAGAAAACTCTGCGTGAATTTAAGGTATATTCTTGTTAAATTTTATTTACTTTAACATCAAATTCATATATTTATAAGATTCTTAAATAAAATTTTTTTTTATCTAATGAAAACAAAGATTAAAAAAAAATTATTTTCTATTCCGCTACGTTATAAATGTCATAACAATAAAACCTTCCAATAACTCTCAAATTCTCTTTGCTTAGCTCTTTAATTAACCTCAATTTCATGTTTTTCTTTGTTATTGGATATGTTGTAATCAAATAAAATCATTAAAGTTGTAGTGGTAATCGCTAGGTGTTATTAGACGCTTGAATGTATCATCTATACAGCTGCTCAGCTTTGTTTTTTTTCTTTTTTCGGTCTCACCTAATTGCCTAATGGACGTGTTTACTTGTCATATCCTTTATTCAAATCCTCTATACCTACTACAAGGTACCATTACAGTGGTGACAAAGTTCAGCTAATCCAATTGATGCAAATGAAAATTATGCATACGAGATGCATCAGCAGGCATTAATTTGTAAAAAGGAATTTTACGATCTGTTCTTTGAGGTGGGAAAGTGCTCAAGGTAGCAGAAATTGCTCTGCTAACAACTGAACTAAGCTGCAGAATGAGACTGGTTGGTGAAAGATGATACTTTAGGCCCCTTGGTTAGTTTACCAAATTGCTTAAGGGGCTGATGCGATTGGTTGGTTGGTTGGTTTGTGTTCGTTGAGATAACATCAAGGTTAGGTTCACATCATTGCATATGCTTGGAGGTGGATGAATGATCTTATTTGATGATCATCATAACTAAATATTACAATATTTTATTGATATACGTTATGCGCTTCAACAACTTCGCTCTATTGCTAATACTGATTCCTCTAAAATCAATTAGTGCCAAAATACCACGATATAAAAAAAAAATTCTTACAAAAACGATAGTATAATAAAATAAAATGAAAATTTAAGCCGTTCAATAGTTGGTCTCTCTATTTACACCTCTAAATTATAAACTGAATCATCCCAACCTTTTTTTTAAAATAAAAATAAAAATAAAGGTTGGGCTTAGACTAAATTCGGCAAACTGAAAATGGGCTTAAAGATATGGAACCGAGTCCTTAAGCAAGCCCAAAATATCATTCTGCTAATGAATGAGAGTGATGCCAGCGAGGCATGGTCAAATTTTCTTCAATAACTGAGTTAAACAAATACAGACAGGACGAAGAAGAGAAAGGAGAGCGCGAGAGCTAGCAATGGCAGCGATAACAAGTGCGATAATAGCGATAGCGGGGGTGATTTTGGGATGGATAGCCATAGAGATGGCGTGCAAGCCTTGTCTCGAAAAGGGCCGTGAAGCCATTGACCGATCCCTCAATCCCGATTACGATCCTGACCACAACATCAATATTCGCGCTCCTCTTAACCCAGCTCCTGTAGCTGTTGATGCTACTTCCTCAGATGCTATTAAGACCGTCTGATTATATTCAGCCTCCGTTGAATTCTCATCATCATCCCCAAGGAGTTTTTTCATTTCGAGTGTCTTTCTTTTTCCCATCTCTCTGCTATCGGTCAGGTGATTGTTGCGTGCCATCTTTTGCGATGTTTTATGTAATTGAGTTTGTTTTATTTATCTCTAAATTCTTATGAAATCTGTACTAAATTATAAAAAACGCTTTCAACTGAATCGAATATTTACTGTTGCTTCTAAGAAATTGATATGCCTAGTTCTAGCATGTTTTGTTAATTTTTATTTTATTCTCTTTAAAAATTTACAATTAAAATATGTCCTAACGATAATAACGACCATTTTACAACTTAAATTATTCTGAAAAAACTTTTCCCGTATACGATTTTTCTGATCTCTAAACATTTCTAATCGTAAAATTGGCTCTTACGATTTTTGACTCGTAAATAAGAATAGCAGATTTATGAAAACATGAATCTCAACATTAACCGAGAGGTGAGACTTATTTCAAGTAAAAGAACAGACACACAATGAAAGAGATGAGACTTATTTCAAGTAACCCAAAAGTCCATAATGAGGGGGAAAAAAGGGTAAAAGTACCGCAACGAAGGCCAAATATGCTTTACAATTACAATGCTGACTTTGAAGAAAATTAAATAAGAACTACAACTTTCTGTACATTAATCTGACAACGGGAAGTAAACATTTTCTTTTTTCAGCCAAAGGAGAGGAAGTTTCCATGTCATTGACAAGAAAAACATTTAGTGTGTGACTAAATGGGATTATGCCAGATAATTGTATATCTGAGGATTGTTCTTGTCCCGCTCCAGGTACTCCCTGTCGATGAGGCTCTCAATCCTTTTCTTCAGATCAGCTGGCTTTATCGGGAATTTGAGCTGTCCCAACAAAACATACACATTTTTCACATCTCATATATTCATCCATACACCTTAAAGAAGTTTATCTCTGTTTGCTCAAAAGACTCATCCAAGACAACAATCACATAGTGTTTTAATCACAGTACATAAAAAGGCACTTAAATTTTTTAATGAAATCTTTCCCAGGCAAGAAGAGATTAAGATGAGTATTCGAATCTTCTCCCCCAACTCCTTAATGCATGGCACAATGTGATTGTGATCAGACAGTGAAGCCCATACAGAGATTTACACTAAGCGTATGGAAAACAAAACATAAAATGGAACATAGGTTTACCTGTTGGAAGAGTTCGGTTATTAGAAGTGTGTGACTCAGCACTTTCCTAGTCTTCATTATCCGAACAATTGCAGCATCTACCTGAAACATATCCAACAATAGAGAAAATAATTCACCCGGTTAGCTCACAGTTCCATTAAACATCTGGGATGTTGTTTAAATGCAGGTTATCAAGATGAAGAAAAAGCAGATATGAACCTGATATTGACGGTCCTGAAATACTCTTTCAGTGGTGCTAGTGTTCTCCTCCACCGTTTCCTTCATTTGGATTGCATTTACCTGCAAACCAAAGAAAATTTGAGGGTCAAGTAACATGTTACTATGTTAGTGGGAATCAAACAATCTAGTTTAAAGTGCATCACAATGTTGCTGCGTCATGATCCGATTAAATTTCAGTCCCTACAAAAGTTAATAAGCAGCAGGGAAATAATGCTTTACGCAAAAATACTTTTGGATCTTGTTAGGCCAATGCAAGCTGATAACGTGACATCATTGTAATTGCTAAAATAACATTCGTGCATACCTTAATACGATAAAGGGGAGCAGTAAATCCTTCATTGAACACAAATGAGTCATCATCCTCCACATCCCTCCCTTTTGGCACCTGTAAAATATATAAAAGAAGAATAAAATGAAAAAGAATGAAAACCAAACATATAGCAAATTTATCCAACTAATCACACAACTCCAGCAACAAGCACCCACCTTTTGCAGGACCCGTACTTTACCGCATGCAAGAGACTGTAGGGTCCTCCTCAGTTCCTTATCTTCGATACGAGTGGCATCCTTAATATCTTGAAAGCTAAGATTTTGGGCATCATTAAAGAGCATCAAAACAACCGTCTAGAGAGCCAAAAAAAAGCAAGAGCACATTAATATTAGGACTTGTGATTGCTGGCAGCGTTAATTAAACATTGGAAAAGAGAGCATAACAAAAAGAAATGCACTGTCAAGATATGATACCAACCTGAAATAGGGAAACCGCCAGCTCCTTTTTACCTTTTGGAAACTCGGCTTTTAACACACAGTGACCTAATGAATTTTGCCACATTAAGCGCCTTCCACTGTACTTGCTTAAGTAGAACTCTTTAAAAATGTCCTGTAGCAAAATCAGAGAGACGTGTCACACCAATGTATACAGCATACTCCCAATGCTATAAGATAACAACCATCTTCAGCTTATGCCAAACCTGATAGACATTCAGTTCATGAGGAAGCCTAACATCCATGGGTGGATATGTGGGCCAGTACCTGCATGCCAGCCACCCAACACCATATTAAATTCATCAGGAACATTGAGTGATATATTAAAACTATGTTCCTAAAATATGGTAATTTAGGACCTCAACCTACCCTGTTGTCAAGACATGGACACTCATCTCAATCCCTGATGGGAGTTTTGTCCTGGCCTGAGATGATTGTTTGAAGGACTCGTTTATCTCCTTTGATAATTCAATATCCTGTGAATTTGTAACAAAATAAATTGCAGAAGACACTGATGAGAATTAGGAATACAAAGTCATCATAAAAGTTCAATTACGCAGTCACAGAATGAATGCTACATCAACAGATCATGTGTATGACTGCAAGATAAAGAGGTTAGTATTAGTATCAAATAATGCCTTCCAAGTAAGTACGAGTTCCCTTCTAACTGGTCATCCAAAAAAGTCAAGCCAGTGCTTGAAAACAAGGTTCAGTTTGACACATCAAATGAGCACACACACTAGGCAAGAAAGCAAACCGAGGCTGTGTATTTCTCATTGCAGAGCAGTGCTACTAAAATTTGAACTTCACATCAGTATGACCATATCTAGCACTTCCAAGAAAATGAAACATGCAGGAACTAGAAGAAACTCGCCAACTCATGGAAAACGCTTCAATGTTTTACTTATTACATTACAGTTTCTTTTCGTGAAAAAGGATAGGCAATCAGCTAGGTGATCACACAATTTGAGTTTAAAAGCTTCAATTGCAATAGAGAAAAATGATATTTCCCTGAAGCAAAATTTAAGAGGAAAACATGCACACCTTGAACATCCCTTCAAGTTTGTTGGTAAACTGGCTACCACATTCAGTCTTTAGCTGCATTAGAGATAGATGTTTGTTAATATGACAACTAAGCATTTAGCAGCAAAATCATTTCAAAAGAAGGAAAAATGAACTCCTATTACTAACCTTGGAAATCATAGATTTCTCAGCATCAATAGAGGCACTTTTTCCCAACAGTAACCGTTTTGCAAGATCCTTTTTATAGAACGCTTCAAAGACATCCTTACCCTAGATTTTTTATTAAAAGAAAAAAATCATACACACTCTTAGTAATTATGTGAGAACATGAAAAGACAATGAATATACTGGTAGAAATGGGAAGACAAACTCTTATCTAATGTGACAGTTTCTTCAGTTATTTCGATCAAGGAAACATAGTTACCTGAATAAACCTGAACAAAACCAAAACTTTATCAAGCATACCCTCCAATTCCTCTTCCGAAGTACCCTTATTTCCAGCACGAAGCTTCTCGTCCAGAAACTTTGCAATCAGTTCAGCAGGTCGGTTCTATTAAATAAAGGAAAATGTGAACTTGTAAATAAGTGGTGATGCCGAATTGATACAACATGAACTCCTAGCTGATCTGGTACTACTACTAGTAACATATTGTCATATCCATAATAATAGAAGTAACAACAATCATGATTATCACTTGGTCTCTTTAAATGCTACTCTCATACTTTCTCCATGATGAATATTATTTTCATAGCATGCAAATCCAGACTTTATCTAATACATAAATGCATGTTGAAATTTATTTAAATGTTTAGCTATGACATCGCAATGGAGGAAAAAGAAACATTAGTAGGATATGCTGACCTGACGCAGATTAATTAGATACTCAAATGCATCCTTTATAGTGTTGCAAAATGCTTCATTCTTTGAGAAGCTTTGTTCCCATATAGAATCAAGTGAAGCCTTAAACTCCAAAAGAGAGGAAACCATATCTTTATCTTTCTCTTCATCCATAACAATGCGATGCCCGGTTCTACGAATGTACATGGCAAGGGCCTGCCTTAATGATTCAAGGGCATTAACCCTCGAAAACAGAGAGTACATCCTTTGAAGGTCCTCAGTACGATGCCCATCCATCAAGGTTGTGAACCCCTGACCAGATTAAATAAACCATAACTACCCAAACGCAATTCAAATTCCAGCATATACATAGAGGGACAAGGAATAAGTTAAAAGAATTAACTCCACACCTTATCAAGAATCGCAGAGATATGCCGTTCAAGAAGTTGCCTTTCTGCAGTTGCTATAAGTGGCTTTCTTGTACTTGCATCAAGATAAAGTAAACATCTTTCATGTTCTTCGTGCAACCTTATCTGTGTGAATGATTCAACCACAAATCTTAAATATTTCAATATATATCAGTGACCATAAGTCAAAAGTTCCTAAGAGAAAAGTAAAAGAACAATCTCTAGCAACTTATAATGCAATAAAAAGCAACAAAAATATGGCAGAAACATTCACTTATCGTAGGAATAGATGAGTAGAAACAGTACCTCCACATGCTTCAAGTAATCTGGAACGTCTGATTGCTGCATATATTTCATACCTTCTGCCGCATAAAATTCGGATGTGCATTCAAGAAATGGTTTCTCAAAGCTTTCTGAGTAAATTCCCAGAGCAGTGAACATCTTCAACAGATGATTAAGGAGAGTCCTATCAACGGCTTCACCTAATCTAAAGACACCGCAGCCCCAACCCCACAAAAAAGAAAACACTGTGAATTCCAGAGCATATCAAATAAACCCCCAGTGCCCAAACAATGATCATTCATAAAATTCATACCAGAGTCAACTCAAGTTAAAGGAAAAGAACTCAATCCCATAAATGTAGATAGAGGAGGAACAAATTTAAGAATTAAAAAGGACATATTTGACTTCGTTATTAACGATCCAGAAAATAAAAAATGTAGGCCTATGCTTATATTTAACTTTCCTGGAATTACCTTTCGCTCTCAATCATCCTTAAAAGACCAGTGACAGTTTTGTGCTCGACTTCTGAATATGCAGAAAGATATTTCCTGAAAAGCTGCAAGCCCATGTCCCACAATGATCGGACATTTGGCGTTTGCTTCACGTATGTTCTATCTAGATATAAGGCTATACCACGAATCATCAACATCTGATTGCAAAGATCCTGCCAGCACCTCTCAACAAGTGATAAGAAAACCACCAAATCCGGGCTTTGCCCAACTAACGCTTGTATTGCTGCAGATATATGTGCTTCACACTCCTTTTCAATACGCTGATAAAGGTTCCCCCCCATTTTATGCAGGCAAAGATCATTGACAGCCTAAGGATAACATAATTGTTCTATTGAGAAAATCTCATGCATGACAAACATTTACATTAAGAAGAGTCGCGATATTAAAACAAAAAGAAAGAAAGCTGATTTATCTCTACCTGATATAGCTTTTCCAAATCGCAGGAAGTTGGTTGCTTTAAGAATATAGCTTTTATAGCTGACTTCAGTTTTGCCCATGTATCCTCCTCAAAATTTGAAGGCAGTGTTGGTTTAGCTTCATAGAAATTCAGAATTACAGATTATATATATTAAGCACATTTTTCATCAGTGTCATAAGTGGAACATTCTTCAAGATTTCAAACTTCACTACTCTGGCAAATACTCTGCTTTGACAATGCTATTTTGATTGGGCACTAAACATTGGGCTATCCAACATCAAATAGAAACTTAAAAAAGATTGAATTGATAACGAATAATTGATAAATTAGATCAATTTATCAGAACACACAGAAAACCTAACTAACGGAGCACTTCTAACAACTGACAAGATTGATTAACAATATAACCCTAGCTGAGCTCCTGGTTTAAAAAGGAAAATGGAACCTATTAGTATCAGCTAATCAACCCAAAATTAAATTTTCTAACAATTACAAACAAAGGTATCCAAATTGCCAATCACCCGCGTGAACTAAATCAACAGCTGAAATTGAAGTAGTTATGTTAAATTTCCAGTTCAAAATTCCACTAAAGAATCCAAATTTTAAGCTTCTCCAACACTGGATAAGCAAAACCCTCGATTCACAAAATCCCACAAATTCCCAAAACGACACCGCATCAAACAAATTCTCGAATTAAAGAGACAGCAGCAAAGCAATCACCCAAGGCCGTACCTTTATTAAGTTTGATGACGAGTTTCTTGGCGGGCTGAGGGGGCTGGGCTTTCTTACGGGCCAAATTGGCGGCGGCGGGGGCGCGGGGTTCGTCGGGCTTGAGATCCTCATCGAGGGACATGGAAGAGGGATCGAAAACGACGTCGTTATCGTCTGGGTAGTGGTGGAGGCCATTCTTGTTGGGGTCCATAGAGCAGGCCACGGCCTGGGACTTGGCCTTCTTCATCGGTGGCGAGTAATTGGCGGTGGTGCTGTTGCTGGTGGCGTTGCTGGCTGTGCGTTTGTTGGGGAGAGACATCAAATACTCGTCAATTAGTGCATTGTTTGTTCGTATTGGAGTATTAAAGAAACCAAGAAATGGAAGAGAAAAGAAATAAAAATGAAGATTTGAGAACTATTTGATATCTTCCTGTCCGCGACCCACAGAAAGAAAGAGAGAGACTAAACTCTTTTATTTTAAAAATAAATAATTTCTTGTACTTTTTGTTTTTGTTTTTTCTCAACTTACAAATTACTCCATCCAAACCAATTTAAAAATCATACCATCCACTTACAAATCATATTATACTCATTATAAATCAACTTATAAAATATATTTATTACAAATCAAATATTACTTATTACAAACCAACTTATAAATTATACCCATTCTTACAAATCAATAAGTATTTTGTTATAAATCATACCCATTACAAATCAATTTATAAATCAATCTCTCTAACGGAATAAGGTTGCACCAACTCGAATCTAACACATTAACATTGAAAGTACTAATACCAAATTATTAAGCTAATAAAATGGTTGGCCTTTTTAAATTTTATAAAACTAGGGTAACTACATCACTTTCTTTTTCTTTTAAACATCAAAATTATCTTCTATTTTTTTTTTAAATGAGAGGAATTTAAACTTTAATTCTCAACTTAAGTGAAGGTAAATATACTGTTAATTCTTTATCGCTTAGTTGCTAACACAAATACAAATATACAAATTTCTTTTTAAATTACATAATGACACATTCAATTGAAGGTTATTTTTAACCCTAAAAAAATGATTAAAATAAGTGTTATTTTTTATTTATAATATAAAAGAGGAGAATTCAAATTCGAGATCGTTATTATAATGGAGCTAAATATATTGTCAACTATTTATCATTAAGGTATTAACACAAATATAATGTGGTTTTGATTTTGTAATAATTGTTTGTATTTTTAGTATTGTCTATTTTAATTTTACTAAAACTCATATTTTTGTATAATTAGATATTTCTTATCGTTTCTTTCATGCAATTTTAAGTGTAATGTTATTCTTTTCTTCGTCATTTCAATTAAATTTTCATTTGGAGTACTTAAAAGTCAACCAAATTACTTTAGTGAACCTCTCTCTCAATTTGTTCTTATTTCTATCTTAAAACAAATACGTTGCCTTTCAAATATATATATATATAAACAAATACATTCAATTACTATACTTACATTTTTTTTTTGTGGCTAAACTGTTTAAATAAATATATTAAAAACTTTTATTTGGCAGCATTAATATTGAATTTGTGTTTTATGAATGAGAAAGGAAGTTTTTCAAAAACGGTACAAGCTAACAAGATTCAGTTTTGGACCATCTATGCAGAAGTACTCTATGGAATCATAATTTGGGCCGAAACAGCCCGCAATGTTTACTAAAAGTGGACACTAAATAGCCACCAATTGTTTCTAATTAACCCCCATACGAGATCTTAGTTATGACCTTGAGTCGTAGCCCACATAAGACCCTTACTCTTCTTTCATTTGATATCAGTTTCATTAAATTTTTATATAAGTTTATAATTTTATATGAATAATATTATTCACAATATTTTTTTTTCTACAAGAAATCAAAACTTTTTTTTTTCATTAATGTATTGCATATTATATCATATACCAATCATTTAGCTTATTATATATCTTTTTTTTTTTTATTTAAACAACTTATTATATCTCTTTAAATTATTGAGATTTTAACTCTATTATTTCTCATGAAACCCATTCCATGCATCCCTATATCATGCCTGATTATGTTATAAACTCTCAAACGTTACTGATTAAATAAAAATATAAATTTTCATACATAAAATTGAAGTTCGCAACATAAAAATCAACGTGTTTCGAACTTGGTTTTAAATATATATAACAAAAAATTGAAATATTTAACATTGAACTTGATTTATGATAAAATAAATTTGGTTATACATCTGGATATACATATTTTATATGTTATATATATAGATAAATAATACGGTGGGTTACACTATCATGTAATATTATATAATTAATTTATAATATATTATAAAATTTTAATATGTGTTAAAAACTCTCTAATAAATTATATAATTTATTAAATTATTTATATGTATATAAATCATTTGATAATTTCATTCCTTTTTGGTTGGAAAATGAGTATTTTCAAATACTTTCTTTAATATGATATGAAAGTATGACATCTATTCAATTAACAGGGCTATGACTTCGGCAACCAGTCACCTAGACCTTAGCTTAGCGAAGCTGTCAAAGATGGACGCATAAGATTGACTTGAAGATTCCAAATTCCGTGCCCTTGACTCCCAAGTTTTTTTTTTTTTGAACGATCCTCGACTCCAAGTTTTGGTCATTATAGACTGCTAAAACTTTTAACGATCATCATCACTTCTAGCTATTCCTGCCGCTCTTAACTTTCAAAACCCCACCTCTGTGCCCCATTTCTTGTCGCTTTCCCCCTCTCAGATTCCTATATAAAAGCTCAATAACACGAATAAACTAATCATAGTTCACGAGAAAAATCAAACGAAAAGTGATAAAGATTCAAAGCCCCTTTTGACGATAATGTCCAGCAAAAAGCGAGAAGCAGTTAAAGTAGTTCTCATAGATACGCAGTATGTTGAAATTGACGCAAAGAGCTTCAAGTCCGTTGTTCAAGAGCTTACAGGCAAGGACTCTTCCGTTGCATGGATAAAAGAGAGCACCTCTGATGGCGAAAAAAGAGAACTATCAGTTGATAAGTTTGAAAACGACTTCGTTAATAGTAATAAGGGATCATCGGTGTCCATGTTAGCCAAAGGCATGTCCTTTAAAGACTTGGATAGGTTGATCTTGGAGGTACCTCCGCCGGAGGAGCTACAGTGGCTGTGGGCTGAATACAATTTGCATTAATGTCGTATGCATGTGTATCTCCTCTGGAACGAAATTTTATCATATTTTTGTATTATATCGTTGTTTTATTTGTTGCTATTTATTATTATTATTATTTTGGAGAAAGATTTCATACTCTTATCAATTTCGTAATGATGGATTTCATGTTAGCGGTTTCTGAAAGTGGATTTGATGGTCGAGCTAATAGCAATGGTGGTAATGGTTAGCTAGGAACTCCATCTAGACAGTCAATCTCAATATCGGTGTTAAATAATAATAATTAGCTGATATTGTTGCTGCCGTGGAATATGTGGTTGCCCAAGACTCCACGCCACAGGGGAAAAAAAAATACTTGGTGGAAATAATTGTGGTGACTGATCGTGAGCTAGATATTTAATGAGTTGAGGTGCATGGGATTGATATAACCCTCTTGCCGTGTGTATGCATGTATATGTGTATATATATCACAAAAAAAGAACTACTGACTTTCTCTTATCATTGTTTTGAAGCCAATCAATCAATCCTTTGGTCAATATAATAATTCTAACCATATATGCACCTAATTGCAGCTGTAACTTTACAAGAAGTTTCCTAATCACATCATTTACATAGGTAATGGTCGGATGTTTAGAGACTGAAAGAAACAAAAAAAAAAAAAAAAGCACTTAAAAAGCACAAGATAAATATATATGATAACAAGTTTAGGAGAGTAATAATAATAATAACAGTAACATTGGTGTCAAGGTTATAAAATTGTTAATTTTTTTAATTATTATTAATATATAATAATTATACAATACTAATTAATAATAAATAAATTAAATATCACATCAATAGCCACGTAGCATTAGTCAAATAATAATAATAATCTGATCCACCCCCAATCTGTGAGTAAAAACTCTTTACTGCAAGAGAGATGCTGGGCCTATGATGTAGAATTGAAGGTTGATAAATTGGCCCATTAATGACCAAATTCTGATGGCAAAGAAGAAGGCCCATTTGATGGACTTCGAAGAAATGACCCAGGCTTTTCGCACTCAGAAGAATAGATTTATAGTATATTTTTAAATATGTAATTTTATAAATTCTGAGATTTTTTTTTTTCTAGTTTACATTTTTGCGTTGCTAAAACTCAAAATCTCAGAGACTTAGTATTATTGGTGTTAGTTTGTTTGGTTTTTGTAATTTTTTTCTTTTTTTTTTTGGTCAGTGACTACAAGAAATTTGAGAAAGAACACAAATTTCTTTGAGCCCAAAGGAAGGTTCAAATATTGTTTTGTATGTGTTGCTCACAAAATAAGTTTAGAGTATAAAATCGTATAAATATATATTTAATAATACAAAAAATAGTATTATTTGATTAATATTTATATTTAATCGTCTTTAAATTGGAGACTGATTAAAGAAATGAAATATTTCAATGGCAGCATTTGAATCAGAATTCAACAACTCTCGACAAGAAAAAGAAGAAGCCTCAAAGAGAACTTGCCAATGTACTACAACAAATATTGATATTGTTGCTTGCAAAAATATTATTATAAAGAATAAGATGAATATAAAAAGTTCATATATTTTTGTGTTGGTTAGAACTAAAATATGAATATTGAATTGTATATCACTTTGTTTAGTAATTCAAAACTTCAAAGATTTATTATTATTGGTGTTTGCCTTTTTTTTTTTGGTTGCGGTGACCGCAAGAAATCTAAGAAGAACACAAGTTTCTTTGATCCTAAGGCAACGAGGTCTAATACTAATCCAAAATTTAGAGCATAAAATAGCAGAAATGCACATCTAGTAGTTAGAAATAGACGCAAAAGTAGTATTACTTTACTGCATATTTATTATTTATATTTAATTGTTCTTAATTGTAAATTAATTTATAGGTATGTTTGTAATATAGGGTGTTCAAAGTTTGTTAATCTAAAAGTTTGGAAAATATTTGAATCAAGGAATTAAATTTATATTTTTTTTAAGAATAAAAATTGAGTGTCATGAAAATTGGGTTAAGTTGGTTTGCTCCAAGGGTGCTTGGTTCGATATGAATTCTGCAACCAAAAACATATGAAGCCATGCCATAAATTTTTTTGGGTAATAAAACCCCAATACTTAAGTCAATGTTAAAAAAAGAATTAAAAAGTTAAAGAAAAGGACAATGAAAGAAAAAAGTTTATGTATAATTGAAAGAATTTATTTTAATTCAGCGATTTAAACTTTATTTATAATATTGTGATATGAATTCTCCTTTTAATTATAGAGTTTTAAAAACATAAAAAAATTTCCTTTTTAGACTATTTCATTAAAGTTTTATTAAAATAAGAATAAATATTTTTTTATTTTAATAGAATTTTTATTAAAATTATAAAAGTTGTATTTATAAAAAAATTTAAATTTTATAATTTTTAATAAAAAATTTATTTTAAATCACTAGTATATGATTATGGTAGTCAACTTATCTAAAGTAAAAATTCAAGATGAACAACTCCTCTAAAAAAGATTGAGAATTGCAAGTTAACTTAAAGACACCTCTTATTGGACTTTATCGAAAACGTGGGCTCCAACCAATATATTCCTAAAGCATTATGGCCAGTGTATATAGACTGTAATTTAGTGGGAAACAAAAGTTTTTTTTTTTTTTTGCGTGTGTGTGCAAATAGTCTTAATCTCTTTAAAATTTAGACGCAAAAATAATTGAAGTAATTAATTTAAGCTCGTCGAGTATGAGTTCCGGACCTTCGCCCATTAGTCGTGTAAAAATTCACTTCTCTTCTCAATTACGAGAGTTAAAAAGAGTGAAAATAATCTCACTCTGTAGAAATAATTAATTTAAGCTCGTTTGAGTATGAGCTCCACCACCCATGATCCATTAGCCAAGTGAAATTCACTTTTATTCTTTTGAAGCAAAGAGAGTTGTTTCAATTCACGTCATAATAAATTCAATTAGTATGATAAAAATAAAATATTCCACCATCTCTCTCTCTCCCTCTCGAAGTGGAAGAGTTGTTTTGTATTAGATTTTAACTCGAAATTCAATAGGCCTTCAACAAGAAGGAGAAGCCTTTAAGGAAACTTGCCAGTATGCTAAAGTGGAGATTGATGTTTTATTGGAAAAAAAATATTATAATAAATAATAATAAAATAGTATAAAAAATTTATGAAAAGAGAGAGAAAAAAAAGTTTGTTGTTGAAGGAAACATTTCTTTTAAATATTATGTTAAATAAAAAATTTTAAATTAAGTTCAATCTTGAATCTTAATATCTTTACGTAGTGAAAATAACAAATAATCAAGCAAATATACTAAGAAAATCAAAATAGATCAAAAGTGCAACACAATTAATTTATGTGATTCGGCCAATTGCTTACATCTATTATGAGTCAAATGATCTTAACATATTTTATTAACTTTTAAAAGATTTTACAAGGAAAATAATAAGAAGAACTCTCAAAGCATCTATAGTTTAGTATCTCTTTATTCACACAAGAACAATTTTTACCTAAATAGCGGTTCCACCATAGCATATATAGTACCTAGTTCTTTATCTCTCTTAGAATCTTTTTTGTAATATTTGGTATACAAAGATTTATATAATGAATAAAACGTTTATAGAAATCTTAAACTTAATATTGAAATAAGAGTCATCATTTATAAAAATTCAAATCACACTTAAAGAAATCAACTGAGTTAAAACAAAATATACCCAAAATTATTGTGTAAACAATAACCATACGAACAGTATATATAAACAGTATCTTAGTGTAAATAGTATCATTATGTGAATAGTATCTATTCTTCAGACCTTTTATTTTGCTCATCTCTTATACACTCAACACATACTTAATTTTAAAGTGACTTTTTTTATAATAATTTTTATAATTTTTATTCGTATAAAATTGTTGAATCGCCATTTTCAACATCCGACATGTTTTTGTATTTATACTCCTCAATTTCCTGCTGATAACCTTATACCATATTGAATTTCTGTTGTCGTACACCGTATATTGTTCCCACGTTTTAATTATACGTACAAGTTTCCTATTATTTTATATTTCCATATGACCTTATTGTTCTTTTATATTTTATATTTGATAAACCCCTATTATTCTTTTATATTCAAATTAAAGCACCAAGATCCCGTAGACAGTTTTGACATTGACGTGGTTAGATGGGTACCACTCTTACCTCAAAAGCAATACCGCAATTGAGGCTCTTCTTTTCTTGTCAAGAAGTACTTCATTTAGATAACAAGCTATAACCCATAACCATTCTTGCTTTTCATTTCTCTCGATTGGCTTATCACATGATAACGTAATTTTGTTGCAGATGAGCAAAATGGAGGCAGTTTCTTGCATCCATTTTTCACAAAGCCAAGCGATGGGTACCCCAGCATGCATGGTTAAATCTTTGGAGAATTGGGTAATGATTATTCTTACATTTTTGAACCAAACTTAAGTAATGGAATGCTTGGAAAGAAGCATGTCTTTGAGCAAACACGTACATGTGCTACTGTTAATCAAAAGATTTCATATGCATTGCATTTCACTCACTTCTCCCCTTGCCTTTTTTTCTTCCATGATGCTTCTTCCTTTTTAACACCAACATCTTCTTTTAACAAAAGCAAATGTCTTTACTGATTTTAATTTTCTTTGTGATATCTATCACATGCATAAACAAATCTGTTTGGACATGAAAAAGGATAAAAAGATACATATAACATTGACCAGCTAACGAAGGACATGTTGGTCTTCCAATTTTTTTTTTTTCTGGGACTTTTGATTTGATTCATGGATGTGAAATATATATATGAAGATTTCCTCTTTTCCCCATCTCTTCTGCCTTTTCATTTTGCATTGAGGGAAAGTGAAAAAGGGGAGAAAAGGGTATCATGATGAGTTGGTGTGATTAGAAAAGCACAGAAATTGAGGTAGGAAATGTTACTGTTTCAATGGAACTCGATGACATGAAATGAATTTGCTTTAAGAAAAATTAAAGGTCCTTTTTTTTGTCTGCAATGTGATGAGGCTTTTCTTTTTCTTTCTTTTACCAGTGCATGGATCACATGCTTGGCTGGGGTGATGCCAAGTTAATAGTTATATCAAGGGCGTAAAGGGGGAACACTTGAGCGGCAACTTGTCCCCCTTGCAAATTTCTAGCCAAGTTTTCTACTACTACAACGAATCTGGACTGCTCTCAAACTGTCTAGGGTTGTTTTTAACATCACAGCAAACACTTCAGGAAAACACAAAGGACTTTTTAGGCTTTTCATTTTTTTTTTTCCTTTTTGTTTTAGCTTGCACGGGTTTGACTGAAATGGATAAAACAATTTCAAAGTTCAAGGAACATTAAAATGCTCTATATATAAAACTGATACCACTGGCATATGAGTGGGGATTCACTTGCAATAAGTACAGCACAAGCTTAGAAATTTGACTTATATGGAATATCAATGTGATTGAGTAACTTCATAGTTACTGGATCAAACTTTCCCTTTAATAATATGATAAAAGTTCATTTTCTTGGTGGATTAGAATTCTTTATGATAGAGGGATCACTTTTTGAGATTAAATTGAAGCGAAATTTTTTTTAATTAAATTTAATTTTTATTTTTAATTTGTAATTTTTTTATGCAGTAAAATAATTTATATTTATTAAGTAAAATAATAAAAATTTAAAACAGATAATAAAATATACAGCACAATTATTTATGTGGTTCGGTCAATTACTTATATTTATGATAAATTCAAGAATCCTAATTTTTCTTATTAACTTTTTAGAGATTTTATAAAAAAAAATTCAATGAACAACCCTTAAAAGAACCTAATATTTAGTGTACTCTTATTCTACAACGAATAATGAACACTCAAACAATGGTTCACTCTAATGCACATAAGCACTTAGTGTCTATCCAGTTCTTCTCTCTCTTAGAGTTTCTCTTAATACTTGATTTTAATCTAAAAGGTTTATATAAAGTTTATTTCGTGTTTACTAACCCTAATGCTTATTAGAGTAAGAGTCTATTTATTTTAGAAGTTCAAAACTTTTCAAAACTCGAAAATTTAAGACAAAAACGAATTCAGCCTACTCTGGCGCCGCAGCGCTGAGTATACCGCGCCCAGTGTCGCGACGCTAACATACTGATCTGGGCGTCGCAGCGCTCAGTCCTAAGCGCCGCGACACTTAGCCCTATCACCAACTCTATGCTTTTTCTTCGCTTCTTTTACATTTTTAAATTTTATTTTCTCTTCTCTCTTTGTGTTTCACATGCATTGAACTTTCTCATTCATATCTCATACATTCTAAATTTTTTATGACTCTTTTTTTTATATTTATCTCAATTCTTATTCAAACAAAATTATTCAATTACTAAATTTCTAATATTCTATTAGTTTAAATTCTTTTTAAATAAAATACAAATTTTATGATAAATAGTTATTTTATAAAAGTGAAATTCTAATTATACATTATCACTAATAAATATATGATATAAGATGACTTGTATTTCGAGTGATCATTAAAGTGTAATGCACTTCTGACCACTCAAATTTGAGTAAGAGTTAAAAGTATTTAATGAGAAATGCTTTTTACTTTCGCTCAAAACTTTTTAATATATATAATACAAGAATTTAAAAACTTAGGAAAACTCAATAGACTATGAATCCCAATTTCTTTTGTATTTTCAAAGGGCAATTCCTTTGTTTACTTGGTCACAGCAGAAAGAGACGGACAAGGCAAAATGAAATGCCCACCGCTATTTATAAATTCAATTGGTTGAGTTTCCATTTCGTTGCACGAGTCTAAAGATTGAAGTGTTGATATTTTTATTATGACTTTAATATATGGAAAGGAGATTTGAGTAATTTACATGTTAATTATTATAATAACTTACATGTTAATAACCGCAAAAACCTCCTATTTCTAACCAGTTCTGTCACGCCCCAGATCCAAAAGATCCGACACACGACATCACTTACATTCATTCACTGCATGTGCACTCATAAATAATATTATACAAAATTTTCAACTTTCATTCAACACAGAAATCCTTAGCAAGTTGCTAGTAAGTTCAACACTAAAATCAACCATAACATAACATATAAATATAAACTTCTCTTGACAATATTTAAACATTCATTTCAATTTCTTTCAGAATTATAGCAATTGAATTATGACTGGGACAATTATTAAACCGGAGATACGCAGAGTTTTCTCAGAGATTAACACTCTACTACGTCACCAGTAGCAACTTTGTTACCGGGAGCCCAGAATATATCCATTGCAAATTCTTACTTAAAATCATCCAATAACCACACTTTATAAAACTTAAACCAAATCCAATCCACACACAATGAAATAATACATAAGTATTTATTCAATAGGGACAAACCAAATATCCTATCCCACGTGTCCCCAAATGAAACACACAACAACCTAGCAACTTAGGGAACCCAAGGAACAGCAGAAGCCTTGCCAAATCCGCTAAGCACACATGCACCTTATTTACCTGAAATCACCATAAACTATAATGAGTATAAAACTCAGTAACCATATTAGTTTTTCATATATCAAATACAAATACATATATGTACACAATACATATGTATGATATGCTGTGATCAATCAAAATCATAATCTTATCAAATCACGTATCATGTAAGCGCTTACACATTCTTTCAAAACACATAATAGGAATACCATCACTCAACTACTACTTAGTAGGAAACATATCACATATCACATAATGAGCCAAATGTCACTCGTAGATGACATACCGTATGAGAGGAATAGTACAAGTGAGGTCTTGAATAACACATATATAATGCTTATGCCCGAAGGTAAAAGCCAAACCCTCACCCTGATCATCGGTGAGTCCTCTCACATGCACCAATACGCCACCACACGAATGTGATGACTCACTCTTCCTTTAGGTACCAATAGGATCCTCCCTACATACGGAACACATAACATATACCCATCCCAAAGGAAAGGCCACACATAAAGGCTCCACAAATCACATAAAATGCCTACTAAGTTAACAGTGAGTTCAAGTACCCTCAAAATACAAAATATTTCTCATGGACATATTACATTTCAAAAGCTTTCTTTATTAAACACATCTTATTTTGAAAGCTCACTTACAAAAAAACACATGTATGTCCATGCTCAATGTCAATGCTCACATTCAGAAACATATATTCACATTTCATATCAAAATATACTTTGACATAACATAAACATATTCTTAACCCCATTTGCAAAATCATACAAAACAATTACTATATTTATTGTGATTTCAGTAAAAAGTCTAGTATACTTACCTCTTAACACTTTCAGCTACGAGGCTTAAATCTCCTTAACCTATCAATGGGGATTAATCCTTTCATAAGCCTCACAATTCACACAAAATACTTTAAATAGCTTACAAAATTATACACAATGCATTTGTCACATCAAATTGGTCTAAATATTTGGTTTCTCAAAACCTGTCATTCTGACCACTTACACTTAACAAAAATTTCTAATACATCAAATGATGTCCAATTACTCCAAAATCAGAATATACCATTCTTGACTCATATATCCTTCTTATATATGAACATTATATCAAATTTCCTACACAATCCATTCCATACACACCATCAAATCCAAACTACAAACCTGACAGGATCAAGATACTTACTGAACAGTATTCAATCTCCCAATTTTATAAAATCATATACTAACTCAAAAATTATAAAACTACCACATAATTACTCTTAACACATATCTAAGTCCATGATAAATATTTCACTTCCAAATCACTGTCAAAAGTATTTTAAAACTATTTTATTCTATAACTTTAAAAATCTGTTAATCAAATATTGCAATGAGCTGATACACTTTAGAAATTCATAACACTTCAACCACATTGATCTAAATTCTCAATTCCGAGTATATCATATTAGACATATAAACTTATCATATTCCACAAATTCATAATTTTTTAAGATCATTCAGTAGGACAAAAATTATTTTTCACTGTACTATACTATTTACACAGGAAATTTCTAGAATTTCAGGGTCATTTTGGTAAATTCACTATAAATTCAATTTCCAGAATTTTCAATCGATTCAAAGTCTCAGATGATCTTTAACATGTGTAATTTCATATACTCAAAATTCAAAACCAGAATCGAATCACAACAATTTATAAAATTCCTAGATCAAGAGGTTATCCAGCAGAAATTCCACAATTCATCATGATTTATCAAACTATCTTATAAATCATCATCAATTCTCATATGATCTTACGAAATACACAACAAATCCTCAATTATACATATTTTCAGAAATAAAAACTTAAAGGAATTAACTTAATTAATACCAATAAATTGAGAAATACGTATGATATACCTCTTGAAATTCAAAATTCCAATTTCTTCTTCTTTTTCTTCTTCTTCTCCTCTTTCTCTCTCCTCTATTTCTCTCTTCTCTCTCTTAAAATGGGTAGTTCAACCTAAAAATGGTAAATTAGGGTTCAAAAGTGTATTTTTATACTAAGAGGCTAATTTTTGGTATTTACGAATTCACCCCCAAAACTTTCAAAGTATAACAATTTGGTCCCTAAAATAATTCCAAAGTCTTGCAAATAAACCCAATACTAATAGTATATCTTTAACCTATAAAAACACTACTAATAACAATATATAAATCAAGGATCACCCACATACAAATAAAATACGTATATTTATATATATAAATATACATATTCTTACCGGTTATGGATACTGGTTACTACAAGTTCACTTAATTTGTTAATTTTTATCTTGATTTCCAAATCGGTTTGTACTAAATTTGTTTCCTCTTCCTTTTTAACTTTATTAAAATTAGTAAATGAATTACTCTAATTCAAAACTGAAACTCACCAAATTAACAAGGAAAAGAAAAAAAATTTATTAAAAAACTTTTATCTTTTTTATAGTATGTTTAGTTGAATTTTTCTACTAATTAAAAAAAAAAATCAATGTTAAAATCTCTTTTAATTTTTTTACAATGTTTAGTTGCATTTGAAGAAGAGATTTAAAAAAAAACTATTGTTCTTTTTGCATAAGTTGAAAATTTGGGCTTTTGGGAGAGATCAGAGTTTTTTGAGTTATTTTTTTCTTCAAATATTTGTAATGTTATATATATCTTAACAGTATTTTTTTATTTTTTTAATGTGCCTTTAATAAAAATAAAATCTTATTTGACTGTCTTTAATACAATAGTTGAAGTTATCATCTCTACAATATAAAATGTACTCTCTAACAAAATTTATTGTCGGAATTTTGGTGATTCAAAAATTTGTTTATGCATGATTTTGAGTTAGAGACTAATGAGAAGTCGATACAAGGATGAGTACGCGTTAGATGTACGAGAAATGGGCGAACATGTGTGAGCGCCGCAGCGCCAAAGGTAGAACCCTTAATGCCACGATGCCCAATTTTGGAAGTTATTCGTTTTATCTCGAATTTGCATCTTCAAGTTGATTTTGAACTTTCTAAATACGTTGACTTTTATTCTAACTAAAAATAGGGCTCCTAAGGATATTTTAGAGCTTATATAAACCCTTATAAACTCCTTTAGAATAGTCAAGTATCAAAAGTGTAAACATAAGAGATAATAAAGAGTTAAGTAGGCACTAAAGTGTTGAGTGCATGAAAAAGTTCTACCATAGAATCACTTGAGTACTGAGTGCGCAAGAGAGTGATGATAGATTCTTTGAGAAAGAACTCTAACTATTCATTGTAGTCCCCGATTAATCTTTTATTATAAGATCTTATTAATTTGGGGGATCTTTTTGATCTGATAAGTCTTTGTAACTTAAAGTTCTTTTTAAAGTGTTAATAAAAGAAGTCGGATCTTTAATTGGTCATGGACATAGGCGTTTGTTGCTAAACTACATATATCTTGTGTCTTATTGTGATTATTTATTTATTTCTATTATGTGTAATTTTTTATATTCTTGGTTACTTGTGGGTGAAGTCTTCTGTAAAATTCTTAGGTGATTTTAGGGTGTTAAATACTAACCATTAAGGTATTGGGCCATGTAAAAATACTAATAAATGGTGTCAGTACTATGATTGAGGTTAATACTTAGTGGTATAAGTTTGGAGAGCCTAGCTGATTTTCTAACAAGTGGTATTAGAGCTATGCCACTGAATTAGCTATGTTGAGAAACTTCTCGGTGCAGAACAAATATAGTGAGCCCCATTTAGCTTGCAATGGGATCGATGGTTGAGCTCTATTGTATAGGCAGTGTGTTCTGATGCTTCACATAAGGCGTGTATCTTCAACACACTAATCAGGAGTTAACCTAGATAGAGTATACTCTCAAGGTAGGCCAAGTGGCATTAGAACCATGTGCTGAAATTAGCCTTATGGAGAAATTTCTCGATGTCGAATGAAGGTTGTGATCCATGTTTAGCTTGTGATATGATCCATGGTTGAGCTCTATTTGACAAGTAGTGTGATTTAGTGCTTCAATTAAAGTGTGTGCCTCAAACGTACTGATGAGGAGTTGACTTTGATAAAGCAGGCTTTCGAGGTAGGTGATACTCTGGTGCTTTATGTAAGGCGTGCGTTCTAAAGTGAAGATGAGTAATAGATTAAACTTCATAGCAAGGAAGATATATGGATGGGTAATCATTTGAAGGGATGTTCAAACTATGAAGACTGGTATAATCATTTATTCGAGGGGAGATTGTTAAAAATACAAACAAAGTCTCACATTGGTTTAAAATAAAAAAAATAATGGGTATATAGAATATGAACAATATCTCCATTAGTTTAAGACATTTTAGAGGAAAACTAAAAAATAAATCCATAAGAGTTTATGCCCAAAGTGGATATATTATACTAATATAAAGATATGTGTGGTTCATTTGTCCTTACAAGTGGTATCAAAACCAAGATTATTTAGAACATTAGTTGTTTGAAAAGCATTAGTTGCTTGATCTTGGTGACTTACAAGTATGAAGAAGTTTAATGGTCAGGATAATTATTTGAAAGAGGTAAATGTGATAGCTTTATTAGTGAGTTTAGGGTTAGAGAGAACTCTTGAAGAGATTTAAGCCATGACTAGTGATAAAAATGCATGCGTCATTGAGCTCTAAGTCAGATTGAGGAATCATTTAAATTGAATGTAAAAGAATTGACAAAATGATTAAAGTTGTAAGTGATTTTAAACTTAGGGTGTATACATGTGAGTTTGTGTCTATCATTCAAATATAGCATACCTATCACATACATACATGTACAACGGATGAGCGGAATATAAATTTTATAATGATAAACACAATTAAACTTTATATATTATCTCATAAATGTAAAATACATCAAGATTGAGAAATAGTACCTTGTCAAGCCTTTGGTATTTGTCGAACCGGAGTACCCACCTTTGAAGCAACTCGTTCACAATTATAGTTCCTCAACACAGTAGGCTTGGGGAAGCTAGAATAACAACTTTTCCAACAAATGATTCAACTCTTGAATCCTTGTTTCTACCTTGTAGTATGGGTGACAAAAATAGAAGGAAAAATATAAGAGAAAAAATGGAAGAGTTGTGTTTTTGTGCTCTCAACACTTCAGAGAATTTTCTAACACTTAACAAAATTCACTTCTCTCACTTCACTTAACTCCTTGCACGAATTCTTGATAATTAATTGAGCAATTAATTGTTCTTTTATTTGTTTATTATTTTCTATTATTTTCTCACCTAATGGCATCAATTATGTTTGCCATTAGTTTTTGTTTATTATTATTTACAATAAACCAAATGAAAATAAAATAAGATAAAAAATTATTTAAATGAACTTGGCCTTAATCTAGGCCAAATGAGAAAACACATTCTCATTATTAAGAAATATCTTAAGACCTACCATTAATAAATGTCACCCATTTATACTTATCTTATCATTTAATAAATATTAAACAAATAATTTAATCATATTAAATCATGGTAGAAACACATGCCAATTTAAATAAAAAATTAATTGTTTGATTTTAATTTAAATAATAATATCATATAGTATTATTATTTTATTCAATAAATATTTTAATGAATGAAATAATGATGTTATTTGTCCAACAAATAAGGTCATTTTGGTAATTTCTAAATCAAACAATAATTGGCGTACATGTGCCATGTGTCAACATCTCAATAGTCAACAACTAATTATTAACTAATTGATGTACTTAACTCTTAAGTCTTGACAAGTGCACAACTGGAGGGAAACCGAAGTAAATGGGCCGTTTGCTGAAATTTTTTGAATCGAACTATTTAATTCGGTACGCTGCCCTAGTGTACAACGAGTACACTTTATATTGCGAGACTCTCTAGGTCCACTCATGATTTGTCAAACAGAACTATTCTGTGAGTCCAAGATCGATGCCCCACGCACACGTCACAGATATTACAAATCAGTGTAGTAAACTATACAAGTTGAGGTCATAGCGCATACATATAATCCTTCCACCAATCATATGTTAGAAGAGCATGGATATAGATCACTACCATCAAATTTCTATATGTTCCTCCATGAACTTATCTCCAGACATGTATCTTAATAAACAATATATGCAAACACTTTTGTAATATTATTTAACCCTATAGGAAACTTTTTTCTGGGTTTGTTGCTTATAGCCATAAGACTTTCTAAGATACAGTCTTTGAGCATCTGAATATATATAACTTATCTATATGAGCTGATGGATTCCATATCTGTATACACCAGACTCTATAAGCATCGGACTATACCCAGTAACACTCAACGGTCACACCATGAAAGATCTGTGACATGCGTGGAACAAAATATGATGGATCACTTACAAGTCCACTGTGGTACTCAAGTTAAATGACCATGTATACTACTCAACTCGAGAACACTTTCCATTGACGGCTTCATGGGATGTCTATTAGGGTCCTCGTTGAGTCTGTTCAATATTCAGTCCTCACTAAACACCTGTATGTTATACGAACTTTCAGTAAATTCATGGTCAGATAAGAACCTTGTTTAAAGAGAAAGACCAAGATAAAAGAAAAAAAAGGTGAAAATGTAATAATCTATAAAGATGACTAGAAAATTGTAGAAAACCTTGTTAACTTCTGCAAGAATGTATCTCTGCTGGGAGAATACTTGATTTTAGGGTATAGTTTTCATATGAGTCTTGAAAAGTATTTATTTACCAATTATATATTCATTAAGGATAGTAAAATACTAATGGGTAGAGATATAACTTTTGTAGTTATGAGAATTAGTAGTATAATATTAAGACTGCATGATAAAAAAACTGAAAGAGTTACTAGGTATAAAATTTATTCCTAATCTTATGAAAAACTTAGTATCCCTAGGAATACTAAATTAAGCTAGATATTCATTTGATGTAAGAGAAGGAATATAGAAGATGTTTAAAGGATCTATGGGTGAGAAACAAAGTTGATGCTATGTCTTGAAGATAATGTTATGTACGGCTAAACATGAATTGTTGAAAGGATGTAGACCAAAGATAGCATTAGAGATTATCTCACCAATGTGAAATTGATTAAAAGAGAATGTATGGTAAAGAGGTTGTTGTCAAGGATAAGATTTAGCCAAAGGTATTATGATAGTATATAGGTGACACTGAAAATCACAATATGAAGGTTGACCGAGAAGAGATGTATTCGTATATTTAAAGACCAAGGTCACGAGGCTTAAAAGAGTTAAGTCTAGGCATAAGACTTAATTGAAGGTAATGCTAGAGTAATTGAGCATTGGCATTAATGGATCTTGGAAAACTTCTTAAAGGGAGATTTTGAATCAAGCAAGGGTTTGTTAGAATTTTGGTGATTTAAAATTATGTTTGTGTATAATTTTGAGTTGGAGACAACTGATGAGTCTACATAAAGATGAGTACGTGTTAGATGTACGAAATAGGGACAAAAATAGAGCGTCGTGACGCTAAAGACAAAACCTTCAGCGTCACGCGCTAATGTGAGACTGCACCAGTGCCGTAGTGCCTAGTTTCATAAGTTTCTTATTTTGTATCGAATTTGCGTCTTTAAGTTAATTTTGAATTTTCTAAACAAGTGGACTCTTATTCTTACTAGAAATGAGATTTCTAAAGTTGTTTTAAAACTTAAATAAACCATTGTAAACTCCTTTAGAATGGTTAAGCATCAAAGATGTAAACATAAGAGCAAGTAGGGACTAGGGTGTTGAGTGTGCGACAGAGTGCCCCCATGGGATCACTTGAGTAATGATTGCACAATAAAATAATTATAGATCATTTGTGTGAGAGCTCTGACTATTCATTGTATTGCTTGAATAATATCTTATTGTAAGATCTTAATGATCTGGGAGATCTTTGTGATCTGATAGGTTTTTATAACATATAGTTCTTTGTGAATTGTTAATAAAAGAAATTGAGTCTTTAATCCACTGTAAACATAGATGTTTATCAATAAATCACATAAATCTTGTGTCTTGTCTTAATTATTTTTTTTATCTCTATTGTCTGTGATTTTTTATATTCTTGATTACTTGTGGATAAAGTTTTCTGCAAAGTATTTAAGTGATTTTATGATGCTAAATACCAACCATGAATGTATTAAGGTGTGTAAAAATTCTAACAAATGATGCTAGTGCTATGACTAAGATTAATGCATAAGTGGTATAATTTTAGAGAGCCTAGCTGATTTTTTAACACTTATCTATTACTGTTATATATTATCTTATTTATTATGCCCTTTTTGTTCCATTTATTTATCAAATGTAGCAAATTATTTGAGTTATTTGCTATGTACCGGTAATATTGTTAATGAACTTTACATTCTCAGTTTCATATTGTATGACTTTGAGTAAATTATTTAAGTTATTTGCTATATATTGGTAATATTATTTATGAACTTTACACTCTTAATTTCATATGGTGGGACTTTGAGTTGAACATGTTATTTATTTTATTTTCTTAAAACAAATTTAAATGTTAGTATTAGATTTTTATCTACTCGTGTTTTTTTTTAGTAATTTAATTATAAAAAAACTCTTTTTAAATTATATAATCAAATAATTCACTAAATCAAAATAGTTTTTATAATTGATAACTAAACCTTCATCAACTTTTTATTAAAAGTTTAATATGCAAAAACTTTACTTTTAAAAATCAACCATCAAATTTTTTATTTAAAAAGTCCAACCAAACAAATCTCTAAATATATAAATATTTATCAAACTTTTACAAACTGAATCAAATTGGTTTTGATGTCTTACAACATTATATGCATGTTGTTAAGAAAGCAAATAAAAGTCTCACATTTGTAAGAAATTTGGAGGATCATAGGTATATAAGGAGTGAATTATATCTCTATTAGTATGAGACATTTGAGGTAGATGCCAGTGGCAAAACCATGAGGGGTTAGACCCAAAGTAGACAATATCATACAAATGTGAAGATATTTGTGGTTCGTTAGGCTCCTTACAAGTGATATCAAAGTCGTGCCCCAAAGTTAGTTATGTGGAAGAAATCTTTGGTGCTAAACAAGAAGATAGAGAAGCCTGGTATGCTCTGGTTTAGTTGCGACAGAATCCGTAGTTGTACTCTATGGACAAACAGTGGTGAACAAAAAGATGGAGAAGCCTGGTATGCCCCAGTTTAGTTACGATGGAATCTGTGGTTGTGCTCTATGGACAAGCAGCAATGTGCTTCAGGCTGCAAGTAAGGAGTGTACTGCAACACAATATTAAGGAATTGACTTGATAGAGCATGCTCTCAAAGTATGCAATGCAGTGATGAGGAGTTGACCTGATAGAGTGAGCTCTTAAAGTAAATGATACTTTGGTGCTTCATGTAAGGCATGTGCCCTTAATGCAGTGAAAATATCTAGAAGAGAAGTACTAGAAAGGGAGAGAGATCTTCCTATGTGAAAGATAAATGAATAAGATATCATTTGAGGAGAGGTTGTGTGTAATTTTTTGTTCGAGGGGAGAATTATTAAGGAAGCAAACAAAAGTCCCATATTAACAAGAAATTGGGAGGATCATTTATATATAAAGAGTGAATTATTTTTATTGGTATAAAGCCTTTTAGATAGAGCTCAAGAACAAAACTATGAGAGTTTAAACTTAAAAGTGGATAATCAATGTAAAAATATGTGTAATTTGTTGAGCTCCTTACACATTTTTTTTTTTATCATCAATTTAATTTAACATAAAAATATACCATTAAACCTAGACAATGTCTCGCTAGCTAGGCTAAAAATTTTCTGGCCTCTTTCACACAATTATGAACCAACACAGAATGTTGGAGAAGACATACAAATAAAGTTAAATTGCCATATACGACTAATTAAAAGTATCATTTGCTGAAACTGATCTAACATTGATCAACACATCAACTTTCATTCTTTTTTCGACTTTTCCTGATGGCAGCATAGTTCTAATCTCTTTCAAATGTGTAATTAATTCAAAATTTCCGTTGACCATGTAAGGATTAGTGACTATGAAAAGAACCATTTGCATCGACACCAAGAAAAGAAACACAAAATATATAACTATAAGCATCCTCGTTGCCTCAAGATAAGGACACTTGCTCTCCAAATAATTCTCACGTATTCCTTATCCACTTACCAAACACGCATATATATAAATAAATATATATATATATATATATATATATATATATATATATATATATACTTTTCGATTGGGTATTCTTTGGCCAAATTACAACTTCTTGTTTTGCCCCCTCATAAAGCATATTTACAACTTCATTCATTATACTCGACCAAAATGTGACCCTTCTGTTCCTTTTCTGAGTAATTGTTTGATTAATTAACTTATTTATTGTCTCCTGAATTAACAAATCAACCTCAAGATATTAAAACTGTCTTCTTGTAGAAAGGAAAAAGAAAATATAAAACTATTTTATAGTGAAAAAAAGTCTTGAATGTTTTTGATGCATTGTACATTCTTTATTAAAATTTTACTATATATATATTTACTTGGTCATAATTAGTTGAGATGTACATGTCAAAAGTCCAATATATAAATAAATAATACTATATTTTTTAATTTGTATCTTAAATTTTAATATCTCAAATAATATATTAAATAATTATTAATAATAAAATAATATGAATATTTTTGAAAGTTATATCATTTCACTACTTAATAATTATTTGACATTATTTAAGATATAAAAATTTAAAATATAATTTAAAAAATGTAGCATTATTCAACGGAGCATTACCTCTTAACTGGTTCGTTGAGAAATTTGATAAATCAAGTATGAGGCATCTTCTAATTACACCCATTATCTTCCTCTTCCATTCTCTATGTGGCCAAGTTTAGATGCCAAAGGCCATTTCTAAGTTATAAAAAGGACATAAATTATCACCAACCAGGATGCTTTATTGCACAAAAGTAAGGCAGTCGAGCCGCTGCCTAAAAGTGTTAGAATCTATTCATATAAATAATCTAATTAAGATAAAAGAAGGATCTCTTATCATTATATTGTGTATTAATTTTTTTACCCCGCCCCAAATTTAGGGATCCTCCAATTGCCTCCCCACAATATTTTAACTAATTAGTGGGATTTTCCCTTTGCTTTTGTCTGAAGAAAGTGGCTGGGGGCAATTTGGTCATATGAAATTTGAAGGTTGTCCTGGGTAGGAAAGAGAGAGGTCTTCCTAAGAAAGTCAGTTGATGAGTTGAAGAAGTTGAGAATACCAAGTTATTTAAAAACCAGTTAAGAGGTAAGAGCCAAAGGCAACATTGGCAACAAGGCAAGCCAAAACCACCCAACACAAAAAATTTCAGACAAGCAAAGAAAAGAATTGATCATAGTCACTCTATTGGACTCTCAAACATTTCTATATATCTAACCTATCTCCCTATCCCTCAGCTTCCAATTCTTAAGCCCACTTTCAAGTCATGGCAACTTTTTCTGGGAATATTTCCACAATCCAATTTCTTCTTTTACTTTCTCTCACTTTCTCAGGTACCCTCTTAAATTTCTTTTTCATTTTGTTCCCATGGGTTCATTAATAGTTTCATTGTCATTTCCATGGCTTAAACTTATAATTTTCATTTGCATATTTCATTACTAATTTCTTTGTTGTGTTTGCAGATTATGGTTTTTTACAAGGAGTCGCCTCATTTGGAATCAATTATGGTCAAGTTGGCAACAATTTGCCGACGCCGGACAGGGTGCTCGATCTCTTAAGTTCACTTAAGCTCACAAAAGCAAGAATATATGACACAAATCCTCAAATCTTAACTGCATTTGCCAACTCCAGCATTGAGCTCGTCGTCACCGTCGAAAACCAAATGCTAGCTGTTCTAATGGATCCACAACAAGCACTCCAGTGGGTAAGCACCCACATCAAGCCATATTTTCCGGCCTCAAATATCACCGGAATTGTTGTGGGCAACGAGGTCTTCACCGACGACGACACATCACTAATTCAATATCTTGTTGCAGCTATTGTCAGCATTCATGGTGCTTTAGTTCGACTAGGCCTAGATAAGTACATTCAAGTTTCAACACCTAATTCTTTAGCGGTTTTAGAAGAATCTTATCCTCCTTCAGCCGGTAGTTTCAAAGGCGAGGTTGCCGGAATCATGTCACAGTATTTACATTTCTTGTCAAGCACTAAGGCCCCCTTTTGGATCAATGCATATCCGTATTTTGCATATAAAGATGATCCAAATAGGATTTCCTTGGACTATGTGCTTTTTAACCCTAATTCAGGCATGGTGGATCCATACACCAAACTTCACTATGACAACATGCTTTATGCACAAGTAGATGCAGTCATTTTCGCCATGGCCAGGCTGGGTTACTATGGCATTGAAGTTAGGGTTTCAGAAACAGGGTGGCCATCAAAAGGGGACCCAAATGAAATTGGTGCCACAGTTGAAAATGCTGCAACTTATAATAGAAACTTGCTAAGAAGGCAGTTAGGAAATGAAGGGACACCATTGAGGCCAAATATGAGGCTAGAAGTGTATTTGTTTGCATTATTCAATGAAGATATGAAGCCTGGACCAACTTCAGAAAGGAATTACGGTCTTTATCAACCTGATGGAACTATGGCTTACAATGTGGGGCTCTCTGCTCTTTCTAGTTCTTCATCATCAACGTCATCGGCTTCCATTTCTCTAACCTCATCTGCCGCAAAGGTAAAACCATAGGTCAATTCTTTGTCTTTTTTCACTTTTTCTCCTCATCAATTCGTTTAGCTTAAACCAAATTTACAAACAACAAGACTTGTAATTATGGACCAAAGGCAAAAGTGTAAACAATATTGCAAAGAGCGTTTTGTATATACTATACAAGTTATTTACAACTGTAAGTTATATATGTTTAATAAAATTTGAGCTTATGGGTATTATCATGTTGTTCAAATTAATGCTATGTCTCGAGTATTAATAATAATAACCTAATTCTTTTCTTTTATCTTTCTTTTTGCTTTTCTCTTTAAATGGGCTTTATTGTGAAACAGGCAGCAAACAACAAGGGATATCAAAGCTTGGTCCACTGGATGTTTGTGTTTTTGCTGACCTTTCAAGCTTTTATGAGAAGACCATATTAGGAAAATGGAGTTCATGTAAATATTTTACCTTTTTGGTAAGATTAAAATGGGGTTTTACTTTTGGGTCCTTTTGGCACTTGAAAAAGAAAAGAGCATTTAGAAAAGACCAAAGGTATCTCCCATTTTCCAATTTGCACAAGTTAACCCACCGAAGCACTTCTCCTCCAACTTGATGGATATTGTATTCACACTGAGCCCTTCTCCAAATACATAGGCATTAACCATCATGATCAAACAGTCACCATTTCATCTCTCTACATATCTACAATGATCCTACATTCTTCATCAATGGCAGCATCTCAATCACAAAAAATATGAGCTAGCTTTTCTTTTTTTTTTCTTAGAGAAGGAATCATTCCATTAATCTTATCCTATTTCTCATTGTAATTATTATTATGCTAGATATTGTAATTTGTTAAAGGATTGTTTTCTCAATTAATATGCTAATGTAAAAATAGTGTTCTTACATATAAAAAGATTGCTTAGCTTTCCCTTTGGTTGCAAAGAAAAGTCCCTTGCTTTGGGGACGTGGAATCCATAACTATTCTTGCATATAAAAAGATTGCTTAGCTTTCCCTTTCCCTCTTGATAAAAATATATATCTGTAAACGAGATGATGATAATATTATATAAAGTGCAAAAGGTTAGGCTTTGTTTGGTTCTTTTCCTATCCTCAGCACGAAATTTGGGCGGCCAAAGCTTTATTCCCTGCCCATATAACCATCAGCATTCGCGTTCATTCTTTGCCAATTCTTCCTTTTAAACAAAATAAAGGAGCGTTTCTTTTGTTTTGCTTTTGTTTTTTTTTCTTCTCTTTTCTTTTTCTCTTTATTCAACAACAATGGGGAGACAATTGAAGCTCAGCCTTACTTAAACCTGATGCGTTTGGTCTACCAATCTCAGATCAGCCAACGTGGTCTCACATGCACCCCCAACATTTTTAGGGAACCTCATGATCACCATGAATTTTTCTCATTCTTTTAGGGTGTCAAATAATTTAGTTAAAAATATGAAGAAAAAAAAAATTGTCCCTTTTTATGATACCCCCACCAAAGAACTAAGAGATCATTATGTGGAATTATTGATGTCTTTGAACTTCTACTCAAAACAAGCCTATTAATTCAAAAAAATTATGCCATGTTAGATAACTCTTACATTTATCCCATAATTATATGATGATACTGTGTTTAAGATTAAAACTTTTTAAAAAAGGGTCATTTTTTAGATCTAAGTTTTTACTCAAATTTAAAAGTTATTAGCTAATAATAAAAGATTGATGTTTACAAAAAAAAAATAATATAATACCAATTAGAAGGGATGGCATTAATAATGAAGAACAGTTTGAAAGATCTATACAAATATTTTCGATAAAACCCAAATTTCTATTGTACATATCATTTGGTTACGAACATAATATTTTTGTATTGTTTTTTTTTTTTTTGGATTAAACTTAAATCTGCTTGGTAACGTGGGTGTTATACATGGAATAATATTTATATTTATTTTTCAAAAGAATTACTATTTAAATATATGATTATTAAACTATAAATACATAATATGATTTTGTTTGAATAATATTGAACGAAGGAACATTCTACTTGAAACTTTTTTTTGGTTTAAAATCAAGGGAGGTGGGTGTAGCTCGGCGTTTTGTGTTTCCTTTTGGCTAATTGATGACAAGTGTTAGTGGGATGCATCATAAGGTAGGTCCCATGGACACGTAATTCACCATGTGTATGCTACTACTTCAAGAAACTCTTTAATTTTTTTAATGTTCTTTAATTAATTTGCTTGTTTGGTTAGTAGCCATTGATACACATTCATTTCTGCTCGAAAATTAATGCAATCAATTAACCTTTTTGACGAATCCACAATTTTTTTATGGTCACTAACAAGTGTGATTAGGTTAAATAATCAAAAGTGTCATTTCATTGCGTTGAAGATCAAAAGCAGTAAGTGGGGCATCGGCACTTTCATTTGAAACCTCAACCAGTTTTCGATTTTTGATCATATGTATGGTTTCGAGATTAATATACCACAATGGGGTAAATTTATATGTGTATATATATATATATATATATATTTTCTTCACTTAATTCAATCCAAATCTAGTTGAGATTAATTAATAAACCTACCTATGAAACAAACCACATGTTCCATCAAACTTTTGGATTTTGACATAGGAATTAGGGTCATAAATCGTCAGCAAAGAAAGTGATTCTATTGCAATCTTTATATCTATTTATATATATATATCAATCTTGATAGATCATTGGATTAGGTGTTTTTTTTAAAAAAACAAAAAATTAAAAGAGACTTTAATGACACCAAAGAAAATTGGGCGTATAAAATGATTGTTTTTCCTCGCAATCACTCAAGTGGCAATAAAGAATTAGGATCCATTTCTAATTTAAGTTTACTTAAATTTTTAAGAATCTTTTTGACATATATTATCACTTAAGTATGAGTGGTTAAAATTTATATTTTTACTATTTTTCTTTCTTTATTAATAACCATTTATATGTTTATGTCTGTTTAGGTGAAAACTTAGTTTAAGAGAAAATCTTAATCCATTAATGCAACATTAGGATGATTAATTGGTGTTCAAAATAATATGTGATTGGATTATTTGGAAATCTTGATAAAAGGGGATTCTCATTTCCACAAAGATTATTACTAGATTTAGACAATTTATTATTAATAAGTTCATTGTGCCAAGGGACTTGAAATGTTTCAGATTATACATGCAGTACTGTGTATCAGATTTCACGTTCGAATATAAATTCTTAGGTGCCAACGCCCGATTCCCAGGTTTCTAAAATATATGTAATGTAAATCGAAACAGCATTGTTTTAAATTTTGAATTAAATAAATATTTTAAATGAGATCGATATTGCAAAAATGTGTAAAGGTTTGCAATTGATAAGGACTCTTGGTTAGACATCTATGCCCTGCAAGCAACTTCAATCGGAATATTTGAATTAGCACCAAATTACTAAAAGCAACTTCTTCAGGAATTAGAATCCTGAGATTTTAAAAGCTACTTTTGGCCCTCTGGGGTCTCGGCGTGCAGATGATCAGTTGTATATGAAACAATTAAAAAACAGAAAAAGAAAAACGATATAAGGTCGGCATTTTATATGATAATTAACAATTGCATTCCACTAGCCTATAAAAAGTGAGTCCAATAAGCTATGAGATTAGAAATATAATAAACTTCTCTCTATTTTTTAAAAAATAAATTTTTTTAAAAGCGCTCTCATAGCATCATTATTCTTTCTTCTTTAAGACTACTTGACTCCCCTTTTTCTTCTTTGTCTTATTGAAAACGAAACCAAGTTTCAAATGTTGTTGGACTATGGATGTTAATTAGCTGCAATTTTTGGAAAATTTTGGTTTAATTTTGCTTCATTCCACTTGATTTTATGACCCACTTATAATTTTTGACCAACTATCTAATTCACTTATAGTGGGACGACCTTTCTACGAGTTATAGAGCTAATCAATGAGCTAATTATATCCATACTTTTGTGTTTAAAGAGGGTCAAATTGGAATGGGTTTTGCTACTTGCCTCAGTTATTTTCACTGGCTTGGAATTTCAGGGAGTATAATGAATAATGGATAGGCTTTTCTTAACTTTAAGGTTGAGGTCCTGGAGGACAACTTTAATGGGGCATAATTTAGAGGAAGATGCTTTTGTAAAAGCAAGAATCCTCTTTTACAATGGAAGGTTTTCTACAGTTGGGTTTCTTTGGACCTACATCTTAAAGCAATTGAAAACTTTTCTTCTTTTCCTCCTCCTTCTCCTTCTTTTGACATTGAATGAGAATCACATTTGAACCCCAAAGTATGCAATTATAATTTTTGAAATCCAAGTGTGGTATTATAATCATAGTTGTTTTGTGGAGTGAATAAATCATTTATTAAATAAAAAATATGATATAACACTGAGATGGTATGTATTATATACAAACTAACAAGCAAAAGTACAATAAAATCATAGACCCTTAATTTTAATATGTTAATGTACTTGTGTTAACAGATTAATAATAAATAATTAATAGTATATTTATCGCTATTTTAGTGAAGGTCTGAATTTAAATTCCCTCGCCTTGTCAAAAAAAAAAATTCAATATATTAACACAAATGTCTCATTCTATATGTATCTCTTGAAATGTACGTAGATGGGATCAATTGTTGGTGCCATTGTTTTAAAATTATTCTTGGATTTTTTTTTTTCATCTTGAGGATGGCCACCTTTATACCATATGTATCCTAAAGTTTATGCAGTTGTATCCAACTTTAAATATCGCAGAACATGTTTCCTTATCAGATCTTAAGCTCCGAATTCGAGTACAAAAATGGAGCAGAATGAATTACCAAGCAAAGCACTGCCACTGATTGTACTGCATGGCAAATATTCCTCTAACATGTAGTGACTTGACTAAAAAAAAAAAATTTACCAATTCATGCACAGAGATGCATTTCAGAGTGCTAAATATTGAGAATTGACAAAGTCAAAAACACTCGCAAAGAGTGAAAATAAATTTTAAAAAATTAATTAATGTTTAATTAATATAAACCATAACATTTTTGAGACACTAGAACCACTTCTCAATCTAAACGTTTTTTTTTTCTTAAAGAATTCATTACATATATAAAATTAGAAAGAAAATTTTGTATTCTAATTGATGTGATAAATAATGTGTTGATGGAGGAAAAACTCTTCTCCCTCTCGAGGTTACGTTGAAGTAAAAAATTTAAGATTTAGCTTAAAACTCTAACCTCCTTGCGTAACGGAATAACTTATCAATCAAACAAACATAACAAGAATCCAAAATAGAAAACAAAAGAGCACAATACGATCCAAAGATCTTAATCTCTCTTATTATAACTCCCTAGAAATTTTATAAGGAAAACTCAATAAAGAACCCTCAAAAAGACCTAAAAGCTTAGTGAATCTTTACTCTACCACGAACAATGATCACCCAAACAACGGTTCCACCCTAACGCATACAAGCACTTAGTGTCTACCCAGTTTTTCCCCTTTCTTAGAGTCTCTCTCAATGCTTAATCTGAAATCAAGGGTTTACAAGTGTTTATATAGGGTGTATTTCGTGCCTACTAACCCTATTCCTTGTTGGAGTAAGAGTCCACTTATTTTGGAAGTCCAAAACTTCTCAAAACTCGAAAGCCCGAACCAAAACGAACTTTTTCACACGTTCTGGTGCTGCGGCGCTCGTCCCTGGGCGCTAGACAAAATTGCGCCCAACCATGCGGCGCTGGGTTACTGTCCTGGGGGCCGCGGCGCTGAGCCTTGTATACCTATCAGTGTTTTTCTTACTTCCTTCGCGTCTTTGAGTCCCATTTCACTTCTCCCTTCGTGTCCCATACGTCCTAGATTTTTTCATACGCGTTTCACACGTTCTAAACTTCTTATAACTCTTCACTTTAATATTTATCTTAATTTTTATCCAACTAAAATTGTTGAATCACCAATTTTTCAACATAATGCGTTGTCTATTTATTTGTATTATTTAATTACATATAAATTATTATTCTTTGGCTCTATTTATAAATTTATCATAACGATATTTAATTATGAAACGATGGATAACTGACCTTGTTAATTCTATCTTGTAGCCTTTAGGCTTAATATATTATTATATTATTGTAAATATTTTAAAAAATAAAGATTAGATTGAAAAATAAAAATAAAGAGTACACAATAATAATGTATTAAAAAAAGAATAAAAAATCAATAACGGCTAAAAAAAAGGTTATTAATTTTCAATTACTTTGTGACAAATGTGTACATTTACAAATTACTCTGTATATATTCTTAAATGAATTGGAAATGTTTTAATCAATTATATTCCAACAGATGGGGCCCATAGGCCCATGATTGAGGCAGCCCAATCAGGGTCCAAAATCCTGCTATATGAAGCGTAGTCTCGGCTCAATCACCAACTATATCAACCCCAAAATTCAAACCAAATTCATTAGCGCACAGATATTTTCATAGCAGCAATGGCGCTTGCTTCTGCGTTTCGAGAAAGACTTGAGCACATGGAACAAACAAGAAACCAACGCCTCTCACTCCTCCAGGTCTTCACATCAAACCCTAACCGCTAACGTTAATTTTCTGTTTGGTTACCAAGAAAATAGAATGAAAAGGAAATTTATTGTGTCTGTTTCACAGGCTGAGAAAGAAGGGCAAGCGAACAAGTCTCAAATTTTGGCATCGAAGCTCGCAAGTATACGGTTGATGGAACAAAGGTGTTTGTTACTCGAACAGAAAATCGCCTCGCAGAATTTGAAAATCTCAACTCTCAAGTCCGAGATCGAAAACCTCGAGTCGAAGCACCAAGATAATTCACAAAAACTGAGGTATATACTGTAAACATAACTTTTTGTTAAGCTTTAATTTTTATATTATATTTGTTATTAATTGAGAGATCAAATTGTATAGCCCAAACACAGATGATTCCTTATGAACTTCTGATAAATTTGAAAATTAATTGAATTGGCCAGTATTTTAACAAATTGAGCGGGGAGGTTTTCGAAATTTAGTGTAACTGAAATGAATTGGATTGAAATTTAGGGTTTTGAAGAGTGAGATGGAGGAGCTGGAGGAGATTGAGAAAGAGAAGGAAAAGTATTACGAGTTAAAAGTTTCCGAAATGAATGAGTTTCGGCAAAATGCGGAGAATTTTGACAAGCTATGCCGGTTGCATGTTGAAGAATTAGGGGACAATTTAAATAAGGTGAAGAATAAAGCTGTTGCTTTCTGATTTCACATGTATATTTTTTTTCACTTGATCAATTTATTTATTGAAGTGGAAGTACATAAATAAGTAATATATTTAAAGTAATATTATATAAAATAAGTAATTAAAAAAAAAGATAGAAGAAGAATATATGAAATTTAAGTAAAAAGTTAACTTGTTTATGTTTATAGCGGATCAATATTACTCATTTTTATTATTGAATCTCAAAACATTCATAAAGTATGCATTTATAAGAAAAATTCACAAAGAACACACTCTCTTTTATAATATAAGGATTTTCTCTTATTAAAAATCATAAAGTATGTTTAATTACAAAGATTTTTTAGGTTTTTATAAAACTAACCAAAATTTGTGTCATTTTACTAAGATGTGTTTATAAGCTAATAGAAAGCATTTATATAGGTTTTAGAATGATTTAGGTTTATTCTAAACGTGTGAGAGTTGTATTAAGGAGTCTTGGAACCATTATGAGATGAAACAAGTTGTAAGAAATCGAGAAACTCTTCCCGCGCTGGGCGCTGCGGCTCTCACACCTCTGCATAGCCTCTTGTTTCTTTCGTCTTCTTTTGCGTTCGTCTTCGATTCTCACATATCCAACGCACTTGGTTTGCCATCTGAATCATAATCCAATGATTTTTAATCAATATTCTTACACTATTATACTATTTTTGGTTTATAGATCTATCTGTACAAATAAGGTTTCTTTGTCCCGTTTTGTTGGAAATGATATGCTCTGCCATGTGTCACGCCTCAAGTGTTCTCAAGTATTTTTTCGAACACTTGGTGCGCGACAAAGCCTCCTAGAGGCTATATGGGCTGCTGAAATGGATCGCGGGTCTGAACTTCTAGAAGACCCGCTGACATGAGTGAAGAACCGGGCCAAGCCTATGACTTATTAGAGTAGTTCACCATAATTAGAACTCTAATTAAGGTAGAATGACATCTTGAAATATTCTAAGGAATATTATCCCATCTTGTATATGTTGGGTGTTTATCATAGAGTGTGTGATTATACGAGTGTGTGCGTAATTTCAAAAAATTACTATATGCGAAACGGAAGCATGTTACAAAATACACCCATTTTAACAAATTCAACATATATCACATATATGCATAAGTATAACAATTATACAATTATGAACATGATGAACAACATATATCATATATATGAACAAGTATAACAATTATACAAATATAAACATTATGAACAATATTGTATTATAACACATAATGTAAAATACTTACCTAATGAAGGTAGCTTTACAAAATCTTCAAGTTCTTCAATAATCCATGTGAAGAGCTCACCTTGAAGTATATGTTGAACAATTCTAGTCTATAACTTTTGGTGGGATTAAGGAGCTAGAATGGTAGCTTAGTGTTTAAAATTTTCAGCACTTGTATTCAAACTCTTTTGAATATAATTTTTGTTTCTTAAATAGAGATAGTAAATATTTTTTATACAACTCTTGTATAAATTAAAAATCTTTAACATACAACTCTTGTATATTAATCTTAGAAACAATTTCTACATGATAATTATTTTGAACAACTCTTTGTAAAATAATTATCTTTTTCTCCATTTACATATCATTCATTTTGGCCATCCATTAAAGAAGGAGATGAAGAGAAGTTTGTTTATTTTTCAACACTTGAAAGAATAAAACTCAAAGAACTCTCTCTTACCTCTCTTCCTTGCCATTGTCAAATTCTTCTCCCAAAATTGAATGAATGAATGAATTCAATTGTTTTGCCAAAATTCATTTTGTTTATTTGACACTTTGATTAAACAAAATAAATAAAATGAAGTGCTCCACCAATTTTATTGTTGGTCTCCCATTTAGAATTAATTAAACCAAGCACTAGAATAATAGCTACCAAAATTAATCTTTACCTAACAATTATAATTACTTTAATTATAATGGGTAATTAAATGACCAACATTTAGGCCACTCATTGTATTAAAATACAATGCCATTATTTATATATATTATAATATTATCTAATAATATAATAATAATATATGATTTAATTATTCAAAATAATTTTGAATAATTACTTTTTACCTTACTAATTTTTACTATCATGGTTAAATGGTAAAAAGGTAAAATCAAATTATGGAACAAATTTTGTCATTTGTCAATATTCTATTAATTAACAACCCTTGTTAATTAATTAAGTGATGTACTTAACAATTAAGTCTTGACAAATGTACAATCCGAGGGATCCCTAAACAATCGTTCTCTTTTGCTGAAATTTATTGGATCGAACTATTCAATCCAATCCGCTACCCCAGTGCACAACGAGTATACTTCATATTGTGAGACTCTCTAGGTCCACACCTAATTTGTCATATAGAGCTCCTTCATACGTCCGTGAACAATGTCCCACACACACGTTACGGATATTACAAATTAGCATGTTAGACCATACAAGTTGAGGTTATTACATATTCGTATAATCCTTCCATCATTTATATCCTTGAAGAGCAGAGATATAGATCATCACCGTCAAATCTTTATTTGCTCAACCACGAACTTATCTCCAGATTTATATTTCATAAAACAATATCCACAAACACTTTTGTGATATTGTTTATTCCTCCGGAATATCTTTTTCGAGGTTTATGCTTGCGGCCACAAGACTTTCTGAAATACAATCTCAGAGCATTAGGATATACAACCCACTCATATGAGCTGATGGATCCCATATCTACGCACACCGAACTCCATGAGCATCGGACCATACCCAGCGACACCCAGCGGTCAGACCATGAAAGGTTTCTGACATGTGTGGAACCAAAGCATGATGGATCACTCACAAGCCCACCGTGGCGCTCAGGTCAAAGGACAACAAATACTACTCAACTCGGAAGACCTTCCATTGACGGCTTTATGAGATGTCTATTGGATGTCTTCGTGAGTCTGTTCAATATCCAGTCCTTACTGAATACCTGTATCTCTATACGAGCTTCCTACTAAGCTCATAGTTTGCTAAGAGTAACCATCTGGACCATCCAGATATAGACATACACTAATCTATATTAATGGGTTCCACTGATAGACCCGCATCGATGAAATTAGATTAGGAACATTATATTTGAGAACATACTTGCATAATGACATTTCCTAGCACCATCTGCAACTCCTTGCAGCTATGTCATTACTAATATATTCTTAGGTCATTGTCCCATTTCAGACAAGACTCTAACTCATTAGATTTTGCTAACTCTTAGTACCACTAACTTTTAGTGTTTATAACTATTAGCGTTGCTAACTCTTAGCCCTGGTCTAAACTCCTTCAGATCATACAATGTCTAAAACGTTACAAGCATCTTACCATTTAATAAAAATAATATTAACGATTTTATTAGAAATAATAATTGTATAAATACAATCACTATATATTTATACATTATGGGATGGCACGTAAGCACAAATCCCAACAGTATGTACACCGTTAGATCGTTTAGATCTCATCCATTGATTGTATAGGGTTGCTATTATAAAAGGGGGAGACCCTCACTTGTATATATCATCTCATAGCTTTGTTTTCTCTTCAGCAATAAAAGAGAGCATTCGTGCAAACACTTGGTGTGCCTATCTTTCTTCTCTTTGTGTGATTTTCTTGGCTGTTTAGCACGCATCGCGTCTAATGCCGCACGGTTCAAAAACAGTCCGTGACAGTTGGTGTCAGAGCAGGTTCAGAGATGGAGAAAGACGGCGGACTATCAGATTTGACTGAAGAGAGGGGTCGGAATCCCAAAGCTAAGAGGCACGACAATGGACCTCGCGACAAGTCTGTCGATCCAGGCCATGAGTTCGGGACCATGGTGAAAACACTCAGTGGCGCTGTTGGAAAGGCGACGGATTGTCTTGGGAGTTGGAGCAGCAAGTAGAGAAGATCGAGGCGAGACTCGACGCTCAAGGGGACGAGCTGCGCTCCCTCGTCAACATATCCATCGAGAGTTATGCTGATCAGCAGCGTGACTGGATCAAGGCTTTTCAGGAGAAGGTATACGCCAACTTTGACAAAGTTCAAGCTCAAGTGGAGGAGCTGCGTAGAGGGTTTGACGCTATCAAAGAGGACGTAGTGCTGTGCAAGCGAGCAGTGGCAAATGGGCCTGTTGTTGCTCAAGGGGTGCCAAGAGTTGAAGCTTTTAAACCGAAGGAGTTCAGCGGCAAGGGGAACGCCAAGGAGCTGGATAACTACTTTTAGCAGATGGAAAGATACTTCGACACTATGAGCGTACGTGATGAAGATAAGGTAAATACCGTGACCTTATATCTTTCCGACCATACAATTCTATGGTGGCGCAAGAAAAGCGATGAGATATGCAAGGGTACTTGCACAATCAACACCTGGGCAGAATTGCAGCGGGAGCTGAAGCGCCAGTTCTATCCGGAGAATGTGGCTCACGATGCTCGAAAGCGGTTAAAGGAATTGAAACAGACCAAGTCCATCAGCAAGTACGTCTAGGAGTACTCCCTGTTAATGCTCCAGATTCCTAACATGAGCGAGGAGGACTTGCTGTTTAATTTCCTGGACAGGTTGCAGACATGGGCGTCCAATGAACTGAAGCGGCGTGGGGTGACCAGAATATCTGACGCTCTAACATTGGTAGAAACGCTCATGGATTACCGTAATGGTGATTCGGGAAAGTCCAAGCATTCGAGACCCAATCACAGCAAAGGTGGGGACGCCAAGGAATTTCAACATCCGGAAGAGGAGGAAGAGAGAAGTAAGTCGCTCAAATGGGAAAAGAAGAAGCGCAACGGCCATAGAGGGAATAGGCCGAAGACAAGCTGCTTCCTTTGCGATGGGGTCAAAGACTGTCCGAAAAAGAAGGCTATCAACGCCATGGTTACGGCGCATGAGGCTTGCGAGCGGGGTCAAATGGGGTGTTTGCAGCTGCTCAATACAATGAAAGCCAAGCAGCGTACCACCGCGCCAACGAGAAAGGCGCTCATGTATGTTGAAGCCTACATCAACTACATAAAGACTCAAGTGCTGATAGATACGGGCACGATGCACAATTTCATCAAGAGTGCGGAGGCGAGGCGCTTAGGACTTTATGTAGAGAAAGAGGAAGGGTTCCTCAAATCAGTGAATGCTGCGGCCAAGCCACTAAATGGGGTGGTTCGAGGGGTCGATATTCACCTGGGCAAATGGCGCGGTGAGGTAAATTTCTCTGTAGCACCTCTTGATGATTTCGATGTAGTGTTAGGTATAGAGTTCTTGAAGCAGTACGACGTAGTGCCGCTTCCTCGACACGACTACGTGTGCATCATGCAAGGAGGGCCTTACATGATACCAACGATAGACAAGCCCAAGGGTGGGCAATCTCAGCCGAAATCCAACACTAAAATCTTTTCTGCCATTCAACTTATGGGAGTTTCTGGGCGTAAAGGAGAAGTACATCCAGCCACAATGAGAGGTATGGATGATAAGGCGACAAGGGGCGAGGCCAAGCTACCAACGGGGGTTGCGAAAGTGCTCGAGGAGCACAAGGGGGTCGTGCCAACTGACATACCACAGGTGCAGCCACATCAAGTTGATACCGAGCATGGGAAAAAGTTGGAACTAGAGATTATGCTTCCAACTATGGTGCAGACGCCTCCATTGGAGATGGGAGAGTTACAGGGGCAGCTCGAGGAGTTGGTGGATGCGGGTGTCATTCAAAAGTCCAAGGCATCACATAATGTGCAGTATAAGGAGTGGGTTGAAGACGAGCGGCGGCGTGTCAAGCATGGTGCGAGAGACTTGGTGATGGAGACGATACTTCCACCACAACGCAAGTCAGCACGCCCACTTCACAAGGGCCTTGATTATGGGGACGAGAGGCCAAGGTTTATTGCCAAGAGAGTTGGCAATGTCTCGTACAAGGTGGGGTTACCTTCGAGACAACGGCAGTGGCTACATCAAGTGCATTCCACAAGCTGTTGGAAGTAGTACCGTAAAGGTATAGGAGGTGCGGAATTTGAGCCACACAGTAGGGAACCTTTAAGGATTTCCACATGGGTCAACAAAGGAGCAAAACTCATCCGCAGCGAACGGACGATACAGAGGAAAGATCAACCTCCATGGCGTGAGTACTTTGTCAAGTGGAAAGAGGTACCTGATGTTGAAGCACACTGGAAATACGAGAGTGCACAGCGGCAGATTGATGAACGAGGTGTGCAGTTTCCAGTGAAGACGCGACGAGGGCGTCGCGTGAATTTGATGGGGGAGAATGTCACGCCCCAAGTGTTCTCAAGCATTTTCTCGAACACTTGGTGCGCGACAAAGCCTCCTAGAGGCTATATGGGCTGCTGGAATGGATCGTGGGCCGGAACTTCTAGAAGACCCGCTAACATGGGTGAAGAACCGGGCCAAACTCATGACTTATTAGAGTAGTTCACCATAATTAGAACTCTAATTAAGGTAAAATGGCATCTTGGAATATTTTAAGGAATATTATCCCATTTTATATGTATACCGTTAAATCATTTAGATCTCAGCCATTGATGATATCGGACTGCTACTATAAAAGGGGGAGACCCTCACTTATATATATAATCTCATAGCTTTGTTTTTTCTTCAGCAATATAAGAGAGCATTCGTGCAAATACTTGATATGCCTTTCTTTCTTCTCTTTGTGTGATTTTTTAAGTTGCTTAACACACAACGCATTTAAAGCCGTACGATTCGAAAACAGTCCATGACACATGACATGTGAACACTCTACTACATTGCATTGGTGAGAGGCCAATTCTCCTTAATGCCTATGGTGCCTTTAAAGTAAACTGGAGATGGACAATGGGCATAGTCTTGTAAACTTGGAGAGCAAATGATTGGTATTAGCTGCCTCTGGTGGCGAATTAGCCAAAGCTAATAGGCTGCAGGCTGCAGTTAGATTCTCTATAAGAATCTAGATTTCTACATTCATAGGTACAAGAGAGATAAGTTCTTAAAGGTGCTGCTAGATTCTCAATTTTCATCAATTAGAGCCCAGTTTGGAGGTGGATACTTCTGAACACGTCTAAGTTCCCAATCTCTGTAATCTGTATCTCATAGACTTCAAAACCCTATAAGACTAATAGAAAAAGGGATTAGTTGACATTAGAATGTTCATTTGGGTGAATATTAAATCTTTAATTCTGCACAACAATGTAGCCTTAAGGTTCACATAGAGGGTATACAGCTAATCGTGATTTTGGTTCTCAAATTAGCTTAACTGTGTTTTTTTTTTTTTTCCTTCTGGAATATCATAGAGGCAAATTAGCCTAACAGATTACAGACTTTGTCTAGCTTATTTGATTTGAGAATAAATTTCGCTTCTATTCTAATATGAATTTCATCTTTCTTTCAGCTTAACTCAACCTACAAGGAACTTCAAGGCAACAATGGACATTTGAGTAACCCTCGAATAGCTGCAGCTGAGATGAGAAAATCTGAACTTTTAGCCATGAAAGAGAAAATGAACAGAGACTTGGCCTCTAATTACCAAGTCAGAGCGCAGTTGCAAAAAAAGCTTTCCAAAATGTACTAACTGCACAAAATCAAGAGTGGGAAACAAATCCCAATTTACCAAAAACGGAATCATTGAGCAAAAATGATCAGGCGCGTAACGAAAGGAAATGTGTTGGTGTAGGATAATCGTATAGAGACCTAATATTGGCACTGAAATTTTATTGTACAAAAATTCAACTTTGAATTAATGACCTTTGTTATTCAAGTGGTGCTATAGCTTATAGTTACAAATTTGGGAAGCAAATTTAAATTATTATGTTACTAATTAATTATTATTATTTTATATAGATAAATATTAATTTTTTAATTTTTATTTATGTTAATTATATAATATTAATCAATAATAAATTTTAAATATCATATTAATTAAGATATAAAATTTATATTTTAATTTTATAAACCTAGCATGTTAATTAGAATATAAAATTTGTATGTTATTTTTATAAGTTTATTATTATTGTTGTTATTTTGAATATAAAGTACCATACAACTTTGTTTCTTCAGATATCTTAGCACAATCTTGACCCCATATTAATGGACCGACACAAATTACTCCCAAGGCACGGGATTTTATTATCCACTACCTTGGCCAGGGCAGATACTTCCACGTGTTCAATTAGGCTAACTTTAAATTTCCAAGCATACGGAATTACAATTTTTTTTTTTAATTTTTGTACAGAGTTACAATTGTTGTCTTTCTATTCTCTAGAACCTTCTTAAAAGGAAAAACCCTAAAATTAAAAAATAAACAAATTTGAAAAGATTTCATTAGCGTTTATGACCTAAAGGCTTCTAGCAAACTCCACGCATTTGACAACAATATAAGCATAAACTGCTTCAGTAATTCGTCGCTTACGCTTATCGGTCCTGTAATCATATAAATAAGCATAAACCAAGAAATGGCGGAGCGATTGGCGTTGGATTTAGAGGAGCTTAGACAACTCCAGAGCATCGCAAAAAGGCCACGAGTCGTCTCTCTTATCAACTCTGAGATTCTCAATTTGGAGAAGGTGAGTTACAAGTTTTTCTTTTCTTCTTTTGTTTATATTTTAATACTGTATTGCATTTCATTTGATGTGTATTTGATTCTTTCACTCGTTTCATTACAGATGGAGGATAGTTTAGGAAATAAAAAATAAAATTGTATTTTCATTAATTGCCCTCTTATTTTAAAGGATTAAGAGTTACTGACTAAAATCATTGGCTCTATTACTATATGTTAAAAGTCTCTGTTCCGTCGTCGATGTTATTTCTGTGGAAATTATATAGATTATTGAAGTAACCAGGTTTGTAAAATTTTGTTAATTATTTGATGCACATCATGTTTAAAGAATAGGATCATTTTGTCGATTCATGAAAAAGAGTGGAACTGTAAAATTATGCTGAGTAGTTCAATGAACAAGGAGAAGAATAGGAGTTAATGTGTGTTTGTATGAGAGTGTTAGAAGCTCAGATAGTTTTAACAGTTAAAAGGGGAAAAACGAAGCTCAGTGATTATAGCAGTTTGATGACTGGTGTGATATGGATTTTAAGAGATTGGTAGATGTACGGATTGTTTGAGACATCTTCATGATTCATGAAGTAGCACATTTTAGCTGGTGTTAAGGTGAGATGTAATTTTTCAGTTTACATTAACAGTGCATTTGAGTTGCTGGTTTCGTCTTGAATCAATTCCTAGAAACAATCATTAATTTTGTACTTTGTACAGTTGTCAAAAGAGGCTGCTTCTGCACCTGTTTTACAAACTCCAACTCCAATTGCAGCACCTGTAAAAGTTCCTTATACTCCAACAGTAAATTATGTTATGCTTGGAACATTCAGCTGGGATCAGGATAATGAAAAAGTCAAGGTATGAAAATGTTTGCCCGAAGGATTTTATAGGAAACCACTTGATGAGTATAGATTTGGTGTTGATGTCCTGGTTTACAATTGCAGATTTATGTCTCTTTAGAGGGAGTTGACCAGGAGAAAATGGAAACAGAGTTCCAGCAAATGTCCTTTGATGTTAAATTCCATGATGTACATGGTAAGAATTACCGATTTACTGTTCCAAGGTTGCACAAAGAGATTGTAACTGAGAAATGTAAGATGGTGGTTAAACCTACAAGGGTCATCATCACACTGTTCAAAGCTTCAAAGGGGAACTGGTTAGACTTGCATTTCAAGGAGGATAAGGTAATTACATAGAATGGGAGTGGTTGATGTTTGATTTCACACTTTTGTACTTTTGTGGAAGAATACCGTCAACTAACTTTGCATTTTGTTTGTCCTATTAAATTTACAGCTGAAGCCAAATTTGGATAAAGAGCGAGATCCAATGGCTGGAATTATGGATTTGATGAAGGTGAGTTCCTTTTTTGTTTACTCTCCTGAAGCCATTTTCTGGCACTTGTTACAAGCATACCTACATGTTTTTGTATATGGTAAATGGTTGTGGCTTCCCTTGAATGCTTTATATATTCTTATATGTGCTCAAATTTTCAGAACATGTACGAGGAAGGGGATGAAGAAATGAAGCGAACAATTGCAAAAGCTTGGACTGATGCAAGATCTGGCAAAACAGCTGACACTCTAAAGGGTCATCGCTAAATCAACTCGAACAAAGTGGAATGGTTCAGGACACGGGGGTGTTTACGTAGATGCCCCCATTTTATGAAGTTTAAAGTACATGAGTATGCTTTTTGTGTTGATGCGAATTTCATATTTGGGGGATGTTATTTCTGTCTTCAAGTTGTAAGAAGCCTTGTGTTTTCAGTAGTGTCTTCAGTTTTTGGTAGAACTTATTATTTCCTTAGTCAGGCTGTTGCATTTTTCTTGTGTACTTTTGATTCGGCTTTGCCAAATATTTGTCCTTAAGAACTACATCGAGCGTCATATGTAACCATTTTATTACCTCATCTGGTTAGCTGAGAATTAATCACACAATTGAAACTGTCTTTGATTGCAAAGGAATTTTAGTACATTTTTAACTAAGGATGACTGACTAAAATTCTGTGTTAGTCAAAATTTTGGTTTGCAATATTATTTACACGTCAAAAATTTGTTGGTTAAATTCTGAATAAAATTGCCACATAAATAACATTATCAAAGTTAATCTTTTAAAAAGATAAGTGCTCTGTGGGGCTCGAATGCTATTACCAACATTTTAATTATTTATAGTCGATTAATTTTAATTATTTATAGTCAGTTATATAATGTGTATCAGAGTTGAAAAGCCATTGCCATGTGGAAGTAATATCTGTTTGACTATCTTACAACGTGTAGAAAGACGCTAACACGTTTTTGTCATCATTTTACCAAAATGCATGTATAGGAAATGTCTCCTCAATTCATGAACTGAAGAATCCAGTCCCTGAAATATTTACATGATTATATGGTGGTGCTACAAGCCTACGACGGCTAAATTGGAGAAAGTACAACAGTAACCATAAGTTATATAAAGCAAAAACGGTTTCGTCAAAATCAGCTGGATATTGGATATCAAATTACAGATCATAAAAAGATGAAGATAATGTTCGCAGTCTAGCGCAGACACGTACCAAATAAAATAAAAAATACTTCTCTGCTTGCAGTTAGAAATCACTTCAAACTACTGTGATAAGAAAGAAATGCCCAGGAAAATTTTGATGATATTTATCTAACAATATGTTAAGACGGTATCTTCACTGGAGTATTTGACTACCATAATCGGCATTAAACTTCTCATATCGGTGGGCATGGAGATGAGCCGATGGCCTAGTATTCTTCAAAGCAGCCTCTATATCTTGTGGTGTGATTGGCCCAACCTTTGGTAACTCTGCAAGCAAGAGCGTTATCCTTTAGTTCTATAATCACAGACATTGACGTTGCAAGCTGAGAATGATAAATAGAAGAAAACATGTCCTCTGTTTCCTTATTTCAAAATTATTTCAAAAGATAGGTAAATGAAAATTGAAGGAAATAGATTTAAGAATTGAAACAAGGGTGTTGGACTTCCTATGCCTAGTTCTCAAATTCGTGACCCATAGTGACATGTTTCTCAAGCTGAAGAACAAAAATGGGGAAAAATCAGCTTCTTTTGAGTTTTTTTTGTCATAAAGTGTCCTTTATCTTTCATATGTTTTCCCTTTTGGAGGAAATGGGAATACAAGCATGTGAGATTCATTCAACTCATTGCTCCACTAGGTCATGCATATTGCAAATCCAAGCAACATAGATTTAAATGTCATACCATCCTCAGGTACCACTTCCTGTCTGTTTTCAAGGAGTGCCATTAATCGCCTCAGGGGCTGCATTGCTGCTTCTTTGCAGAGTAACCGAATATCTGAACCTGAATATCCTTCTGTCCTTTTGACTAACAAATCATAAGGAAGGCTATCCTCACCAGCTTCTGAAGGCAAAAGTGATTCAAACATGGCTCTTCTTGCTTCCGGTTCTGGCAGCGGTACAAGGATCTTATTGATTCATGGTCAAAGGAAAACAATTTTATAAAATATACCAAACTGAACTTCAACTGCAAAATGTGCCAATTCTTAGAAGATTGGCACCAGACTGAAATACTAATTAAGTGCAGAACAGGTGAAAGGTAGCAGGAGCCATGCAGGAGCCAAGTAATGCAGAATTAAGCCAAGCCCAGATCTTGGAAGTGATTATCATTTAGGCTTCTGCAATACCTAGTGTGCATTCAGCAAAAGGTATTGACCTTTCAACCCAGAGTGGAGCAGTAAATTAGCTTTGATCCCAGAAGAATTGCAAGGAAATTGGTTTGGTGGTAATAATTATCTGAAATCAACCTAATTAACTCAACAGCTCTTCCATAATTGAAGTACTGCTTTGAAAATTCAAGCAACCTACTTAAATGCAAAGTGGTGCCAGCCTTGGCCTTTTACAGCATCAGCAAAAAACTCTTTCACAAAAGCAAAACTTTTATAGATGACCAGGAAGAAAACAATATAGTATGAATTTGGTTTGGACTAGTAGTATTTCTCGTAGTCAAAAGCCATAATCCTTTTAATTGATATTGAGAAAAGTAGGAAGGGGCCTAATCCCTTTCATCTATCACTTAGGACCATTATATTAGATCTTGTATGTAGAGCAAATATTTGTTATGAGTTTATCTATTAGAAGGATACTCGCTTCTCAAGACGCCGAAGCATAGCTGCATCTAGTTCCCAAGGGAGGTTTGTCGCCGCCAAAACAAATACAAGTTCATCTGACCGTGTCAAACCATCCATCTGCAATCTAATCCGAGTGAATAATATTTGAGAAAGTAAAGTTGAAATCTATTAATGATTTCACTTTTAATAGATTGTCATTGAAAGAGGTCAAATGCGGATGTTTTATTGTCAGTACTGAAATTTTAAATTGATGCAGTTGATGTCAATCATGAAGACAAAACTCTATCACATACAGGAAACTGACATAGATGCAACTGCAGGGAATGCTGACATCAGGAAACAGACATGCATGCAGCATTGGGTATAATAAATAAAAATAAATGATACCAAAACTCTCAATGCCGCAATTTTAATTAAAAAAAAGTCTGATTAAGTTGAATAATTATTAAAATTGCTTTTATCCAGATAAATGCAGAAACCAGGTGACCAATGATCAGAAGGTTTCAGGACAACACACACAGAATAGCAGAAAGCAAGAAGATTTACATATTGAGATTTTGGAAACTGCACTCTCTGTCAGGTTGATGTTCATGCCACTTAATTTTAGTGCCAAATAAATAAACACAATAAAGAAGGAACAATCATAATCAACAGGAACTTAAAAACCCTACTCTAGTTTATAAGGTCATCATGTATGTTATAAGCATACATTGACATTCCTAGAGTTACAACTAATTTCTCTTGCTTTAACAACCACATGCAAACTCCCAAACCCACTTATGTTTGCACACATGCATGTATGGAAGTGAATGAGTAGTATATGCACAAAAAAGAAATGGGAAAAAAAACTTCACCTGTATCAATAGCTCAGTTTTCAAACGTCTACTTGCTTCATGCTCACTACGTGCTTCACCACGTTGACTAATTATTGCATCAATTTCATCCAGAAATATAGTTGATGGAGCATGGTGCCTGGCAAGCTCAAATAATACCTTTATCAACTTTTCAGAATCACCTGCAATATTATTTAACTCCCTAAATACATATGCTAATCATATAACCCGATGAGGAAAAGGCTTTAAAAGAAAGGTAGATGATCAAACATAATGCTAAGAAAAGCTGCCTAACTTTGACATACCACGCCATTTGCTGACAACAGAAGATGCCGAGATATTGAAAAATGTAGTCTTGCACTCTGTTGCAACAGCCTTTGCAAGCATTGTCTGGAACATCAAAATAGTGATTCATTTAACTATAATCAAACAAAAAAAGCAGCAAAGCAATTTCTATAACTGACGAAAATGAGGTCTACAAAGAGAGGCAATACTTTTGATTACTTAATAAACACCCTTAATGCAAAGAGGTCAAGAAACAAGAGTAGGAAAATGGAAAACAAGATTAGGAAAAAAGAGTCAATATTATTTAGGTCAGAAAACAGTTTCATGGGGATAACTAAAGCAGTACTGTAGCAGCTCCATGAATGACAATGGGCGAACAAAAAGGTTAAAAGAAGAAGAAGAAGAAAGAAGAGGAAAAAAATAGAAAGTGAAGAAGTAAAATGACTAAAATAACAATGCAAAGTATGTGGACAAACCTTTCCTGTTCCTGGCGGGCCAAAAAGGAGAATACCCTTCCATGGTGATAGGAGGCCAGTAAAGTATCTAGAAGAAGAAAAAAGACAACCTTCATTATAAAACGACACTTTAAAGTTGTACATTAAAGCAATTTTTCACATGTTACGGGCATTAATTTATCAAACTAATACCTTTTCATTATAGAGCACTAAAATAGACGCTGAAGAAAAATTCTCGTGGCAATATAAAGAGAATAAGCAACAACCATATTCCAGTAATAAAAGCACAAAGTTATAGATGACAGATAAATCCGTAGCATTCTAAGGAAATGCTTGAATTTTATTACCACCATCACTAGCATTAACAACTACCAAGCCCCTAAATATTTCTTTATTCTTACAAAGTATGTGACACCAGAGGAATGCCAAATGCAATGAACTCACATAAGGAAATTTTGAGCAAAGTAATTATAACAAACCAAATGGATCATGAAATGCCATCATGTTCCATGACCATATCTTGAGTGAAATTAAAAATAAAAGAAGAAAAAGAAAAAAGGATTACAAGGTCTGAATAAATTTGTGTAAAGAAATCTTGAGCCATGAGATGCAGTAAGACCTACTTGGGATATTTTATCGGCATGACAACTGCTTCTTTAAGTAAATGTTTGGCATTCTCTAACCCCTTGATGCTTTCCCACTTAACATCTGGACTTCCACGAATGATATCCCTGTGCAGAGTACAATTTTGATAAAATGAACAATAAAAGTTACAAAAGAAGATTAGAATGCAAAAATCTCCCCCATTCAGACAATATAAATGCCATAAGTGTAAGAGGTAATCCTACCTACACAAACTCTCAGCTAAGGCACGAGTTTCTGCTGATTCCAATGGAGGAAGCAGAGGCTTCTGTCTGAAAAAGCAAACATCAAAGTCAGCGTTTCTCAAGGGAATAGGCAGTATGCTAGTAGGTTAATGCTTAAACCAATAAAAGTTGCAAATTAAAGAAAAGAAACATGATGGTAAAATATCTTCCCACAGAATTCATGCTAGCCATATTGCCACACCCTGCATGTTTTTTTTTAAAAAACATCATATGAATTGGGCACTGGCACTGTACGTTGCTTGTAATTAAGGTTATGACTTCCATTCTGAATGATGTTTCATTTTTCTTAATGGAACTGATCATACCAAACAGTCACATTTACCTAGAATGAAAAACAGTATACCTTTTTTATTTTACTAAAGAGTAGGACAATCACAGTACATCAGTGGTACAGAAACAACATACTAAATCAAGAGCACTTACGGTCTCTCATTGATTCCATTAGACACAACTCCATTGGAGTGGGAAGAGCTACTCTGCTGAAACAATAGAAAGCAAAATTCAGCTCCTAAATCACCAAAACTGCCACAGCATTAAAAGCGATTAAGCAAATGCAATACCTGGCTCCTGTACTGCTCATAAATTGCCATGTCAGATAAATCCTGAACATGTCCATTCTCCTTCAAAGAACTCCCATTAGAAACCGGCTTTTCAGTGGTTTGACCATTTTCCGGCTCCTTTAACTTCTTTCTCCCAAACTTGGCATCATAAAACATTTTAAAATCCTATAGATAAACATGATAGCTTAAAAGCAATGCCTAATGCAAATTTTGTTGGTTCGATTTCATCAATTATATGTCAATTCACAAAATACAACATCGCTCAAATGCATGCAAAACATTTTTTTTCCAGATTAAAACAAATTAAAATCAAATAATATTTTTCAAGCAAGTAATTCGACTAACATGCATAAACCAGATCACTATTCCTCAATTAGAAATCACAAAGCGACAAAATTAAACAGGCTTCACACAAAACCCAAAAAAAAAAGAAAAAAAACCTCAAATTACATTATTTCAGCTTTAAAAAAAATCAATCTAAGCAAGTCAGGCATGTCATATTCTGATATTCACTTCACTCTAACTGAAGTTCCTCGCTTTTGTCGGTCGTAAAACGACGATTTATCTAACATTCCGAATTTTCACTCTATTTTCTTTTCCTCAACTTTCTCAACAACCAAACACAGTCACTTAATCAACACTGATCAAAAGCTAAGTCAGATATAACACGATGAAAAAAATTTAAATAAAAATAAAATAAAATAAGTACCTGAAAACTCCAGCGAGTTGGCATAGGTTCGTCGGCCATTGCTGATAAATTTCGAGAGAAGAAGAAAACGAGAGATCTCAATTTATATTTTATTCTCTCTCTTTTTCTTCTGTGTCTTCGTGAGTTTGCTAGCGAGTTCGATTGATAAGACTGTGCTGTTAAAGAAGAGTAAAAAATTAAAGACCAGAAGAAAGCATGTGCTTTTGTTATAAAATCTTGGAAATGAAATGCTGGTCAGTTGCTTAAAGAAAATTATAAATTTTTCCACGTATGCTTCGCTAAAAATTATTGTTTTGCTGAGCTGGCACCGTTACTTGTCAAATGTACAAAAAAAACAAAAACGAGTGTGTTTGTTACGTAAGTACGAGTCACGGACCAATGACATTTGGGGATTCGGTTTAGAAGTTTGGACGGCATGTTACTGGAACAAAGATACGGTCTTGCTGGCATGCTTAGCAGTCCGCATCGTGTGGGCCCCGGTGATAGAATGAGTATTGCCTATTCACAACATCGGGACAGCAGAAAAGTAATTGCAGTACATCCTAAAAATATAAAGTTCGAATTTTCTCTCCTTTATTTTTTAAAAAAAATAAAATTGTACGAAAATAAATCGAGATGAATTAGAAACGGAAACTATACTAAGTCAGCCGTTTAATATATTTCTTTTAAAAGAAAGGGAAAATGATGTGTGTAGCATGCGAAGGAATTAAGATCCTCCATTAAATTAAATTTACTTCAATGTTAAAATTTTTAAATATGTATATTATATTAAATATAGATGATTATAATTTATTTATTTTTCAATTATTAATTATATATTTATATTTACTTAAATAAAAATTTAATTTATAAAAAAAAAATTAATCTATACAAATTCTTAATCAAAATATAAAATGTCAATGAGTCTTTTCATATCATTATTATTTTAATTTTTTTTAAATATATTATAAATTAAAGAGGGAGGTAAAATTCAAACTCGAACTATCAGGTGAGGGTACACATAAAGAGGGACACTTGTTTAATTATTTATATAAATATTATTTATTTATATTTAAAAAAATGTACTTTTTATTATTTAAACCTCATTTAAAAATCTCATTTTTAACTTTCTTTTTTTTTTAATTAGTGAATCTCAAATAATCTTATATTAGTATAGGTGACATCTAAATTTTTTGTAAAAAAAAAAGTCAATAATGTTTGTAAAAGTAGATGGGTATATAAAGATAGGCAAATTTTTTTTTTTTTAATGAATAAAGACAACTTTTTACAGATTATGTGCTGTAACATGACAACTTTGTTAGATCTGATTATTGGGAAAGCAGCAGAGCAGAAGCACGTGCAAACGGAAAATGAATTATTTATTTATACAGCACACGAGACAGCCTAACATTTAGCATCAGAGTCAAAGCTCATGAGCATCAAAGGGAATCAAACTTTTAGCCGGAGCATCCACTCTCATGCAACATTTAAAAATGGAAGAAACAAGCGAGAAGTACCAAATGTTATTAGACATTTCATCGAAGACAAGATTTTTAAGAGAGTATTTGGTATTGTATAGGCTGAATTTTTTAAAAATTTCAATTAAGTTGAGTTAAAGATTATTTTTGTATAATAAGTGGAAGATTATTTTAAAAATGATATTTTTTATTTGATATTTTTATAATATATGATATTTTTAAAATATTTATTTATATATTTTTTATGTAAACGGTTAGATTATGTAAATCTTAATCTATTATATATAACTTTAATTATAAATAAATAAAATTCTTATTTAAGTAGACCATCTTTTAATATTGTAATTTTTGAAGATTTATAATTTTTTTTTAATATTAATACAATATAATTTTTTTTTAAATATTTAGTGTATTTTTTTCTTCATCTCTTTTTTTAAGTAATTGATTTTATAAATTATTTAGCACTTAAAAAAATATCTAAAATCACACAAATTCGGAAAAAGTCTGTAACACTAAGTAAGAATAGCGATTCAGCCTGATTTAGATTTGGATTTAAAAAATTTTAAAAATTTGACTTGATATACAAGATTGGAATTTTTTTAAAATTTTGAATCTAAATTTTTTTGAAAAATTAGAATTTCAATGAATCCAAAATTTTGCTAAAATTCAATCTCAATCCAAATTTTATTTTTAAAAAATTATAAATTAATTCTTAAAATTTTTAATCTCTAATATATATATATATGTATATATTTAACAATTTGTTTACGAAATAAATATCTCAAAAATTAAATTAAATTTAATTAATTAAAAAAATTAAGTTTGAATTTGAATTTAATCTAAATTTAAAATCAAATCCAATTTGATCTAAAAAAATTTAAATAAAACTTAAATTTTAAATTTATAAAAAAATTCGAATACAAAATTGAATTAAACAAAACCTGAATTTATTAGGCCGAGCAAGCAAAGCGATGTTTGTATTATTAGCTCCAAAGCTTTAAACTCACTCCTCTTCTAGTTTATTCAGTTCCAAAAATTGTAAACGCACTAAAATAAATTTAATCCGTAAGCTTGGCCTTAGAAATGTTCATTTTTAAAAACTTTTAACAAATTAATTCACGTCACTTCTAATTGAGGCTGATTTTTTTTTTCCAATAATATGAATAGTTTTCTTGGACTAAGGACGTCAAGATTATGCTATAATCGAATAATCAATCATGAAAGTATTAGGCATGTAATGTTATCAACTATGAAAATATTAGATATGTAATATTATTTTGTATTTTTAAAAATAGATATTTACATTTTATTTAATTGATAAATTTATTTATATATAATTGAACATATATTGAAGAGTTCGTATTTATAAAATATATAATTTATATATTAAGTAAATAATATTAAAATATAAAGTATAGATCACAAGTTCTTTATAAATTGAATATTATTCGCAATAATTAATAAATTGAGCATTTTATTATGTAAGACTGTATTTTTTTTACTTCTTATAGTGAATGATTTATCTTGATCATTAAAGTAAAGATTTTGAATAGAAAAATTAGTGTATATAATACATTAAAGTAGACTAATGCGATTTTGTTGTAGTTAACTTATCATTTATTTTATTTCACAAATCTTTAGTAAGCCTTATTAACCTTAATTCTGAATAAGTAATGAACTTATATTTATGTATTGTATTATTTTAAATTATCACGGAGTGAGACCCAATTGGACAATCAAAATCTTAATGCTTGGAGATGTAATTTCATAAATCATAGGAACATATGTTTACAATATAGAATATATATTAAACGATGTCATTTAAATTGTTTTGCAGTATTTGATTAATTGAATTTTGATTAGAGTTTATTCAATAAATTATTTATTGAATAATAATATGTATTTGTAAATAACCATTAGAGCATTTAGTGACTTAAAGGTAAATAAGTAATTAAAGATGCATGATATTTTATAATGACCTAACTTTAATTACGGCATCATATAAATAGTTAATTGAGTAATTATTATTGGTCAAAAGAGTAATATTATTTTAATTAAAATTTGAATTTGAATTTAAAAAATTCAATTAGAGTGTAACTCTGGACTTTGAAATAGCCCGATGTTAACTTAGAAAATCTATTAGATTATGAGATGACTAAATTTTAGATCTTTAGTTTAGAGTTAGAAAGCTCACGAGCCTTTAGTCCATTTACTGACTCAAATTATTATTTTATTTTTTACCTAAAATAATAACTATATAAAAATATAATTATGAGTGTTTTGACTCTTTTTATTAAAATAAAGCATCACTTAATTTTATATAAGAGTATGGTAGTTAAAAAAAAGAAAACATAATTATAATTATTATTTTTTTATTTAAATAAGTTATGACCTAATTTATAATTTTTTTATAAAAGTGGAATGATTTGAAATGAGGTATATATTAGAATCATAAAATAGGAATTAAGTGCTCACACATATTTAATAGATAAAATTTTAAGAATAATAAATAATATTAAAGCCAAGCAAAAATTATTTCTACAATAAAAGAAGAGAAGATTAAAATTAAAAAAAAAATTCTATATCAAATATTTAAAAATAATTTTATTTTTTATTTTATTTAATTTACATATAATATAATTAATATGATTGTCTTACGTTCCCAGTAGAAAGAACATTGAATCATTATATTGAACCATTATATTTTAACAGTAAGAGAAATGATTGGGGCAATACTAAATGTGATTTCAAGAGTCAAGACCAGGCCCCTTGATGAAATAATTAACTAACCTGTTACGAATTGATTGAATTGGTCCATAAGTTGTTACATACAAAAACGAGGGAAACACGCAACTTATTTGAATAACACTGTGACCTACCAATTGTAAAAAGTAGGATCTTTGACAAGCAATAAGCACTTAAAATAATAATAATAATAATACATACAAAACAAAATGGTGATACCACTTGATTTATGGTATCTCTAATGACCACATTTCAACTACAATCATAGGCGTAGTACAATGATAAACCCTACGCATTGAGTGCATCTTTCTCACTGCGTATGTGTTCGAGTCCAGACATTTATCAGACTCGTAACTTTAGCAAAAAAATTAAAAATTAAAAATTAAAAAAAAAAACCCACACACATTTCAGCTTTGAATCGAACAACTACTGAGCTTCACGCAGCATATTATGCAAAGGTCCGATCATTCTGACAGACTACGGGTGTTACAGCTCAAAAGTTGGGCCTCCCTCGAAATCCAGTTAGTTAGCATCAGTCAGGCCCATTTTCAATTGCGGGCAGTATTAGAAAATTGATTTGACGTTGTAGGCCCAATTTATAATGACTTGAGAGTTGGAATTATGGGCACCTGCCTCCTTTTGTGATGAGAGCTTAAAATTTTGCCCGCGGTTTGAAATAACATTTAGAAATCCATCTAAGAAAAGCTCACACGATTGTGATTACATCTGCCTTTCTTTTGGCCATTTTTATAAACCGTGATTACATTTTATTCCTAAAATTGATGCAACTGACGACAAAAATGAAGGGGTGCCAGCTTTTCGCAATGAAATTTTACGTTTAACTCTTGCAACAAAAGAACAAATGGGATTGAGGGTTTTGTTACTTCTATTCGATATCTATTGTGAAATGAAATCACAATCAGTTGAGTATATAAGTGTGTAAGCAATTGATGAACATTATCTGCTAAGTGTTTAATAAATATATATACTTTTTGGTAAGCAACCAAAGAGAAATTGTATTGCTAAATCCAGCTAAAAAAACAATCAAAAGGAGCCTGTTCCAAACAAAAGGAAAGCACCCCAAAAAACAAAGAGGGCAGCAGTGGGGAATAGACAAAGCACAGGCCTAAAAATAACAAACAAAAACTTACCACCTATTTACAATAGTTTCTATGTTATAATTACTTTCATCACTTAGACGACGACTCTAGACAAAATTCTTAATATTATGTATAATTATATGCACATTAGAATTCTTTTACTAAAATATCACTTAATTACGTTTCTGTTAAATAAAATAGATTGTGGCACCATTTCTGTTAAATAAAAGTAAATATTCGAATTTTATTTTAAAAAAAATTTCCTTCGCTTTCTTACAAAATAATAAGATCTCTTTTCGCCAACTAAGAGACTTTCTATAGATCTGATAAATATGCAGGATTTATTGTCAAATCTTTTCAACAAAACTATATTGGAAGAATAAATGGTGAGTTGTTTATCAATTATCACCGTAAAGCAGACAATCTAAAAATAAAATATGACTCTATTTAATTATTTTTACTCTTAATAGACAACCTATTTTTTAAAACCAGTCAAGTGACGAAACTAAGTTTAAGAATGTGTTGTGTATCTCAAATAAATTTACACCGAGCAACTTTCGCTCCTATATTTCTTATAGCCCTCAAAGCACTAGCAAGTTTAATAAATATTTTACGTACCATACATTTAAAAATTAAGTAGAAATATTAAAATTACAAATAAGTCAATGATACCATAAAAAACTTTTGTTTAAAATACAAGTATTACGTTACAAATTTTAACGAATTACAATAATTGCTAATATCTATAACTACTCAAAGAATTATAACAAAGACTTTCAATGCTAACAACCAATAACTAATTATAATAACTTTTGATGTCAACAATTAATAACTGCCTTCATAACTTGAGGAATAAAAATTTTATAACCTTTACCAAAGTTCGAACCTTGACTTAAATTACGGAATGCACAACAAACATCTAGGTATATAAATAAAGGATCTTTCACTTGGTTAGAAATTACTAGTTAAGATTTATCGACCAAGTTTTCTTTATTTGACCGATAATTCAGATCAACATATTTCAACGAGACCTAAAGTAGTTGATCAATCATGAACAAGATTGAGCATCAATCTAACGAGTGAGAGCTTGCAACTACATATATATTATCATGAGATGTACTTATAGAGCACATCATCATATCGCCGACCATTGCAATTATGGGGTACTTCAAATTTGAAACTCTCGGTCATTCTATTTTCAATGTGCTTAAATCAAATAACCCTAACCCAAAAAGAAACTCAGCTAAGCAAGGGTCCTCTTTTTGGATGACACATAAATCTGACACTTGTTCGTGCCATAAGCTAGGCAATATTACATCAAAACATTTTGATTCTTCTTGATGGATACCTAACAACACAGTGGTCCTAAGGACCACAGCATTGCCATTGCCTTATTTCTATCATCATCAACTTTGGCCCCAAATCATTTTAGATTATTGGTGTCATTGTCGGATCTCATTCTCATGCAACTTTGTTCTTTCTTTCAGTTTAATTACCAACTTTTCAAATCTTTTACTACTTTTCATTATTTTTCTTCTTTTTATTATGAGACAGGCTCTAGCCTCTAGCCCACATGACATTGAAAGCTGCTCCTCGTATTAATTTGTTCATTCATTTCTTTCTTTTGCACTACCCTTCTGTATTTAAGATCCGTTTAGTACAAAATTACTATGTCAAAACCATCATTATTATGTAATAAAACACCAATTGTCTGAACTAAAAATAAATGGAGGTTTGATAAACAATTAACTGCAGAGTAATAATAGTGTTTACAAAATAGTTTAATTGCAATAATTCAAAAAATGATCTCTATGTGTATTGATTTATTCGTCAAAAGGTGCATTAAAACAATTTCGATTGGAAGAACTGTAATCTTTTAGTTACTTCAAAATTTTTATATTTACAACAAGAGAATTGTTGTTTAAGTCATTGTTTTTAAACTAAGGAAAGTATTTTGTTTTGATATTTTATATTTTTACAATTTTATTAATATAATACAAGAGGAAAAACTTAATTTATAGTGATTGATTTAATCGCAACTGATGCTAACACTTTTTTTTTCCGATTATAACAAATCTTCCAAGTCAACCTCAATGAAGTAAACTGTATGTAATGGTTTAAAAAGTTGTTCTTGTATATAATAAAATGAAATGAATATGCTATTAGAAAAAAAAATATTAATGCCCATTTAAGAGTTCAAAGAGCCTACCGACCAAAAAAAAAAAAATTATGTGACATTCAATATTCACATATCAACGATTAAAATTTTTCATTATTGAGTTGTAAGAGAAGACCGAACATGGGAGAATGCCAAGTAACCTAATTGAAGAATTTCAAAAAGCTAGTCATTGAAAATGCGAAGCATTTATTAATATTATAGCGTAATTGAAAACAGCTCTTCGATTTTGATCACAATAAAAATGGCGCAATCTCTTGCGTAAGCACCAGCATTTATGTTCAGATTGAGCTGGCCGAGGGCAAAAAGATCGAAAGTTGCTTTCAGCCAATTAAGAACTGCCCAAACCAGTTGGATATCTTTTCCCTTTCCCTTTTCTTTTTTATTTTTTATTTTTTATTTTTGCTCTTTGGTGTAAAAAGCAATAAAGTCCAGGAACCTTCAGTTGATTGATTTGATGTTTCTTTGAGAGGGGAATTAGTTTCTTTATAGTTGCTAGTTATTTGAGAAGTGACATTCGAGGATAAAAGGGCATGCTTTGCTGTATATATTTTGTTTTTCTATTCTGCTTGTGAGAATTTAAGCATATATTCCAGAAGCATTTAGGCATCTAAGTTTTATGCATGAAAGCAAAAGGCAATAGCAAATTCCATCTGGTCGGTGATTCATGAATGCCTTTATCTTCCTGCTGATAAATTTAAGCATATTTTCATTGATTTATTCGGATAAATTTCATATTTTCATTGAAGAAATTTTATTTTATTGTTATTATTATTATTAGTTGATTTAATCAGTAAATTTTTTTTTTAAAAATTGGTATTGAGAGATATGATATTCTATCCCCATTACACCAAATTAAGAGGAGTTTGAATTTGTATTTAATATGAATTTTTTTAAAAATAAAAATTTTATTTACTACTCCTAAAATGTTTAGGGTTGTTACAATATCTCTTTGGGGCTTTCTTCTAAATCAATTTATAAAAAAAATTTCTAACTCATTCAAGAAAAATATTTTTTTTCAAAGGACTTTTAAGTGCCGATAGACCATATTTATTTTTGCTACTAAATTCATGTAAATTAAAAATCACAACACCTTAATCTCAATTTTAAAATACTCGATGACTCCTTTTTTCTTTCTATCTTAATAATTTGTGTATCTATCAGCACGCATGTTGCATGTCGAGGGTCCTCATCAAGAATTATGCTAATTACAATCAACTGAAAATTTCAAGTGAACTTAGTATCTAAGATGTGGCACAAATTAAAGTTCGCACTGTATTAACATTTCTGCATGTGCTCCAGCTGATCATGTCAAAATTGTTTGATTCATTTGCGCCAATCATCTCAAAAACCCTGTGTTTTGAAAGGGTAATTAGGTGAACAGATTGGTAGGCAAACCAGACTGTTTTTCCCCTTTATGCCTTGACTTGTTTTTCCGTTTAGGTTAAACAGGTTGTTGAGATAGAATATTTAGTACCATTTGATGAACATATATTTGTACAAATGCTCCTTGATTCTAAGCAGATGTGACCAAATCTTCAATTATTTTAGAAACATAAGGGCACTGATCGGACTCTTCTTTCTGTCTATGCTTTCTACTCTATGGAAATTTCCTCAGTTTCCATCTTTTGGGGATAAGTGTAGTTTTACCACTGATTCACTTTGTTGTGCAATTGTTTCACTCTTTTTAAATATGTTTCAAAATTTTCATCTATTAAGGATTTTTTTTTTTGGTTACTTGTTCAAATTTATGCATTAAATTTTGATATATAATAGAAAAAAGTTCAGACATGCAGCAAAAGTTTAGGTATTATGATGAGAAAACATTACATTTACGGTGGATGTATTATAAAAAATTAGTGTTAATGTCATTCGCGATTGTATCAATTTATAACATCAACGTTTGATTAGTTTATAAATAATGACTAACACAATAGCGACTAACGCTAACATTGCTCTTGACTCTATCTTCAATTTATTTATTTTATATTTTAATAAGCAACATAAATTTAAAATGTGTAATAAAGATTTAAAATATGTTGCTTGCTACTCTATCTACCAAGAGATAAAAGGTTTTGGGGGATGAAATATTAATATAGAATCCAAAATGCAAGGTCATTCATGTCTCAAGTGTTGCTTGCTACCACCAAACAAATTTCTTGTACAAAAGGATTAGATATAGACCACGAACCAATTAATTTTGACCATAAAGCAGAAGGGGCAAGCCCTACCTCATTGACATTTTACCATATGTATCCAAGACATTCATTTGAATATTTTCTATAATTGTTCAATTTTAAGCCTTTACATGACCTGTAATGTGACTGAGTACACTATTGCTGATCAAGACACCCACATGTTCCCTCACACATCTTGTTGTGTTTCAGTGATTTGATTATAACAAATGAACAGATAAAGAGAGCTTGAATGGATGCTGTATTTTTATGAAAACTATAGCCATTAATGTGATGTGTCAATCAAAAGTCATCACCTAATAAAAAGAAAGGTGATATATATGAAATTTGTAAAAATACATCTTTTATGCATTTAATTCGTCAACTTTTTATCCAATACAATAGCTAATTTTTATTATTACTGTTAAAATTTGGAGAATTTTCTGAAATCGCTAGATGTGATCCATTGATATTAATAAAATAAATAGTATTCAATAATATTATATAATAAAATATTTAGTAATATAATCTGATACAATATCAATGATAATGTGTATTAAAAAAATAAACAAATAATATCTTTAGCGTAAGAGTTTAATTCAACAAAATTTCAATTAATTCACATATATATTGATTCTCTTTCACATTTTTAAATACAAGAATTAAGTTTTGTACACGAGCATGTAATTCAAAAGAAAAAAAATTTCTTAATTTTTTTACACATTACACAAAAGAATAATTTGTAAATTAGTGTGAATACTTATAAGAAATTATACTTGGATCAATAATTTAGTAGTAAAAACCTTATGAGATTGAAAGAGTAAGCATGTGTCGATTATAGGTGATTGAGAATTGAGATTATCTACCGGTGATTTTGTACAATTCTGAATATCCCATTTTTATTGGGATCTAGATTACATACTTGCATCTATTTTTAATTATCGTTGGGAACTTAGGCTCGAGTTCGACCACCAAATTATTAATTTGAAATAATAAAGAGATGGATATTAACGATGAATGCAATTCAGTAATAATTCAAATTATACATACTAACCCCCTATCATTATTCACATCCGACCAATAATAAAACTGCTATACCAAAAATGCCGTCCATTAAATGAATGATCACTGACGCTTGTAATGACTAGACATGAATATGCTCTAAATTATCAGGAACACATGAAAATCCCTAAATTCATGGCTCGATAAAAGAATTTATCAGGCTCAATATTGCTAAAATTTATGAGTAATATCCCAAAGTCATGACGACTCCACGAATTAAAATTGTGGATTGAGACAGTAAAATAAAAGAGAAGTTGGTTGGTCAATACAGACTCCTTGTGACTATGACTGTGCCTTTGGCTTTAAGGGCTCTCAAGTAAATAAATCCCTTTCCTGTCAGAATCTTCTCTGTCCCTCTCTTATTTGAGTGAGAAAGTGGGGACTTCTTTTTTTTTTTTCTTCTTCTGAATTTGAATTGAGATAACGAAGGCTTTTTAATACACAAAATCATTAGTTGTCGAATAAAATAAAAATAAAACCGTAAAAGATAATTATTAGCATGTATCAAATATTTAACTATCAAACTTTCAGAATTGAAAATCATAAGAGTTACGGATAAAAATCTAAATGGAGCCTTTCAGTATATTGGCGTAAAATATGTTGACAGATTTACGAGTGAAGCAGCAGGAGCTTGAAGAAGCAACAGTAATTGTGGCCATGCATGTCTGCGTATGTGGGCCGTTTGGCTTTGCATGTGTAATTAATGTAATGTTGTAATATGTAATGTTCTGAAAATAGCAATCCCTGAAAATCTTTTTACGATTCATTGTATTTCGTGATGGTGATATTTTTCCCTCTTATTTTTGGCTGTAATAATGGAGAAAAATGATTTACAATTGCGAATATTCTAAATAAAGAGGAAACTTTTGCTGAGTTCATTGAGAATTTGAGACCATATATATTTCCAACTCATGGTGATATCAACATGACAGGCTCATATAAGGAAATTTCACACAATCTTTTTAACAGTGCAGTATACATGATGATAAACTTGCATTAATAGTACATGGGTAGCTGTGGTTGTGGTTGTGGTTGTGGTCATATTTAAACTAGCAAGTAGTTAAAAGAAGAAAAAAGAAAAAAAAAAAGAAAAGTACAAACCTATTTGTTTTCCATCTATGGCAAGTCGAGTCAATTTTTCCACCCTATTTTAAGCTTTGACGAAACCCTAATTGTTGCTAATTTGGGGAATTTGACCACATCATTTTGCCAGCAGTTTTTTCAAACAGCCCAAGCCTATGATCAGCCAACCTTGACTTATATGCAGATTTTTTGTACTCGCACCATGTGAACTCCTTGTACAAGCTCTCTTCTCCTTCTGCCAATAGACTTGGAAAAGGTGCTATCTTCTCACTCAAAGGTGGCCCTCCAAAATATATCATTGAAAATCTTGATTCTGAATTTTCAGCCAACACTCTATGCTTCACACTTTTGAACCTTCCATTAGTCATTACCTGCATCAACACCATGCCCATATTAGTAAAAAAGCACAAACCTTAACCCAAAAAATAGTAAAAAAATGAAAAGATAAAAGATACCCATAAAAAATTTACCACTCCAATAATAAAAATGTTGTAAAAGGGTCTATGTGGGTATCACATAAATTCGGTTTATGTGCAACTTTTTCTTAACTTTCGGGGAGAGAATTTAAAAAGAGGCCCGTTAAAGAAAGTTACTAGGAGACCAAAGTCTTTAAACTTATTAAAAAATTGAATGGACTTTCTATGTACCTGCAAGGCATCACCAACATTGAGGAAAAGTGAAGTTTGATCAGGGGGGACTGCAACCCAAGTCCCATCTCTAAATTGGATTTGCAGTCCTGATGATTCGTTAGATCTTAAGACAGAAATTATCTGGGGGTCAGTGTGCTCTCCAAATCCAACCAAATTTCTACCACTCAATGCTTGCAAAGGTGGGCATGGAGGGTAGTGGTTTAGCCTGAAACACGAGTCACTCTTGTCATCATTCAATAGCCTACTCAGCACATTCCTTGGCTTTATATTCAGCCCATCCGCCACCAATTCCAGTACTTCAAATGCCAGTTTCTTCACTGCCAATATGTACTCCTTTACCGCAGTGCTGCAATACCAAACGCCAGAATAAGTCAATAACTCAAAAACAATGCATTACATGTCTATTGGTCATATTAAAACAATGAACCAACAAAAAGGAAAAGCCCGAGGCCAAGTAGCAAGAGGTGGTTACGTGCGAAGAATTTTACCGGAATTTTTGTTTGTTTCCTCTGAAATTGGCAAGAGTTTTGTGCGGAGTAATTTGAGGATTGGTGTTGAGGAGGAGATATTCAATCCAACCAACATCACCATTAGGGCCAATTTTCTTGCTTCCGTAGCCAAAAGGGTCAGGAGGCCCAGCCTGGTCTTTGTCAGACTGAGGCAGGCTAAAGAACTTAGTAGCTTGTTCTTGTAATTCTGTCATCAACTCCAATGGGACTCCATGATTGACAACTTTGAAGAAGCCATATTCCTCACAGGCTTTAACTATATGAGTCTTGGCTTCAGGGTCTGCGAGGTCTATTACAGGGATTTCATGGAACAAGTTTATGGGCTTGCATGATTTGATTTCAGGGTAATTTTGATCTAATGCTACTGGCTGTGAGAGAACCACCATGGTTACACGAACACAGAAAAAAAATAAAAGAGAAGTGAAAACAGAGAGGATGAGAATGGCTTGTTGAGAGGGGGGGATGGTGGTTTTAAATGGGCAAATGGGTGAGGATTTGCTGATGCTAATGCACGACTGACAGGGAGAGAGAGGGGGGGAGCAAAGGCGTTAGGAACTATAAAGAGGAGCCATCTGGCATTTATGCTATCGAGGGCAGAGAAATTTCTTCGTTTTTTCTTTATTTATTTATTATTATTACTATTATTTTTGCTTGAGAATGAAAAATCTAACATTAGCTTTCGAAATAAATAACAAAAAAAAGACTTTTTGTAAAGTATTTAATTCTGCTTTTGTGGGGTCTCATGTCTACCTTCTCTAAAATTAGATGTATCGTTCGTTTCATTTGACTATAGCTAGTCAACTAAATGTAATTTCATTCTCAAGTGTTTCGAAGAGGTCATTTGCACATTGTTTTGGCTTTCCTTTTCAGAAATTATATTTTAAAGTATTGTTAATATAAGGATGATCCTACGATGAGCCAGCTCGAACTTCTCGACTATGCAATTTTTTTCTAATTTTTATCTAAGCATTATTTGGTAGATTAATTTTCCTTGATTGAAATGGTCAATTGAAGATTGTGCACATTAGTCAACTACATTTTGCTTTAGTAGTTATCATCTTTCCACCTCAAAGTGAAGTGGGAAACTTAAGGTTTCTGCCATATAAATTTGGTGAGAGTAGATTTTTTCTTCATTAAGAATAAACATAATAGAAAAGGATATTACATAATAAATTCATAATTAAATTATTTCCTTTTCAATTTGTTCAAGAAAGAGCTGCTTTTAAAAAAAAAATTAAAATTTATATTTTGAGGAAAATTATGGGTGCCCCCATTCAATGGGCAGTGAGTCTTGAAGGTAGATAATGCTTCCCAATCATGGCTTGCAATTGCTAAAACTCTGAGCAGTCTTTGTCCAACTAGTTTGGCCTTAGAAGCATCGGGATTTAAGCACCGTGTCACTTTCTTCCTTTATATGGGTTAACATCTCCCAATTCTCCAATGGCTTCAATTTTAAAATACAGAAATTCTTATGTTTGGAAACTTTTTTCTTTCACCCTGGGGGACCCTTAGGCCTTAAGATTTTTTTTTATTATTTAATAATAATATATCTTGGCACATTATTATTTTTTTTAGTGATAAAGTCTTTGCATCTTTTAACTTAGATTAGGGGTTCGAATTTTAATAATATATAAAGCAGTTTTAGTTTTTTTAAGTGTTGATAGTCTAGTTCTAGTCTTTTTAATTATATGAGAGGATTATTTAATTGATAATATTATAATTAATTGATATTTAGATTATAATATTTTAAATATTTAATAGTTAAAATTTGAGATGTAATACTTATATAAAAAAAATATCCTAGACACAATTTGATGAATACAAGAGAAAAAATTTGAGGAAAAAAGAACAAAGTGAAGAAGAGTTTGATATAAAGTAAATTTAAACATCCTCTTTGTATCTTGGATATAAAAAAAAATGAAGGGAAGTGATGGTCATTTAGTTCAAATTATACCTCTATAACTTTAGTCATTGTTGACCCGAATTTTGGAAGATTTAGGATGAGTACTCGACTTTGAGGACTTCAAATTTATTCAAAATCAATTAAAATAAAACAAAGACAAAATTATAATTGTTTGATTCAATATAAACTTACAGCTACTTTATTGAATTTAATGAATTTATTAAAATATACTATTAAATAATATTTTTAAATTAAGAGACAAATAATCGAAACAACTATAGATATGGCCTCTATAATGGAACGTTAGGGGATTTTAATGGAACCTTATTGTGTATATGCTGCTTTTGAAATTTGTGATCTACACGAAAAAAGTTTATCCAAAGAAAAGTCTATATGGAGGGTGAAAAAATTATCTATTTTCATTATTATTTAGCATTCTTTTTATAAGCTCAAATTGTAGAGTACTATTAAAACTTGGTCATATAGAGTTCTTTTAGAACAAATGCAAATGAGACATTTTTTATTCTAAAGTCTTTGAGAAAAGGGCAATATGAGACTTCAGTCAATGGTAGATCGACACATTTTCATCTATTTTTAAAAGTTTTGGTAGTTAGTCTCTTAGAACTTAAGTAATTAGACTTTTTAAGGGTTTACGTATGTGAGAATATTGATTAAAAATCATTAAAATATGATTTGGGGATCAAGTCAAGTGCGTAGGGTGCGCACGGATCGAAGACGAAAGTGAAAGGAGACAAAAAATAAAGAAAGGCGCACCAGGCGACCAGCGCCGCGGCGACTAGGAGTGGGCACCGCGGCGCTCAGAACAGAATTTGAGCGCTGCGGCTCCAGGAAGCCAACGCCGCAGCGCTCAGCAGAAGCGCGCCAGCGCTGGAGCGACGAGATCCCAGCGCTGGATGCGGGAACAGTATTCCAAAATTAGAAAACTTCTTAATTTCATCTCCCACTTGTTCCAAGACTCCCTAATACGACTCTCACATGTATAGGGAAAACCTAGGACGTCTTAAGGCCTATATAAATGCTATCAATTGGCTTGTAAACACATCTTTGTGATCAAGAGTGATCTTTGTGATCAAGAGTGATCTTTGTGATCTTAGTAAGATCTTGGTAATCAACAATAATCTTAGTGATAATTTTTAGTGGTTCTTTGTGAGAGAAAATTCTTAGAGAGTAAGAGAGAGTTTTCTTTATGATTTTTCTTGTAATAGGCATACTTTGTGGTTGTCTTGTGATTTATAATAAGAGAAGAGTGTGATATTGATCCGCCGTGGATGTAGGCAAGTTACCGAATCACGTAATTCTTTGTGTGTTCTTCTTCTACCCCTTTCTCTTTTATTTTTTAATAACTTATTCTGCATTATTATATTATTTAAGTGAATTATTCTACTTGTTTGTATACTTTCGCTTTAACAACGTAATTAACGTCTTCCATAAAGTATATGATTAACCTCTTAAAAAACTTACATAATTAGACTTGTGACGGATTTTTAAAATCAAAAACATTTTTTTATGGACCAAAATCTTTAACTATCCATATAATGAATTTTAGAGGTCTAAGACTTATATAATTGGATTTGTGGAGGACTTTTGAAATCAAGGACATTTCTTTATGGACCATAATATTTAACTATCCATATAATGAATTTTAAAATTAATTGCAGTGGATCTTCTAAGATATTAGGTACAGGCTAAAGTCTCAAGAGAAATAATCATATGGGATAAAAGTGGTGCCCATAGTTTAAAATACAGAAATTCTTATGTTTGGAAACTTTCTTCTTTCACCCTGGGACCCTTAGGCCTTAAGATTTTTTTTTTATTATTTAATAATAATATATCTTGGCACATTATTATTTTTTTCAGTGATAAAGTCTTTGCATCTTTTAACTTATATTAGGGGTTCAAATTTTAATAATATATAAAGCAGTTTTAGTTTTTTTAAGTGTTGATAGTTTAGTTCTAGTCTTTTTAATTATATGAGAGGATTATTTAATTAATAATATTATAATTAATTGATATTTAGATTATAATATTTTAAATATTTAATAGTTAAAATTTGAGATGTAATACTTATATAAAAAAAATATCCTAGACACAATTTGATGAATACAAGAGAAAAAATTTGAGGAAAAAAGAACAAAGTGAAGAAGAGTTTGATATAAAGTAAATTTAAACATCCTCTTTGTATCTTGGATATAATAAAAAATGAAGGGAAGTGATGGTCATTTAGTTCAAATTATACCTCTATAACTTTAGTCATTGTGGACCCGAATTTTGGAAGATTTAGGACGAGTACTCGATTTTGAGGACTTTAAATTTATTCAAAATTAATTAAAATAAAATAAAGATAAAATTATAATTGTTTGATTCAATATAAACTTACAGCTACTTTATCGAATTTAATGAATTTATTAAAATATACTATTAAATAATATTTTTAAATTAAAAGATAAATAATCAAAACAACTATAGATATGACCTTTAATAATGGAACATTAGGGGATTTTAATGGAACCTTATTGTTTATATGTTACTTTTGAAATTTGTGATCTACGTGAAAAAAGTTTATCCAAAAAAAAAGTCTATATGGAGGGTGAAAAAATTATCTATTTTCATCATTATTTAGCATTCTTTTTATAAGCTGAAATTGTAGAGTACTATTAAAACTTGGTCATATAGAGTTCTTTTAAAACAAATACAAATGAGACATTTTTTATTCTAAAGTCTTTGAGAAAAGGGCAATATGAGACTTCAGTCAATGATAGATCGACACCTTTTCATTTATTTTTAAAAGTTTTGGTAGTTAGTCTCTTAGAACTTAAGTAATTAGACTTTTGAAGGGTTTACGTATGTGAGAATATTAATTAAAAATCATTAAAATATGATTTGAGGATCAAGTCAAGTGCGTAGGGTGCGCACGGATCGAAGACGAAAGTGAAAGGAGACGAAAAATAAAGAAAGGCGCACCAGGTGACCAGCGCCGCGGCGACTAGGAGTGGGCACCGCGGCGCTCAGAACAGAATTTGAGCGCTGCGGCTCCAGGAAGCCAACGCCGCAGCGCTCAGCAGAAGCGCGCCAGCGCTAGAGCGACGAGATCCCAGCGCTGGATGCGGGAACAGTATCCCGAAATTAGAAAACTTTCTAATTTCATCTCCCACTTGTTCCAAGACTCCCTAATACGACTCTCACATGTATAGGGAAAACCTAGGACGTCCTAAGGCCTATATAAAGGCTATCAATTGGCTTGTAAACACATCTTTGTGATCAAGAGTGATCTTTGTGATCAAGAGTGATCTTTGTGATCTTATTGAGATCTTGGTGATCAACAATAATCTTAGTGATAATTCTTAGTGGTTCTTTGTGAGAGAAAATTCCTAGAGAGTAAAAGAGAGTTTTCTTTATGATCTTTCTTGTAATAGGCATACTTTGTAGTTGTCTTGTGATTCATAATAAGAGAAGAGTGTGATATTGATCCGCCGTGGATGTAGGCAAGTTACCAAACCACGTAATTCTTTGTGTGTTCTTCTTCTATCCCTTTCTCTTTTATTTTTTAATAACTTATTCTGCATTATTATATTACTTGAGTGAATTATTCTACTTGTTTGTATACTTTCGTTTTAACAACGTAGTTAATGTCTTCCATAAAGTATATGATTAACCTCTTAAAAAACTTACATAATTAGACTTGTGGTGGATTTTTAAAATTAAAAGTATTTTTTTATGGACCAAAATCTTTAACTATCCATATAATGAATTTTAGAGGTCTAAGACTTATATAATTGGACTTTTGGAGGACTTTTGAAATCAAGGACATTTCTTTATGGACCATAATCTTTAATTATCCATATAATGAATTTTAAAATTAATTGCAGTGGATCTTCTAAGATATTAGGTACAGGCTAAAGTCTCAAGAGAAATAATCATATTTATTTTCATTTTTCCTTCGATTATTTTGTATCATGTGCTTTTTATAAACTGGCAAAATGAATAAGGAATCGATATGGATTGGCATAAGCCTAGATTCAAATCTTACCAAACTAACCAAAAAAAATTTGAGAAGAAACCTCACCTCTATCTCTTGCAAGCTATTGGTGGAACTGTTCCACTGATTATATGCTTCAAGGTTCAAAATAATTTCTGCTCATAATTTCATGTACTTTTTTCAGCTATGCTACTTATCTTCCAAAGTTGGTAACAGTTGAAATCAATCCTATCAATAATGTCAATTTTAAGTTTAAAGAGAACCCATTTACAGAAAGAGAGGCATATTGTGATAAATTGAACTAATATCCCCTTCTTTGTACTCCCCTTTTTAAAAAGTGACATAGACTTTGATGTGAACAACTCATTCTCGAATACGATTGATTGCATGTGCAATCTCAGAGTGAACGAAAGATCTCGTCACTTCTCAATCTCTAACTTAGCGAAAAAATTTTAAAAATACTATTTCTATTACTGATTGACAATTAGAGAAAGCTTTCATTTCAATGAATGATCTAGTACTTTCTTTTATTAATCATAATCACAATTTAGTATTTCCCATCTTCTTCCTTGAGATAGAGAATAAAAAGATAGAAAGCTTTCCGTTCATGGAATTTTTATTCTTAATTTTACATGATTTCGAAGAATTAATATTCAAATTTGCATTAAGTAAGACAACTTAGATTCTCTCTTGGGGATGTTATCAAGAGTTAATATATTGGCTGATTAGTACCGGCATGATGAGACTGACCTTTCAAAGAAAGAAAACTTTGAACGAATGGTCGATAAAATTTCACATTAAAGAAGACAAATGGTCAAAATTACTAAGATGATACATTTTCAAATTTCTCCTGACAAAAATTTTCACTTATCCATTCGGCATTCTCATTGTTGGCGTCAGTAATTGAGTTGGCTATTTAATCCTGATAATGACATTATGATTTATGAATGAATAAGATCAAAAGATCTTCTTGAATTGCTATTCCATTAATTCTTTGTCCCAATGGATGGTTTCAAGTGGGATTTGATATAAATATCATGCATAATCGATGAATTTTATTAGTCAATTCAATAGAGTTATTTGAAAATTATTTTATTAAGTTTTTTTATCCCATTAAAATAGCAAATGACTTGATGAGATTACATCACTTTTCCCGCTAATTTCGTTCAAATAGTTGAAATTTAGCTTCAATACACAATAATATATTGGAATTTTTAATTAAGTCAAGAGATTTTGGGAATGAAGATTCTAGCAAAATAATTTATGCTTTACTTGATCCCCCTATATCAAAGTACAAGATAATCAACTAAGCTCTCCCGGCCAAATGTAGATCAAGAAGCCCCTACGCATGGGATAAAAGTGGTGCCCATAGTTTATTATGGACATTACTGAAATTTAAAAAAAAAGTTTATTATGGACCAAAAAAACAAAAAAATAATTCTTAATCACTTTCTTAATTTTGACATACAATTACCTCTATTAATACTCGGATCACTATTATCCTTATTGTATAAAATTCATAATACAAATTAATTCTCTTTTAAAAAAGAAGTTATTTTGATGTACAATTATTCTTCGTATTAATGCTTAAATTATTACTAAAGTCATATCAAAATTATAATACAAATCAACTCTCATTTAAAAGAAAATTAGTTCGACTTAAATCCATCGCTTTAACATTAAAAATGTTTGCACTAAACCACAAAATCAATGGAGTGGTTGGCCATTCTCAACAATTCTTCACCGATAATTAAAGAATAATCGTGGTAGCAACAAGCGCATTTATATTTTGATTTTACTGTAAAGTTGCCAGTTGGAACACAATTTACTTGCCCGGGAAACATATTCAATGACTTGTGCATCAATACTTTTGAATAACATTGTCTCATCATAGGTCCTTCTCTAATATTTTTTTTTCAGATAATTAGGATTTGAATAATAGATTTTGGTGTAAAATCGAACCAAAACACTGTTTACACACTTGTTTTTATCAAGATTGTGGATTCTCATCAAACTTTTTGATATATGTATAATTTAATTACTAATTTGGATTAGGTAGCTTGCTTTGTTGCGTCTTTTTACCTACCAAGAGAAGGCAAAATAAGAATGTAAGATTGACTCTTATCAGCTACATTTCTACAACTAGGGAAGGTAGGTCGTGGGAGCTATTGTTGATTTGTTTTAGATGCATGCACATTCGAGATTTCTTGTTACTGATTTTTTTTGTGAGAAAAAAAAGGCTGCATTCTTTACAGTTACCCGACAAATAGATGTGCACAAATCACTGACATGCTTTTCTTCCCTCTGAAATAAAGGATGAAATGTTGTGTCAATGAAAAGTGAAAACTCTCAACATTGAGTGGTCAATACAAACTCTGTGTAAGATTACTGCCCATCTGATTGTGAAATGGAACCGACTATCTACCCCCTATTTTTTTTATATATATATACAAGTTACTCCCTGAATTTTTTTAAACATATCCAAAACTCCCTATTACTAAATTTTTTTTATTAAATAGTTATTATTTTTGTTCTTTGACAATTATATTTTTAATTAAATAAATAAATAATTAATTAATTAAAATAAGTATTTTAATAAATTAAATTAATAACTCAAGGTTGAGATAACAATAAATAAATTAATGTAATTGTACGACCAACACTTACTACATATAAATATTTAATTTTAAATATATAAATAAATTAAACAATAACTCCTTATCACGTATATAACTTCAGCTATTATTTTTTAAAATTATATATCTAAAATAAAATATTTATATATGATAAGTGTTGATTGTACAATCACATTAATTTATTTATTATAGACCCGTACTCGAGTTATTATTTTAATTAACTTGTTACTTATCTAGTAAGGGTAAAAATTTTAAGTATAAAGATAATCAAAAATCTTTACCGACAAGAGAGTTTCAAATAGTTTCAAAAAAGTTAAAATAAATAATTAAAGGTTAATAATCGTTTTCGCTTGTGAAATTGACATTACTATAAGACTCGGAGACTTTCTTATCCGTCACGGACTTGAGAATTTTTTTATGACGGATTAGTGGCACTAAGAACTGTCCAACCATGAACGAAGAACGATGCATGGCTTTTTTTTTTTTTTTTTTGAAAGCATATTAATATATAGCCATTTTTAAAGGGAAGAACAAAAAATGAGAGCATGAACTTTGATATTATCTCAAAAGCATTAATGTCGATGATGTATTATCCTATAATATTTTTAGTCCTTGAAACTGTCTCAAAATAAGGATTTGAGTGTGGAAACCTATGAAATTGCATAGATATATACTCTGCCAAGGAAAATGAGAGTAAAGTTTAACAATGAAAAAGCCTAGAATGTAGTAGTGGTAGATTAACGTGAAGATCTATGGAATAACAAGAAACTAGATACTTTTTATGAAATAGCGAGGAAAATAAGGAAAAATATCCTAGAATATGGATGGTTTAAGTAAGAGGATTTATAACTTTTTGCAATGTAAAATTATTATATATATGAATATTGATGATTAAAAATTATGTATAGTATAATTTTGAGTTGAAACAAATAAAAAAAGGATATGTGATAAAGGTGTAGAGTCACATGTGGTGGAGATGTAGTGTGTATTCTTTATAATTTTTTAGAAAAATCTTTGTAATTATTAATAAGTGAGGATTTTAATCCTATCGTAAATATAAATAATTGTCAAATCACATAAAATTTTGTGTTATATATTTAATTCTTCTTTTAATTTTTGTTTTCTCAATTACTTGTTTTAAAATTCTCAACAATATATTTTGTGGGTATTAGTTAATTTAACTAGTAAAATTTCTAAAATTTGAGCTGCATAAGAGATTTTGTTATATTATAATTGAGAGAAAAAAAAACTGAGAAAGGAACTGATAAATGACTCCATTGATACGAATTTTTCTTGTTAATAAATTTCTTGTAATGTAGATATTATATCGATCTAAACATATTATTTCGTTGTAAAGAGTCATCTCACTGTTTGAGTGACAATAACCTAACGATTGTTTACTCATCCTCTTTCTGTAATGATTAAATTCCTCCCGTTAAGATTTTCTAGCGACAATACAATTCATAAGAGCCTTTTTCCAGAAGAAATACAAGTCATAAGAACAAGTAATCTTCACGCCACGTGAATGAAAAGGGATTGATAAATCACAGGCATTTTATCAAAAAGCAATGCTGTGTTGGTGTTAGTCAATGCATTAATCAAAAAAATAATAAAAATAAAAAACTTTAACCGCATGCAAGTAGAAAATCATACGTCTGAAAACTTGAAGATTGGATTCTCCATGATGCTCTACTTGTTGGCAAGATTTGTGTAATCTTTTGTATTACATCACAATGAGTTTTTCTTTTAAAAAATAAAAATGGTGTTAAAGCCAGTCGTTATTTTTAAATAAATTATCTATTTTTATTTACTATTTTATATATTACTTAGAAATATAATGAAAAAGCTTCTCAAAATCCTCATTGACACCTTTTTCAACGGTCCAGATAATCGATTGCTTTAACGATATAGATTCATTGAATTGCTTTTAGCCGTGAAATGACCAACTACTGTTTTTTTCTCCTAGGGTTTTTTCTTTTATTGAAGAAAGAATGAATTTGGCTGAAGCTACTTTCCTCAGTAGATTCCCTATCTTTTGGGGATACCAAAAAGTCATTATTCTATTTTCAGGAGAGAGCTACCATGCACACGTGCTTTATTACGAACTCCATGTCCACACGCACAAATTGTGGGCTAACGAAACGTGGACGATTAGGGTTCGTCGCTTTTCACAAGGTTGTTAGGTGGTTACGTGGCGAGATCTCATTCCTCACTTTCATTGTCGGCATATTATTGTTCTTGCCAGCTTGGCCGATGAAAAAAAATCAGAAACCCAAAAAAGCAAAAAAAAAAAAACTCCGATAAATTTGAACGATCATAAGAAGCCAGCTTCTTGTGGCGTTCATTTAAATGTTATCTTTTGTTTTTTTTTTAAAAAAAAAAAACAATTTTACAGATTATATGGTAAAATATTTTTTAATCTAGATATTTCTTAAACAGAAAAATCTCCATTTTAATAATGTATATTAAAATCCTTTACTATCGAGTCATTAGGTATTATTTTTATATAATTTAAGCAATGTGAATTATCAGTATCATGCGATGGTAGCCTAGCCACTAGCACAGCTTTGAGTTGAGAGCTATTTTCTCTTAGCGTGTGGTCCAACGCATCAGTTGGAGACACGTGGCTGCCAAATCATTCTGACACGTGGGGTCTACGAGACTAGAGAATGAGAATAGCTAGAGCACGCGGTTTGAAGAAAGTGACGTAGTAGGATAAGATCAATATTCATATATCATATGATGCAGAATCTAGCTACTTATATATGTATGGATGGCTATTAATCTTAAATTCATTGTAATGAAAGCACAAATATCTCTTGTCTCTCTGATCTCTATATTTGACACATGACCCACCAAACTTCTTTGTCATGGAAACTCAACCTTTCAACTGAGGCTACAACAAGAACAGAGTTAAGGACCCAAATCCCAAGCACAGTTTCATGATCTTATTCTTATCATCGTTAGATAAACCTTTAATTGGCTCGTTATAGTTAGAATTTTACCTTAAATTATTTATAAAAAATATTATTAAAAATGTACTTAAATTTACCGAAATGTAAAAAAAATTAAAGTTAATAATTTTTAACGTTTAAATCTTTTTTTTATGAGAAAAAATAACTGTCATTTATTGATGGAATGTGAATAAATAATATGTTAGAATTTAGAGTATGGACCTCAACTTATTATTTATAATATTTTATTTTATTTTGACCCATCATAAAAATAAAATAAAATAATTAAATTTCTATACATAAAAACTTATTTTAGATGAGATGCTTTAAAAATTTAATAATAAATAAATTTTATTTGATCACTTTTAATTAGTAACAAGGTAGATAGTTAATAATATACAACTAATTAATTTATATAGGCTCATTTTAATATAGTTTCCAACAATCTTCTACTTGAACTACATATGTCACTTAACAATTTTATAAGCTCAATATTTACAATATTAATAAAAAAACATCTCTAAATAATATAGTCTATTAATTATACTAATATAGAATCAAAACGATCTTCGTTTTCTTTCTTATAACTATACCCATCAATGGTCACATATATCAATATAATCAATGACATAAATCAAGAATAGATATGTAACATTAAAATTTCATACAATGTGATCTCTTAACATGCTTATTTTCAATTAGTCCTACTTTATGACTCAAAAGAGTTTAACAATATACTTTTAAAACTTTATGCACAACTACAACTGAAAGAATATAACATTATTTTAAAGTTTTCAATAAATAAATAAAGAACAATACTTTAATCTGATCAGAAAATATGTGAACTATAATTGAACATACAAAAATAAACTACCACTACAGAAGCATATTATCAGGATTAACCACACCCATATGAGCTATATGCTTATGAAACACCTTAGGTGATATTGCTGAGTGCGATGTTTTACTTTTAAACTGTATTGGGTGCGTGCGTGTATGTGGTATTTGTGTCCATTATACATATATACGCATCACATACAAATATATATATATATATATATACACGCAATCTATGCATCTCATACATAAATATGTGCAGCGAAAGTTTAAAATCTAATTAACTAAACAATGAATACAATTAAATTTTATTCTATTACACTAATGAATAAATAAATTATATTAATCACATTAATATAAAAATTGAGAATAATCATCTATCAAACTTTTGGAACAGTATAAGTTAGAGTACTACTTGAAATGGATATGTTGATAATTTTAAGATTCAACATAGTGGACTTGAGTTGTTAGAATAACAACTTTATCTCCAGCACCGATTTAACACTTAAATTCTGAGATTAACTTTTAATCTTTATAGTCTAACACTTAAACTATTAATTTATTCAACATTTAAATTTATCAAAAAATAAATTTTAATACAACAATAATAACATAATATAAAGAGAAGAAAATAAATAGTAAAATACCAACTTTTGATCTCTTGATTTTGTTGTTTTTAACACTTAAAATTAAAAAAAAAACATTTCTTCTTTTCCATCAAATGGCCGGCCACCAAAGGCATTCCCCTACCAATTTTTGTTTCATCTTTACCCTTATATGGGTATTTATATTTAATATATTTTATTAATAAAGTAACTAATTTAAGTGGTTAACTCTTAATCATGATTACTTTATTAATAACTTAACCAATAAATTATAAAATATCTAAGTTTTTAACTTAATCTTAGTTAATACATTAACTTAGGTTAAATTAATTTAAGTTAGTTAGATATTTTAATTAACTTAACTCTAATTAATTATTAACTTAGATTAAGTTAAAATTTATTTAACTATTAAATAAATTAAAATATCCATTTAACTTAACTTAATGGATAACCTTTAATCATAATCAAGTTAATTAGTTATTTAACAAACAAATAAATAAATAAATAAATTAATAATTAAATAATTAATTAAGTGATAATTATCATTAAGTCTTTATTTAACTCAACGTTGGTCACATCAAACTCAACATTTGAGTTAATATATCCGAAAGATCACTATGTACCACGTGTCAATATTTAATTAGTCAATAATAATTGTTAACTAATTAATATACTTAACACTTAAATCTTGACACACACACATCCCGAGGTTCCTGAAATAAATATTTGATTTTGCTAAAAATTTACTGGATTGAACAATTCAATTTGATACGTTGCCCCAATGCACAATGAATATACTTTATATTGCAAAACTTGCTAAGTCAAGTCTGATTTGTCAAATAAAACTATTTCATGTGTCTGTGACTAATGCCCCATGCACATGTCATGGATATTAAAAATCAGCGTGTTAAATCATACAAGCTGAGGTCAAAGTACATACGTATAATCCTTCTATCATCTATATCCTAAAAGACCGGGGATATAGATCAGCACCGTCAAATCCCAATATGCTCATCCGTGAGCTTATATCCAAATTTGTATTTCGTAAAACAAAATTCGCAAACTCTTTTACTATAATGTTTAATCTTATGGAAAACTTTTTTCTAGGGTTACGTGCTTGTGGCCACAAGACTTCTTGAAATACAATCTCAGAGCATTTGAATATATAACTTCCCTATTGGAGCTGACGGATCCCATATCTACGCACACTGAACTTCATGAGCATCGGATCATACTTAGCGACACGCAGTGGTTAGACCATGAAAGGACTTTGACATATGTGGAACCAAAGTATGGTGGATCACTTACAAGCCCACCGTGGCACTCAAATCAAAGGATCACGAATACTACTCAACTCGAGAGGACTCAAAATTGATGGCTTTATAGGATGTCCATTGGTGTCCTCATGAGTTTGTTCAATATCCAGTCCTAGATACCTGCATACCCATACGATCTCTAAACTCATGGTCAGCTAAGAACAACCATCTGTATACTACAAATATAGACATACACATATCTATTTGAAAAGGATCCACCAATAGACTCACATTGATGAAAATAGATAAGGAACATAATGTTTAAGAATATACCTGCATAATGACATTTCCTAACACTTATTGTAACTTTTTGTAACTATGTCATTACAAGTATATTTTCAGGTCTTTGTCTAATTACAAACAAGGCTTTAACTTCTTAGATATAACTGACTCTTATAACCTGTTAACTCTTAACAGTGCTAACTCTTAACATTTATATCTTTCAGCGTTGTTAACTCTTACCCTAATTTAAATTCCTTCAGATCAGATCTGAACTCTTTCAAATTAGATATGAACTCTTTCAGATCATATAATATTGTAACATTACAAGCATTGTACAATATACGTATTTAATACTAACGATTATACTAGAAATATATATTGAATAAATATTAAAAATTAATATTTATATAACATTGGAATGACATGTAAGCACCAGCTTCAACAGAGACACCCTTAGTAAGCGGATCCACAATCATGAAGTATGTACTGATATGTTCAATAGACACCTGAAGACTTTGAACTCTCTCTTTAACAACAAGAAACTTGATGTCGATATGCTTTGATTTTAATGAGTTTCTGTTGTTCTTGGAATATAACTTAGCGGCTTTATTATCATAATTTATTCTCAATGCCATTGACAATTTACTGCTCAGTGATAAAATTTCGCAACTATATTACTTGGTTTGATGCCTCATAACAAGCTACAAATTCTGCTTCCATGGTAGATAAAGTTATGAGTGACTGCTTAACACTCTTCTATGACACAGTTCTGTTGCCGGGGATCTAATATATGTATGGGTGTATGCATGTGATATTGTGTCTATTGCCTATTATGCGTATCATATACGAATTTAAACGCTGCGGAAGCATGAAATATACAATAAATACAATAAATAAATATATTATTCGCATTAATATATTAGAAAGGTTGAGAACTCACATTAACGTGTAACGTTATACACGTATATTTCTAGAGTCCACATGGAGACCAACTCATGTGCAGTTCTAGTCACTAACACGGTGGGCTTGGTGAGCTAGAACAGTAGCCTAATATCTAGCACGAGATTAACTCTTAATTTTCAAAATAGTCGGGTGTGTATTTTCATCATTTTCTCTAAAAAGATAAGAAATGAAGAATTTAAACCAATTTACCATTACTTCAATTGGAAACATAAAAAAATAAAACAATTTCATTTTTTCTTCTTCTTTTCCTTCTTTTCTTTCTTCTTTTTTCTCCATTTCTCTCAGCAAAAATTTTCATCACACAACACACACACTCACATTTCTCTCTCTCTCTCTTTATATATATATATATATAAGAAAATAATAATATTATAATGGGTACCAACTATTTGGCACCCAAATATAATAATAATATATAATATTATATAATAAAATATAATATAATAATAAGAGAGTAATTATTTAACAATTAAATAATCATAGTGTGAAATGATTATTTTGCCCGTCATGATTAGTTACTAAGTCTACCTCTAGTGGGTCCCACCAAATCTCACTCTTGGGTAAACTCAACCGAGAGTCCACAATACGCTATGTGTCCTAATATAATTAGTAAATAATAATAATTAATTAATTGTTGTATTTAACACTTAAATACAGACACGCACGCATTCTCGTAGTAGTGCTGAATATTGATAGATTAAACACTTTAATTCGGCACGCTGCCCGAGTGCACAACGAGTACACTTCATATCGCGAGACTCCCTAGGTCTTACTCCCAATTCGTCAAATAGAACTATTCTATGAGTCCGTAAGTAATGCCCCACGCACACGTCACGGATATACAAATCAGCGCGTTAAACCATGCAAGTTGAGGTTACAACACATACATATAGTCATTCCGTTATGATATATTGGATGTGCTGGGGATATAGATTATCACCGTTAAATCCCCTGTTGGTTATCCATGTCCTATCTCCAAATTTGTATCTCACTGAATAATATACGCAAACTCATTTGTCATATTGTTCCACCCTGGCGGAACTCTTTCTCGGGATGATTGTTTGTGACCACAAGACTTTCTGAGATACAGTCTCGAAGCATCTGAATATCGAACTCCATATGCAAGCTGACAGATCCCATATCTATACACATCGAATTCCATAAGCATCGGACCATACCCAACGACACCCAGCGGACACACCATAAAAGGTCTGTGACATGCGTGGAACCAAAGTATAGTGGATCACTTATAAGCCCACCGTGACACTCAGGTTAAAGGACCATGCATACTACTCAACTCGAGAGAACACTCAATTGATGGCTTACATTGGGTGTTTATCAGAGGCCTTTATGAGTCTGTCCTATATCCAGTCCTAACTTGATACCTGTATGTTAATACGAGCTCCAAGCTCATGGTCGGCAAGGAACGACCATTTATACCCTATAGGTATGCCATATGCTGATATATATAAAAAGGTATCCACTGACAGACTCGCATCGGTAGAAATAGATCAGGGACGATTATTTGAGAACATACTAGCACAACTAGCATTTTCTGGCACCCGATTGCAACTCTTGTAACTATGCAATTACTAGTATATTTTCAGCTCTATGTCTCATTACAGACAAGGCTCTAACTTTTGGATATGCTGAGTATTATAACCAGCTAACGCTTAACTGTGCTAACATTTAGCATTTATATTTCTTAGCATGGCTAACCATAAGCCCTTATCTAAACTCCTTTAGATCTGATCTGAACTCTTTCATATCCACAATATCTGAAACGTTACATTGCATAATATCATATAAATGGGTATTAACAATTTAATAGGAATGTACACTTGTATAAATACACAAGTATATGTATATTCAGGAATGACACGTAAGCACTGACCCTAACAAGTTCCTCCAACCAACATGAAGACATAATTATAAATTGATATTTTATTATCGAGGTAACTAGAAAAATCAGAGTCTGAATACCGAATGATCTGATCTCCGATATGTGAGCCTGTAATATTTTGTTCTCTGTAGATATCGCATAACCCTTTAATAACTCTCGAGTGATCCATTCCTGGGTTACTTAGATATCTGCCAAGCATTTCAACTACATACGTAATATCCGGATGCGTACAAACTTGAGCTTACATGAAACTCTCTATTATAGACACATAAGAGATGTTCTCCATCTCTTTCTTCTCAATCTCAATTCATAGGTATTAAAGCAGATTAAATTTATCACCTTTCGTAATAGGTGTGTCTTATAACACAATTCTTCATGTCAAATCTACTGAGTACCTTATCAATATATGCCTTTTGTGATAATCCAAGTATACCATGAGAACGATCTTGGTAAATCTGTATGCCCAACTCAAAAGATACATCCCTGAGATCTTTTATTTCAAAATTTTTTAAAAGAAATCTCTTAGTTTCATGCAATGAGCTTATATTATTACTTGCGAGTAGAATGTCATCTATATATAAGATAAGAAGAAAAAACTTGCTCCTACTGTTCTTGTGATAAATGTATTAATCAACAATATTTTTCTTAATACCAAAGGAAGTAATCACTTTATCAAATTTTTGATACCATTGACGGGACACTTGCTTTAAACTATAAATAGACTTCTTTAAATTGCACACAAAATATTTTAAATCTTTGGATTTAAAATTATCTGGTTGCAACATGTATATAGTTTCTTCAATATCGCTATTGAGAAACGCAGTCTTTATTTCCATCTAATGTGGCTTCAAATCATAATGAGCTACATGTGCCATAATAATTCTGAAAAAGTTTTTCGATGAAACCAGAGAGAAAGTCTTTTATAATCAATGTATTTCTTTTGAATAAAACCTTTTACAACTACACATGCCTTATATCCGTCAACGTTGCCTTTCGAATCCCGTTTGATTTTGAAAATTCATTTACTACCAATTAATTTCGTTCTTTTAGGCAATTTGACAAGATCTCAAACGTCATTGTCTTGTATTGATTTCATCTAATCTTTCATGGCATTTATATATTTATGGGAGTTCACACTTTGTTAACTTGACTGAAAGTTATTGGATTATATTCCAGTCCTATATCAAACTTATGTTCTTAGAGATACACAATATAATCATCTGAAATTGCTAATCTTATTTTCTTAGTGGATCTCTTTAATGACGCTTCCAATTGAGGTTGTTGTTGCTCCTCTATATGAGTAGTAGCAAGTTTTTCAATATTAGCAATGGGTATCTCATGAATATCTTGATTATCTGTATTTGAATACTGCATAATGACAGGTGTAATTACCTAACATTATCAATTGCAATATTAGAAATAGTAACATATTCTTCTTCTAAGACAATTTTCCTGAGTTTAGCTCCCACTATATTCAACATCCTCAATGAATTTAGCATTTTTCATCTAAAACATGATCTACTTGAGGGATCATAAAAATTGATACCCCTTGATCTCTCTGAGTATCCAATAAAGTAGTAGCTTATTGTTCTTGAGTCGAACTTCTTTTTATTCGGCTTGTATAGCCTAACCTTAGCTGGATAACCCCAGACATGCAAATGCCCAATATTAAGCTTCTTTCTAGTCCATAACTTATATGAGGTTTTAGATATTACTTTATAACTTGATTAAGGATATACATTGCATTTTTAAGGCTTCATCCCCAAAAAGATTATGGTAAAGAAGAATGATTTATAATATTTATAACCATATCCTTGAAGGTTCGATTTCATCTCTCAGCTACACATTTTGACTTGGAGTCCTCGGTATAATGTATTGAGGAACAATGCCACATTCTTGTAAATATCTCATAAAAGGGCCCTGACGTTGTTCTCCTGATTCGTCATATCTATCATAGAACTCACCACTACAGTCAGATTTAATAGCTTTAATTTTCTTGCCAAACTGATTTTCAACTTCAACTTTAAAGGTTTTAAAAAGGTCCAATGATTGAGACTTCCCATTAACCAAGTATGAATACCCATAACAAGAACAATCGTATTTGAAAGTAATAAAATATTGTTGACCATTCCAAGAAGCCATAGGGATGGCCCATAAAGATCAGTATGAATTAATTTCAAGACGTCTGAACTCCTGTTGGCACCAACTTTTTCTAACATTTGTTTGTTTTCCCTTAATGCATTCAATACATATTTTAAAAATTAAAAAATCAAGGGAATTTAGAATTCCTTCTGACACAAGTCTTTGAATTCTTTGTTTAAAAATGTATCCTAAACGCTTATGCCATAACATGAAAGAATTCTCATTAATTAATTTGCGCTTTATACCACAATTGCTTACATGTAAGGTTTCATTAATTTGTGAGGCATGAAGATCTAATTGATATAAATTATCAACTAAAGATCCGATACCAATAATATTTGAATTTTGAAAGAGACAAAACTTTCCATTTCCAAAAGAATAATTGTAATCGAATTTGTCCAAACAAGAAATAAAAACCAAATTTTGTGTAAATAACAATACATAAAATGTCTCATGCAAATCCAAATAATAACTAGATTTTAGTTGTAATCTAAAAAGGTCAATAGACTCAACAGGTGCCTTATTTCTGTCATCCACATAAATGAATATTTCAGTATCAATTGGCAGTCAGCTCCTTAGATAACCCTACATATTCACATTTATGTGAGTAGTTGCACCTGTATCTATCCATAAAGTGTGACTTGGTACTAAAATCAAATTAACTTCTAAACAAACAAAGTTAAGAAATTTACATTTTTTAGCGAGCCATTTTACATATTTAGAACAATTATTCTTCACATGTCCAACTTTTCATGTAAAAGTAACATGTGGTTTCATCTTTCTATTGCTTTTGCACCTTAGGTTGTGAAGTTTCAATGTATGCCGCCCTTTTTCTCTTATTATTCCATTTCCTTTTCATGTTGGCTGTATTATCATTAAAAGAAGTTGTTAAATGAGCATTCTCTATCATTTCTTGTTTTAATCTCTCTTACTCTTGCACGCATTGAGCAATAAGCTCATTAAGAATCAATTTCTCATTTTGAATGTTATAACTAATATTAAAATAACTTTATTATACAGGAAGAAAGACCAAGACCAAGACCAAGACCAAGTGTATGAGAATCATCCGACAACTATAACTTTAATGCATTTAATCTTGTGATAAGATTAAATATTTTCATAATGTACTCCATTATATTTTCTTTACCTTTATACCATATTAAAATGAGTTTAGACAAAATAGTGCTCGTTTTGATCTTTTCATTACCAGCGAATCGATCTGGTATTTGTTTTAGGATCTTTTTACCATTTTTTTCTTTAGGCATTGTGCCCCTGATGGTATTCGGAATAAAGTGCTTCATTATCATCAGACTCATGCAGTTAAAATTCTATCATTTTTCATAAAGTATCATTTGTCAGCAGTATTGCCATCAATAGGGGCGAGATTTTCTTCTATCCGAATTGGATAGTCTAGATCCACACACCCAAACACAATAGTAATGTGCTCATTTTATTTTTTGAAGTTAGTACCGTTAATTATTAGAATGTTGTTGAAGTTGGTAGATATAAAAGAAGCATTTATGATATAGAACAAATAAAAAACTTACAATTAAAAAACTATGACATTTAATCATGCATACATGTACACACATGACATAATATATAATAAATTAGGCCATTATAAGATACAAGCACAATATTGTTATTTAATTTTTGGAAAGAAATAATAAGTTGTAAATGGTACTCTAAAAAATTAGTCAATAAATATTGATAGTAAATCCTACTAATAATAGGTCTTTATTTGTACTGATATATTATACGCATGAAAATGTCAAAATTTATCATATATTTACTATCATATGTGTCTATTATCAGATCAAAAAATAATTTTTCTTTAGGTCAATTATTTTATGCATAAATTTAAGCGCAATTATTTAATTTCTTTAATAATATCCATATATTTTAAAATAAATAAATTTACATAAAAGATGTTACTTTAGTAGTATTTTATTTGAATTTAATTTATTTTAAAATAATAAATTTCAGTTTATCGAAAAAAAGTAAAATAATTAGTCAAAATCAACAGTTAAAGTCATATTATGTCAGAGTTAAGACAGAATCAGAGTGGATGTGGATCGGGATTGAAGTGGTTGAATTAGGTTAAGCTTAACACTTTCTAATTACTCAAACCCTAAACTTTATTTAGTAGTCTAAACTCAAAATGAGTTTAGATCCAATCTAATTCACTTGATTTGGTCCAAATATTGGATATATAAAATTTAGTTCTAATAAAATCTTTATAGACCTTATAAAATTAACTTGATAAATTTTAAAAATTTATGAAAATTAATTACCTAACAAGCACTATAATTTAAATTTTTTTTGATCAAATTGATGTTATTATTTTGAATTTAAACAAATTTTAAAATCTACCTTTTTTTTATTTCAATATTTTAAAATTGAATCTGTATGAAACAGCAATAAATGATTATTCAAATATATTGCATGCCATCAATTGAATCGGTAATAACAAAATAAATAAATAAATAAATAATGCATTCAATAAAACAAAAGTATCTGAATAACCAAAGCATAATTTATTTAAATGCATTCAGATTTTTATCGATTTCCTGTAACATTAGCGTCTTGTCGGCACGAAACTTTTTTTTTTTTAATTATGCATGTCATTAATGAATAACGTATTACCTCATGCGCAGAAGGGTTAAATAGCAATCAACGCATACAGATTCAATACTTGCCATTCGTTTTTTTATTCGTATTATGGGTTCATGATTCTGAATCCATGGAAGCGGGGATCAATGCTAAATCTCATGATTATGTCTAATATAAATAGTTATAATAATAATTTTAAAAAATTAATTTTAAAATTTTATATTTTAATGATTAGGTATAAGGTGATTTTGATATAATTTATTAGATAAATTTTTAATTAGTGAAAAAATTATTATAATTAAAATTTTATATTAAATTATTAAATAAAATTTATTGTAAATGTACTTAAATTTATAAAAACGTAAAAAAAATAAAAATAAAGTTGATAATCTTTTACGTTTAAATATTTTTTTTAATAAAAAAATTTGATGTCACTCACGAATGAAATGAGAATGAATAATACTTTATAGTTTAGACTGAGGGTCTTAATCTATTATTTATAATAATTTATTTTATTTTAATTTATAATAAAAATAAAATAAAATAATTAAGTCTCTACACATTAAAAATTTATACCAAATAAGATATCATAAAAATTTAATAATAATTAATTATTTTTAATAAACAATAAAATAAATAATTAATAATATATATTACCCACTTTAATATAGTTTCCAACAATCATCACATTGTAAATTTGTAAACATCGTGACCAACAAGTCAGATCAAATATTGAGTTAAACAACGTCATTTTTTAGCCATCACCTGTACTCTAGATATAACAACATATAACTCCAACTATAAACGCTTGTGATATTTTTGGAGCAAGGTTAAGTTATGTTTTGATTGAAGCTTCCCTTTGTTTTCGTGTAAATAATTAGGGCACAAGAAGAATATTGGTACATCATCAAGTTATTTGTTTCTCATTTGGCAGTTGAATTATGACCAGGTCTCGTGGCAATTGCATGAAAAGAACTATATAGTATTATCTATGTTCATTGATCTGCATGGGAAACTTAACAAAATTATCTAACACACAATGAAGAATTTTTGTAAACAACTTAAAAACGGATTGAAGCATATGATTGCCTGCTGGTTAAATGTTATTAATGAGAATAGTAATTATTTATTCTTAATCTAACCAATTTTATTTGCACAATAGAAAGAGCCATCAAATTATATTTCCATTGAATCAAATTAATCAACTGTGTACGTTCGTGAGCGCATGCTTAACATGCCATGCAGAGTAAGAACTATGCTGACAGGTGGACTGGGTGTTATACACGTAGGTAATTTTTTTTTTGGGTGTTTAAAATATTTGCCTTGAATTTAGGTTGTATAATATCAGGTTGGTTTCATTTTGTTATGTAGCCATTAAAAGGAGCACTTAATAAAGGCATCAATATCATAATGTCGCTATTTTTACATTCACCATTCAATATTAGCAGATGCTGCCATGTACTTTATGATTCACTGATTCAGGGGACCAGATGAAGCCAAGAGCGGGCTAAAGCCCATCACGTGTATTGGCCCAGCCGTGGTTCATGATCGGCTGCACCTACTGGCTTTTTCTCGATAACCTGTGTTTTTATTTTTTAACCATTGTAGTTTCTAAAGCCGTATTACCACAATTCAAATATCCCTCTTCGAAAATCATAAAAAAAAATGTTTAATAACCGGTTTTTCTGTGTCCATCATGTGTGGCATAAAAAAATGTTAGATGAAACGAGCAAACAAAGTTGAAGGCTTGAAGCAACACATAAGCTATTAAGCATTTTTTTTATTACAAAAAAAAATGAAAATTGATAATGTTGAACAGCCAGCCACCAAGCCACTTTTGGAAGCCCAGCATTGGGCAGGCTATAGGTCTATTACAGGTCCACTTTATATATGGGCTTGGTCCATGACGAAATAGAGAGCTACGAGTTCCCTTTTCTCCTACAATATATATACACAATATCAATGAACATCCATTTACAAGAGCAAGATATCAACAAATAATTTCTGAGATTTTTCTCTTTTTTATTTATTTTTTTGGTTTAATTAGATTCTAAAAGAAAAAATTATTGTTTCTGTTTCTTTCTATGTATCGTATTTATTTGTTTTAGAGCATGTAGATATCCTATTAATGGAAAATTCTCAACCATATGGTTTAATTAAAAGGCTGAAATTGAGAAAATTCTCACGCATCTTAGACAATACAAGATTTAAAACAAAAGAAGGCTCTCAAATCTAAGAACAAAAAGCAAGTAGGACTTAGAATGATCAATGTAATATCGTACAATCAAAGGGTTTATACGATAAAAATTTAAATGAGGGATTAAAATATAAATAATAATAATAATATCATTTTAAGCTATATCATAAATAATGATGTGTTAAATAATTATTAAACGAAAAAGTGATTAAATTATAAAATTACTCGTTACATTTGATAATTGATTGACAAATTATTATTTAGAATATAATTTAAGATACAAACTTAAAATGTGATTTTATTCAAAATACTTGCCACCTTCTTCTTATTGATTAACAACATTTAAATGGTTAAATAAAGCTTCGAGTTATCAACTTAAGTAGAGAAAATCGAGTTCTCGCTAAACTGACCCGTGAGAAAATTAGTTTAATAAAGGTAAAGAAAATCAAGATGAAGAGAGGAGCTCTAGTCAAGGGATAGGCGAGAGGCCTTTTCCGATCACCCATTGCTTAGTTCATTTGCATTGACAAAACAAGTTGTTGGTGAAGGCGGTATTAAATAAATGGCTTCACCTCTTAATAAATCATTCACATGCTAATTAGAAATATCTCTAGGCTCTAATTCTTCTTCAACGGTTTCTGCGAATTCTTCCCACCACTTCCTTGCTTCCTCCTTATTCAACATGGTATATATAATAGCCTGTTCAGGCAAATTAAATACGATATGCAATTTAGACAATTCAATCTTTGCAAATATCAAATCATCACACGACTTTATATTTATATATATTTTTTCATATTGGTTTGATGAGATAGACTTAATTTTCAAAAGAAACAAAATTAATATGCCTCGTAAAATGGGAACCAACCATTGGATGGGATACGTTGGTCATCCTTGAGACAAATGCAATTCAAGGCTTCTATGCATTTTCCCTGTACAAGCAACCATTACTCTTTTAATTTATATTTTTTTCAATCAAAAGAAAGTTTTATATATATAATAAATTCTAAACGTGAACCTCTAAAAAAAAAGCCTATATATGTTACCTGATAGATGAGAATTTCTACCAATGCCATCTCCACATTGTCAGCTGGCTCAGGCTCATTTTTACTGTCTTCGTAAACTTTTCGCAGCAGAGTTACTGCTACGTCAGGCTTCCCGGATTTCATTTACCGCACAGCTTTCATCTACAAACATAAATATTGCCAATAGGGGATTAATTAAGAATAGTGGACACACGTAAAATATTGTTATAACTCACTAATTATGAGCTGCAACTGGACTAATAAACACAAAATTACTATAAAAGATGGTAATTAAAAATTATGTTAAAGATGGTTTAGATACATAGCGGAGGTATGAAAACACATAGAGTACTGGAATCGAAGCACAAGGAAATAAATTGAGGTTGGAGTATGAGAAATTGGCACCTCGGCACCATAAAATTCAAACCAATGCTACAACACCAAAATGGTAGTGCCATGACGCCAACATTTTATTAAAGGGGTGCTCGCACCGGCTCGACTGTGTCAAGGAGGTGGCGCTATGGTGCCAACCCTTGGAGACACCAGTGCTACGACACCAAAGGATGAGGCCACAACGTCAGGTGAAGTATAACCATTCGAAATTTCTTATTTCACAAGGTATATACTTTATTTATAATTACAACTTAATTTAGGATTACTTAAGGACTTGTAAATATTTTAAAAGGGTCTTGTTTTACCTTGTTTATCATCATTAAATTGAGAGCATTTAATTGTAATATTTAAAGAGAGATCACTAAAACAATAAAAGAAGCATAGAGCCATAAACATAAACAATTATTGATATGTTTTCTTATTCTTACTTTCTCTTTAACTTTTCGTACTCTTTTTAGATCTACAATTTATCATACTTTTGAGCATTTTCCACAATAAGCACCGTCTCAATCCGAAAGCCTAACAAAACTATCACCTTAGTGGCATTGACATCTTCCATTAAAGGCCCCGGAGGCACGATATATCTAGGCAAATAAGAGGGCTCTACTTTACTCGAAGCCAGCAAAGCACTCACGTCCAAAAATGATTCAAGGGCACGCCTCCCACCAATTTGCTATGCTAACGCTGCTGCAGGCGGAGATTTCTGAAACATTTCCTTTGGACCTGCTGCGATGGCTTTAGGGTTCATATTAGAATTGCAACTGATGATACCAAGAGCACATGCCAAAATCAAAGATGCCTCCACTGTCCTTAACAATTTTGTTATCGCCCTTATCGTTGTTCTAGTAAGGCGTTGAAGTCCTGTCATATGCACAAATCACAGGACTGATCACGACTTGCCGAACTGTGCGGCGAGTAAAGCCACTTGAAAGCCATATAGATGTACGATTGGATCGAAGTTTGGTTGCCCGTTTGAGGTCGATGGTGGGAGGAATGCGCAAGGGCTTAGCAAGTGATGAGGGGCAAAAGCTTAGGCAAAGCGCAGATTCCAAGAAATATGGTTTTAATTTGTAACCGTTAATGGAGAATTAGCTTGGATACTATTATTCATTGGGGTATGGATTCTGATTGTAATTCATTGGTTATAAATCTAGATGAATTAATCGTCTGTAGAGAGTGTTTTTAAAGTGTTCAAGTAAGGCATCATATCATTTATTGCTTTGGACCAAAAAAGTAATAGTATCGGTTTCCTAAGAAGGCATCATGGTCTTTTTGTTCAGTTTACTAGTCTTTCTACTATTGTACAGTGCTTCCCTTTTTTGGTTAAATATTTTTCAAATTTGTTTTTGTTATGAATGTTAGATTTTAGTCGCATGTCTCAAATTTTTATTATAAAGTAAAATATAAGGTATAAATTAAAACATATAGTCAAAATTTTAAATATATAACGGATAACTTAAAATTGGTAATTAAAAATTTGAAGAACTGAACATATCACGAATAATTTATGGTAGACATATTCTTACTAAGTCAAAATTTAATTTTTATTGATTAAATATTTAATTTCTCCACATCTTTTAAAAAATATGGTGCGGGTGCTCATATCTTTCCATTCTCACGATTGAAATTTTTAACTGTATAATTTCTTCACAAAATATTTGTAATAAATTTTTAAAATTTTGGTGTAAACAAGATTTGAATTCTAAACCTTATATTAGTTAAATTTTTGCAGAAATGGAAGGCTAAAGTTGCTCTGTATTGATGCACTTTCAAAGAACATGGGTGACTACTGTTTCATTGAAATATGGCATAACTTTTATCACTCTAAGAATATGTTTATATACAACTATATTGTACACGTCACAAGCTGAAGTAACGATTACAAAATAATGAATTAAAGAATTAAAAATGATTGTGATTTCTTTCACGATAGCTATGTGCAAAGATGCTGGATGAACCATGTTATATCCTTTTGTATTTTGTTGTGTAGTGTAACTGTTTTTGTTTTATTCTTTTCCTTATGTGTCAGCTAAGTTGTCATTTGACTATGCCAGCTCAGAACTTTCATTGTTGACTCCCCCTTTCAAGCTTAACCATCTGCAATGATGTTAAGCTTGTTCTTCAGTATGTTAAACCTTTCTGCTGGCAGTGCTTTTGTCTTTATATCTGCAATTTGACCTTCGGATAGAATGTACTCAATTTCTAATTCACCATTTGTCACATTCTCTTGAATAAAATGCATATCAATTTTAATATGCTTTGTTATTCCATGGAAGATTGGATTTGCAGCTAATGATGCTACACCAAATTTTTGGTTTTGAACTCAACTTTAATTCTAACTCAGAAAGTAGTGAACATATCCAAGTTAACTCTATACTTGTGTGAGCCAAAGCTCTGTACTCTGATTCTGAACTACTCATTGCAACTACTTTTTATTTTTTAAAACTCCGTGAAACTAAATTTTCACAAAAGAAGATGTTGTAACCACTGACTGACTTTCTGTCATCACTATCAGCTGTCCAGTCTGCATCCGAGAATGCTGTCAGCTCTAATTTTTCGTTTGATGAGAAATAGAGTCTATGATTAAAGGTGTTTTAGAGATATCTCAAGATTCTTTTACTTCCCAACTAGTGCTCTTGCTTTGGTCTTTCCAAAAATTAACTTAGCTTGTTTACACTATAAGCAATTTCAGGTCTTGTTAAGGTGACATACTGTAGTGCACCAATTACACTCCTATAGAGTGTGTTATCATTGAAGTCTTTGTCTTACTCTCTAATGTATTTGACACTGGTACTCATAAGAGTAACTGAACCTTTGCAAGTTGACATCCCAGTTCTTTTTAACAGATCAAAGATATATTTAGTTTAACTTAAGTACATTCCTTCTTCATTTCTCTTCACTTCAATCCCAAAGAAATAGCTAAGAGATCCTAAGATCTTCAGAGAGAACCTGGTGCTTAAGTTCTTCATTATAGTTTCTACTAGTTGTTCATCATTTCCAGTGATGAGTATATCATCTACATATACTAAAAGGATGATAAAGTTATTCCTTTCTTTGAGAATGAATAGAGAAGTATCTGACTTCCAGTTAACAAATCCCCAATTCAGCAAGGCTTCTTTGAGTTTTTCATACCAGGCTCTTGGAGCATGTTTCAATCCATACAAAGCCTTATTGAGTCTACAAATATAGTCTGATTTGCTATTGTCAATAAATCCTTCAGGTTATGAAATGTAGACTTCTTCCAATAGATCTTCATTGAGAAATGCATTGTTGATATCCACCTATTTAATATCCCAACAAAAATACACAGCCAAGCTTGCTACTATCTTAATAGTGGCTATTTTGACCACTAGACTGAATGTCTCAGTATAGTCCACACCAGCTACTTGATGTTATCCTTTGGCCACCAACCTAGCTTTACATTTAGCCACTGATCCATCTGGTTTGTACTTCACTTTATATACCCATTTGTGTCCTATTATTTTCATATTTGGCTTTGGAGGCATTAGGGTCTAGGTTTGATTCTTGATCAGTGCAGAATATTCCTCCTCCATAGCTTATTTCCACTTTATATCAGATTGTGCTTCATTGACACTTGAAGGTGTAGTGACAGAATTTTGTTTTTGATTGATGGTAAGATAGATTTTTGGCTTTTAGATTCCAGACCTTGACTTGTTGTCATTGGATGAGTGTTTGTTTGAGTGTTTTGGCTTTGTAGTTAATTATGTGTGGTTTCTAATGTATTTAAAGAACTTGCAGATGTATTTGGTTATGGAATGGAACTAATTGGTGGATTGATTGTGTTTTGACTATTAAGTTGCTCATGAGTTTCTTCTTGAAATGGCATGTTGCTGGGTGTACTAAGTTGAACTCCCTGTAAAGGAAAATGTGAAACAAGTTGCAATATATTGTAAGTTTGTGTTCTAGTTTGCTAAATATTGGTGTTACAAATGAGATTTAACATTAAGGAAAAATCATTCTCATTGAAAATAACATGCTTAGATATGAATATCTTTCCAGAGCTGTTTAGACATCTATAACTTTTGTGCCTAGAACTGTAACCAGTGAAGGTGCATTTCCTTGAGTGAAAATTCAGTTTGTTCTTATTGTAGTGTCTAAGATATAGGTAGCATGCACACCCAATGACTATGGGATGTTTATATTCTGGTTTCCTTTTGTAAAGCAATTCAAATGAAGTCTAATTTTGGATTACTGATGAAGGTAACCTATTGATTAGGTACACAACAGTTTGAAAGGCATCCCACCAATGATTTATAGGCATTTTGGCTTGTGCAAATAAAGACAATCCAACCTCAACTATATGTCTGTGTTTTCTTTCCACCCTTTCATTTTGTTATGGAGTGTAGGGACAAGTAAGCTTATGCTGAATTTCATGAAGTTTAAAATAAGACTCTAGAGGTTTAAATTCATTTCCCATATCAATTTGTAGCATTTTTATCTGTGATCCTAGAGTTTTTTCAACTTGTTTTTTGAATTCTAAGAATTTAATCATGGTTTAATCTTTGGTTTGCAATGGAATAATCCAAGTAAACATATTATATTCATTTACTATGCTAAGGTAGTATTTGAAACCATTTCCTGAGTTCACTAGTACAGGACCCTAGGTCTGAGTAAATAAGTTCTAATAGTTTTTCAGCTTTGAAATCAGAATCATTAAAACTCAATCTGTGATTCTTTCCGTATTGGCATGCTACACAAAAGGGAAAATGTAATTTTTTATTCATAAAATCAGTCTTAGTACATTGAGACAGTATTCTCCTTAAGGTCTGTTCACAAGGATGCCTAAGCCTCCTGTGAAGTATGCTACATGACATATGTGACTTTGACACTACACTATTGACAGAGAAATGTATTTTTTTGGTCTCATTGTGACTACTAAGAGCTGATTTTTATTTTGAAACAGACGCAGATAAAGTGAGTGCTGAAATTGAAAACTTTTGTTCAAGGTTTGTAGGTAGAATTTGTGGCAATGATTTGTTGGATTCCTTTGAGTTCAACACCTGGTACATCCCTTCCTTAAAGAATTACTCTCTCCTTCTTGTCCTTCACAACACAAGTAGTTTTTTTGAAACTCAACATGTAAATCACTATCATTTATCAATCTAGATATGCTCAACAAGTTCTTAGTTATTTTAGGTACACACAATACATTTTTGAGTTCCAGATGTTCACTTACAATAGGGTCATCAATAAGCAAATAACATAAACCAATGTAAGTAATAGGGGGTTTCTGTCCATTACATACAGTGAGCATTTGATTACCTCTGTATTCTGATCTCACAACCATATTATTCATGTCATTTGTAACATGATTGGTTGCCTCACTTTCTAAGTACCATCCCTCATTATCATCTTGATTATGCACAGTTACATAGGCATTGTTTTGAGACTGAGAATTTACTTTGGGGGTAAAATTCTCATCAAACCTGTGCCAACACTCAGAAGCTTTATGGCTCTTCTTCCAGCAGATCTGACAGATGATTTTTGGTTTGTTCTTGTCATATTACTGCTTTCCTTTCCTTTTTGCTGTATTTGAACTACTATTTTGATTGTAACTTTAAGTAAAGTTTGAAGAGTTGTTGTTCCTGCCACCACTTGATCTCTGAGCTTGTACTCATTTGTTTGGCCCAGACCCTCTTTATCTATTATAGTTCTGGACATTTAGAATCCTTCTCTGGTTCTTATAGTTTCCATTTCCCTTTGAGGCTAGGTTTGCTTCAAAATTTCCCACTTCATGTGCATTTCTTTTAAGTCTATTTTCATAGCTCAAAAGATCTGCATAAACAACATCACCTAACCTTGATGCAATATTCACTGTCACTAGATCAAAGATGAAGTCCAATCCCTTGAGAATATATTGAGCTAGGTCTTCATCACTGACTGGTTTCTCAGTCATAGCCAAGCTCCCTGCAAGCTTTTTCATCTTGTTGTAGTACTCAGCAATGCTCAAGTTTTCTTTCTTTGATATACCGAGTTGTCTCCTAATTTCAATGAGTCTAGCCTTCGATTATGAGCAATACATTATCTCTATAGCTTTCTACAGTTAAAGAGAGTTTGTGCATTCAGTTACTGCATAAATCACTTCTTTACTAAGATTTGACAGTAACCAACTTAGAAGGAGTTGATTCTATCTTCTCCAGATGGTATAGTGAGGATTGCTAACAGTGATTCTGCCTTGGTTTTCTCCCATTATTACCATAAATCTAGTTGGAGGTGTCACAGCTTCATCGATGTAATCCTCTAGATCATTTACCGAATGAATGAAAGCATATGAGTCTTCCAGATTACATAGTTATTTTGTCAAGTTTAGTGCTGACAATAAATGTGAGATTGTTTAGTGTTTGGCTAGAATTTTAATTTTCCAGTGGACTTTGATTTTCTGTTTCTACTGTTCATGAGTCATGAGATGTACCGATATTTGCCATTGCTCTTAGATCTCACATGCTCTGATACCAAGTTAAATTTTGCAGAAATGGAAGGCTAAAGTTGCTCTATATTGATGTACTTTCAAAGAATAGGGGTGGTTACTGTTTCATTGAAATATGGCATAACTTTTACAGCCCTAAAAATATGTTTATATACAACTATATTGTACACGTCACAAGCTAATGTAATGATTACAAAATAATGAATTGAAGAATAAAAATGATTGTGATTTCCTTCACGATAACTGTGTGCAAAGATGCTGGATGAACCATGTTGTATCCTTTTGTATTTTGTTGTATAGTGTAATTGTTTTTGTTTTATTCCTTTCCTTATGTGTCAATTGAATTGTCATTTGACTATGCTAACTCAGAACCTTCATTGTTGACTATATTACCTCAAAATTTTTTACAAATTGAATCAACTAACGGCAATCACATAAGCTTTTCTTGAAACTTGAAAGATTCTCAAAGAAATTAAATAATGAAAAGATCTATTGTTTCCTTCCTATGAAGGGGAGGAATAAGTGAGAATGTATGTGAAAGGTTCTTTGCTCACCTTGCAAGACTGAATCAGAAAAAGTTGATAATAGCTTTTGACTGCACTTCTGTTACAGTTCTCCATATGTCAACTTAATTCCCGATCATAATAATTCATACAATCAATTCTAAACTTCTAATTTTTCACAAGATTTTTTATTTATGCCTATTTGGCTATTTTTTCGTGCCCCTCAATCATTACTACTGCTTCTGATCAAATGCTAAACTTCATCGATAATATCATCACTATAAAGACTAAATATGGAGCCATGGCAGTGTCACTGGTTGTCATCTTTGCTAGCATTTACGTCGCATGGGCTTATCAAAACCGTGCATGGAGAACGCGTGAGAGAATATTCGTGGGGTTCTTACGAAGTCTGTGTCTGTTGGGGTTCTCCATGGAGGCAAATTGGCCTTGGAGAGACTTGCTGATTATCACCATGCTCGGGCTGGTGAAAAATCTTTGGAAGCTGCTGAGAGTGAGGTCAAGGCTTTGCTTCAGGAGGAACATCCCGATTTCGAGATGTTGCAGGTTAGCTAGGCATCTCTAGTTTTCAAGACTGCATGATTTTTCAGCTAAATTGCTTAAATTTTAAATCTTACTTCAAATTTCTCACAAGTAAGTGGAAAAACCTTTTAACTTAAAAGAAAAATCTCATCATTCAAGAAACAAATAATTTTTCATTAAAATTTTCGGGTGCAGAGTTTGTATATCTTTAAAAAATAAATACTATATATCTAATTAGTGTGGTATAGCACAAAACAATATTATTTTTGCCAAAATTAATTCTAAAACCACGCCATTTTATGTTATATTATCTTATTAGATTATTTTAAAATTGTGCAAACGTTCGTATTAAGAAAGGCTCAATATTATTTGATTATACGTTGGTTTAGGATAGTTGTTGAACATTAACTTAGTGTTATCAAGCGCACTGTTGCAAGGCTGGAAATGAGTGGAAAAGAAGCTGAAGCAGTGAGAATGTTGGAAAACGCGTTGGCTAAGGCCAAGAACGAAAGAAAACAACATGAATGTTATGAGATTGAGATGTTGCTTCCGGAAATGCTCATCTACAAGGTAATATATTCGTGTTTCTTAATTAACTTCAGATACATCAAGTATTTTAGTCGAAATATGCTAATTTTGCTTTCTTAGTACGGTCGTATAAGAAGCTTGAGCTTCGCAATATCAATCATGTCCCTTTTGAGAAAAGTATTACCTTTTAAAATTACAACCCCGAATTTACTTTCAATTTTATCTTGGTAACCAATTACCTTCCTGAGTTATTCAAATATTTCTAAAACACTTCATTTATCCCCTTTTTTGATATTGTTTAGTCCTGAAAAATGTCCAATTATGCATTAAAAAGCAGTAATAGATAGGGGTAGGTATAAAAATCAGAAACTGAACCGAACCGAACCGGTTGAACGGAACCAAACCGAACCGGTTCGATTCGGTTCACTCTGAATCGGTTCGGTTTTCGTTTTTCACAACATAGAAAACCGAATTTTTGGTTCGGTTCTCGGTTCCTAACCAAAGAACCGAGAATCGAACCGGTTAACCGAAAATAATTTTAAAAAATTTAAAAATGCCACGTTGCATATTTTGATTAGAGGGTGTAAAATGTTATAATGGTCATGGTTGCACTCAATCCGTAATATATAAAGGCTAAAACCTAACTCTCAAAACTCAAATCGTCTCTCGTCCTCTCCTCTCAATTCTCAAAGGCCTCAACTTCAGTGCTTCACCGGTTGCCGTCCACCTGCGAGCTTTGACGATCACGGCCTCACCGCTCGGGTCTTTGTCTCTTATTCGCATCCACGTCGCCGTCCAAGCTGCTGTCCACGCTGCCGTACACACCGCCGTCCATCTGCGAGTTGCGACGACCATGACCTCACCGCTCGGGTCTTTGTCTCTCATTCGCATCCACGCCGCCATCCAAGCTGCTGTCTATGCTGCCGTACACACCGCCATCCATGTTTCCGTCCACCTGCGAGCTGTGATGACCACGGCCTCACCGCTCTAGTCTTTGTCTCTCATTCGCATCCACGCCGCTGTCCACGCTGCCATACACACCGCCGTTCATGTCTGAGCTGCGACAGTCACTGCTTCAGTGCTTCACTGCTTAGGTAAGCTTTTTACCCCACCATGCTTGCCTGTTCTGGATTATTACTTTGATTAGAAGCAATTGTAAATGATAATGCCTTCAATGATACACGATTTGAAGTGGTGATCTTTATTTGTGTTTAACCATTTTTTTGTTGTCTTGTCTTAACTTCTTGTTATTAAATTATGTCGATGCTCTCTGGTAGCTTTTGATTGTGAACACGAGGCATATGATAGATGTCGGCTCCTTCTTCATATGTGTATCCGTAGCGTTTGCTATTTTGTAATAAAAAAGTTTAGTGATCGGAGGGAGATGCAATTTTATTAGATGTGCTATTATGTTTTAAGTTTTACCAAACATAAAGGTCTAAGATTGTTGTTAGTGTAAAATCTTTCAAATAAGTGGGTGTCAAAACTGAATCATATCAAGCAATCAAACAAGCCTCACGTAATCAAACTGCCCTTAGTTTGAGGTGGAAGAAACTTAGGAAAGAAACCTCAGTTTAATAGTCATACATTTACTTTATTCAGTCATTTTATTGATTCTGCTCTATCTTATTTCATAAATTATCTATTGTTATATTGTTGTGGTTGAAGAACTAATGGTGTATGGTTTTTGTTAATATTGTTGTAGTTGAGTTGTGAATTTGTTAAGTGTTATGAGTTAGTAGCTTATTTGTGTTAATTTAATTTAGGAAGATGGATAAAAGGATTGAACAAGAAAGTGTTGACAAACCCAAAAAACCAAGTGGCCATAAAGTTTCCGATAATTGGTCTTATTTTGTAAAGATTGAAAATGATAAGCTAAATGTATCTATTGTGGTAAAACTTATACTGCTCATTCTGTAAAGAATGGGACCTCTAATTTAAACAACCATTTATTAATTTGTACGAAGTATTTGGCCACCATCATAGATGAGAGTCAAGGGGTATTAAGTCAAAATCCAATTGCTAAAAGTGGTGCTAGTAGTGTCATGCTGTTACATATAATAAGGAGGATTGTAGGAAAGCTTGTGCCAAAATGGTGATTCTAGATGAGCTATCATTTAGTTTTATTGAGGGTAGAGGATTTCGCTATTTCTGTCATGTTGTGTGTCCAAGGTTCGATCCCCCATCTAGAAGAACCCTAATTAGAGATATATATCTATTGTACCTCGATGAAAAGATTTTGTTGAAGAGTATTTTTCCTGCAAATAAGGTGAGGGTGTATATTACTACTGATACTTGAACTTCTATACAAAATATAAACTACATGGTAGTAACTGCTCATTGGATTGATGCGGATTGAGAGTTACAAAAAAGAATTCTAAGTTTCTCTCAAATCACAAATCATAAGGGAGAAGCAATTAGAAAATATATTGAGAATGTGTTACGTGATTGGGGCATCCAAAAGGTATTCATAATTACTGTGGATAATGCTAGTGCTAATGATGTGGCAATTAGCTAAATGATGAGAAAATTGAAGAGTTGGCAAGTTGATGGGACATTTTTAGATGGGAAATATCTACATTTGTGGTGTGCTGCTCATATCATTAATTTGATTGTTGGTGAAGGATTGAAAGAAATAAGTGATTCAATTGCTAGTATTCGAAATGCAGTCCGATATGTTAGATCATCTCCCATGAGATTAGAAAAATTCAGAAAGTGTGTTGAACATGAATATATTCAAGGGAAAGGGTTTGTGGTTATGGATGTCCCTACTAGGTAAAACTCCACCTACTTGATGTTGAGTAGTGCCTTGAAATTTCAAATTGCATTCAAGCGTTTAGAAGAAGAAGATGGACACTACTGCAACTACTTTAACAGTGGTGATGATGGGATGAGTAAAGCAGGGCCACCCAAATCTGAAGATTAGAAAAATGCTCAAGTCTTTGTTGAATTTTTGAAGACATTTTATGATGCAACTTTGAAGTGTAGTGCCTCTTTGACACCTACATCTCATTTTTATTTTAGTCAGGTTAGTAAAAATTTGTTTCTTTTTCAGTCGCAAATAAATTAATTAAATTTTGAATATATATTTGTTTTAGACTTTTATAATTTGTACTTTTTTTAGGTAAGCAAGATTTAATTCCAGCTTACAGGATTGAGTGAGGAAGGTGATGATGATAATTTGTTAAAGAGAATGGCCATTAACATGAAAAAGAAGTTTGATAAATACTGGGGTTCGTTGGATACTATGAATAAATTGTTGATTATTACTGTTGTTTTTGATCCCTGATACAAGATGGAGTATGTAAAATTTTGTTATGAGAACTTGTATGCACCAAATATAGTTAAGAGTATGCAAGAAGAGATTAAGGAGTTGTTGTTCTCTATGTATGATTTTTACCGTGCCCAATATTGCACTTTATCTGTTAATGTTCCTTTATCCAATATAAACGTAAAAGACAATGACTTGGATGTGAGGAATAAAAGAATGAAATATGATACAGAGTAAGCTTTTAAGAGACAAAAGGCAAAATTGCAACCAATTATTAGAAAGTCAGAAGTGGAAATATATTTTTTGGAGCAAAGTGAAGATTCTCATAATCTTCATTTTGATATTTTGGGTTGGTGAAGGAACAATTGTACTAAATATCCTATTTTGTCTCTTAATGCTAAGGATTTACTTGCAATTCCTATTTCTACAGTGGCTTCTGAGAGTACATTAAGTACAGATGGACGCATTCTTGATCTATTCAAAAGTTTATTAACTCCAAAAATGGTAGAAGCTCTAATTTGTACGCAGAATTGGCTTCAATCTTCAATTAGAGATAGAGAACTTCATGTTAGCATTGATGCCTCCGATATCCAAGATTTAGAACTTTATGAGTCAATTCAATCTGGTAAGTACATTTAAATATTTATCATTTACATAAATTAAAGTTATTATTTTTTTTACTACTATGTTAATACCTAATATGTTATTGATATGTTATAATTTTATGTTATATAGAGGTGGAGAATTCTGTGCTTACATCATTGGATATTCCAACACATGTGAATATGGAAGAGAGCTATGGTGATATTGGGGAGTAATGTTATGTACTTATGTTGCTATATCACAAATGTTAAAATTTGATTATTGTTGTTTAAAAGTTGATTTTTTTTGTAGACTTTTGCTTATATTGATCTTATTATGGACTTTTAATTGTGTTCGTCTTTTTTTATGGACTTTTGTTGCTTGTGTTGATATTCTTCTTATGAATTTTTATATTTTACTTGTGTTGATATTTTTATAGACATATTAACCTTTCGAGTTCTTCAATTTTTATGTTATATTGACCTTTTGCTTTTAATTTAAGGTTTTGAAATTTTATTTTAATTTTATATTGTTATATTTTATTGTTAATTGGTTATGTCATAAATTATGTGTTGTTATATTATATAATTATATTTGTATGTTATAAATTATAATTATTAAGTCAAAGTATAATTATAATTACTTTTAATTTAAGTTGCTTTTAATTTTATTTGTGTAATATATATTATTTTTTATGAGATTTTTTCTAGTGGGCTTAATATAGTATTTAAAAAGAGGATTTGTTAACTAAATGGCCCAATAAAAGTGAAGAAATTGATTTTAATGGAGTCTAATTAAAAAATTTTAAAATAACCCTAAAAAAAGTCTTAAAAAGCCCAAAAAAAACAGAGTTTAAAATTTGAGCTGAATCAAAATTCGACCCGCGAACCAAACCGAAATCTAACTCGAGAACAGAACAGAAGAACCGAACCAAAAAATTGAACCGCGAGACCAAACTAAGGAACCGAACTGAACCGAATTGAACCGAACCGATTTGGTTTCACTTATTCACGGTTCGATTTTATTCTACAAAAATCGAACAATTCGGTTCAGTTTTCAGTTCACCACAAAAACTGAACCGAATAGAAAATACCCACTCCTAGTAATAGAGTGTTTTCAATATGTTAGGGGGAAAAGTGGTATTTACGTGATAACTCAGGCAGTAACCGGTTGTTTTCCTTTTATCTTTGCCTCATATATTCATGTTCTAATGGCATTTGTCTAACTTTCTATATGGGTAAAACACCTTTGCCTCTTTATTTATTTTTTTACTTTTGCCTGGGACATAGATTTCTTAATTGATCGCTTAACATTAACACATAATTTCAATGTAGGGAGATTTCAGAAAGGCTCTTCAATGAGAATGCTTAGATGAAGTGGACAGTTCTAATGCTTGACGTCCACTCTATAAGGTGAAATTGCTTTCTCTTCAGAATCAAAATTATGAAGATGGTTTTGCATTCTCATCCCTTTTCAAGAATCAGCAGATTGATGAATAGTTATCAGAATATGAACGGCTTCGATAACACAAAACTACAAGCTTGTGAACAATTTCAGGCAATCTTCCAAGTCATGTTAGAGAACCCCAAGGAAACATTCTCAAGTTGGGAACAATTTAACGAGATACGAGAAATTTTCAATTTTCTACGAAGTCATCGAGAATTTTGATAAGTTTGTGGGCCTTGTCAAATTGCTTAAACATGACATCTAAGGGACAAAGTACTAATAGCTGATAGTGTTTCCTTATTACCAGTTGATTTGTTCACAATTTTTGGGAACATTTCAAGACACTGAAGCCATCTGGTAATTAAAGGGTACTGTATATGCAATTAAATTTCATATATAATGTTGCATGTACTCAAAAAAATGCATAATACACATAATTCAATTTTTCATCAAATCATCAAAAAAAAGACTGTAGCACAACCTCTTACTGGTATGGTAATTTATATTTTAGGAGATCTTAAGCTATCTTTTATTATTGTTATTGCTATAAATTGACATCATTAGTTAGGTATGTATTGAAGTTTTATGCTGGAAATTTGGTAATTTAATAATTTTGGTTGAACAAGAATTGAGATGAATATTAAAGAGGAGAGTTACAAGAAGTCTAGAACGTGTGAGACACGTATAGAGAAGTCTAAAATATGTGAGACACGAAAGGGAAAGTGAAACGGGACTCGAAGACGCAAAGGAAGCGAAGAAAACCCGTGAATGGGGTACCAGGTCTGAGCATCGCGATGCTCAACATAGAAGCCCAGAGCCGCGGTGATGGGCATGATACACAGAGCGCTGTGGTGCCAGAAGTGTTAAGAAGTCTGTTTTAATCCGAATTTCAAGTTTTGAGACGTTTTGGACTTCCAAAACAAGAAGACTCTTACTCTAACAAAGAATATGGTTACTAGACACAAAATAACCTCTCTATAAACACTTGTAAACCCTTTAGTTGAGATTAAGCATTAAGAGAGACTCTAAGAGAGGGGAAGAACTGAATAGACACTAAGTGTTTGTGTGCGCTATGGTGGAACCATCATTTGGGTGTTCATTGTTCGTGGTAGAGTAAGGGTACACTAAATAATAGGTCCTTTTGAGGCTTCTTCATTAGGTTTTCCTTATAAAATCTCTAAGGAGTTAATAAAAGAGGCTAGGATCCTTGGATCCACCGTGGACGTAGGCAATTGGCCAAACCACGTAAGATTGTTGTGTGATCTTTTATATTCTGTTTTGAATTCTTGCTATTTTGCTTGATAAACAGTTTATTCCGATGTGCAAAGAGGTTATGGTTCTAGATTGATCTTGAGGTTCTTTGCTTCAACCTAATCTCAAGAGGGAGAATGACGTTTCCTCCCTCAATAAACTGGTATCAAAGCTAAAGGTTCGATAATACACACTTGGGGTATTTAAACCATGGCTGTACTCAAGTAAAAAATAAAGAAGTTCAATGGGATAAATGACTTCAATCTTTGTAGAAAGAAGGTTAGGGCTCTACAAGTTAAGGAAGGGCTAGACTCGACCTTGGAGGAAGCTAGCTCCTCAACTAGTGAAGGGACAACAACTTCAAAGTCTGGGCAGAACGATTGGGACACGATTCAGAAAAAGGCTCACAGCACCATAATCCTGGTGTTAAGCGACAAAGTATTAAGGGAAGTCAGTGATGAAGAAACCGTTTTGGGGTTATAGAAGAGACTCAAGGCATTATACATGAAGAAGTCTCTTACAAATAGACTTCTTGTGAAAAAAAATTGTATCAACTAACAATGCATAGGGGATCTTCATTGAGAGCTTACATTGACGAGTTCAATAAGATCATCATAAATCTTAAACAATTAGGCATCAAGACTGAGGATGAAGACAAGGCCATTATCTTGTTAAATTCATTACCAAAGAGCTATGAGAGCTTTGTGGATACGCTGTTGTATGGTAAAGAGTCTTTAACAATGAATGATGTCAAGGCATCATTGAACTCAAAAGAATTGACAAAGAGATCTGAGTCCGAAAGTTGAGCAGCATTGTTTGCATAAGGAAGGAAGAGCAACCAATCAAGGAGGAGATCCAAGAAGTGTTTCCTTTGTAATAAGGAATGACACTTTATGAAGGATTTTTCGAAATCAAAAGGCCAAGAAAGGTAGGCTGCAATCGATACTGAGGAAGATACCAAAGTTGTAGACACATTAGTAGCCTTAAGGGGAAAGTACGCTGGCAAATGAATATTAGATTCAGGGTGCAAGGTCCAAATATGTCCCGACAGATCGATGTTTACTAATTATAAAGCTAAGAGAGGTAAAGCTCTAAATATGTCCCGACATGACTTGTGAGATCATGAGAGTTGATGACATAAGGTCGAGGATGTAAGGTGGAAAAACTAGGGACTTACATGGTGTAAGGCATGTTCTTAAACTAATGAGGAATTTGATATCCTCGGACAAGCTCGATGAGGAAGGGTATTCGATTAGAGCGAAAAAAGAAAAATTGAGGGTAGAGAAAGGACCTATAAGGTTTGAGGGTGATAAGCACAATAGGGAGCTCTATGTGCTTACTGGGATGGCCATAAGTGGCTCAACAGGGGGTGTTAGGGTAATGCAGACCATTAGGCGACATCCAAACCGTACTCACCGAGGTGATAAGGGTCAAAAAAGAGTGCAATGCATTTATACCCTATATAAGGTGTACGAATGCCTTTAAAAACTAAAGTCACTAGCTTGGGAAAAGTTAAGTCTTTGTGAAAACTTAACTGGATTCAACTTTAGGTGATAGAGTATTGGTGTGGATCAAATCCCGAAACTTTTTTATTTGGAAGATTTTGAATCAAGAAAGAGTTTGTTGAAGATTTGGTGATTCAATAATTTTGGTTGGATAAGAATTGAGATGAATACCAAATGAGAGAGCTATAAGAAGTCTAAAATGTGCGGGACACGTATGGAGAAGTCTAGAATGTATGGGATACAAAAGGGGAAGCGAAACAGGCTCGAAGATGAGAAGAAAACGTGCGTAAGGGGCACCAGGGCTAAACGTCGCAGCGCCAGAAATGTCAGGAAGTCCGTTTTAATCCGGATTTCGAGTTTTAAGAAATTTTAGGAATATGGTTACGAGGCACGAAATAACTCCTATATAAACACTTGTAAACCCTTTAGTTGAGATTAAGCATTAAAAGAGACTCTAAGAGAAGGGAAGAACTGGGAGACACTAAGTGCTTGTGTGCGCTAGGGTGGAACCATCGTTTGGGTGTTCATTATTCGTGGTAGAGCAAGTGTACACTAAACACTAGGTCTTTTTTAGGGTTCTTCATTGGGTTTTCCTTATAAAATCTCTAAGGAGTTAATAAGAGATGCTAAGATCTTTAAATTCACCATGAACATAGGCAATTGGCCGAACCACATAAGATTGTGTTGTGATCTTTTATATTCCGGTTTGAATTCTTACTATTTTATTTGATAAACAAGTTATTTCGCTGTGCAAAGAGGTTAGAGTTCTAGGTTAATCTTAAGATTCTTTACTTCAACCTAATCTAAAAAAAAAAAGTGTTTCCTCTCTCAACACTAATTATTTCACACCTGTTGACACAATCATAAATTTTGCTTTCAATGAAAGTGATCGTTGTTTTTATACTATAATTCTCTTTTAAACTAATCTTTCGCTTCAACAAACATAAATATGTGATTGTTGATTAATAAAATAAAAAATAATAAAAGAATAAATTTTTATCACTTGTACCTAATATAATCCACATGAGAATTTTAATTTCCACCTTTTAGTTTAGAAGAAATCTATCCAATATTTTGAGACTTGGACCACCCTTTTTGTTTAGTGTCAAGGGAAATTGGTGAATATATTTTTTATTATTAAATTTAGACATATTGGTGTACTAGTATATAAATATTGACGTACTTTTAAATGCGAAAATACAATTATTTGTATACAACAAATATTGCCTTATGTTAAAGATTCTAAATAAAGGTTTATAGTAAAAGATATTATCACAATATTTCAGGTGCTAACTCAATTTGACCTAAGTGTAAAGGTGTAAAGTCTTAATAGATTAATAATATTTATTAAGATTACTACCATACTTCTTCCAATTTACATTTTAATTTATTTTTTCATTTTAAGTGATATGATAAACATTCAATAAAAGAATTGTAAAAAATATAATAACTAATTTAAAATTTATCATTTAATTAAACATCATCTAAGATAATAAAAAAAAAATCAGTATATGAGTTTAGCAATGTATTATTTATCTTAATAAATACCATTTTAATTATTAAGAATATAAAAAAATGAATACGCGTCAATCAAACAAAAATATCTTTTTGGTGAAAACGACAATCTAAAGGGGATATTAATACGGTCACCTTTGAGGTTTATACAAATTACACTTTGATAGCAATTTTAATTTTAATTATATTGTTATTTCTTTATTTAATTTAAAAGATAAAAATACTCTTAAAATTATATTTGTTTTATCATATAAATATTTAAAATATAGGGGTATTTCATACCTGAATAATATGAGAATCTCTATACTCATTCCATGCCCGATATATGTAATTTGAGTTTGAGATAAGAGATCCTTAATTGGGGATAGAGATTCCCATGAGTATTCGATATCCGAATTTTTTTGAATTTTTTAAATATTATTTTATTTGTATCAATTTAATTTTGTGAAATAGTTTTTCACTCCGTACAATCATAATATATCAAAAAAATTGTAAATATTACATAAAAATATAAATTATATTGAGCCTTCAAAATTTTAACTATTAATTTTAAAAATTAATAACATAAATTAAAATTCAAAAATAAAAAAAAAATTAATGATTTCTTTGAACTTTGACATCTAAATCATTAAACTTCATTTGTAATCCAAATATCAAGTTTCTATTAAAAAATTTCACAAATTTATAACATAAAGTAAAAGAAATTTTGAGTTAGATGAGTGATGACTAAGAAATTAAAAATAGTAATAAAATTATTTACATTTTTTGTTTGTTCTTTTTCTTTTTTTCTTCCTTAACAAATGAATTTACTCTAATTTAAAAGCAAGTATTAAATGTTAAATATAATTAAAAATATATATAAATGAATTAAAATAAAAATATGAATAAGAATAAAAAAATTTAAAAATATAATATAAGTAAATTTTATACCTCAAAATTTAACACGTAGTCATTTTTTGTATTAATAGTAAATTTTTCCCACACTAAATTTTTTTTAATTTAGTTTTTAAATCAAATATTTTGGGTTGGTCTAAAAAAATCACCTTACTTTTAAACTAAATACGAATTTAATTTAAATTTAGATTATTGTATCTAAACACACCTCATTCTAAAAAAAATATTTAAAAATACAACTCAAATTACTTCTTATTTGAGCAGTTTCCATGAGCCCCCAATCCCATGAAAAATTTTACTATCTTAAAAATATTCTTAAAAAGTGAAAGACTTTTTAAGTAAAATGAGTGACCGTATAAATAAAATTAAAGTTGTCATCAAAATATAATCTATCTAAATTTCAGGGGCGACAGTGTTAAAACCCCATGAAAGCATAGTTAATTTTAATAGGAAAGTTTTGAGGAAATATTCCACAGAGATACAACTGTCATTTTCGCTCATCATAGATACAGCTCTCAAACTTGCAAACAAACACTGAACCCCACGAGATCTTAACGGAAAACGAAAAACTGAAAAAAAAAAACCAAAAACGAAAACGAAAACCTAGATAAAAGAAAACCAAAAAAAAAAAGTATGAGATCAGAACAAGGGTGAGGGGATACTCATGGAAATGATACTTTATGGGGAAGGTGAAGGCGTACTACAGAACTCCTCCTCTGTGCCAATCGAAACTGCTCTGTTCCTCTCTGTTTTATCTCTTCACCGTTCTGTTTCTTTCTGTTTATAATGCTTTGGCTCCAACGAAATGCCTTTTTAGATCGTCACCATTTGATCCAATACAGGCCCCGTTGTTCTCTTATCCTTCTACGTATGGCGAGCACAAGCATGCTATCCCTACACATCGCTCCACTTGCTCCTCCCCTGTCTATTTCTCAGGTTCAATTCTCTTTCATTTGCTCTCATTTGGGTTCAATTGTATAATTAGTGGTTGCAAATTTGTTTTTTGATTAATGGGGTTTCGGATTTTGTATGAATTTTTAATTTCCGTGATTGAAAATGTGTTTTTTCTATAATGGGTTGTTTTGGTTTTTGCGATCAGAGTGTTGGGTTTTATTTTCTCTGTTTTAGCACCTCTGCCTCTGCTCTGGCTGATTGTGTTGATGCTTTCTAACTATGTTTTTTTTTTTAGCTATATTAAGTGCTAGTGATTGTCAATGTGATCGCTTGATGATGTATTGTTTTGGTTTTTATGATCAGATTATTGGCCAGTGTTGGAGGAGATCCAAAATTTGTCTAGAAATTTTTCGGCTATCACCCCAGTTTTGAGGTATATGCAGGGGGATGCTGATACTTTTGGTGGAACTTTCAGTACACAGAAGAGAATTTCCTATTTTGATCATTCAAATGATAGTGTTGAAGTTCCATGTGGGTTCTTCAAGAAGTTTCGCATCAGTGAATCTGGTTAGTTTTATATCTTGACTTGCAAGAAATGCTTTGTTTCATACTTTGTTAGAATGTTTTTAGAACTAATCCAGTTGTTTGAATTTTTAACAAGCACATAAATTACTTGAGGTGTTTTCTATTTACTTATACTTTAGAATGTGGAGCTGTTCATGAAATGCTATATTATGGAAGGGATATGCTGCTTTGGAATTTCATATATTATCTACTGCGAATAGCTTTCTTTTATTACTTTAATTGATCTAATATGCCTTCATTTTTCTTGTTTGATTCTTAAATATTACAGATCGAATTGCAATGGAAAAGTGTAATGGAGTTGTTGTAGTCTCAGCTATCTTCGATGACCATGACAAAATCCGGCAACCAAAAGGCCTTGGGTCCAAAACCCTAGACAATGTATGTTTCTTCATGTTTGTAGATGATGTAACACTCAAAAGATTTCACTATCACCAATTAATTGCAAGAAAACCCGGGGATTATAAAATAGGTGCTTGGAGAATTGTTAAAGTTTTGAGCAAATACTTATATGACAATCCGGCAATGAATGTAGTGATACCGAAATACTTAGTTCATAGGCTATTCCCTAACTCAAAATTCAGCATTTGGATAAATGCGCAGTTGCAGCTAATGGTAGATCCATTATTGTTGATTCATACATTTGTTGTGGTGGAGAATGTGGACATGGCATTACCAAAACATCCGCTCTTTCTTCATACCATGGAAGAAGCTATGGCAACTGCAAGATGGAAGAAATGGTGGGATGTCGATGGCTTGCAGATGCAAATGGAGACCTATTGTAAGAATGGGTTGCGGCCATGGACTTCATATAAGCTTCCCTATCCCACAGGTAGATACACTTCTTCATTCTGCAACTTTAAACCTATGGTTCTTGACTTGATGACTTGTTCCCAAAGTGTTATTTGAGAACATATGAAGAACTTGTCATTTTGATTTGTTTTCATCGGAATTTGGAGGCATAAGATCAATCTTCACAAAAGGCACAATAAAAGCTCTGTCTAATACAAATATATAAAATTATGATGCTAGTTTCAGCAGGAAATGAACACAAGCAATTCAAACCTTGAAATTTAAGGGAATTAATACTCCTTTCTTCCATGTCTTAGTTTGAAGCATGCCAAAGGTTTGAATTCAATTCCTCCAAAAGAGTACATAGTTTGAACAATTGCATTTTTTCATTTTGGTCAAAATCACAAGTATACTTGAATTATGTAAAAAGTAGAAACTTCCATCTTTCTAATTATCATATCTAGCTTTATTTTAGCTATCCTAAAAATTCTTTAGGTTAATAATACTTGTCTTCCATTCAATCTTCAGAGGCGTATTGAGAGTGGTGCCCACCTCATTGACGTCCTTTAACAAGCCAATGATGACTACCTGGTAGATTAGGATTGAAGTTTCCTCGGATCACATCTTTTGGGCTTATTTTCAGTCATTTCTCGATGATACTGATCAAGCTCTAATGTGATTTTATCAAATTCCTTTCTCCCCCAACTTGCTTTCTTTCCAAAAATAAGACAACACAAAGGATCAGAAAATCCTCCCTCAATCTTTTTCTCTAATTAAATAGACCTCATTTTCATTACCTACTGCCACTCACAGCTTCTTATCATGGGGTAATAGGACTTGTAGATCAAAGCTCATTGTGATCCCTGAAAGCCAAAGAAACTTCCATATCAGAGGTCCGAAGGCATATTGTGGCTCATGACATCAAAATTAATATTGAATTGTGTGTCCAAGAATTCATTTTACTTGGTGTCTGCATATGCATCTTGTATATTCTATATTAGGTGCTGCAGATCAATTATCCATAATCATAGAAATGGGTTTTTTAGTGGATAAAAAAGTAATGATGTTTGTTGTATTCGTTGGCAGATGTTCCAAATACAGCTATAATCTTGAGGAAGCATGGACTAGGCAACAATCTATTCTCATGCCTTTTGTTCAATGAGTTGGTGGCATTTAATCCAAGAGACCAACTGCCCTTTGCATTTGTGAGAGATCACATGAACCCCAAGCTCAAGTTGAACATGTTTGAGGAGCAAGTGCTTGAGCAAATTGCTGCCGAATATAGTCACAATCTTAAAACACTTAAGCTCAGTTTCATTGAAGAAAGGTATGTGGCTGAAAGGACCAAAAGGGCAAGAGGTGATTTGTTTGTTAATAGCAGCTGTTGTAGCAGTTGCCTGAGTTATCTTTCAGAAATGTGGGATGAATCTCATGATTGATATTTGCCTCAAATTAAATGTTATGTAAAGAGCACAAACTAAAAAATAACTAAGCCCAACGACCTTTCACAGGGAAAAGCTGACAAAAAAATAACAGGTAGGCAAAGAATAGTTCTTTTTCTTTGATTATTGTTTAGTTGATTAGGGTATGTTAACTTTAAGTGGCTGGAAATTAGTGATCATTTGTTTGAATACTTATATAAAAAGTTTTTATTTATCTTTGTTTTTTGGTTTTGTTTTAGCTGTACCAGTTACTAGAATCCACCCTCAGTGGTAGGGTTTATGAAAGTCTTTTATTCTTTTTTTTTTTTGAGTGTGGAGGTGGGGGGGCGGCTGGGGGTTGAAAATGGTTTTTCTTGTTTCATTATTTTTCATCCCACTTCGGCTGTCTATTTATTGTTGTTATTTACCTCCCATTTGGATCATGTTTCTTCTTCACTCCATCACATGGACCATGTAATTTCACTTAGTTGCATCATTCTTAGGGTTTTCAATTCCTAGCCTTACAAGTAATCAAGTATTCGATAACCAAATCATGAATGTGAATGCTTGAGTTGAGAAACACCATGATCAAGTTGAATGTTGAATGGTGATCAGCGCACTCATTGGGCAGTGATATAACATATTGGGTTTTGAAGTAAAGATCTTTAAAGCGAGGAAAAATTGATCTTAATTGAGTGGTCACTAGACTCTTCTCGCAGTTATGGCAGATGGGATTTTTTAATTGGAATTGAGGACGTATGAAATTGATTTGAAAACTTCTTATTTCGATTGGTAGCGCTCTGTTGCTAATTGTTCTCTCAAGCTCAAACTCTTGTAAATAAAGTCTCTTTCTGTGAAAATTCAGACCCCGCTTATATTGGGCTGAAGAGAAATTTAGTTTACAAATAAAAAACGCATTCTCGAGAGATTTGTAGCCTCTTTCAAATTTTTATACAAGTGCCACTATTTTATCGTTCGCGGGTTCCTCCAAGTCGCCATTTTATTATTAGAAGTTGAAGTAGCTTGTCATTTTAAATTGTTCGGTTGAGAAAAATTGATATCTGACGAGGCCAATGAGTCAACGACAACACAATAATCCTGAACAGTAACGCATATTTGATCGGTTTCAGTGCTGGTCTTAGCATGACACATTGATCACTTTGGCAACAATTAACGAAAAATATCATCAGTGTACCACCGAGACTTGTCGGAGATTTTGCCATGGTGAGCAGAGCAGTCCCTTTTCAACCACAAATCCCACCATCTTCTGCACGAAATCAACCTTTCTAAAAGGCTTTTTCTCTCCGGATAAGCAACCGGTGAGGCCAGTTATAATCGCACTTCATTTTTTTTTTCTTTTTGGTATTTGATTCATCACTGGATGTTCAATGTTTAATAGCAATTGGATAAAATTTTACATCCCTTTTCTCGGTTTCTTGGATATTCCATGTTTAACAGTAATTGGATAAAATTTTACTACTAAAACAAACACTCAATTGCCTTTTTCTAAAATTTCTGTCTACTTAGATCTTCTAACATAAGTGATTTTTCAACCTTATTTTCTTTAGTTCTTTCTTTTAAATTTGTATTAATTAGTGGATGACTCAAATCTATGATTTCTAGGTGTAAGTGTGAGATTCTAATAATTAAATCGCCTCAACTTTGAAATACTAATCATTGGTGACCTCAACTTCCTCATTTTCTTTAATATTTTTTATATTGTTTTCAGTAAGAGTTCTATTGAAACTCAGCTTAAATTTACATTCATAATACTACAATTATCAAATAGTGGTTATCATTTTAATTTTTCTTTTCTATTAACAAGCATGTTCTATATATTAAAAACAAAACCAAAAATAATTTCACTTCAATAGAAATTATTTGCAACAACCATCCTTTATTTTAACAATAAGATTTTCATTTTTCCACTTTAAAATGGGAGTTCGATTCATGACAGTAGATGGGCATGATACTATTTGTTTAAAAAGAAAGATTGTTTAGGAAGGGTAATTGAAAAATATTAGTAATATTTTTAGTAGAGAATTTGCGGAAATTTACTAATGGGATGGATAAAACTGTCGTACTTTTATGATCATCTAACATCTTTAAACATCCTACCAAACACTCAAGCTCATGAGATCCTAACCGAAACCAAACAAAAAAAAAACAAGTGAAAAAGCGAGAAAACCAAAGCAAAAGTGAACAAATGATGGTGTACATACACAGATATATAAGATGAAAGTTGGGGAAACATATAGAAATGATGATGAATCTTTATGGCGAAGACAACTTCTTCTTCTTCTTTCAGAATTCCTCTGCTCTTCCAATCAAAACTCCTCTGTTTCTCTCTGCTTTATCTCTTCACTTCTCTGTTTTGTGCTCTTCATAATTCTTCTTTGTCTCCATCACAATGCCTCTTGAAATCCTCACCGTTTGATCCTGTCAATACCCCTCTTTTCTCTTACCCGTCTTCTTATGGAGAGCACAAGTATGCTCTCCCTGCTCGCCGCTCTTCTTGCTCCTCCCCTGTCTTCTTCTCAGGTTAACTTCTGTTCTTTTTTTTTTTCATCTTTTTTTCTCTCTTTTTTGGGTTCACTTGTCATTTTTAGTTATTTAAGCTTTGATTTTTTCATAATGGGTATTAGTTTTTGTGCTCAGGTGCGAATTATCATTTGTTTTTCTGAATTATGAACTTTAATGAATGTATCTTAGATTCTTTGTAAAAGACTGGAGCATTTTGGTTTTCCTTAAAAGATTATTGGCTATTTGGCTTCACTTTGGTGGGTTTTTTTGCTTTCTTTGATCCGATTATAAGATGGTGTTCAAGGAGATCGAAGACTTATGTGGGAATTCTCCAGCTTTTACGCCGGTTTTGAGGTATATGCAGGGGAATGCTGATAGCTTTGGTGGAAATTTCAGTACCCAAAAGAGGCTATCTTATTTTGATCATAATAATGACAATGTGGAGGTTCCTTGTGGGTTCTTCAAGAAATTTTCAATTGGTGATCCTGGTTAGTTTCTATCAGTAGTGTTGACTTTTTGTCCTGAGCTTAATTCAGTATAAAGAAGCACTGAGATGACTTGATGAACGGTCCTAAACTCTTTTAACCAATTAAATTTTTAACTTAAATGAATGAGCTTGTACATTGTGATTTGTCTAATATCTCTTTCTTTTATGTTTTTGCATGAATTTCAGATAGGATGGCGATGGAAAATTGTCGTGGTGTTGTTGTAGTCTCAGCCATCTTCAAAAATCATGACAAAGTCCGGCAACCAAGAGGCATCGGATCCAAAACCTTAGAAACTGTATGTTTCTTCATGTTTGTGGATAATGTGACACTCAAAGGACTCGAATATCACCAATTAATTTCAGAAGACTCCCACGAACATAAAATAGGTGCATGGAGAATTGTTAAAGTTTCAAGTGAGAGTTTGTATAAGAATCCGGCTATGAATGGAGTGATACCTAAGTACTTAGTTCATAGACTATTCCCAAACTCAAAATTCAGCATTTGGGTAGACGCGAAGTTACAGCTAACGGTGGATCCATTGTTGTTGATTCATGCACTCGTTGTATCGGAGAATGTGGATATGGCAATATCAAAACATCCATTTTTTATGCATACAATGGAAGAAGCTATGGCAACTGCAAGGTGGAAGAAATGGCGAGATGTCGATGGATTGCTAATGCAAATGGAGACATATTGTGAGAATGGGTTGCAGCCTTGGAGTTCCAACAAGCTTCCCTATCCCTCAGGTAACTAAATTTAATTAATTCAATACTTCAACTAATGTGTGCCACGCATTTCTCCTGAAGCTCCTCTAATATACTTATCGGAGGATCCGAGGGAGGACTGACGATCGTCGAATTCTTGTAGTTATACATTGAGAGTGATTTGTTTTCAGTATGGTGGTGAAAGCATTTCAAATTTCTTTTGAATGCAATTTGAAGAATCCCTCAAAATTCATAATAGAAACTTCAGAATCTTGCAAATGTGCCTACCCATTGATGTGCTTTTGCAAGTCAATGATTACAAACTGCTTGATATTGAAGTTTCTTGAAAGCCATAGCTTTTGGTTCATTAGCTTTATTTTATTAGTTTTATGTTGTGTAAAGAGTAATTGCATTTTCTTTGAAGTTATTAGGACAAATTGATATAAGGAAGGTGAATGGACTCATAAATTGACCTTGGAATTTCTACTTTTGAAGTCAATACTTAGTAGAAGTCTAGAAGAAGCAACCAAAAGTATTAATATTTTTTCTAAAGGCAAGTGTTTTCAATAGATAAGAGCTCCTTGCCTCTCATCTTTTCCCTCCTCTCCATTTACTTCAGAAAATTTTAAAAATAATCCATTTTTTAAGCAAAAATCTATTTTAGCCCCCCTTAATATATTTATGAACTTTATTACTTAAATACTTGATTTTTAGACCATTTTATTCTTGAAGCCTTTTTGCATTCCTCTCTACTACAAATCATTTAAAATTTTGATCTAAAGCACACTTTGATATTAGTTAAAATGAGTAGATTTAAAGTAGTATAAGTTGAAAACTAATAAATTTGATTAAAAATAGCTGAAAAACAGTGGAAGTAAACAAAATTCGATAAATAAAAAACGTTAGAGAATAAGGTTAAGGCCGCGTCCCAATGACAAAGCTGCATGCCCTGCCTCGCATCGTAAAGAGGTCGTGCGGCCTCTCCTCATGACTCTCTTTGTGTGGTAAGAAAGGTGCATGAAATTTTGGGCTATATCCACTATTTTAGTCTTCGATTTTATAATTAATGAGGACAATTTCATTCATTCATTATTTTTTTAACTAATAAAAATTAATCAAATAATTTTTAACTATAAAAATTTATGGCCTTTTAAATAGTGGCTGTTTTTAGATATTTTCCATTTTCTTTCCCTTTAATTTCCTATAGCATTAGTGTAGCTTAACTATAGAAATAATAATAAGAGACAGCTAGCATCACGTTTAAAACTAGAAAACAGTTTTTAAAGCTCAAATTGGCATTGAGTACAGCCAAACTTGCATATCATATCAGCATGTTTTGATCTTGTAGTACATATTATGAGATTCATTATCTTTTTTCTTTTATGATTAAGTAGACCTAACCTCACTCCACCAATTGCCTTCAGCATCTTCCTTCTGTAGGATAAAATGACTTTGTCATTAAAGTTAATTGTGGTCCCTCAGCCTGAAGGGCCAAGAAATGTTTAAATCAATGAGGTCTCCAAAGCATATTAGGGGTTCATTATTGATTGTGCTGCTATATCAGATTGATATGAACCTAATCGTGCACCATGTTTCTATTAAAAATGAAAACAATGGCTCTTTTAATTGGTTTTTTTTAATTGTTTAATGTATTGACAGATGTACCGGATAGTGCTTTGGTCTTAAGGAAGCATGGACTGGGCAGCAATTTATTTTCTTGCCTTCTGTTCAATGAATTGGAAGCATTTAATCCGAGAGACCAGTTGGCTTTTGCGTACGTGAGAGATAAAATGAGCCCCAAGCTGAAGCTTAACATGTTTGAAGTGGAGGTATTTGAGCACATTTCTGTCGAGTACAGGCACAATCTTCAAAGAATTGGGATTAGTGCAGTCAATAAAGAAGAGGAAGGGTTCAAGCCCATTCCTGAAAGAACCAAAAGGGCAAGCCATGAATTCTTTATTAATAGCAGCAGCAGTTGCCAAAAGTATCTTACGAAAATGTGGGGCGAGTCGCATTATTGATTTTGTTTTCTTGCTGAAACCTACACAGAAATATTTAAAGTGAAAAGAAAAAAGCCAACAAAACAACAACCTTTGAAGGAGAAAAGCTGACAAACAATAACAAGTTGGCAGAGAATTGTTCCTTTTGTAGTCATTCTTTTGTTGATCAAGGCATATTATATTAGGGCAAGTGTTCTGATCTGGTGGAACTCACTTGGTCATACAAGGTAAAATATTTGTTTTCATTTAATAATTAGTATAGTTGGTTGTAATTACAAATGATCACGATCTTTTATGTTGTATATCGTATTGCTTATTTTATATAGCTTTGATAAGGGTAAAGGACATATCTACTCTCATGGTTTGATTTTATTTTTAGATAAACTCTAAATGTTTTGAGATTCATGTCGAAAGATGTAATTCATCTCTTTTAACAATAAAAAAGAATAAATCTTAGAAAGTAATGTTACGTCTCTTTTAAGATTTTTTATTTTATTTTATCCTTAATAAATTTAAAAATATCGTAGCAAATACTGTTATATTTTTTTATTATAATTATTTTCTTTTTTAAAAAAATTGCTTGACTTATATTAGAGGTATTACTACGGCTCTTTCAAAATAAAATAAAATAAGAGAAATATAATTATATTCACGTAAATGAGTCAAAAAATAGAGGAATTAAAACACACATACACATTTGGATTTGAAGCTAACGATCTTTGATTAAAAATTAAGTACATTATCAATCCCTATCAACCAATCATCGGCGATGATAATCACCGATGGTCGCCTAATTTAATTTTTATTTAATTTATTTTTTAATATATGATGATTGATAATTGTTCAAATTATTATATTTAATAAAAATAAATAAATAATTTAGTGTTAACAAAGCACTTGTGACTAATAGTCAAAGTATTTGACTGTTAATCAAAGATTTCAACTTTGAATTTTATTGGGTATGTGTAATTTTATTTTTGATTAATAGTCAATGTATTCGACTACTAATCAAAGATCTCAATTTTAAATTTTATTGGGTATGTGTGATTTTATTCCTCCCTATTAAATGTTGGGGTAGAACAATATTTTTTATGATTTAACTTATTTATAAATAAAAATACAAATTTACCCTTTTAATTGTTAAAAGAGATGGATTCTATTATTTGATAGGAGTCTCTTTGACCTTTTTAAAATGATTGAGATTTATCTGAAAATTATGCCAAATTTTGGGGGTGCAAACCGGTGAATTATGCCAAACCTTAGAGTCCTTTACCTTTTTTATTACAGTAATTACAAAATCTTAAAGCATTTATGCTTGAGTTGAGCGTTGATCGCACTCCATGAAAAGAATATTAATGTTACATCATTATGCTTGTTTTGCACGAAAAGATACATATGGAATCTATTCTATTGATCATGTTATATTTTCTCAAAAAAGATATTTGTCTGAAAATTATACCCATCGATGAAGAAGATATTAACTATTTTTAGATTTATATTAAGATACAAAATTATTTCAGCTCAAATCGAATGGAAAAGCAAGAAAAAAAATGCTTGATAGTTATTTACCAACACTAGAGAAAACGTGATTGAATTTTGGCACTTCACAAGAAGGCAAATCTCTGGTCCATACGACTTGAGAATATTGTTAATGCAACCAAGGCTTTTTCCACTCAACATCTCAAAACGAACATGTACTCTCAGCACTCATTGTTAAAAACTTCAAAGGCATCTTCCGATCTATCATTAATCTATGGAGTATTTAAATAAATTTCATATATCTTTAAATTGACTTAATACCCACCAAAATATGTAGGAAAAATTGTAAAATAAGCAAGCAAATCTTGTTAGATTGCCTTGTAAATATGCAAATAATAGTATTATAGAACCCTCAAGAAAGATCACGAATCTTTCTCATGCCAATTACTACCACTTTTGTCACTCTCACGACGTTTCTTGTGCTCATGGTTCTTAGAAATTCTCCACTGACTGCAAAAACCTACAACTTCTTTCATGCCACGCACATTTCTTTTGCCCATCGTCCCACGACTGACGCCCAAACCCCAATTTCACACGACAAATTTCTATTTTCGCCTTTCATTTTTCCGTCTACCAGTAATAATAATGACAACCATAATATAAAAATTATTAAATACCAACTTTCGCCTTACTCATGCCACGTGCACGACTCGTGCACCACACGGAACAAGAACGTGCTGTGTCGGTTTTGGCAGGAAATCCCATTTCAGTCCATTTTTTGTGCCCGTTTCTTTTTAAATAAGAGCTGAAATCACAACGTGACACGTGGAGTCGGGCACCCAAGCGATCTCCCGATCGAGAAACCACAGGACCATCTTGGTAATTTTAACAGTATAAAGATATTTATATACGAAGAGTCTCAATTTCTCCCCTCATTCCACCGCGACAGGAGAAACACAAAAGCACGACAAAAAAATCGCGAAAAAATGTCTACACAGGAACTGATTGCAAACAACAAAGAAGGAGCAGAGATCTACCATGGTGATTCGCTTTGCAAGCAAAAATCTCACGATATGCTCTCCGAAATCAACCTCCCCAAAGGTCTGCTCCCTTTAAACGACATCGTTGAGGTGGGTTACAATCGCTCCACGGGATTCGTTTGGCTGAAGCAGAAGAAGAAGATGGAGCACAAGTTCCGTGCCATCGGGCGAAGCGTCTCGTACGACACCGAAGTCACCGCTTTTGTTGAGGACCGTCGAATGCGTCGACTCACTGGAGTCAAAAGTAAGGAGCTTTTGTTCTGGGTTACCATTTCTGATATCTTTGTTGATAATTCAGATTCCAACAAAATAACGTTTGCCAATCCATCTGGGCTCTCGAGGACATTTCCAATGTCGGCTTTTGAGCTTGAAGAAGAGAAAAAGTGATTTTTCTTTTTCTTTTTTTCAGGAAAAAAAAATAAAAGCATGTTGTAGTGGTGTTATTGGGGGCCTTTGGTGATTTGTAATGTTTTATGGTTTTATGTATTTTTGTTATTCTGGGTTATGTTATGGGTTGGCACTTGTTTTGGCTGCTTGATTAATGTCTTCAAATAGTTCCACTTAGATTTTGATCTCGCTGTCTAACACTGACATTTTAATTGTTTTATTTGCATCGAAAACTCTATATGGTAAGAGAAAAATGGAGAATTTTAGAAATTAAATTAGGTTTTGTTACTGAGTAGAATATGAGTAGCTCTAAATTTTGAATTAAAAACTATAATTCATGATAATTAATCATCAGTTTCCGTGCAAACCTGGCTCTGAGCCACTGGCGGCAACGTCCCAAGTGAAAAAAAAAGTGTTGCTTCAATACACTTAGTTCTGCAGACACTTTCGAGTTTTAACATTAAATCTAAGCCTGATTGTCTATTTGACAACCCCAATAATATTAATTCTGACATACAAACAGTAAACGGCAGCAGATTTGTCGAAAATAGACTCTGCTTTGCATTACCGGACTTGGGCAAGACGCTATAGGTTTGTGATTGGCAGGTGCCTGTCCTTTTCCCAATGTTGCGTCCAATGGAGTCTAATGCTTCTTCTTTTTTTTTTTTGAAACTATGGAGGCTAATGCTTAACCAAATAAACATAGCACTCAACTGGGGATTCGAACATTTTTGGGAATATTTATCAGTAGATATTGTATTTATTCTAAACAGATCGAGTCTGCCATGTATTACGCTCCAATGCAAGCTCTGATACGTAATTGTTTAAGCTTTTAATTGACATGCTATCTGAACAAATCAAATGCAGAGACTATCTTCACAAAATAATTTTTTTTTAAAAAAAGAAAAGAAAAGGGAGGGTTGGTAACCGTTAACTGTATGTCTACACTATCAAATAGAGATACCATTGTCCTATCAAACCCTAAATCAGAGCCCAGAAAATCCTGTCTATTATGAGAAATTTCAAGTCCTGAGAGGGAATTTACCAGCTGAGCACATATATGGCTTTTATAATTGCAGTTCGCCTGTTATATTGTACGGAATTAAATTTCATCCAGCTAGAACTTCTTTGCTAAAGCCATAGCAGCAACAGCTTTAGGCCTTATATTGGCTCCTGGAGTCTATGATTCTTTGTTATGATCAACATCTTCTTGTAGAAAAAAAAGACCGCGTTTAAATTGATACCGCAGTTGATGTATGTTCAACTTGTGATCAACATTTGAAGCATCGGATTATTTTATATTTGCTACTGCAAAATTTATTTCCTTACAGTATAGCTCCATGGGCTACTGCAATCATGTCAGCATCTTAAAATCTAATTACAAATTAGGTCAAATTTAGCCAATAAAATTGTAGCCAAACAACTACCAATACTGTCTACAAAATAGCTCCATTTCTCACTCATTTATCATCACTGGTTTTCATTCATATTGCCAGGGATTGCTCTCTAGAGAAAGTCTTCAACATTAAAATAGGTCATTTCAACTTACTGAGAAACATGGAGATGGAGCTGAGATATTACCAAGGTGATGAAGCTCTTCGGTAGCAAAAACTTTGTGAACTGCTTGCTGAGAACTTTATCCCTGCAAGTCTTTTGCTACTAGAGGTCATTGAATTTGGCTAACAGATCATTTGGGTTTATCTGGTTCAAGCATAAGGCGTCGGAGTACACATATAAGAGTTGTAAACAGACAGTCTCAATTGATGCTGAAATCACAGCATTTGTTGAGAACAGTGCATGAGAAACGTAACTGGCCTCGAGAATAGAAGTGATGTACATGTGGGTTACCGTTTCTGATATGTTCATCAATGATCCTCCTTCTGGCAAGATCACATTTCAGGCTCCTAGTGGTTTGTCAGGTTCCTTCCCCATTTCAGCATTTGATCTGAAAAAGGATAAGGATGCTGACAAGAAGAGCTGAAACTTGATTTAGACAATCCAGGGCTATATATGAAAATAAACCTAGCATCAAAATGGACATCAGGTTTGCTGTTAGCTGCAGTTAGTCATTAGTATGAAAATAAGTCAACCTTTGAATCTTTGGGAGCACCACGATGCCATGAGATTCTAAGATTTCTTCTATCTTACTTCTGTTTATAAGCACTTAAGCATTTAGTTGCTAACTTTACTGGCATCTGTATTCTACTAAAGGAAAAGAATAATGTGTGTTTAACCATACTGAGATTAAATCATAAAATTGATATTTTGTTTTCTTTCTGTCAGCAGCAAAATAATAAAGCACCTAATAGAAGAAAGAGGTATAAAACTGAAAAGGAATTTCTGGTTTCAAATTCTGCAGAAAAAAGAAAAGGATCATTATAGCCCAGGAGATAATAAATTACACCAGCTGCAACTTATCATTAAAAAATGCATATTTTTGCATGCATGTGTCTATCTCCAAATAAATTTGTCATGAGTAATAAAGAAAAAGGGTATGAATGCTAGTAAGTATTCAATAATAAATAAATAAGTATTCCAATTGAAATACTAATGTAGAAAACAAGATTTCAAACTTAAAATTGTACTAACTTACTGGACCAATGGCATGATTGAAAAAAAAGGAAGAACTAAGTGGACTAAACATATTATTTGGTGAAAAAAAAATTAATAAAACTTGAATCTGAAAATTTTTAATTAATAATTACACAGTTCAAAAGCAAGAGAAATAAATTTTAAATACAACATTATCTATAAGAAATTTTGGTTAACATTTTTATTACAAATCAAATATAAAGAAAAACTCAAAATCTGTTTGTTAGCTACGGTTTTCTATATACGAAATGATTTCAAACTTCGAATCTTAAGACAAGTTGGGGTTTACCTGAATGCTTTTCCAGTATGAGAATACAAATCTGATCTAGCTGATTTGCAATTTCAGGAATAAGTTCACTGGCATGGACTACTGAAGGAATCTGTACATGCCGTGTCAAACTCAAAGGGAGATAAAACCACTTTCTTTCGTTGCCATGTCCTATATTTTCTTTCCTTTTCCACTCACTCTCAGCAGCAAACTCTTGGAGTTCAGGGGGTAATTTGTGGCTTCAAATACTGCAGGGAACCAGTAGATCATTGTGTCCTGGGGAATTCAGAAATTATAAGAATATCTTCATCACTGATCTATTTCAAAAATGATAGGGGACAACGATGATTGATCAAGTCCCATTAGGTAAATAGGATATGAAGGTCAATCAACTATATAGCCAAAACTCCAAGAAAGTATAATGGGGCATGAGCCGTGTGGTAAACTCACAAAGGTTTCTAATTGTCCTTCCAAGACCAATGGCTTGCAAGTTATTACAAGAAAATCTACATATTGACATACAAATTGTAAGGGTTTCAAATCAAGTACAAAACAATGCATAACATGTCATAGCCACCCAATTTAGTATAAAAAGCTCCCTTTAAACTTATCCCAGCATGAAGCAATGCATTGGCAAACAATAGACCTTTTATTTGACATTTTTTTTCTTTTTATCAAATACAACAATATCAATGTGTATACAACTAAAAACTTTCAGGATATTTGGTCAAGTCTCCATAGGTATGAGGATGCCTGAATTCCATGCCTCTCCAGGAAAAATTTATTAACTTCTTAAAATGAAGTGCCCCATTTCTGTTCATGATATACTGCCTTCAGATATATGATTATCATCCAGGCAAACCCCAAGTTTTGTTTTAGCAAGTCAGATTGACATATTGATATTAACAACAATGTTCGTGTGTGTATCAGTAGAAACTCACTCAACGAGACTTGCTGAAGTCTCTGTGAATGTCAATTGCTTATTTTCCATTTCTATTCGACCCTCAGATATATGATTTCCATCCCAAAGAGTGCTTTAAGTTACTTTGGAGCTCATAACAGAACCATCTTGGAAATCTTCCTTAGATAATCACTGATTGCCATCACATCAAGTCATCATATGGATGATAATATCTCAAATTTCTATTCATTTGTCTAAGGCCAGTCTCCGACATCAAAATCCTCATTTTTCAACTTCACAAATATTATTGAAATATTCTTCCTTGAAAACAGACAGAGTAGTGACCAAGGTATCCATTCAATAGGAAGTCTCCAGCATTCAACATGGTTAGCAATGTAATCTTATAGATTTCCTGTCAGGAGTGTAGCCGAGGCCCATTATCCATCAGTAAGAGTTTGTGCCATGGTCAATTATCCATGTAGTTTGACTCCAAAAATCAAACAAGTCATAAAGGATTTCAAATTGCCCCTTCTATTTTCTCTGAACCATATTTTGTTACTGTATCATCATTAGACAGATATCTCCAGACACCAAGAGTCTTAAAATCCCACACAATCTCAGATATCTGATCTTGAGGCAAGCTTAAACCGTCACGTTTTATTGACCTATGCAACTCACAGAAGAATTTTGGATCTTGTAGCCTTACATACTCACACAACACTCGCTCATGATCGGGAATCCAGTTCCTAGGGAATTGAGTGTAATCACATGACGGAATCAAAGACATGTGCGAGAACTGGACACCTTCAATTGCATCAACAAGTCCCATCCTCAAAAGATCAGCATATTCAGGAGCAGAATTGTCACTGCTCAACCTCAGTGGACGGCTGAGATTGCGAGAACCTATCTTATAGACTCTGGCACGTGACTTCAGTTTATACCTTGCAGCATAAAGCTTAGCCAAAGAACTACGAATCACATAAGCACAAAAGGCAACAATTTTCTTCCTATTATCAGCATACCTATACCAATCAGCCATAGTTTCAAGAAACTTATTCATCTGTGCATTAGTATGAGCTTGACTACAGTAAAGCATTGGATTACAAGGCAGTGGCTCAGGATCCTTATCGCCCTTGAGTAACTGAAGCCCTCTAAATCGGCGAATACATTGCTGCAAGCTAGCAGTAACAGAAAGCAAAGTCCCAACACCCTTCTTGTTCACAAGTTTACCACCATTTGCCGTGTACCTAAGTGTAGGGTGTATCATTCTCTGGCAAATAATATGATCCAAGAACTGAATTCCCCTACTTATATGTTCAATCTCCACCTTCTCATTATCCAACAGTATCCCAAATCTCCTCTCACAAAACTGAATTATCTCCTTCCTAATTTCCACTGCATCCTCTCTAGGGCCCCGAATACCAATCAAGAAATGACCACCATATCGAATATAATCCATTTTCCTTGTCTTTTGTTTCCCACTCGATGGAACAAACTCCGGCCAGGCAGGATTATGACAACCATCATTTATCGAATCTCTCCATATGGAATCAAGCTTATTAGGCCTAAAATACTTACCTATTTTCTCCTCCATCATTTGATCCAATTCATTAAGACACACATTAGCTAGTAAAGGACTCAAAATTCCGCAATGACCATAAGAAGGGACCTTCGCTGCTTCCTCAGGCGCAAAACCAAAGAAAGTTCTTAACCAATAGGGGTCCGGTTTTGGTTCATTCTCTTTCAAAATCGTCTTATTTTTAGTACCTTTCTTTTTCTTCTTCTTCCTCTTCTCACATAACTCGTTATAATTACCATCACTCTTGGTTTGACCATTGCTCGATTCTTTAAGAGCTGATTTGATTAAATTCAAAATTTTCTTATCCTTAACAGCCATTTCAACGAAATTTAAAATAACATCAGATTGAACATAATCAAGAATCTCAGTTAAATCACCTTTCAAAAACCACAGGTAGCCAGCGAAACTACTCCTAATGGTTCTTATAACCGTATGCGCGTTTCTCTCAGGCCGAAACGCATGTGATTTAGGCGAAAACCGGGGCTCGAACACCGGTTCGAGGACCATAAGCAAGATCTCTTGAACCACCCGGTCCTGGAAGCACGGACCATCCGATTCCAGGACTTTCCTGAGCTTCGTTTTCGAAATTGGTTTCGTCAACGGCGTGTCGTTTGGGCTGCGGAGGAGTTGGTGCGCCTTGTGATGCCATTTAAAGCGGGAATGAACGACGACGTTTTGGAGGGAGAGGAGGGAACGGAGAGTGTCGGAGTGGAGGGAGGTACGAGGTGGGAACGTGCCAGTCACGTGAGCGGCAGCGCGTTGGTAAGCGAGGACCCAGAGATCGAGCTTGGAGAGGAAGCCGGTGAGGTTTGGGAATGAGATTGAAATTGGTGATGAGAAGGTTTTGACCCAGAGCGAGAGGAGGATTTCGATTGGGTCTTGTTTGAGGAGGGAGTACGGATCCGCGTGATTTGGGATTTGCGTTTGTTTTTGGGTTTGGATTTGGAGTGGTTGGTGAGCGGGGAGTGAAGAGAAAGGGCGAGGGAAAGTCAGCGAGTAAATGGACGGAAGACGTTTGATGGTTGTTCTCACCGACATTTTGTTTTCGTTAATGGTGGTGTCATTTTGAATAGATATGGAGTAATTCGGCGAATAGGCATAGACTCTCCGAGGCTTGGCAAATTAGACACCTGTCTCTATTTTTTGTTTTCTGATTTAGCACTCCTTTTACCAATTCAAATGGCTGAAATGCCCTCGATTTCCAAAAAGGAACCCGCGCAGAAAATTTAAACAAAATGCACAGATTTGACAACAGATCCCAAACTAAACATGTTGCATATCAACAAGACTCGAGATAACATTTACATCGCATTAGAAAGGAACCATAAAACCCTCGTCCAGTTTTCATATGATTTGACCTACTTCAGATCGACGGTCAAAATTTAAATGTATTTCAGGAAGCTCGAAGTTGAAGGCGACCACCGCTGAGCATAATTTTGTTACTCGAACTTTGTGCTCCAACTAAAAATATTATTCATTCCAATACTATAGCTTAAGCTCAAATTATCATTTTTTTGTAATTTTATTTTTTGGTTCCTCTTGTACGAAAGTAGATTATTTTCTTATATGGAGATAGATTATTCTTCTTATAAACCGATATATTTTTTCATTATAAATAGTAATAATAATCCTTTATTAGAATAGTTGTCATTATGGGTTAATTTATTCTCTTTATAAAAAAAATAGTAGAATCAAGTGAATTGTAATAGATATATCTTATATTGTGTAACATCTCAATAATTCTTTTAATTTTATATTAAGAGTTTTACATTGTAATATTGCTAATTGAATTAATAATATTATACCTTAAAAAAAAAAAAAAACAATGTGATTTGACTTGTATCTTAGTGGGCTTGGATAGTGATACTATAACTTTGACTGCTGATAGTATAATTGAATATGTTAATGCGATATTTGTGACATTTACTTATAAGAGAAGCTTTTAGTTGGCCTACAATTACAGGGATTGTAGCAAAATATGTAAGGTATTTTGAACAATCTTCCATGCTTCAATACAATAATTTTCTGTTTCGTTAGATACATTCTTTTCCATTGAAACTGAGAAGCTGAATGAGAATAAAAAGATGAAAAGAGTATACAACTGAATTTATCAATGAAAATCAATATAAAAAAAAATGAACTTTAGTTTCGATTTACCCAAAAAGACTAACAGATACCTGCACCAGATGCGATGTGAACATAATAATTTCCACTTCAGAGTTTGTTTATTTACCCCAGAAAGTACTTCGTTTTTTCATTTTCCTTTTTCTGAACTAAATAGCTGGGCTAGTAACTTGTGGCACATAGATCCTATATATCGATTTGTTTAAATATTTTGCAAGAAAGAGCGTCCCATGTACTTCACAAGCTTTTGCATGCAATGCAGTACACGCTACGAAAAAATTTCCATAACCCATGAAACAAGAGCCCTGCAAACGATGCAAATTCACATGCCTCCATCCAAATATTTCGGCAACACTCGTGCGAAATCAACATAAATACACTTTCAATAAGACTAATCAAATGTCAAAGCAACAGACATCTCCGTGACAGCTATCGAACTTTAGGTAGACCATTAATATTGCATTGAAAATCTAAATTTCAATGTAATGAATATAAGACTAAATATTGGAGTAGAAATTGGTCAAAATAGTAAAGAATTTTCGCTAGAAGTTTAGATATAGCTGCAGTTTCAATCTACATTAAAGATAAAGTTGATTTCAAGAGAGAAAAAAAATACAAAGTTGCTACTTCTTATTCATATAATCATGTAGAATATCAAAATCTGAGGAAGCAAAATTTATTCTTTAAATATAATTTCAACATTTATTAACGATATAATAAGACAATTACAAAAAGGTGAACACATTGTCACTTGCTGAAAGAGTGAAAATTACTGTTCTTTTACAAAAATTGCTGAATTTTCTTTTACAAGAATTTTATCATTATTGTTCAGAATAAAAGCCAAGAAACAAGAAAAAAAGAAAGACCAAAACTCAACTGGAGATATATATATTTTTTCATTCGTATTTATTCATCTTTTGAACTATTATCACTCTCAGTACGTATCTCTTATTACATGATTAGCAAAACTTTCTGATCATAGTCAAAGGAAAATAGAAAAAAGAAAGTAGCAGGAAAAACAAACAAGAAGAAAGGGTTCGAGAAACTGAAGTATTGGAGCCTAGGGTTTTTGCGCGGAGAGATCGCAGTAAAAAGCAACCAAGTCAGGCTTCATGTTATGGCAAGGAGACGAGCCAGAAGGAGGAATAAAACCCTTAGGAAGCATCACCGAGAATTGCCTGTTCGCTGTCAAGTTCTTGGTGCTCTTCTTTCTCTTCATCTTTCTCATTTTCAATCTGTTCTTGTTCATCGCCGTTTCTTGATTGTTCGAGATGAAAGGCCTGCTTTTCTTGACGTACAAAACTTGATGATGATCAGTCGTTGGTATGCCAGTTGAGGGAGAACTGCTAGCGGGTTGGATTTCGATTTCATTATTACGCGGGGAAGAAGAGCAAGAAACAAAGGAGATGACTAAGAGTAAAGAGAAGGTGGTGATGATGATCAAGGTGCCAAATTTCTTCTTCAAGGTTTGATTTCGACTGAAACCCATGAGACCTAACAGAGTCGATCTTCTGATGAATTGTACTGTAAAAGAAGTGGAAAAAGTAGGCACCGAGATTGACAATTGTCGTTAATCCCAAGAGGGTTTATTGTTGCTTTTGGAGAAGACGCGGAAGCATACAGAAAAAATAAAGACGGTGTTATGAAGAGTGTTTACTATCAACTTCGCTTACAAACAAATACAATCTGCTAAAGGGCCGGGATCTGGTGCCTTTATATGCTACGTGGCCTTGTGCTTATTTATTAATATTGTGGCAACTAATGTAAAAGTCCTTAAAAAAATTTGAAATTTAAACATAGTTCTATAATGAAATTGAAACCAAAATGGGAAACCTTTTTCTTTTCTAGAATTATTTCAATGAATGAAACATAAAGAAAACTCAATAAAATCAATTAAAACGTGAGTAATTAATATACACTGAACTTACGTGTAGCTTAATTCGTTAACTACTCAAATAAATTTAAATTGTGAATAACTTCAAATAAATAAATAAATAAAATGTGAATAACATACAGATAATAACATGGGGGGGCCTTAAGTTGTAATGCTTTGAAGCTTTCCAACTTTAGAACTTCTATTCAAATGACCAAATTTACTTTTACAATGTTGAAATTCGACCCGTAGAATGCGGAGTATGCACCATGCAAACCTTATATAAAAAGAAATTTTCAATTATTTCAATAGGGGTGAAGCATACACACCACACCGAATAAAGCCGATGGGAGGAGTTGCGTAAAATTAGACGAGCATGTACCCAATTACCTTGAGTTGGTGGAGGAGTTCCATTCTAACAAAAGTGGGTTGTATTTGTTTATGTTTTATTTGAGCTTTAGTGGACTCAATTGTTATGAATTAAGGGTGGTGCAGGTTTCAATTAAAGTGACATTGAGTAAAAATAATAAAAATAAAATAAAATATAAGAGTTTATGTAATTTAATTTTTAATATATATTTAAAAGTGAAGAAAGAATAATATTTTATTATTAAAAATAAAAAATATAAATATTATAATATTTTAACTTTATAATTCAAAATTTTAATATACTAATTTCTCTTAAATCACTCCAGAATTCTCTAAATTTTTTTTTGATATGAAAAGAATTGTTAAGCTCTCTCTTTTATAGGAAGAGTTGAACGAGTGGACAACCTTAAAAAAAGCTATCTACCATAACAATTTTGTTGGCATTGGCATCGTATGCCAGTTTTTAACAATTCTCTCACTTAGAGATTTGATTGAGAATCAACCAAGTCTCCACACTATTCTTTTTTTTCGCCAAAATTATATTGTTTATGTGTCTGCTAGGCCATGTAAAGATCTACACCATACAAACTTGTTGGTATTAATGAGCTTGGTCAACACATCTGCTAGGTTATCATCTGTATGAATTTTTTTCATATCCACACTTCAATCTTCTACCACTTCTCGAATAAATTGATATTAAACGCCTATGTGTTTCGTTCTTGAATGAAAAGCTGGATTGTGTAACCACTTATCCATAATCGGAAAGAATAAATATTTATATATATATAATATTCATATTTTATTTGTATGTTGGTGATACTTGATTTATGTATTGTTATTAATATTATTTGTATAGATTAAGAATCTACTATTAAGATTGAGTTTATTTGCAAGACTTTAAATTTATTGTAGGGACCAAATTATAATACTTTAAAAGTTTTGAGGGTTAATTTATAAATATTAGAAGTTAGCCTCTTAATATAAAAATATACATTTTAAACCCTAATTTACTCATTTTTTGTCTAACCACCTCTTTTAAAGAGAGAAATGAGAGAAAGAAGGAAAAGAAGAAGAAATTTAGAATTTTAAGCTTTTAGAGGTATCTTATAATTTTTTTTAATTTTTTGTGTTAATTAAGTTAATTCCTTTAAGTTTCATTTTTGTAAATATATACAATTGAGGATTTGATGTGAATTTTGTAAGGTATATTGAGAATTGATGATGATTATGTAGATAACTTGATAAATTATGATGAATTTACAGAATTTCTATTTGATAGTCTCTTAATCCGAGAATTTTATAAATTATTGTACTTCGATTCTAGTTTTAGATTTTGAGAATATGAAAGTATATATGTCTATAATCATTTGAGACTTTAAATCGATTAAAAATTTCAGAAATTAAATTTTTAGTGAATTTATAAAGATGACCGTGAAATTCTGAAAATTTTGTGTTAATAGTATACTGAAATGGTGAAAAAATTTCGGTCTACTATATGATCTTAAAAAATTACAAAGTTTTAGAATATGATTATTTACATGTCTACTATGATATATTCAAAATTGAGAATTTATATCAATGTGATCAAATTGTTATAATTTTCTAAAATGTATCAGCTCACTGTACTATTTGATAAACAGATTTTTAAAGCTATGAAATAAAATAGTTCTAAAATACTTTTGGTAGGAATTTTGAAGTAAAACATTTGTCATGAATTGAGGTGTGTGTTAAGAGTAATTTTGTAGTAGTTTTATAATTTTTGAGTTAGTATATGATTTTATAAATTTGGGAGACTAAATACTATTCAATAAATATCTTGATCCTGTCAGGATAATAATTTAAATTTGATGGTGTTTATGAAATAGATTGTGTAAGAATTGTGGTATAATATTTATATATAAAAAGGATATATGAGTAATGATATATTCTGATTTAGAGTAATTGGATATCATTTGATATATAAAAAAAAAAATTTAAGTATAAGTGATCAGAATGATAGATTTTGAAAAATCAAGTCATTAGACCAATTCGACGTGTTAAGTGAAATATGTGTAATTTTGTAAGCTATTTAAAATATTTTGTGTGAATGGTAAGACTTATAAAAGAATTAATCTCCATTTATAGGTTAAGAAAAATTAAGTCTTATAACCGAAAATGTTAAGAGGTAAGTATACTAGACTTTTATTGAAATCACAATAAACATAGTAATTGTTTATACATGAATTTATGAATGTCCTTTATAATATGTTTATGTTATGTCAATGTATATTTTAATATGAAATATGAAAGACATTTGTTTATGAATTTGAGCATATATATACATGACATATATGTGTTTTTAAAAGTGAACTTTCAAAATCAAATGTGTTTAACAAAGAAAAATTAAGTCTTATAACCGAAAGTGCTAAAAGGTAAGTATACTAGACTTTTACTGAAATCACAATAAACATAGTAATTGTTTATACATGAATTTATGAATGTCCCTTATAATATGTTTATGTTATGTCAATGTATATTTTAATATGAAATATGAAAGACATGTGTTTATGAATTTGAGCATATATATACATGACATATATGTGTTTTTAAAAGTGAACTTTCAAAATCAAATGTGTTTAACAAAGAAAGCTTTTGAAGTAGAAAATGTCAATGAAATAAGTTTTGTGTTTTAAGGATGCTTGAACTCATTATTTACTTAGTATGCACTTTATGTGATTTGTGGAGCTTTTATGTGTAGCTTTTCCTTCAGCATTGGTATATGTTATGTGTTCCGTATATAGAGAGGATCTTATTGGTACCTAAAGGAAGAGTGAGTCATCACATTCGTGTGGTAGCGTATTAGTGCATGTGAGAGGACTCACCGATGATCAGGGTGAGAGTTTAGCTCTTACCTTCGGGCATGAACGTTATATATGTGTAATTTAAACCTTACTTGTGCTATTTCTCTTATACAGTATGTTATCGATGGGTGACATTTGGCTTATTATGTGGTATGGTATGTGATATGAAAGTACTACTAAGTAGTAGTTTGGTAATGTTATTCCTATTATATGTTTTGAAAGAATGTGTAAGCGCTTATTTGACATGTAATTTGATAAGATTATGATTCTAATTTATCATGGCATATCATACATATGCATTGTGTGTATATGTGTGTGTGTGTGTGTGTATTTGTATTTTGATATATGAAAAACTAGTATGCTTATTAAGTTTTATACTCATTATAGTTTATGGTGATTTCAAGTAAATAAGGTACATGTATGTTTAGCGGATTTAACAAGGCTTCTGCTGTCCCTTGAGTTCTTTAAGTTGCTAGGTTGTTAAGTGTTTTATTTGTGGACACATAATTTAAGATATTTAATTTGTCCATATTGAATAAAAACTTATGTGTTATTTTATTACATGTGGTTGTATTTAGTTTATGTTTCAGCAAGTATGGTCATGGGTTGATTTTGTATTGAACTTACTAGAAACTTGATAAGGATTCCTATGTTGAATTCAAGTTTGAAATTTGATGCAACATTAATTATGAGTGCACTTTATTGAATGAGTATAAGTTATGTCATGTTTTAAATCTTTTGGGTCTGGAACGTGACATGGATTCTTTACAATATGCAAGGCACTCTGACTGTCACAAAATAATTGAACTTTCTCTTACTTATACCCGAGCTCCTCCAGTAATCTTTATATCCAAATTGCTTCATTGTAAGCTTATGTAACTGCCATATATTATGCTTCTATAGTAGATAATACCACAACAGTTTGCAGTTTCGAAACCTAGCTTACTACTTCTCTTGCAAGTTTAAACACATAGCCAGTAGTAGATTTTCTTTTATCAAGGTCTCCTGCAAAATTTGAATTCACATAGCCCTTAACAATAAAATCTGATCCTTTGTAATATAAAGCAACATATGAGGTACCATTAATATATCTAAGGATCCTCTTGACACGACCCTAATGCTCTTTACCAGGATTCGTTATGTATCTACTAACTGCTCCCACTACTTATGCAATGTCCGGTCTGGTACAAATCATAGCGAATATTAAACTTCTCACTATTGATGCATATGGTATTCGAGACATCTCCTTCCTCTCTACTTCTTTGCTAGGACACATCTTAGAGGATAACTTGAAATTAACAGGGAGTGGGGTACTAATTGGCTTACAATCTTGCATGTTGAAGCGCCGCAAGATTTTCTTTAAGTAGTTCTTCTGAGAAAACCAAATCTTTTTGTTATTTCTGTCTCAATGAATTTACATCCCTAGAATCTTGTTTGTTGGTCCCAAGTCCTTTATATCAAATTTTCTAGCCAACTATGCCTTCAATTCTTGGACTCAATCTTTATTGGGGCCTACCACCAACATGTCATCCATGTACAACAGTAAAATAATGAAATCATTATCATCTTCAAACTTTTTATAGTATGTACAATGGTCTAAACTAAGTCTGTTGTATCCAAGACTAATAATATAGGAATCAAATTTCTTGTACCAATACCTTGACGCCTGTTTGAGACCGTATAGAGATTTGTTCAACCTACAAACCAAGTTCTCTTTTCCTTCTTCTTTAAAACCTTCTGGTTGGAGCATATAAATTTCTTTTTCAAGTTCTCGATGAAGAAAAGCTATCTTCACATCTAACTGTTCTAGATGTAAGTTAAATATAACACACATTACCAGAACTATTCTGATTGTCGTGAATTAAACCACAGGGGAAAATATCTCATTAAAGTCAACATCTTCTTTCTAAGCATAACCTTTCACCACCAATCTCGCATGATACCGCTCCAATTGGTCATTGCCTTCCCGTTTAATCTTGTAGACCCATTTATTACCAATAGCTTTTCTTCCACGTGGTAGTACAACCAGCTCTCATATTTTGTTCTTATGCAATACTTCCATTTCTTCTCGCATTGCTGTCATCCATAGAGAAACATCTTGACTTTTAGAAGCCTTTTGAAAAGTTGTTGGCTATCCATCCTCTATTATAAGGCAGTATGCAACATGAGCCTTTATGACATACTCCGAGTGCTACCCTAGTGGTCGTCTCCCACTAGTTGATCAACGATCATCTGTAGCCTCAGACTCTACTGGTTCTTGTTCTTCGTGCTCCGGTATTGCTTCAGAAGAATCAGAATCTTCTTGTGCTTGATTATTTTCTATTTGTACTGTTGTAGTCTTTAGATTTTCCTTCATTGTGCTATAATTCTTGTCACGCCCCAGACCCAAAAGATCTGACACACGACATCACTTACATTCATTCAATAATACTTAAACATTCATTTTAATTTCTTTCAGAATTATAGCAATTGAATTATGACTGGGACAATTATTAAACCGGAGATACGCAGAGTTTTCTCAGAGATTAACACTCTACTACGTCACCAGTAGCAACTTTGTTACCGGGAGCCCAGAATATATCCATTGCAAATTCTTACTTAAAATCATCCAATAACCACACTTTATAAAACTTAAACCAAATCCAATCCACACACAATGAAATAATACATAAGTATTTATTCAATAGGGACAAACCAAATATCCTATCCCACGTGTCCCCAAATGAAACACACAACAACCTAGCAACTTAGGGAACCCAAGGAACAGCAGAAGCCTTGCCAAATCCGCTAAGCACACATGTACCTTATTTACCTGAAATCACCATAAACTATAATGAGTATAAAACTCAGTAAGCATACTAGTTTTTCATATATCAAATACAAATACATATATGTACACAATGCATATGTATGATATGCTGTGATCAATCAAAATCATAATCTTATCAAATCACATATCATGTAAGCGCTTACACATTCTTTCAAAACACATAATAGGAATACCATAACTCAACTACTACTTAGTAGGACTTACATATCACATATCACATAATGAGCCAAATGTCACTCGTAGGTGACATACCGTATGAGAGGAATAGTACAAGTGAGGTCTTTAAATCACACATATATAACGCTTATGCCCGAAGGTAAAAGCCAAACCCTCACCCTGATCATCGGTGAGTCCTCTCACATGTACCTATACGCCACCACACGAATGTGATGACTCACACTTCCTTTAGGTACCAATAGGATCCTCCCTACATACGGAACACATAACATATACCAATCCCGAAGGAAAGGCCACACATAAAGGCTCCACAAATCACATAAAATGCCTACTAAGTTAACAGTGAGTTCAAGTACCCTCAAATCACAACATATTTCTCATGGACATATTACACTTCAAAAGCTTTCTTTGTTAAACGCATCTTATTTTGGAAAGCTCACTTTCAAAAAAAACACATGTATGTCCATGCTCAATGTCAATGCTCACATTCATAAACATATATTCACATTTCATATCAAAATATACTTTGACATATCATAAACATATTCTTAACCCCATTTACAAAATCATACAAAACAATTATTATGTTTATTGTGATTCCAGTAGTAAGTCTAGTATACTTACCTCTTAGCACTTACAGCTACAAGGCTTAAATCTCCTTAACCTATCAATGGAGATCAATCCTTTCATAAGCCTCACAATTCACACAAATACTTAAATAGCTTACAAAATTATACACAATGCATTTAACACATCAAATTGGTCTAAATACTTGATTTCTCAAAACTTGTCATTCTGACCACTTACACTTAACAAAATTTTCTAATACATCAAATGATGTCCAATTACTCCAAAATCAGAATTTATTAATCTTGACTCATATATCCTTCCTATATATGAATATTATATCAAAATTCCTACACAATCCATTTCATACACATCATCGAATCCAAACTACAAACCTGACAGGATCAAGATACTTACTGAACAGTATTCAATCTCCCAATTTTATAAAATCATATACTAACTCAAAAATTATAAAACTACCACATAATTACTCTTAACACATATCTCAGTCCATGATAAATATTTCACTTCCAAATCACTGCCAAAAGTATTTTAAAACTATTTTATTCTATAACTTTAAAAATCTGTTAATCAAATATTGCAATGAGCTGATACACTTTAGAAATTCATAACACTTCAACCACATTGATCTAAATTCTCAATTCCGAGTATATCATATTAGACATATAAAATTATCATATTCCACAAATTCATAATTTTTGAAGATCATTCAGTAGGACAAACATTGTTCGTCACTGTATTATACTGTTTACACAGGAAATTTCCAGAATTTCAGGGTCATTTTGGTAAATTCACTATAAATTCAATTTCCAGAATTTTCAATCGATTCAAAGTCTCAGATGATCCTTAACATGTCTAATTTCATATAATCAAAATTCAAAACCAGAATCGAATCACAACAATTTATAAAATTCCTAGATCAAGAGATTATCCAGCAAAAATTCCATAATTCATCATGATTTATCAAACTATCTTATAGATCATCATCAATTCTCATATGATCTTACGAAATACACAACAAATCCTCAATTATACATATTTTCAGAAATCAAAACTTAAAGGAATTAACTTAATTAATACCAATAAATTGAGAAATACGTATGATATACCTCTTGAAATTCAAAATTCCAATTTCTTCTTCTTTTTTCTTCTTCTTCTTCTCTTTCTCTCTCCTTTATTTCTCTCTTCTCTCTCTAAAAATGGGTAGCTCGACCAAAATGAGAGAATTAGGGTTTTTAAAAGTGTATTTTTATACTAAGTGGTTAATTTTTGGTATTTACGAATTCACCCCCAAAACTTTCAAAGTATAACAATTTGGTCCCTAAAATAATTTCAAAGTCTTGCAAATAAACCCAATACTAATAGTATATCCTTAACCTATAAAAACACTACTAATAACAATATATAAATCAAGGATCACCCACATACAAATAAAATACGTATATTTATATATATAAATATACATATTCTTACCGGTTATGGATACTGGTTACTACAATTCTCCCCTCCTTATAAGAATTTCGTCCTCGAAATTCATAACTTAAGCACATAGATGAGGATACTTAGATCTCATTTCTTCTTCTCATTCTCAATTTTCCTTTTCAACTGTATAGTTTATTCATAAAACATTTACAAAGCAATCTTCCTTGTATATAGGATTTGCTCACTGTGGTCCAAAATCCTAATAAATACTCATTCATATGTTAGATTATCTCTAAGTTGGCTCATAGCTGAGTATACGAGAGGAGTACGAAACATATATCCATAAAATAAACATATGACACACATTATGGACTTATAAAATTATACACACATATTTTTATTCTTTTTTTTTTTTCCCATTCGTTCAATATTTAATAGGCATCTATACACTTCACCTTTTATTCATTAAAGAATAACATAGATGTAGAATACTCATACTAATCTCTTAAATAAAATTTTTTAACTCTTCTGAAAATTTTAATCCTTTCAACATATACTCATACGTCATAATATCATTCACTTCTTTGATATCATTCTAAAAAAATGTAGCATTTCTACGCAACTAAGTTGTCATTCAAATCAGAATATTGAAGGCATTATCTTAAATGATCAAAAATCAACTTCAATAAAATAAAATAAAAACCTTTAGTTCAATTGATTCTCAAACTATAGATCTCAACATTATATCTCTTACTCTAAATCTTTAAAAAAAATAGTCCACCTTATTGGACATCATTTTCTCATTGAGACTGACATGTCTGCTTTTTCTAATATGCTCGATTTCAAATAGAAAAGATTCCACTAGCACAATTACTGCGATGGCAAATATGATTCTTTTAACTATTCCTTTAACGTCATCCACGAAAAAGGAAAGGACAAAACGATTATTGATTTTCTTTCATAAAACTCTATAAATAGCCTAAACCTCATAATCACTTTTCTAGCAATAAATAAAACCAACCTTCTTACCATCTTCATAATGAATCCCATTATCATAACTCCTCCTGTTCCTTTTTCTCCACCACAATTTCCAGACCTAATCAAAACCAGAACACTCTATTCCCGTGCCAAAGAATTCATCAGACACTACGCCATCTTAGCAGTCCAAGAACACGGCCTCACAGTTCTTGGTGGCCCTTTGTTCAACTTAGAATACCCTTTCTTTCACCTGCACTCTTTTTTCCCATTTTCCCAATGGTCCAAACCTGTCCTTTACTTGTTATGGTACCTGTTGGATCTGTATACAATCGCCATGGAATTCCCATTACTTAGAACCGTCCAAAAATTAGAAAAATGTGATGAAGATCATCCAGCCCTGATTTTTCTCCAATGGTTTTACCCAAAGACATGGTGGATAACTAAATTTCAACACATGATTGCAAACAACACAAATGCTGTAGTCCCTAGACAACATCTTTGGTCTGTTTTACTTCTCCAACGAAAGGGTATGATTGTTTCAGATCATGAAATCCATTATTACCCCACTGTCAAGGATTACCTCACCTTTACCCTTTCACTAAAGGGATCAATTAAGCTCTGGCCTGAAGAAATACTTCAGCAAAAGAGAGAACTTGAAAGAATTCTTGCTCAGGAAAATCAAATAATTCCTCTGTCTGTTTGGATCTCCCCAGAAGATGCTGCACCTTGGGAACAAGTTGAAGCTGACTTTACAGAAGACTTGAATTTTGCCAATATACTCATATTCCAACAAAGACAAAAATATCATCTTCCACATCTCAGAAATACAGATTACTCTACTCATCATCACCATATCCCAAACATGACTTATTATGCCAGATACAGACAAGCAATGGATAACCTTCACCAATGGCCTCAGCTAACTGTCTCGACAGAACTTACCCAATCTCAGCCAGTTGTCCTGACAGAACCTGACCAACACCAACCCAATCTTGACTTATCCCTTTTTCAAGACTCCCAACCTTATCTAACCGACACTCAAATCCAAGGGGAATCCAGCACATCCCTCATCCAGACCAGCTCACCTGCAGAAGATCAAGATATGGTAGACCCACCTTCCACTCAGCCAGAGCCCTCATTCAATGTATGGGAACAACAACTCCATAAGTTTCTCTCTCACGGATACGACACAGATGAAAGCGACCAGGGAGACTCATTTTAACCTACATTGCTGTTTCTGTTTTTCACAGAAACTAGATCCGTGTTGTTCTATCACATCAAAGAGAGACTGACTACTGCTTTATCTTTATGTCAAGTGTGCTTTATCTTTCTTCATAACTGCTTTTAATCTATCGGCCAAAAATTAATGTTAAGACCACAAAATCTTTTGTAATTAATAAAGTTAATTTGGCCTCATGTCCAAAGTCCAATTGTTAGCTCAAAAAGTCTTCAAGTCATTGATGTATTGTCGGCCATTAGTGCCAAAATGGCTAAGTCCCTAAATCTATGAAATAGGCATTTATTGACTGTTCTTAATTATCTTACCTAACTTATCACACTTCCGACACAATTTTTATCACACTCATATCAACATATATTTATTCAAGATTTTGCGACCTATTGTCCCTTATAAAATGATAAAGTAAAACTCATTCTCTTTTTTTTGTTTTACCTCACAAGAATCGAGAAAAATATATACTTGAACATACTTACACATATGCTCCACAGCTATTATCAATTTGTTTCTCTATAAATACATTATTATTGCATCCTTATACAAACTCGAAAATATTCAAAGATTAGGGTGAGCATAACAATGGAGGAAACCTCAGCTCGTCGATTCACAAAAATTTGTGTCTTTTGTGGATCTAACCTTGGGAATACTGAAGAGTTTACAAAAGTTGCAGAAAATCTTGGTAAGGTATTAGCTGAGCGAAATATACATTTAGTATATGGAGGAGGTAACCGAGGGTTAATGGGGTCTGTGGCAAAAGCTGCATACAATAAAGGTAGTCGAGTTTTGGGTATCATTCCAAAACCTCTAGCTATTGAGAATATTGTAGGAAAAACAGTTGGGGATGAGTTACAAGTCTCATCTATGCACGAGCGAATGGCTCAAATGCTTAGGCATGCGGATGCTTTCATAGCTCTACCAGGAGGTTTTGGGACCTTGGAGGAAATTTTTCAAATTGTCTCATGGGCACAATTACAAATCCACCAAAAACCCATTGGTTTGTTAAATGTTAATGGTTTTTACGACGGGTTGATATCTTTTCTTGACTATGCAGCGGGAACACAATTCATCCCACTTCTAGCACGACGGATTCTTATTTCAGCTCCAACTGTTGATCAACTGATTGATCAATTGCAGTCTTTTATTCCTCTGTCTAATCCAACATTGCATCAGTTAGATTGGTCTACTCATGACAGTCAGAAGAAGCGCAAAATAGACTTAAATCTCACTCCGTAGCCTCTACTGTATTTTTGTTGCTGCTATTGTTGTTGTTTTCTTTTTCAATAAAAGTTGTTTCAATTGATGTCTTCAATACTCTATTTCTCTACATTTTGTCATTGAGAAAATTATCTCAATTTGCTCTACGACATGCAAATTATCATTATAAGATATTCAACATCACTCTTACTAAGCATATTAGTCATAACTTAAAAGAAAATCTAAATGGTAACATTAAGATCCACAAGGTACCATTATCCACAACAACAACAGTCTTAGCAGCTCTTGCATAATGTGTCATCTTCACAAAATCATACAAAATTTAAGGAATATGTCAAACTTTTACACAACAAAGCTACAAATACGATCCTAAGGATTTGGCATCTGCTCGGTTCCCTTGACTCGACACTTAAAAGTCTACATAATCATATCTTAGCTCTGATACCAATAAAAGCTGTCACGCCCCAGACCCAAAAGATCTGACACACGACATCACTTACATTCATTCAATAATACTTAAACATTCATTTTAATTTCTTTCAGAATTATAGCAATTGAATTATGACTGGGACAATTATTAAACCGGAGATACGCAGAGTTTTCTCAGAGATTAACACTCTACTACGTCACCAGTAGCAACTTTGTTACCGGGAGCCCAGAATATATCCATTGCAAATTCTTACTTAAAATCATCCAATAACCACACTTTATAAAACTTAAACCAAATCCAATCCACACACAATGAAATAATACATAAGTATTTATTCAATAGGGACAAACCAAATATCCTATCCCACGTGTCCCCAAATGAAACACACAACAACCTAGCAACTTAGGGAACCCAAGGAACAGCAGAAGCCTTGCCAAATCCGCTAAGCACACATGTACCTTATTTACCTGAAATCACCATAAACTATAATGAGTATAAAACTCAGTAAGCATACTAGTTTTTCATATATCAAATACAAATACATATATGTACACAATGCATATGTATGATATGCTGTGATCAATCAAAATCATAATCTTATCAAATCACATATCATGTAAGCGCTTACACATTCTTTCAAAACACATAATAGGAATACCATAACTCAACTACTACTTAGTAGGACTTACATATCACATATCACATAATGAGCCAAATGTCACTCGTAGGTGACATACCGTATGAGAGGAATAGTACAAGTGAGGTCTTTAAATCACACATATATAACGCTTATGCCCGAAGGTAAAAGCCAAACCCTCACCCTGATCATCGGTGAGTCCTCTCACATGTACCTATACGCCACCACACGAATGTGATGACTCACACTTCCTTTAGGTACCAATAGGATCCTCCCTACATACGGAACACATAACATATACCAATCCCGAAGGAAAGGCCACACATAAAGGCTCCACAAATCACATAAAATGCCTACTAAGTTAACAGTGAGTTCAAGTACCCTCAAATCACAACATATTTCTCATGGACATATTACACTTCAAAAGCTTTCTTTGTTAAACGCATCTTATTTTGGAAAGCTCACTTTCAAAAAAAACACATGTATGTCCATGCTCAATGTCAATGCTCACATTCATAAACATATATTCACATTTCATATCAAAATATACTTTGACATATCATAAACATATTCTTAACCCCATTTACAAAATCATACAAAACAATTATTATGTTTATTGTGATTCCAGTAGTAAGTCTAGTATACTTACCTCTTAGCACTTACAGCTACAAGGCTTAAATCTCCTTAACCTATCAATGGAGATCAATCCTTTCATAAGCCTCACAATTCACACAAATACTTAAATAGCTTACAAAATTATACACAATGCATTTAACACATCAAATTGGTCTAAATACTTGATTTCTCAAAACTTGTCATTCTGACCACTTACACTTAACAAAATTTTCTAATACATCAAATGATGTCCAATTACTCCAAAATCAGAATTTATTAATCTTGACTCATATATCCTTCCTATATATGAATATTATATCAAAATTCCTACACAATCCATTTCATACACATCATCGAATCCAAACTACAAACCTGACAGGATCAAGATACTTACTGAACAGTATTCAATCTCCCAATTTTATAAAATCATATACTAACTCAAAAATTATAAAACTACCACATAATTACTCTTAACACATATCTCAGTCCATGATAAATATTTTACTTCCAAATCACTGCCAAAAGTATTTTAAAACTATTTTATTCTATAACTTTAAAAATCTGTTAATCAAATATTGCAATGAGCTGATACACTTTAGAAATTCATAACACTTCAACCACATTGATCTAAATTCTCAATTCCGAGTATATCATATTAGACATATAAAATTATCATATTCCACAAATTCATAATTTTTGAAGATCATTCAGTAGGACAAACATTGTTCGTCACTGTATTATACTGTTTACACAGGAAATTTCCAGAATTTCAGGGTCATTTTGGTAAATTCACTATAAATTCAATTTCCAGAATTTTCAATCGATTCAAAGTCTCAGATGATCCTTAACATGTCTAATTTCATATAATCAAAATTCAAAACCAGAATCGAATCACAACAATTTATAAAATTCCTAGATCAAGAGATTATCCAGCAAAAATTCCATAATTCATCATGATTTATCAAACTATCTTATAGATCATCATCAATTCTCATATGATCTTACGAAATACACAACAAATCCTCAATTATACATATTTTCAGAAATCAAAACTTAAAGGAATTAACTTAATTAATACCAATAAATTGAGAAATACGTATGATATACCTCTTGAAATTCAAAATTCCAATTTCTTCTTCTTTTTTCTTCTTCTTCTTCTCTTTCTCTCTCCTTTATTTCTCTCTTCTCTCTCTAAAAATGGGTAGCTCGACCAAAATAAGAGAATTAGGGTTTTTAAAAGTGTATTTTTATACTAAGTGGTTAATTTTTGGTATTTACGAATTCACCCCCAAAACTTTCAAAGTATAACAATTTGGTCCCTAAAATAATTTCAAAGTCTTGCAAATAAACCCAATACTAATAGTATATCCTTAACCTATAAAAACACTACTAATAACAATATATAAATCAAGGATCACCCACATACAAATAAAATACGTATATTTATATATATAAATATACATATTCTTACCGGTTATGGATACTGGTTACTACAATTCTTTTGCAGTTTATCTTCTGTAAATATCATATCTCTGCTGATGACGACCTTGTGGGTAGTCGGATCCTACAGGTGATACCTCTTGACTCCATCATCATATCCCAAGAAAATGCATTTTCTAAATTTTGGATCTAGCTTTGTTGTTTCTTGGGGATTGTACATCACATACACATAACTTTCAAATATATGAAGGCGAGAATAATCAACTAATTTCTCAATCCACATCTCCATTGGTGTCTTCAACTCGATTGTTGTTGATGGTGACCGATTTACCATATAACAAACGGTTTTGACTGCTTCTACCCAAAATGCCTTGGCTAAACATGCAGTTCTCAATATAGCTCTTGTTCTCTCCAACAAGGTTCTGTTTATCCACTCTACTACTTCATTCTGCTGAGGCGTGTAAGCTGTGCTGAATTACCGCTTGATGCCTTCTTATTGACGGAATGCAATAAAATATTTACCAGTATATTCTCCTCCATTATCTGTCCTTAAACACTCGATCTTCTTTTCTGATTCAAGTTCTACACGTGCTCTGAATATTCTGAAAGCTTCAAACACATATGACTTCTTCTTGATTGGATATACCCAACATCTCCTGGAGTAATCATCTATGAATGATACAAAATATCTTGCTCCTCCTAAGGACATCACCGATACTTTCCAAACATAAGAGTGAATCAATTCTATAATTTCTTTACTTCTATAACTGAATGTGCTAAACTTTAATCTGTGTTGTTTACTTGTGACACAGTGCTCACAAAAAGGTAAATGAACCGATTTAAGCCCAATAAGTAAATTTTGATCAGAGAGAATCTTCAAACCTCGTTCCGACATATGACCCAGTTTGCGATCCCACATTATCATTGACTCTTCTACTGAACTAGTTGATATAACAGATGCATCTCCTTTCTGCAGTGTTTCTCCATTAAGTATGTACAAATTTATACCAACCTTTTTTGCCTTCATTATTATAAGCGCGCATTTGAGAATTTTCATGGTCTCATTTTTAATTTGGGTTTTACACCCAACGTTATCTAATTGTCCCAATGACAAAAGATTCTTCTTGAGGCCTTTCACATATCGCACCTCCTGGATAATACGAACAGTACTATCGTACATCTTCATCTTAATGGATCATATTCCATCGATTTTCAAAGCATGATCGTTCCTCATATATACGGATCCTCCAGAGGTAGGTTCATATTGATGGAACCATTCTCTTTTAGAAGTCATGTACCATATAACTCCAAAATCCATGAGCCATACATCAGAGAATCGTTTTCTGCTTTCAACAATTATTGCTGCCTCGTTGTATAAAGTTTTACCATCATCTGAGGTGCTTGCAATATTCCTTTGAGGTTTGTCGTCTGCATTTTTCCTTAATCCCCAACAATCTTTTTTCAGATGGCCTTTCTTGCCACAATGGTAGCACTTGATGTTATTCTTACTTCTGTATTTTGATCTATCATGATTTTAACTCTCCACTAGGGCTATGTTCTGTTGATCTATCTCTCATTATTATCAAAGCTTCTACTTACTGTGAACATTCCTGTTTTTCTTTTTTATTTTTCTGTCTCCGTTCTTCTCCCAGTACAACAGTTGTAATATCATCAAAGCCTAAGAAGTCTGTTAGGATGTTATTCGTCAAGTTGATGATGAGTTGATCATATGAATCAGATAGGCCTTGAAGCAGAATCTCCCCACGTTCACCTATCTCTATTTTATGCCCTAAAGAAGTGAGTTGGGAAAATAAGAGTATTTAATATGTTGATGTGCTCTGTCATTAAAGTGGATTCTGCCATTCGAAGGGTGTACAATCTCCTTTTTAAGAAGATCTTGTTGTGCAAAGATTTGGCATCATACAATTTTATGAGAGTATCTCGGATCTCTTTTGCTGTCTTCTTTTTCGTCACACTGGATAGCACATTATTAACAAGTGTTAGATGGAGATCAACAACTGCATTATTGTCAATCTCATTTCACTTGATATCATCAGTGATACCAGCGGGCCTTTCATCAATTGCTTCTAAGCACTTATTTTTCCTTAAAATCGTCTTTATTTTCATTTTTCACAATGTGAAATTATCTCAATTGAACTTCTCAACTTCGTATTTTTGCCGTTATTACTTTTCACCACGGACTACTTTTTGCTAGGATCGGCTCCAACTATTTTATATGAATAGTAACTATACGTATGAACAGTACCTATATATGTTAATAGTAAATATATACGTAAATAGTAACGTATACGTGAACAGTGACCTCCTTCAACCAAAAGCTCTGATATCACTGTTAGGAACTTGAAGGGTAATGCAAGGTTGCAGCTAAAGTGAAATTGAGTAAAAATAATGAAAATAAAAATAAGACAAAACACAAGAGTTTACGTGGTTCGGCTTTTAGCCTACGTCCACGGATAAAGAAAGAAGAATATTTTACTACTAAAAATGAAGAATACAAGTATTATAGTATTTTTGCCTTACAATCCAAAATTTCAATATACCTAATTCTCTCAAATCACTCAATAACTCTCTAAATTTTTTTTTTTTAAATGGAAAGAATTGTTAAGCTCTCCTTTTTATAGGAAGAGTTGAGCGAGTAGACAACCTTAAAAAGATTGTCCACCATGTGCCAATAAAATTATTATACAGCTGGCATCGTACATCAATTTATTACAAAATTTAAAAAATACTCTTAAAAATATAAAAAAAAATTGTCTTAATTCAAGTACTATTCTATAAAAAAAAGTAACATACAAATAAAAAAATTACTAACATTATTTTATCAGGACTTTGATAAAAAAAATTAATTAAAAAAAATATTATGATATCCTAATTTTTATTCAATTCTACAACCCTTATACTTTTTACTAATCTAAAATATTGAAGATCATCCTTCATTTGTCATTAAGAATTCAATTGAAATGATCAAATCTCACTCTAAGAAGGAGGTAATACATTTATTATTATTTTTTATAAATTATTATCTCTATATATTTATGCTATAACAATAATATTTGATATTTTTATAATTTTACAATGTATTCAAAAAAGCTATGGGACTCGAAAAAAATAAACATAGGCTCGCATTATTTTGAATCATTATAAATTCAATGTTCATATTATATTATATTTTATTATTATTATTTTTGGGTTAATCTTTACCTTTATTCTAACAATCAACAAATTTGACCTTATCCTCTTCGATCAACAAATTTAATTGTTACTCTTAAATTAACTAAATTGTAGAGTCAACGGTTAATTTCTTTAATTTTACTCTTTTAACTTGGGTATTCTTTAATTTTACTCTTTTAACTTGGGTATTTGCTTATTCTCAATAACTTACAAAGAAGTAGCTCCAGCTAATCTCAATGGCTTTTGAATAAGTAACAAGAGCTAATGTTAGATTCTTTAATCTATCACGATTGGCTTATCTATTATATGTAATTAATTAAATATTCTAATTGTACTAATTTTAAATTTAAAAAATGATATAGATTTATTTCATAAATCATTGCCTCTATATATCTATACTATAATAATAATATTTTATATTTTTATTATTTTATAATGCATTCAAAATAGTTAATAAGACTCGATGAAAATAAATATAAATTTATATTAAATTAAACCATTATAAATTTAATATTTATACTATATTTTTTTTCTTTTATTATAATATTTATCTCACTCTCAACAATCAACAAATTTAATCTCATTTTCAACAATCAACAAATTTAACCAATTATTTTTTATTTTATTTTTACTCTTTTAACTTAGTACTTGCTCCTTCTAATGGCTTAAATAGTTGCTCAAGCTAATCTCAATAGTTTACGAATAAGTAGCTGGAGCTAATCTAAGGCTCTTTCTTCTAAAGTATCATGGTTGCCTTATCTATTATATGTAATTAATTAAGTGTTCTAATTGTACTATTTGTAAACTTAAAAAAATTGAGATGGATTTATATCATATAAATGAAACGAATTATGTTTTTTTTTTAAAACATGACAATTCAAGGGCTTGAATGTTATTATTCTATAAACAGGGCCGGCTCAAATTCAATGAGCAAAAAAACAAAAGAAAGAGTCATTTTATAATAATAGAACTAAGATTTTAATATAATATTAAAAATAATCTGAATCGTTAAATTAGAAGCACAAAAAAAATTATTATATTAAAACTTTTTCAGTATTCTGTAATATTTAAAATAATTTAAATTAAAAAATTAAGAAAACTAATATACAAGTATTAATCTAATGATGGGAATAATTCTATTACGTTAAAAACTTTCTGAGTGTAATAATCCCAAAAGAAAAGAAGGAAATGCCAAAACTATACAGCAACTTTGTTTAACGTTCATTTAAACTAATTATTCCAGTAAATTACAAACGTGCCAAGAAGTGGAAAACGCTTTCTCAGATTCCGAATTTCTGATCTGGCTATGTGAATTTGATGGTCCTTTGACTTAAAAAAAAGAAAAGCCTTATAAATCCAGGCCTAGTCAGATAAATGCTTGCTCGTGTAATTTTTACGCAATTCCCGCGAATCATCTCCCCCGCCCAAAATAATTTTCCCTCACTTTCTTTCTATTTTCTCATGCTGTCAAAATTTTCCGTCACAGTCCGATCCAATAAAAACTATCGGCACTTTTCTACTTCGTTCTTTGTCTGCGTCAGAATTCATCTATAGAGCAAAGAAGGTCGAGAAATCCTAGCTAATACAATCCAATCGAATCGAGCATGTCGTCGAAACCTCTGCCTTATTCAATGAAAGACGTTCACTACGATAACGCCAACTTCCGTCATCGATCTTTCTTCAAGGTTCTTATAGCTAGATCTCGATCGTTCCTTCTTTTTTAATATATTGTTAATTAATCATTATTGATTTAATTTTGTGAACAATTTTTTCTGGTTGCTTGTTTGAAACAATGTGAATAATTGGTGCTCATGGAATTATTATTATTATTATTATTATTATTGAATTGTAGTTCAAGAACTATTAGCGCTTTGAGAATCTTATTATTAATTAGATCACTGTTGAATCTTTGACTGAGCTTTGACCAAGAGGTGATAGTTTAAGCCAGTTGTGAAGTCAATAGATCATTAAAGAATGTTGAAATAAACGGATAAATTTACAAATAAATACCTAAAACAATTAGGATGGTTTTATCTCTTTGTTTACTTTTTGAATCTGTATCTCCTCTTTAGAACCATTCTTATTGATTCCATATTATATTTGATGCACTTTAAAGCTTGTGTCATATAGTAAATCTCTTGGATATTTTATTTTTTAAATTTCAGGTGATCACTCAGAGTTTGTTTACTGGCAACTTAAAACGTAATTGTCTAAGTTGTAGTACAGGAAAGTTTCTACTGGCGTTAATGGTTTTTGGTTTAGTGTATCTTATGCTCACACATACAAGTCCTGCCCATTCTGTTTCAAATGGATTAGCGGATGCTATTAAAACTAATGAACAAGATAAAGTAATAGCTGGTAGCAGCAGATTTGGAAGACTTTGGAGAAAACCTCCAAGGCTTCCTCCAAGATTATCTCCAGATGAAAAAGGTGGTAATAGTAGTTACAGTCATGTGCCAAAGAAGACGAATGTAGGTTCAAAATGGTTAGATCGGCACGTAAAGTTAAGGAGGCGTTTATCCATGCTTGGTCTGGTTATGAAAGATATGCAATGGGTTATGATGAGCTTATGCCACTGACTCGGCATGGTACTGATGGATTGGGAGGTCTGGGTGCTACTATTGTGGACGCTCTTGATACTGCAATGATAATGGGTGTTGATGATGTTGTTTCTGAAGCAGGTTCATGGATTGAAACACACCTTTTAGATGGAATTAGTCAGAAAGGTCAGGTCAATTTATTTGAAACCACCATACGTGTTTTGGGTGGCCTTTTAAGTGCATATCATTTAAGCGGAGGAGAGCAAGGGATGAACCTGACAACTAAAGGACCGAAGCCAACTGTTTATCTAGAAATTGCCAAAAATTTGGGTGATCGTCTACTATCTGCATTTACTTCAAGTCCCACTCCTATTCCCTTTAGTGATGTTGTTCTACGTGATTCGTTGGCACATCCAGCTCCAGGTGGCTCGAGTAGTACTTCTGAGGTTTCCACTTTACAGCTTGAGTTTAACTATCTGTCTACTGTTTCTGGTGATCCCAAATACAGTGTGGAGGCCATGAAGGTTTTGGAACATTTTAAAACTCTCACGAAAGTGGAAGGACTGGTTCCCATCTATATAAGGTGTGGTCTTGCATTTAAATATCTCATTATTACTCGAGAGAAGGAAAGCATGTTTGAGAACCTCTATTTATGTTTGTATTTTATGTTACCTTTTCATTGTTGAGAATGTATTTTCATTTTAAATTCTGTGAAGCAATTAGGTCAGTCTTATCTATCATGTCTTATACATTGTCACTGACTGTTTTCATTTTCCCGTTACGGTGCATTTCTGGTTAATGAGATTTCTGATCTCTATGGGGATATGGTGGACTCTATTATTTATTGATATGACCTTGCATGAAATGCAGCCCTCACACTGGTGAATTTAGTGGAGAAAATATTAGACTCGGATCCCGTGGTGACAGCTACTACGAGTACCTCATCAAAGTATGGATTCAGCAGGGAACCAATCGCAATAGCAACTTGAAATATCTACATGACATGTATGAGGAAGCAATGAAGGGTGTCAGACACCTCCTTGTTCAGAAGTCAATCCCCAATGGATTGGTTTTTGTGGGAGAATTGCCCTATGGATCAACAGGATCGTTTAGTCCAAAAATGGACCACTTGGTAAGTGCTACTTAGTATATAGGTATATAGCTAGCTGTTAAGCGATCAGTCTGCTCTAGCTGATGGCTAATTGCTGACAATTATTGTCATGACTTTAACTGGATCTGGTTTATGAACATTCGTTCCTAGTAGTAACTGACATGCAGTATACATAAATCAGTCATGTTGGGGTTACTAGAAGAGGTTAAAGTGTATGTCTGTTTTTTGGATATAGAACATAAATTTTATATTCCACAATATGACATATGATGAAGTGATGGGTGAATTTTAATTTTCATTTACTAGCAAATATATTTGTAACAATGTATACACACACACGACATACGATGATATTTGGTGTAGTCTTCGCCCTTTCCATAAAGACAGCTCATCCTAGTCAAAGAAGAATATTCTTCCTAGAGCTGAATGTATTCAGAAATCTCAATCAATCAAGCTTTTATGCAATTATCATTTTAGCTAATGAGGAGGCAATTTATTCTTTAGGTGTGCTTCTTGCCTGGTGCTTTGGCACTTGGTGCCACAAAAGGTGTCACGAAGGAAAAGGCAATGAAAAACAATTTGCTCACCTTTGAAGACCTGGAAATTTTGAAACTTGCAGAAGATTTAGCCAAGACATGCTTTGACATGTATTCAGTAACTTCTACTTGTCTTTCTCCAGAAATTGCTTATTTCCACACAGAGGTTAGTTGTATTATCATTGTTCCTCTTCTTGTCCTTCGCTGAAAACTGGTACCATTTTTTCTCCCTTTAAATTTTCTTTAATTTATTTATTTTTCTGATATCTGATATTATATTAACAGGAGTATTATGAAGGTGGTCTTGATGGTGGGAATAAGAGCTTGGAATATTTGAATGACATAATAATCAAACATGCTGATCGTCATAATTTATTGCGTCCTGAAACTGTTGAATCACTGTTTGTCTTGCATCGTATAACCGAAGACCTGAAGTATGTTTTTGTGATTCTCATGCATTATATTTCCTGTATGATTCAAATTCATACTGCAGACCACATGCATGTAATTGTGTGTGTTCATGTGTGTGTATGAAGGGGTTTTTGTTTAAAATTAATTATTTTAGTTATCTGACAATACATTAATGTAATGCAGGTATCGAGAATGGGGTTGGCAGATTTTTGAAGCATTTGAGAAATACACAAAAGTTGATTCTGGTGGATACACTTCTCTGGATGATGTTACTACTTTGCCTCCTCAGAGACGAGACAAGATGGAGACTTTTTTTTTGGGTGAAACATTGAAGTATTTATACTTGCTGTTTGGTGACAGTTCTGTGATACCTTTGGATAAGTTTGTTTTTAACACAGAAGCTCATCCTTTTCCAATTAAAGGCACCATTTAGAGTGAATCACACTCCCATTGCTTCTGAAGCATTCATGTACATAGAAGCATGTGCAAGGTTAAGTGTTTTGGTGGACATGGACTTAACTGGTCTTTCTGGACTTGTTTTATCCTTTACACGGTCATGTGGTTGAGCTGAATTACCAGCTATTATCAATGCAGTCACTGTCTTATGCACTGAATGGGTGACGTTCTGCCCTCAAAAGCCTACAGAATGAAGTACAACAGATCCCATCATCTACATGGCCCAACAGATTCTGACTAGACTGTATCATGTGTTATAGTGTTCTACAGGATTTTTCATTGTTTATACTGGATTGGCTTTCGCCTCCAAAGATGTTGAGTATAGTGCAACAATTTGTAATTGACTTCTCCATTTTTGTAGTATTATTGATAGCTTAAGAGGCCCCAATTTTATCAACTTATCTAGTGAATTTCATTTTATATATATTTCTGGTATACATTGGCTAAAGATTACAAGCTTTCTGTTCACAACTTAGCCCTTTTAGTGCTGAAGGAGAAACAGATGATCACCATCTCGAATGACATATATATCATCTATCTCTGCATTCTCAGCATTAACAACTTTCGTAAATCTGTAGCCTCCAAATTTTTCACCTGCAGTTTCACAAGGTTTTGGAATGACAATGGCTAAAGCAAAGAAGGAAAAGAGGAAATAATTAAGGTGCTGATCTCTTCAAGGTTTGAAATTCCATTTTATCTTGGTTTCATTAGTGTATTTTATGTATAACAGTTTGATATTGACTATTTGACTTAGAATTATATTTCTATATATTCAGATTTATCTTCAAGTTCTCTTTTGAAGTTAAACATGGCTTACCAGCAATCCTTAGCAGCTCTACTATTGAATCAGGTAGGACTATTAACTTCCCAAGCCGTCTCTGTGATGTACTTGTGTTTTGGAACGGCATGTGAATAGTGATTCTCTTATTGTTCAATTTCATCCCTTCTCCATCACTAGAACAGGTAGAAATGCATGGGCCAAGTTTTTTGGTTTCTCTTTTTGAATGGGATTTTGAAAGGTCGGGCCTCCCTTGCCTTCTATGTTTGCTTTGAGTATTCCTCATGTCATCTGATATTTCTGGTTCAATAATCTCTACTTTATGCTCATGCAGTGCCCTATTCTCATAACTTAGTAATAGGTCGTATATGCTTCTGTTTCCTTGCTGCTCTGCTGGAGCATTTTGTGACCATCCCCTAGCATCTGGTTTGTTTACATTCGCTCCTTCAAGCAGAAGCTTTACCATTTCAATGTGCCCCTTGCGAGTTGCAGCATGGAGTTCTGTTTGACCATCTTCAACTTCTGCATTTACATCCATAGCATATACATTGCAATCTTGACCTTTACTCGTTTCATTCTCTGTAGCTTGTGGTCCCATGAAATTTAAGTCCCTTGCTTCCTGCATTGATGAATCTCTACATGGAAAATTTTGGTGTGTATCATTTAAACTGTTTCCTCCTGTTGGTCCACCCTCAAGCCGTTCATTGGGAATCAATCCTGGATCTGTAGTTGGGTATTCATATCCTAAGCTTTCTAGCCCTTTCAGTTTCTGTAAATGTGTAAAACGGACTATCAGATCTTGTCATAGAGAGAAGGTAAAACCAATAAAATGATTTTATTAGTGTAGAAGCTCTCCAATAATGTATTTACCTTGAAAAGGTTGTTCATTACAATGCGTCCATCTTCCATATTTGCGTGTATGGTGTTCATCAGTGAAGTTCTATTCAGTCGTAGTATTTGAGAAAGTTCAGTGGTCCGTGCTGTGAAGGGCTGTGGCCTGTTGCATAGAACTCCGATCTCTCCAAATGTATCTCCTGTGACTGCCTTTCCTTGGACCTAGTTAATGTGGATATGTGAAACTCAATTATTTTGTTTGGATTTTTCTTTTTACTGATGTGTGTAGAAATATGAAGGTTAACACTATACATACTTGATCTTGCCCATCAACATAGGATATCAAATCCTGTAACCATTAGTTGTTTTGAAATCAAATTAATATAGAAACTTTGCACTAATTGTGATTTATAGAATAACTGTATATTGGAAAGATGGAGTTTACTCACCACTGCTCCTGATACCAGTATGTAAAGATCTGTTGGAGCTTCATTCTGCAGAATTACGTCTTCCTTGGGTGGAAAATACTCTGCATCCATTTCCGAAACCTGTTAAGAAAGAGTAAACTACTTATTTTCTTTCCAAGGTAAACCTATGCACATGAATGCCGTAGAAGAGGAAAGGGAGAGTGGGAGAAGAAGAACAATATATATAGATATAACTGTATCAAAGTATTACCAGTTGAAAAAGGAAATCATGAGAAACCCCTTGAAAGAGATACAGGTTTTGAGCGATGGGGAAGAAGAGATGGTGTGCTATGCTTGAGCGGATGGCTTTCGGCAGACCAACCAAGGTCTCTTGCTGCTTCAATCCTTCAGTTTTGAACTTCAAGCATATGTGTGACAACATTTGATCCTGTATGCGTGGGGGCAACCGATTTCGTGTAGCAAATTCTGAAGCAGCTCGGACCGTATCCCTCTATAGTACCAAAAGCCAGTTGCTTGTTATTAGTAATGCTAGGCTATGAATAGCATCCATCTTTTGTCGAAAAAAGAGAATTGAAATTTAAAACTGACTTAAATCTCATAAAGCTGCAGTTCCATAACAGCCAGTTGCTTTTCCACTTGCCTATGAAATCTTTGAAATGCATAATAGATAGGATGTTATTCAAAACAAATTGCCAGACTTGTTATGGAATTAGTTTTTGAATGGGACTTGTAAATATGCTTTTAACATTTCAAAATCTGTATTTCTTTTCTTTCCTTTTCTTGAAGTCCTTCTAGAATCCACTTAATATATTGAATTCTCTTAGCAGGTGATAAATAAGTTGGGACAATAGAGGAACTAAGTGAAAGACCACATACAAAATTCCTGGTGCGGCTGGTCCAGTGAACTACAAGGTTTGTCATGTTTCCAATGATGTAGGCTGTCAATCCCAAGTTGAATAGCATGTAAAAGATATAAAACAGCATCTCCCTAGGGTTCTCAGCATGCAAGTCGCCGTAGCCAGTTGTAGTCAGAGTCGTAATAGACCAGTACATTGATGTTACATATCGGTTCCAAAGACTATCCTCCTTGAAATTAGGGTTTACTGCACCAATCCAGGTTCTGTTAGGATCAGGGTATCTATCTGCAATCAGATAGTTAAAGCATCCGGCAAAGTGTACTGCAAACAGTGTTACCTGACGTCAACAAGAAAGGAACAATCCCATTATTCAAATGACTCAAGGGACTCTTATGGAAAAGAATATGTGATCTTTTAAGGAAACGAGTGGAAGTTTCTAATGGCTTACAGCAATTAGCTTTGTGCACCGAGTCCAGAAGTAGTTGAACCGAATGTCTTTCTCAAGTCTGAAGGAAAGCAAACAGCCTGGTAAGTATAGGATTCTTCCATTGTAAGTAGTCACAATTTTTGGGAAAAAAGAAAGCATAAATTTGAACATGTTGATCAACCTTGCAAAGAGAGCGCTGACTCGTCTAAGACGCCAGAGTCTGAGCATGTTGAGCAGTCTAAGCACAAGTTCACTGCTGTTATTTGTGAAGAGGAGGCCAAGAAACTGAAATGGAGCTGTTGAACAGACATCAAATATAAACCAGGTAGATATGTACCTGTAAGATGGATTGGATCATATCAACAAACCTGAGTAAGAGAACCAGACATTATTTCGATTAATTAAAGGCTAGAAAACTTGCATTCACCTGATTGCAATTTTCTTGGGATCATCAACAAGAAGATATGATTGGCTATCGAGATATGCAACGAAGAAGGTGAGAACGATATCGATAGCAAAGAAACCATTGACAATGTTATCAATGATGAAATGCGCATCTTTCTTGTAGGTTAGAAATGCAAACTCAAACGGACAGATCCAGGCTGAGTAAATGACTAGAACGACCAGCCACATCTCCCAAGCCCTGAAATGAGGAGTAGGACATTAGGAGAAGCAGCTATAATATAGAAAGATACATTTTATTTAAACCATGACAAGAATTATCACCTATAACGGGGATTGAAAGGGGATATTATGTATTTTCGTAGCTTGGTTGCCTGGTTTATTCTAGCTCCAAGAGATGGCAGGAGATCGCTGGAGAGGAAACTGCCATGGGCAACATTCTCCACTTGTAATTCTTCAATACAGAACCGTTGGAAGAAGTTTTTGGCACAAGAAAACGACATGTTTGGTGTCTGAATTCCTTGAGACTACCGTTGGGGTCAGTTAAAACTTTGGTGGGGTTAAAGTCCCTTGAGGACGACTATAAATAGGGGAAACCTGTGACTTATGACACGGGTTAAGATGCCTTTTTATCACCTTTATCTCAATTTTCTCCTGACATGTTAGAAACTGACTGTGATTTGGTGCAGAAGATTATGCAGCTAGTGCTTCATTAAGGATTGTTATGCAAGTAGTAAAAAGTTAAACACGGAATTTCAACTTTCCATCCTGTTTGAATAAGAAAAGCTGACAGATGAGAGAACAAAAAACTGGAAACCACTGGAAGTGGCAGACATGAAGCTTATGCAATGCAGTTGCTCTTTACTGCAATTCTGAGAGAGAGAGAGAGAGAGAAAGATAAGAATGGTAAAATGAAAATGGAAATGGCAATTGCGGTGCTGGTGGGAGCTCCATCATCAACACACGTGAAGATGGGAATGATATATAGACAAAGCCTTTGCTAGGAAAAGATTTGAGTAAAATTTTCTTGGTGAGTTCATTTCAGAATTCAGAAATGGACCAGACAGCCTGAAGTAGATTTAGGAGGGTGATTACTGACACGTGGACCAATAAAAGTTTTGTTTAGAGGTGTAACAATTTTTGTGAATACCCCGTCTGCCCAACCAACTCAATTTTAACGCGTTCACTTTTTTCTCCTCCTTAGTAAGAGCCTTTAATGAAATTGTTTGTTTTTGAAACGCAATCAGAACCATAAAGTGTGAAATGCATTCCCGCCATATATCCATTTTCTCTCACTCTCTCTCTCTGTACGTCGATATGATCAAACCAGCGCTTTATTCTATTCGAGTTTCGCCCACTTCTTGTCGATGGCCCGCCTAGATTATACATATCTCTTGCTTATTCTATCCAAATTAGTCTTGGTTTCGGATAAACTTTTTGGCTAATAGAATGGTCAAGAAGAATGATATATATATATATATATTTTCTTTCTAGATTGTTCATAATACTTTTTCAGTAGTAGCCGTGTAATCATTTCTTTGGGCATAAAGATGATCTGTGTCAAGAATTGCATAATAGAACTATATTAAAAGCTGAACAATGAGAAAATGAAAGATTTATTAACATATGATATAGTTGAAAGGGCACTGAATGTTCTTTTGAAAATGTAGAAATTTATCACTGTAAACAATATGCGGGTTTTTTAAAATACTGACTAGAAATATACACTGTTGTTTAATTTGAAAATAGCGCGTGCTTTAATTAAATCATAGTGCATACTTCAAGCCCAAGTTCAAGGTTTTTTTTATTACATTTATTAGTAATATTATATCGTAATATTTTTTATATAAAATTAAAAGATTATTATCATGCTACACAGAAATGAGATAAATTTATTTTGATTCATTCGCACTTATAATTCTCATATTAAGAGGTACAGACAACATTTTACGGAGGCTATCCCAATCTGAAAATATTATTACCTTTTTAAGGTAAGAGAAACTGACTACCCTCGCATATGAGACCGACTATCCTTATGTAATAGAAATAAAAACCTCACATAAGAGAACTCAAAACTCTCAAATAGGATGGAAGACAGACTACACCACTTTTCTATTTTTAACTTTCTCGTTGTTTACAAGTTTAACCCTAACCATCTGCAATCAACCACCGAGCACAATTAACAGAATACAACACCACAATTAATATAATAAAATAGATAAAGCTTTAGCCATCATATACAGTGCTGTAATTGTTGAACGTGGAACAGTATTAGTTGGAGGAGCTTGAAAGCAGCTGACAGTTGCTTCGCACCGGTAAGAGATTGGATTTTACTGTTACTAAGTTATGGCTACTCAAAACACAAACTCTTCGCCCGACGGTGGTCGGCTTAGCAGTAGGTTCAGAGGTTTGCCGGAGAAATGCAGGACCCACGACGGTCTACGACAAGGCTCTCAAGCGCACCTGAGAATATCAGCAGTATATGCAGGCCGATCCCCTAAAATCGACCACAGGCAGAAAGAAGTCCAGGGGGCTTGGCAATGGCCAGGTGGGGCTCATGTCAGCCAAGGGGCTTGGCGGTGGCTGGAAAACTCAACAGAGACCAGAAAACGTTTAAACGCAGACCGAACGGCTCGTTTGGGCCAAGGAGCACGGCACAGACCATGGGACACGGTGGCGGTCGAGGTCTTACAAGATTGAGGTGCAGAAGCTGGTGAAGGTGGACGGCGGTGCAGGAGCCAAGAAGAGATCAACCAAAACAGACAATGAAATAAAAACGAAAACTTTTATAAAAAAAATTGCTAAATAGACATCGATCTAAACGAAAACAAGAAGGAAATTGTTTAACCACAGGAGAGGAGGCTTTGGCCTCCTCTCCGGTGGTGGTATGTGGATGAACAGATGGCAGCTAGGGTTACCTTTTGCTAAGTTGAGAGAAGATGCCCACATCTTAAATTTGAAGTGTATGGATGTTGGCAATTGGACAAAGTTTAGAATATATTAGAGGGATCACATAGCATTATTTGTATAACAAATTAATAAAGTTTTTATGTGTTTATTTACGTTGAAATTTTGTTAAACAAGTTAATAGTTACAATAAATGAAAATGCATATATTAAAATAATATTAGATAATTGTATTATCACAGTGTAATATTACTGGATGGTTGTATTACCTCTAATTTATCATAGACTTTCTCGTCCACAAGTGACTCCTAAAAAATGCAGGTGTTATCTAACTAGGGTTTTTATCATTAATGTGACAAGGAACTTTGAAAAAAGTTCTGCTTTATTTTACATGTGAAGGAATTCGGGACCCAGAGAGGTCCCCCAAATGATATGCTTCAAGATTCTTTCCGAGTGAGGTGCTCTCTATTTTTTTTCCCACTTGCAGAAATTTACAAACTGGGTTGCAGCAAAATGAACGTGATAGAGGACGGCTGCATTTACAAATCCTTTCAAAATTCCAAGAGAGAACAAGTTGTGAGTTCAATTGCGTATAAGAAATGGGATTCGGTTGTCTGCCATTGGATGTAACATGCAAATGCAACTCATTCAAATGCTTTATCAAACAAACCCTAATCACGATTTCTATAAAAGGAAAAATGGTAGCAACTGTGTTACATTACGGAGGTTGATTTGAAGTTAAAATTTCTTTGCTGTCAAATTTCAAAATAATGCAAACCCGGCATGTGCATTATCTTGCACAAACACATGTCCCACGTAATTATATTGGGATGTTTTTGAACTACCGAGTATTGGCTTGGCCTCCTCTCTCTCTCTCTCTCTCTCTAAACCCAAAATAAAATACTTTTAAGAGATTTTTATAAAAGGATAGTTCATGAGTTTTTTAAAAGGAGGGTTTGATCATGAACTTATTCTGGTTTTGAATTTGATAGCATCTACTCACAAAGTCCGTGAAACATCCTACACTCTTGGAGACTTTAACGTGGCCAATGCACTCTCAAATCTCTAGAAAAAGAAAAGAAAGCTAAACAAGTCATGGAAAGATCAAAGGTGTTGGTATTAGGCAATATCTTTTTGTTATTTGGATGTTATTATTATATTCATCAAGTCAAGATTGTAAAGTTTCCAACGGTGTCATGAATGCTCAAGCAAAAAATTAGTGGGTGTTATTATCTTAATCAGGTCAAATTAGTAAAGCTTCCAACCATTTCAAATAAATAAATAAATAATTAATTAATTGGTACTACTTTAAAAGAATATTTAATACATAAAATATAAAATAAACCCCTATCTAATTTGATGTAAGGTATATTAACTTTTGTTCTAATACTTAGATTATGCACTTTTTTTTATATATCAAACTTTTTCAATTAATTTTAACGTATTTTAGACTTGCTTTTTATTTTGAAAGAGATCTAGACATAAACATCACCTAATCTAATTGTCTCGGTGACATGTAACATAAAATTATTTAAATATATTTTATAATTACAAGCTACCTACAATGAATAATTGATAGAAAAATACAATTTAACTAAAAAAATTTATGACAATTATAAAAATTTATAATTAGAGTGAGTTTGCTAAATCATTCAGGCGATAATTGGAATTTAAATACGAGAATATAATGGCAAAAAAAAAAAAATCCTTCAACTTGATTCATGTTAAATCTTTACTTTCAAAGGAGAACATCAAATTCATGTGACCACTAAAACACCAATTTCAACTGTTTCTCACGGCTTCTCTAACAATTTTATGCCACAAATGTTTAATGGATCAAATCTTGCATTGACAAGAAATTAAAGAAAAGAGAGTTCTCGTGATCATTGGAAGGCCACGGGCAAAGTGATCATCATAGGGCAGTGGTCCTGTGAATTGATGGTCCAATTTCCCAATTACACCATGTTTCTAAACTTGTCCATGCTGTGGTCCTTTCGTTGATCATTAACATAATTAAAAACCCTATTTGGAAAGTAGTGAACTTTTGATGAATATATTATATATAGTTTATTGACTAGCTTTAGGTCCCATATATAGTAGTGGAAATATGGAGAATTTCGGCATAACTGCATTAACTTCCAATGACATTGATCATTCATATAAAGATTTTACAACTCAAAACGATATTTGATTGTTAGGTCAAGGAATATAACATTACTTTTATTCTAGTATCGAACATTCCACATATAGAGTTGCCTTTCTCTTAAATTCAGTGTCCTCAATAGGGTTCATGGATTTAAAACAAAGTTTATAGAATCACGTACTCATTGCAACTTTGACTCTTAAACAAAAAAAATAAAAAAAATAAAAAAAAAATTTATCCTTGACATATAAGAGTGAATATCGAAAGCAAACTGTGTCAAGAAATCTAAATTGAAGGTATTTTTTATTACCAATGTTCATGAAGAAGGGCAAAAATTCTTGACCAATTCATGTTCGTTTAATTATAGCATCACATATTTGTTAGTTTGTAAAATTCTTAACATTTAAAGTTGTCAAAATTTGTGATAATTATCAGGAGTCCAACGAACTATACATATTTCTATATTAATATGATATCGTCCACTTTAAGTTTAAGCCTTCATGATTTTGCTCTTAAACTCTACTTAAAAGATCTCATACTAATAAAGATATGGTTACCTTATAAATCTACAGTCCTCTCCATTTCTATTCAATGTAAGATATTTGTTCGTTTTTCTTTAATAATCCCCCCTCGAATAAAGAACCACTAAACTTCTCATCAAACGATATTTTGTCTCTTAATGGTTTGCTACTCATCTTTATTGTATTGACCGCCCACGTTTTACGTGAAACACCAAAGTATAGCCTACTTTGAAAGCCTGCTCTATCAATTCAACTTCGCATCATTGCGTTAGCATCACACGTCTTACGTAAAGTCCAAAACACATCAACCTATAGAGCACAACCACAGAACCTTTGTAAGCTAGAGGCCTGCACTAGGCTTACTACCTTCTCGTTCAACACCGAGGATTTTCACCATATGGCAACTCTGAAGTATGACTCTGATATCACTGTCATGAGTCCAACGAACCACACATATCTCTACATTTATATGATATTGTCTACTTTATACTTAAACTCTTATGGTTTTACTTTCAAGCTCTACCCAAAAGGCCTCATACCAATGAAAATATGATTAACTCTTTATAAACTCAATCCTCCTTATTTCTAATCAATGTATGACATTTGTTCGTTTTTTCTTAACAATAACTGATGTAGATTAATAGTAATCACACTTTTTAATTAATGCCAAAATTTCGGATTGTAAAAATCTAAACCATGCTTCCTCTAGCTATGTAGTATTGTAGTAGCAAACCCCTATTTTTAGGGGTGGGAAATTTTGGGCTCGAAAATTCTCGACCCCTACCTAAACTCGATCGGGATGCTGAAATGTGTCTTGATCGGGACACATTTTTTGTCAGGACGGATCGGGTCAGAAAATTTCGATTTTAATTTTTTTTTAAAAAAATTATTTTGAAACGACGTAGTTTTGATTCGGGTTCAGGACGAGTCAGGACAATTTGGGATAATTTAGGACTGTTCGAGTTTGGTTCGGGATGAATTCAGGAAGGTTCGAGTCAGGACAGTTCAAGTTCGGGACGGGTCGAGAATTTCTGTTTGGAAATTTTTTGAACTCAACCCGTCCCGTTCGGGACAGAATTCAGGACAAAAAATTCTATCCCGAATGAGTCCCAAACTCATTTTCGTTTTCGTCCCGACCCAAAATTTTAAAACTGATCAAGTCTGAATAGATCGGGTTCGAAAATAATGCCCACCCTTATCTATTTCTATACGAAAGATTCATTTGGCAACAATTAATTTTTTGGTGTATGCACGTGATGTGCATGAGTGACTTTTGCTGCATGGAAGAGGTTAGTTTAAATATTGATGTATATATGGTCAATTTGGTTGCCACAGGGGCAGGTCACATTCACGTACGCAATGCCCTTTGAATTGGTGGGTCAGATACTTCTCTCTATCAAAATCTCATGATTATTTTGCTCAAATTCTCCTGCCTTTCTGATCACCAACTGAGAATTGTAGGGCCATTATACACCCCCACCCAAACCAATCCTCGAAAGAAAATTTCAAGCTCAAAAATATATACATTTGAAAATAAAGTAGAAAAAATATAGCAGCCAGAGGTTATAATCATTGCTTCTTAAAAGAGGCTAATGTTCAGTAGCTGTTCCACAAACTTCTCTTTTTTCTTTTTTCTTTTTTCTTTTTTGCTTTCTTTTTTTTTTTTTGTGGTTAGTTCAGATTATGGAAAATGACCACCTTTTATTCAAATTTTGACCAGGTTCAGATATGGATGAAAACTTGAACCCTATTATTGAATGAACAGTAACTTAAATGATTTGGAAGATACTTACTTTGTTGAAAATAAAAGTTAAAGATATACGCGTTCGCAAAAGCCACTTTTAGTAATCAAAATATGTTCTCGAAAATATAGAGAAAAATAAGTGCTTAGAGAGATATTGTGAAGTACAAGTAAGTGCTGTTATGGAAATTAGTATCTAAAACAGAAAGATTTTTGAATGCATCCTAAACATGGTTGGTAAATGTGTTTATCTAAGCTGCTTGTTTATGATTAGGGTTTTCATAATTCAAAACCTTAAGAAAGGAATTAAAATATGTCTATGGGTCCGAAGATTTTGTAATTTTGAAGCCACTATTATTGTGAAGTGAAAACAATGGTTGTAGAATGGAAGAAATAAATATTTGTTAAATATTAAATTATTTGTAAAATTTAAACAAAAAATAAGGGCAAGAATATGGATTGTTTTCTTTACACACATCGTGTATTTTAGTGTTATGTAGAGACATAGTTTTATTCGCTTATATAAAATTACAATAGAGAAATCAATGACATAAAATAAATATAATTAGGTTACCCTAAACAAAAATTATAGTAAGGCCAATCTTTTGGTTTCATGAATACAAGAGATTTTATTGATTTTTTTAATATCACTTGATTCTTTTTTAATACTGTTGAGTTTATTCCTAATAATATTATTACGTGAAAGTTGTGTTTATCAAATACTTTTAACTATTGCATTATGGAAGCACAACAAAAAGCACCCCACTACCAAATAAACTCTAAATTGATTACAATGAAAGACCCATTTCAAGTTATTTGGGTCACTTCCCTACAGTTTGACGAATAAGTTCTGATTTGAGTTAGCCACCGGTAACCCCGCCGGTGAATATACCGGCCATCTGTCTCACAACTTACATGCTAATTAAGGCTGCTATTATATTCTTCTCCATGTAACTTAATAATTCATGTCTTGCATACAAATACTAATTTCTGCTTTGCAATGAATTGAATAGAAAACACAATAAAGTTTTACACGACTTTAGGTTGACTTTTTATATTCGTTAAGTTAAATCATTGCATGCAAATACTAGTTGATTCTGAAGCATTTGGAAAACCCTATTCTTTAAATTCTTGCATCCTGAGGAAGGAAAAATTTTAAATCTCAGGATGCAAGATTTTAAAATAAAACAATTAAAAGAAAAAGATACTGAAGATATTCCAACGACAAGGTGATTGGCCAGCGCAAGATCCATCAAGCTAAACACCGAGGTCGAGGACAATACATGACGAGGCCTGGCAGGGGACCAACGAAGTTGAGCCAAATGAAATGATAACTAATTCTCCAATATTGCCTTGAAATAAAGTTCATCTCTAACAATGTGATTGTGGTGTGAAGTTAGTGAGAAAGGGGCTCATCAGTTGCACGTTTGATGTATCATTTAGTGTGGCTTTTTTCAGTCATCTCATGTGATGAGCCATTTTCATGGTCCACAATTTGTATAGTGGTTGGCACTTGCACTTATCTCTTTTCTTCTCAGATACCCAACATATTTGGACCCTAATGATTCAAGATCATTGCTTCATTATTATTTGTATTTGCTCTAATAAACTTTGTTAATCTTTCTAATAAGCCAATGCTCTTAGTCATACTTAATATCATAGTGTTTTTTTTTTTTTTCATGTGGAAGGTCTATAATAAGATAAAATTTTAAGCTTAATAATGCTTCAATGTTGTCAAGCTGATGTCTTTTCAAAACTATCGATTCCACCAGTCTCCTAATTATTATGTACCGATCGAGATAATCCTTTAACAAATGGAGCCATGTGAATGCTTTTTCATAGAAATTTTGAATGTTTTATGCCATGTGTTAACTTGAGATCAAAAGGGAGAACTTAAAAAGAAGCCTTTTTGACTTTAAGAAACCATGATTATGGTAAAGAAAGTAAATAACTTTATGCTCTTATTTTATTTATGTATTTTTCTGTTTTTGTCATGGTTGAATAATTAAGTTGGCCAAATTCTTAGATAAGACAAAAGCATGAATCTCAGAATCCGGATCCAATCTAGGGCTAAGGATGAGTGGTCTTTCTCAATGAAGTGCCAAACTTTGGCAGCGTGGTCCATTTTCTAATTATTAAATCCAGGCTCTTATTATTACTTTTGAAAGACGTATATATAAGCGAGAATGTTTGATATTAATGGGACCATATGTATTTCATTGAATAATTCTTGTAAGTAATAATGTCATTTGCATTTCAGATAATCCACTATCACCTAGCGTATCAACTCGTGCACGTTCAATTTGCTGCAGCGAACCTTCCGGCGAGGCTCGCTCTCAGCCCTTTAATTTGGTTCTGGTTGCCATGATGATCAAATCTGTCAATGGCTACTGTAATATTTTCGAGGGTTAAAATGAGAAAGGAAATTAAGCATCAAAATTCAAAGGAGGGTTAAAATGAGAAAGGAAATTAAGCATCAAAATTCAAAGGAGGGTTAAAATGAGAAAGGAAATTAAGCATCAAAATTCAAACGCTAGGGCTATAGCAACAACGATATTCGAAACATGGGATGTAAGGTGCCCATGCAATTGGCGGCAATTTTCTTTTTCTATTTTGTCTTACACAAGCATATATAGGCGAAGTTCCACATAAATTTTTTTTTTCTTTTTGGTGGCTTTCATATATTCTTATTTATTTGAAGGAAGCTTATGCTTCTGGTGGTTTTGCAATGTGTTCCCAAATAGGTTTATTAGAACTTATATCTGAAGTCAAATATTGTTCTTTCTTGGTGGGTAAATTAAGCACTAATGTTGGTTAACACTGCTTAATTAAGTCAAAGTACTTTTTTCTTCTGCTCTAACTTCTCTATGGATCATGTCACTGAATGCATGCGGTAGATGTTTGAGAAAGAAAGACTTAGCTAAGGTCCCTAAAAGTATTAGGTAAGTAAATGAAAGTAGATGACTCTTCGAAAAAGGTAGCTTTAAACCTTTACCAAACACTTAAAACTAATTATCTTCAGAAGCGTAACAATAACAAACGCACCCTTTTAAAATCGTGATTCTTAGAGCAAATTTAGAGGAAATATGTGCCTTTCCACTTCTACTTGTCCCTTCACAAAGAGAAAACTGTTTGTTCATTGTGGATAAGTTCATCGGAATTAATGGATAATAGTAGTGATTTATATAATGATAATCGTGTATTCCACTTAAGTTAATTGTTCATCAAGAGAAAATTGGAGATTACATTCCATCCATGAAAAGAAAATGAATTGCGTTTGGATATTTGATTGATAAGCACTCATATTTTCACGATCTTATCTTCAATATTAGATAAAATAGTTGACAACGAGACTAGGAATTAGGGGTGTTTTGACGATGGCTTCCACCCTACCTAGAAGGGAAATGCACTCAAAACAAGAATTATCACATCATTCTATTTAACCGACGGGTGGAAATATACCAAATTAAAATTTTAATTTAAAAGAGTAAAATAAATTTTGAGTCATTAAACTCATGCAATTCAAGAATTGAAAAAGTTGAACAGTTGATAGCATTAAAAGTGTTCTTATCTAGGATAGAGTCTACACGTTTTAAAATACATTTTGTTATGAAACCATTCATTGTTAAAGGGTGATTTGATGATCATGTAAGATATCTAAGTATAGTTGGTGATCGAAGGAACTATCACTAATATATGATAGATAATAAGATTATGAAAAATAATTATAGCTTCTCATGTTACAATCACAATACTTGCCCGCATTTGGCGGGAAAATATCAGCATCTTTTGTTAGTGCTATCTCCTTTTAATTCTTCTGGAAAATAGTAGATTGGTCGAATCATTTTGTATTCCCTATTCCTGTGCCAAGAGTCATTAGGGTTTTTAGCACGAACATGTACAGACAGTCAGGTTTCATCATTCATGGCTCGAATATTGGCTGTGCTACTGGCTAGCTAGTGGGTTTTCGCTGTGGATTCAAAAGGCTTGGTCATGTCAAAGCAATATCGTTTGCTTTCTTTGTTGATGATGGTGGTGGTGAATGGTGATGGTGGTGGTTGCATTTTGAAGGCTTTTGAGGGCTTGAACTTTTGTGTCGATATGCAGAGACTTTCTATCAGAATATTGAAGGTGGGTAGTAGTGGCTACGGCATGAAAGTGTTGCCAATGTTTTCAAAAGATTGTAATCATGAAAATGAAAACATCATGGGATGATGATGATGATGATAACATGTGCATGATTAATGTTCAAATACTGTTCAGCAATTGGATCACTTTGCTATAGCAGGATAGAATAGCACTTTAAGATTCACATCCATCCCGCAAATTGAGACCAAGGCCAATAAAAATTAGCCTTCATGCTCATCAATTGCCCCATTTTAGCTTTTTTTTAAAAAAAATTTCTCAATAGTTGATTAATTACATACATGTTAAAACATTAAAATGAACTAAACTTATGTTAGACTTTTTTCATAAAATGCTAAAAGATATATTGTCCAAAACAAAGTGGAAAAGAGAAACTGCTTTCGCATGAAGCAAGGATCAATATACTGCTGTCTTTTGAACTGAAACGACAAGCATTATTAAATTTTCTTTGGGATAATCAGTGGGTAACATGCGTCTGCTCCAAATGGCTTCATAAAAATCTTGTTTCAATTTTTGTATTGATAGCACCAACACGCCAGATCGATAAACAGTGTGGTAGCTTTCACTTTCTGGAGCTCAAACATTTTGTAGTTGGTTAGGCTAACTTAGGCAGTAGGTTAGAAAATGTTTATTGCCTCTCAATAATTCACTGAAGGTGGAGCAGGCACATGAAAAATGACCCCTGTGAATATTGCTTGTTTTTTATGGCCAAATTCTTGATCTTTTGAAAGGAGAATCTTGAATAGGGATGGCAAATGATTTGCAAATCCATTAGAATCTCTCTCTGTATTCTATCTCTGTTGGAAAGGATTTGATATTTGAATTGAGTTTGAGACAAGTTTAGTACACAAAGTTATAACCTATAACGAGTTTGGAATGGATATAATATTAATGAAATATCTTATGAATACATTAGGGAATTCGCAAATATTTACATCTTTTTTATTTTTCTAAAAAGAATGTCAAACAATGTTGTTTTGGTTGTAGCCATAAATCAAAAATTAAAACAACAATTTATATTTTTTCTTCAATCTATGATTGTTCTCATCTCACTTGTTATATAAACATTGCCTTCCAATTTACTCATTTTTTATTCTTTATTCTCGCAAAATTATTGATTCATACACATCAAATATTTATTTAATTATCAAATAACATATTTTAATCTTTCTTTAATCTCCATCTCACTAATATTACACTATATAAATAAATAATATGAATATTTTAAAAGAGATAGATTTATTTTTTTCATTTAACTATTTTTATTTAGTTTCTTTATATGATGGATATTGATAATCATTTTATTTTACTTTTTTACCCTTTATGTTTAAAATGTTATTGGCTTAACTAATTAGCAAATTAGCTTATCTTAAAATTATAATATACAAATATAAATTCATTTATAAGATGTGTTCTTAAATCTTAAATTAAGCATAAGAAAAATTATTTTTGTTCAATTGAGTTAGTTTTTAATTATATTTTATAGTTTGTGTTAACTATTTATGAATTGTTTTTATTAGTTTTAACTTAAAAATGAGTTTAACTTTGATAAAGAATATTTTTATTGAATTTAAAATTGTGATATGATTTTAATTGCTAAATTTTATAATTTTTTTAAAAAATTAATGTTATAATTTTATATTTTCTATTATATTAATTTATATCTCATTTAAAATCCATTAATAATTTATTATAAATTTGATAAAAAGTACATATTCATTAAAATAAATTTAGTAATAAAACTTCAAATTTATAATTAATTTAATAATAATTTAATATTTTATTTTTAAAATATATACAAATGAAAATTTAAATAATACCCATCCCAAACTCAATCCATTATTATCTCTAATTTTGAAATGGCCAAAGTTTTTTTTTTTTTTCGAATGAAAATAACAAATTTTAATTTAAAATCTCTACTTTAGTAAAAGAACGCACTTTAATCCTCTTAGTATCGAGTCATTCAAACAAATAAAAATGTGGAAGAGATTTGACGGCTACATTATGCTTGCCGGGTCATTCAAACAGATACAAATGTCGAAGAGATTTGACGTCTACATTGTGCTTGCCGCTCCAGGCAAATAACAAATCATCATCAACGTGGCATCTTATAAAGGGCAAATTATTGTGTATTAGAAAGCGATGGAAATTGATTTCCCTAGCTAAGGAAGCCACTTCTAATCTAATTTTATGATTTCAGAGCGCACGTTTGTCGGAATGCGCGTTTGTCGGGCATTTTTCCATCCGCGCTGGAGCAATTCTATGATTTACATATGCTATGCTACTTCTTAAACCAAATGGATTGTCGGGATAAAGGTAATTGGAAGAGGTTGCAATCTGTCAAATATCGATCGCCACCGCAATTGTTAAAGACAAATCTTCTACTTTCGGAAGTTTCGCGAGGGAATGACCAGAACTTTGACTAACGTTATGTTTGCAGCGTCAGACAACTAAGAGAACATCAACATAGCACGTAGAAAGGGCAAATTGTGCGCCACCTCAATGGAGAACAAGGCCTTCGTGTAAAAGTCCAACAATCACAATCCTACAGGACTGCCTGTTGCGACAAGGTTCAGTGGCTCAATACTAACAACAGCTGTAGCTTCATATCTTAGAAAAAGTTGATCGAGCTTTTTACTGTTCAAAGCTTTAAGCAACATATGCATTTCATTGAAACCTTGGCAATCATAAGACCTTTAATGGACAATGACTTCCATCAATAACTTCACAACCCACATTAACTGAAATGGCTCCAATAACTGCCTGTGTCACACACTATAACTTCAAATAATAACAAGAAACTACAACAAAATCTCAAATAAGAGGAGAGAGAAATAGAACTGCTGGTACAGTGAAAACTCCTATGCAGTTAATTATGCCTTGGCTTTTCCAGCCTGAAGCGATTGAATCCTCTGTTGTACTTTAAATATCTGGAAGACAACACCACAATTTGAAGCAATTATTGACATTTAAAAATATGATTCAGATTCAAACAAACAGCAATATTGCAGTATTGCAGATAAATTTGACTATTGAACACAAGGACCATAACCCAAAAGACGGGTATTCTCCTACTTTGACTGTTCCAAAAAATGATGAGTCAGGTATAGCATCTTTTAACCTATTATTCCTTAAAATGGCTAGAGAAGCACGCACCAAATACTATATTACAAGCATATTCTTTGAGGACCATGCTATTTGCTCAGCATATTCTTTGAGGACAAAGCACACACAAAAGCCTAACATGATAAGACCTACATAATAGCACTTTCTTCTGCAGGAAAGAGGTAACTAACGAAACTACCATTTTGCGTGAGTTTTAAATTGCCTCCATATCATTTTCTAATGAATGTTCTCCATACAAAGTAAGATGGCAAGAGACAGGCAAACAAACATACAAAAATAAACATCTGATACTACTCGTTGACCTCCATCATTCTCCAATGAAACCCTCACAAGCAACCACTTTGATCTAATAAAATCCTATTAAATTTTCTAATATTGTCCTAATAGCAGATAACATTCATTTGCAAAGAACTCCAAATGGTTAACTATATAAATAGCAGAGGCAATACCAAAAAGTTCAATTGAAGAGTGCAAAAAGCAAAAAGCAAAAAGAAAAATGTGGAAGGAAACTTACCGCCTCTTTTTTGCTATTTTGCTTTTCTTCCAAATCTTGAAGTGTAGCATCAAGCCGCTTCCTATTAAGCAGAGGCAGAACCACAGTTTAAAGGTCAAGGATATGTCACAACATTAACAATAAAACCAACGGTAACATAAAGAGGAGGGCACATGATTATACATGAGACTATGGAACATAACACTAATGATTTTTGGACCAAAACCTAAATCTAAATGCAGTAAGAACATCCACCAAAACCATACAGCCAACAGATCCTGCCAGAAAATGTAGTCACAGCACATATCACCGAATATATAACTAATTCTGAACCAATGAAAAAAAATCCAAAACTAGAAAATCAATTAAACCCATAATCTACATGTTGAGATATCTATAAAAATGAATCTACCAATGAACACGGTATATTACAACTTAATCTGTCTTAATCCATACTTTCGCAAATCTAAGTTTCCACTTTCCATGATAGAAGAAAAAGAACAAACGTAGCAAAGCATCTAGTAACAAGAACATACAATTCAGCAGAGATGTATTCAATTCTCTTGCGCACATTTGCATTAGCCTCCGCGAAATCTTGCTTCACTAGCACTGGACCAATCAATTTGTACACATTTGCTCCTTCATTTAACAATCCCAACTCCTAAAAACACACACAGCAATAACAAATATTATAAAATCAATTAAAAGAATCAAAAGAAAATCAAACCACAGCAACTACAATATCTATAAAAAAAAATGTGACAGGGACAAACAATAAAATTAAGCAAAAATATAAACTTGAAAATAAAATAACCTTAAGCACGAGCTCGTTTTCGCCCAGCTGAATAGTGTACTTCTTTCTCACTTGGTGATTTTTAGCTATATCTGATACACTACAAAACAATGTTAGGGTTTTAATTCGAATTATTAAAATAATAATAATAATAATAAATACAAAAAGGATAAGATATGATATGTAAACGGTCTTGCCTTTTTGGAGTTTGCTGAGATCGTTGGCTTTGTTTTCGAGTTCGCGCTGGAGCTCTCGAAGAGCTGCGGACGATCCCATTGCTGTTGTCTTTCTCACTGCTGCTGCTTTGCTTTGCTTCGTTTTACTTTTTGTCTGTTAGATCGAGTTGAAGCGTAAGTGGAACAAAAAGTATGCGGTTTTAATATGTTGGGCTGGGCCGAAGGGAATATTTAGGGCCTCATGTGCAGCCCTAATCTCATCATGAGTTAACCGCAATGCATCCCAACTAATTCACAAATCACCCACCTTGGAGAAATGACAAGATTGTGCCATATTCGCTAGGACAGGGCAAAATTCCCGGGCCGGACAACTTGAACGCCCGGCCCTGATCAGATTGAGTCGGGCCCGGTACTGTACGATTTCAATTTTTTGAATTTCTTTTATGTTATTAATAGATGTCAATACATAATTTTAATTTGTTTCGTAACATATTAATATGTTATGTACTTATGTTACAATTTTACATCAACTTTAATTTGAACATGCTTAGGCTATTATTTTAGGTTTCTATAGTCATAATTTAAAATAAATATTGCTTTACATTTACATAATTACATTACAATTATAGATAATACTTTTCCAGTTACATTTATTAATTACAAAATTTTAAGTTATTAAATATTAAGTAATAACTTATAAATTTCATATTAATGTTCTGGTTATTGATTGTGCTAATATTTGGAGATCTTGTTTTTTATGGGAACCATGAGGTTTTTCCAACTCCAATGATATATTCATCGACTTTACATCGCCGACTTAGTATGCTTTTATGATATTTCTTGATTATGCAATGGAGATTTTAATGAAAATAATGCATAGTTGAGAAAAAGATAGAGATGTCACGTATGCGATATTTGTAAGATTTACTAATGGTTCATTGACCTATATTATGAGTTAGGTCTAATTTTATGGGTTATACTCTAAACTAGGCTTAATTTTGGTATTCTTTATAACGATTTAATCCGCGTAGGTTATAACCCAAGGTCATATGACACATGTGCATTATTTATAATTTTTATTGGGGGCTCACTAACCCACAAGACTCATTAACCTACACTACGAGATAAGTTTAACTCTAATATTATTTATAACGATCTATTTCTGTGTAGTGTGATATTATTTGTTTTGAGTTATACCTCAAGTTAGATCTAACACTGATACTATTTATAACGATTTATTTTATATGTGTTATACTTAAAAGATCATATGGCATACATGCGTTATTTATAGTCTTTATCGGGCACTCGTTAACTACTCTTACACAATATAATATAATTTATTTTAAATTTAAATTCGCACAATTTTATTTTTATATATTTTTAATGTTTTATATTATTTAAAAATATGATATATATATATATACTTTATCTAATTAGAGGTTGTGAGATTTAAATATTTTTAATGTTTTATATTATTTAAAAATATGATATATATATATATATATATACTTTATCTAATTAGAGGTTGTGAGATTTCAGCAATTGATGCTCATCCGACAACCTTAACTATAATATTTGTGATATCGAGAATCTTGAATATAAAGTATTAAACGGGCATATTAGCTTAAGAGGGGATGAAATACCAAATTCTTTCGTGATAAAGCTTATAAAAAGGCGAGCTAGGAACGATATTATTGGGCTTTATGATGAAAATAATAATAATTGGCATGATGTCGCCGAATAACATGTTTGATTCATGGCCATCCAGTGTAAGTATTGAGGCGATGCTTCAGAATGTTCGGAAGCAAATAATTTAATCTTAGATTCGCCTTTTACTATTGTTGAGATTTAAAAAGTTATATTTTAGTTAGCTCCTACTATGTCGCCAAGGAAAGATGGAATGTCAGATTTATTTTCACAAAAGTTTTGGGATACGGTAAGTAAGGATAGTACTAAGGCGTGTCTATGTATACTAAATGATGGGGTCTCCACAACATCTATGGGATTATTGCAAAGGCATTTGGTCAACAAATTTAAACTAGTTCTTAATTTAGTTATTTTTCATAGTCCGAGTGTTTTTCTTCCCGACCCGTTTATAACAAATAATGTATTCATAGGTTTTCAGTATACCGCTTATATTTAAACACTATCACTAAAAATTAAATATAGTGCTGAGAAATTGGCAATTTACCCAAAACTCCTCTTTTTTTGTTGCGGTATTGCACAATGCCAAGCGCAAAATCTCCTGTGTGAACAAATTTAACTAAAAACTTTTAGTTAAAAATTTGAATGAATTCAAATAATCATTTAGTGTTTGTGTGTGTGTGTTTTTTTTAAGAGAGCAAATATGACTCAAATTTTAACTAAAACGGGATGAGTGATGAAGAACTTAAGAGTACTTAATTATGACTGCAGTTATAAAAGGTTGCACTTGTTGCCATAGTCCGGGTTCGAATTTTGCTATTCATAGGTTATTGTAACGTCTAAGAGATTGATTTGGGATGTAAATATGAAGTGAGAGAGTTTTAATGGGTTCAGTTTTTTTGTTTACGGTTTTTATTAAGTTTTTGAACTCATTTTATCGGCAAGTAAAATTGTTAAGCAAATTGTTGGATTGAAAATCATTGTTTCAAGCTGCTGGTATCACAATCACACAAGATCGCTATCAATATAATTGACGTAAGTGGCTAGAATATACTTTGAATTTAAAATTGGTTAATTAGTTAATTACGATTCTTATTCACTAGTTTTTTTTTTTTCTTGTCGGGTCTTTTTACGTGTTTGTCACATTTCAAATTCAAAAGATATAACACATGACATAATTTATATTCATTTAATAATGTGCACTCATAATTAAATTTGTATAAAATTTTAAACTTAAATTCTATATAAAAATTCTTAGTAAGTTGTTAATAAGTTCATTACAAAAATCAACTCATGATCATACTTATTGAAATATAAATCAAATACAACCACACTTAATAAAATAATACATAAGTATTTATTCAATACGAATAAATCAAATATCTTAAACTATGTGTCCACAAATAAAATACTTAGCAACTTAAATGGAACCCAAGGGACAGCAAAAGCCTTGCCTAAATTCGCTAAGCACGCATGTACCTTATTTACCTGAAATCACCATAAACTATAATAAGTATAAAATTCAATAAGCATACTAGTTTTTCATATATCAAAATACAAATACATTTATATACACAATGCATGTATATGATATATTGTGATAAATCAAAATTATAATCTTATTAAATCACATGTCAGGTAAGCGTTTACATATTCTTTTAAAATATATAATAAAAATATCATCACTTAACTACTACTTAATAGGACTTTCATATCACATATCACATAATGAGTTAAATGTCATCCGTCGATGACATACCGTATGAGATGAATAGCACAAGTGAGGTTTAAATTACACATATATAATGTTCATGCTCGAAGGTAAGAGCCAAACCATCACCCTGGTCATCAGTGAGTCATTTCGCATGCATTAATACGCCACCACACGAATGTGATAACTCACTCTTTCTTTAGGTACCAATAGGATCTTCCATACATATGGAACACATAACATATATACCAATTTCAAAGGAAATGTCACGTATAAAGGCTCTACAAATTATATAAGATGCATGCTAAGTAAATAGTAAGTTCAAGTATCTTCAAAATACAAAACGATTCTCATTGACATATTCCACTTCAAAAGTTTTATTTATTAAACACATTTCATTTTGAAATGCTCACTTTTATAAACACACGTATGTCATATATACCAATGCTCAATGTCAATGCTTATATTTATAAATATATATCTTTCACATTTTATATCAAAATATATTTTAACATAACATAAACATAAACATATTTTTAAGCATGTTTACAAAGTCATACATAGACAATTACTATGTTTATTATTTCAATAAAAATCTAGTATATTTACCTTTTAACACTTTCGAGTACAATGCTTAATTCTCCATAATCTATCAATTGAGATTTATCATTTCATATGTCTCACCATTCACACGAAACACTTTAAATAGCTTACAAAATTACATATATTGCACTTATCACATCAAATTTGTCTAATTACTTGGTTTCTCAAAATCTGTCATTCTGACTCACACATCCCTATTATATATGAATATTATATTATAATTCCTACATAATTTATTTCATAAACACCATCGAATCCAAACTATTATTTTGATAGGATCAAGATATTTACTTAACACAATTCAATCTTATAATTTTATAAAATTATATACTAACTCAAAAATTATAAAACCACTATAGAATTACTCTTGACACATATCTCAATACATGATAAATGTTTCACTTCAAAATCTCTGTCAAAAGTATTTTAAAATTATTTTATTCCATAACTTTAAAAATCTGTCAATCAAATACGATAATAAGCTAATACATTTTAGAAAATCATAAAAATTTAACTACATTGATCTAAATTCTCAATTTTGAATATATCATATTAGACGTATAAATTTATCATATTCCAAAAATTCGTAATTTTTGAAGATCATTTAACAGATCAAAAATTATTTGTCACTGTAGTATATTGTCAACATAGAAAAATTCTGAAATTGCAGGGTCATTTTTGTAATTTTATTAAAAATTCAATTTCTGAAATTTTCAATCATTCAAAGTTTCAAATGATTCCAAACATGTATAGTTTCATATTTTATAAAGCCAAAACCAGAATCGAAGTACAAAAAATTATAAAATTCTCGAATCAATAGACTGTCAAGTAGATATTCTACAATTCATCATAATTTATCAAGTTATCTACATAATCATCATCAATTCTCAATACATCTTACAAAATCTATATCAAAGCTCCAATTTTTTTATATTTTTAAAAATAAAAATATAAAAGAATTAACTTAATTAACACTAAGAGATTAAGAAATGATTATAATATACCTTTTAAAACTTAAAATTTCCTATTCTTTTTTCCTTCTTCCTCTTCTCTTTTTCTTCTATCTCTTTCTCTTTTTTCTCACTCTAAAAGAGGTGACTCGACCAAAATAAGTGAATTAGGGTTACAAATATGTATTTTTATATTAAGAGGCTAATTTTTTATATTTATGAATTAGCCCTCAAAAATTTTAAAGTATTATATTTTAGTCCCTAAAATAAATATAAAGTCCTACAAATAAATCTAAAACTAATAATAAATTTTTAATCTATACAAATACTATTAATAACAATACATAAATTAAGTATCACTCACATATAAATAAAAAATATATATATTTATAAATACTTATTTTTATCAATTATAGTTAAGTAGCTACTACGTATTAATCAATAAATGCATTGTTGCCTTGATAATTTTGATTAGTGCTTATTGTTTTAGTTTAATCAATTTTGATCGTACCAATTTGCACCCTCATTGCACATTTAGTTGTATTCACCATACAAACATGATATAGGCTGTCATTTTAGTATTATTTTGTGTAATTCATGGTAATTATGAATGTTGTCAATAAAAAATATATACTAATATGTTTTTTTTAATGACTTTTCTTACTTTTATAAGTTATATATAAGTTATTGCCAAATATTTCAACAAGCAAAATCCAGATATCTTTTTATTAGTTCAAACTAATCCTATAAAATCATCTATCTCTTCGTAAATCTACTTTTGTCTTTAGTTGTTTTATAGAACTCTGCCTCTTTTTATACATATGCTTCTTGCTGTGAATAATACGTGAAAAGGCAAAATTTTGAATTAAAAGAAAAGACAAAATTTTGAATTAAAGTGCAAAATGTAATTATAAATAAAAATACTTTGCAAAATTTATTTAATATTTTTGCTTAATTTTTATTTTTACATAAATAAAAACATTCAATCATATTTATAAAGCGAAGAAATAAGAAAAATTAAATTTCTTTTTAATATAAAATTTTAATAAAAAACATGATTCATAAACTATTTATTTATATAATATTATTTATATATATTATATTATTATTTATATGATACTGTTTATTTATATAATACTGTTGACACACACAATAAATTCAATGTCATAGCCACGTATTTCCAATTCTATGGATTCTATTATTTTTCCAACGCCATATCGGATACCAGGACATTTATTTATTTTGTTCTCCTTGTTTTATTTAATTTTTTGTGCTTGTAATAATAAATTTTTTTAATATAATAACTTTTTTTAAAAAATGTAGAAGGAAAAATTGAAATTTAAAACTTTTATTTAAAAGAATAATATATTACAAGTCTTTTATCATTTGACAATTTAATAATAACATAAACCTGAATATGACGAGGCTATTAAAAATATCATCCCCTTTATTTAATTAAAATAATAAAAATATTCTCGTAATTTTATCACATAAATAATTAATATATTTTTATGAAGTGAGAATTTTTTTATTTTTGTTAATTAAGTAAATAGAGTGATAAATTGATAGTGTAATTAAAATTAATATTATTATTAAATTGTAATTTATGCTAATCTTAAGGGTGACAGTGTTAATATCCCGATATTACGAGTGACTTGGACACATAAGTACGGCCATACGGCGGTGCGGTGGGCCCGCCGGAAAAACACAATTATCAAAATTAAAATAATAACAATTTCGAAAATTAAAAAGATTATAAAAGATAGTGGTGGTGGGAACACTAGGTGGACCTTTTTCGTTCATTATTCTTGTAGCCGGAAAATAAAAGAAAAGAAAGAAAAGAAAACACTTTTTTGTCAAATTAATCAAATATAAAGTAACTTGGATTAAAAATAAAGTTAACAGCGACTTAAGTGAGAGTAAAGACGATAGAACTGGAATCTTGGATATAAGGACACTGCTGCCTCCTCTTTTTTCTCCGTCTCTTAAAACAGAATACACACAGACACAGCAGCAGCAGCAGCAGCAGCAGCAAGAATTGGGAAGATAGTTTGGCCCAAGAAAAATGGCTCAAAGCTCTTCAACAAGCAGATGGGTCTCTTTGTTTGTGCTTCTTTTTGGTCATTTGGCTACTTCAATCCTGGCAGAAGATGGTATGTATTTCACTCTTTACTATTTGATCACTGCTTGATGCTTCCCATTTTCCATTTCAAAGCTTAGATGCGAACTGGGTTTCTCACTAAAGCCTTGATTTTTATCCATACATAAATAGAAAGTGAGGCTATTTTTTTGGTTCTTGTTATTGAGTGGCTCTATCTCTCTGAGATTTATGCTTTTTCTGGGTTTTTGTTATTTCTGAGATCTGATATATATTCACTGTGGCTTCAGTTTCCTACTTGGTTAGTTCTTCAGTGTGTGCCAACTGGTCAAGAGCATGAGATATAAGATGTTTGTGGAAAAAATTTCTTGCATTTATGTACTATACTACAAAGATTACTGTATTTGCGTTACAAGAATCAGTTGCCAACAAGTTGGATTTGGTCATTGGCCAAAAGCTAATTTCTTTCCATGCTCTTCAGTGACCATCAACAAATTTAGGACTTTGAACTGAGTGGCATTTTAGGAGCCCGAGGAATTCTTCAACCATATCATAAATTACCATGTCATTTAGGAAGTTTTGCCTAATATTGGAAGTTTTTAGTTTCTATCGGATATCCCATCTTCTTTTACAGAGCCAGAATAACAGGATTCAGAATATTTTCTAAAATTACACTTAAATACTGTAAAAGCAGCAAAGAATTTTCTCTCTCTCTATGGGCAAGTTTATAAGAGTATTTAATTTTCTAATAAGTTCTAATGGGCCCTAAATGATACTATTCTTTTTAGTTTAGTTTATGTTTGAATGACTTTGTGTGATTTAAACATGGAAATGGTGATCACTATGGTCTTCGAGCCTACAAAATGAATTATAGGCTCCACCACCATCGAGTGTTTCCCGGAGATCCGTTTTACATTCTAAATCAGCAACCGGATATTCCTCGAGTAGTTTGAAGTTTTGCTCATTCTTTTATCTGTTTATTTAATCTTTCTTCACTTGTTGAGACTTCATTCTTTAGTTTATTTCTTGCTTGTTTAGATTTGTTACTCTCATTTTTGAAGTCATTTGTAGCTTAACATTGTCCATGATCTTGGTCAAAGTAGCATTTTTATTGCACTCCGTTTTAATGCTTTTTGTAAGATGGCCAAATTTAACCCACAATTGATTTCGATTAATCTTCTCACATTCATGATTTTACCTTTCGATATCTTACCACAAACCTTCTTTCATGTTTAAAATAGAACACTACCTAGCAGTAGCAATACATAGAAATGGAAAAGAGAATGATGCATTGAAAGGTGAAAGTCGGTTCATCATGGGCCCATATTAATTCACTTTTCTCTTCATTCTAAGGTGGATAAAATGACTTTAGTGCCATACATTCCCGCCAAAAATTGGGTCCATTTTGGCCTTATTTCAACAAAAACGATAGGGTTGTTTTCGTAAAGAGGAACGGCTCCCAATATTTTTATCACCGAATTTTGGAATCGGAGCCCGGTTTCTCGTCTTTTTTATAATTCAGTTGTCCAAAAAAGTCGCTGTGAAAAAGCACTTTTTCAGCGAGTCAAGTGTAGAAGGACTTGTGTTGAAATTGTCATGGGGTAAAACAGAACAAAGGGCCTAGGGTCCACGCGGTTAACGCGGCATCTGGTCCATTATGGATTCGACGAGCCTTGTTATCCTTCGCATCAAATCAAATCAAATCATTTGTCCTACTGCTGTGACAGTCTCTACCATCAATTTGGTCTCACTTTATTATTTTTACTACTATTTTTTTTGGCTTTTTTAAATATATTGTGGGTTTCAAGAATTTGTTTTGTTCCTGATAATGCATTCGTTCTTTTATGAGTATAAAAGCTTTCTCTACAATTTCTGAGGCCCGTACAAAGATAAGGTTATCCTCTGGGTTTTGTTATTTTATGAGTTTCATTTTCTAAAAAAAATAAAAATTTGATGGAATTGTTATAAGTTTGACCATATTTTGATTTGTGAAGCACGAACATCGTCATTAGGCATATCATTTTATTCCCGATGCAAGTCCAAATTTGGTTATTCAATTTGTTTTAAGGAAAATGTGCGAGCCATCGCCCGTCGGCGGTTTTTCTGAGACTGTCAAAATTCGTAAATGCTATCGTAGCATCACAACAACAACTAGGTAGCACGAGCTTATTCAATGTTAGGTGTTGGAAATGGGTACTTGTTAAAGCTTATTAGGTGCGCACATTGATAATGGTCCATGCCTTGATAGATGATACCATTTTTGTCATCTTATGATATTGACGGAACACGGTCAATTCACAGTTTGCCCAATTGAGAAGAGTCTTTGTCGTACCAATTATCGTAAATTTGCATAGTTCCCCATTTATTAAATTTTTAGAGTTAATTATATTGTAGGGTCACTTTGTAGTAGATTTTTCAGTTTTATATTGCATATTAAATTTTTTTTTAATATTCATTCCAAACGTCTTGTTTTATATATATATATATATTTGTAATTTTAAGCTTTTTAATATATAAGCTAGGGATCTATACTTAAAATTTGGAATGTACAGCAAAAGAAATTTACTATTATCATTTTTTTAAAGTTATATCTATAATAATAAAAAAAAAATGGTAGTGTTTCATTATTATCTTGAAGATTTTTTTAAAGGTATGACCATGATTAAGTTATGTCTATAAACTATAACCACAAAAAGAAATAAAACTATAAAATTACCACTAATATTATTCTTTCTTTTAAAAATATAACTCTTATTTTAAATAAATGATACAAGTGTTATAAAATTATAAATGATAAAATATTAATTATTCAGATATTATGAATTAATATAATATCAATCCTTTACCTTTGAAGAGAAAATAAATATTTTCAGAGAGACTTTACCCAAACCAAATTTAACACTTTAAATATTAAAATATTGGCATTAATCATTAACTCCCCTAATTTTAACGATCAAGAATTTCGAACTAAAATTGGATATTCCTTGATTAAAATTTTAATTTGTTACACCTATTTATTTATTTATATTTTTTGGTATCGCAGGTTTAGTGGCCAACGGTGATTTCGAGACACCACCATCCAACGGCTTCCCAAGCGAGTCCATTGCGGACGGGCCGAGTGAAATTCCAAGCTGGAAACTAAACGGTACCGTAGAGTTGGTCTCATCGGGGCAAAAACAAGGTGGGATGATCCTGATCGTGCCACAGGGCTCACACGCTGTTAGATTAGGCAACGATGCGGAGATCAGCCAGGAGATCAAAGTTGAAAAGGGATCAGCGTACTCCGTAACCTTCAGTGCGGCGCGCACGTGCGCACAGCTGGAGGCACTAAACGTGTCCGTCACACCTGCATCAGCATCACAGACCATAGACCTGCAGACATTGTATAACGTGCAAGGCTGGGACCCTTACGCGTGGGCCTTTGAGGCAGAAGATGATAATGTTGAGTTGGTTTTTAGGAACCCGGGCATGGAAGATGACCCCACCTGTGGACCCATCATTGATGACATCGCGATCAAGAAGCTTTTCGCTCCTGATAAGCCCAAAGGTATCAATATTTTATTATATTCTTTTCTTTTTTTTTCGTTTGTGGGTCATAGTGAGGCATGGAGGCTGGAGCCCGGAGCTGAGCGTTTAGGTCAGTATCCAAAGCGAGGGGCCCCTGAATGGACCATTTTTCTTTGTAGAGTCTGTGCAACGTCAAATTAAGAAAATCGAAGAATTCAAACCTCGATGTCTTATAAATAAACGTTTATAATTAATTTGTGAAACCCACAAAATGGAGGAATTTGTTGTTTCTTGGTGTAGACGGTAGAGGGAAGAAAATGGTTAGTCTTATTTATTAATTTGGATATTGTCTTTACAGGTGCTGGGCCATGCATTAAAGCATTGTGACACTCTGGTTTGGTTGTACGAAATTTTCCATTTTAATTATAGATAACTTTTTAAAGGAATGGGTGACAGATCTGCCTTGTTGCCTAGGGCAGAAGAAATGACACCTTTAAATGCTATATGACTGAAAAAACGGGGAAAATGGGGCAAAAGATGTGAATATGTGATTGTTAATAAAAGGAGAGGAAACAGAGGAAAAAAAAGAGTTTGGTTCTTGAAAACGAAATGCCAAAGTTTGATTATTGAGATAGAAATGCATACAGCAAGCCGAATAAGAATCACTTGGAGGAAAATGTTAAGCTCTTAACTTAAAGTTTGTTATTTATAACCTAGAATCACTACCGGCAAAACCGAGTTGTGGTTTCTGGTCATTAGCTAACATAGGGTTACTCACTAACCAAGTGTTGGCTGAATGTCAATTGATCTCTATGCTAACCCCGTTACTTGGCCAAATGTAGTTGTTAAATTAACACTTTGCATTTGGGAATATAACAAATAACAAACAATTCTTCTGTATAGTATAAAGGATGGTGCATACACTGGTCAATTGATCTCTATGCTAACCCTGTTACTTGGGCAAATGTAGTTGTTAAGTTCATACTTTGCATTTGGGAATATAACAAATAACAAACAACAAACAATTCTTCTTCTGTATAGTATAAAGGATGGTGCATACACTAGGTAGCTTGATTTAATATTGATTACTCATTGCTATGTTCCTCGCAGACAATGCTGTAGTCAATGGTGACTTTGAAGAAGGTCCATGGATGTTCAGAAATGTGTCGTTGGGGGTCTTGCTTCCCACCAACCTTGATGAAGAAACATCCTCATTGCCTGGTTGGATCGTCGAATCAAACAGGGCTGTCCGTTACATTGACTCCTACCATTACTCTGTCCCAGGGGGCAAACGCGCCATTGAATTACTCTCGGGGAAGGAAGGCATTATCTCTCAAATGGTTGAAACCACAGGTAACAAGGACTATAGCTTGACATTTTCTTTAGGCCATGCTGGGGACAAATGTAAGCAACCTCTTGCAGTCATGGCATTTGCTGGAGACCAAGCCCAAGTAGTCCATTACAGGGCCGATGCCAATTCGACATTTCACAGCGCTAATCTGAATTTCACAGCCAAGGCAGATAGGACACGCATTGCATTCTACAGCGTGTATTACAACACAAGAACAGATGACATGAGCTCACTATGTGGTCCCGTTGTGGATGATGTGAGGGTGTGGTTTTCAGGTTCTGTTAGAAATGTATTCGGACGATTGGGGTTAGGACTTGGGGTTGGATTTTGGTTGCTTGTTTTGGTTTTGTTTTAGAATAGCAAGCAAGTTATTATGTACGGTTATTAATTATGGTTTAATAGGTCTCTGGCATGGGGAGTGTTTGTAAAACCAAAAAAAATCCCATGTCTTAATGTTGTATGTGAGCTTTGCTTCAGAGTTTTGCTATAAAGAAATGATGTTGGCTTTATCTGACTGCACGTTTCTTCCTGATTAAGACATTAAAAGTGCATCAATTTGCCACAATTTGCTTGCCTTCGACACAAGTACTATCGAGGAACTGTAAAAGAGAAGGTACAATGCTCTTGTACTCCGATAAAGATCTGTTTTAATTTTCATGATCTTACTCCAAAGTTAGTTCCATAGGATCTTATAATCATACCTTTTCCTTCTAAAGTGAGTAATACTTGGCTGGGACATGCCCAAAAACTGGTTGATTTTCCTTTTCGTTGTGTATCTTGTAAGCTACCATTTTTTTTCCCCCCTCAATTGACAGAGATGAACACTACATTTTTTTTTGCCTAAAAGTCTAAAACTTCAATAACATTGATAAATCCTTTTCAAAATTAGAAAGTAAACTATGGTTTAATGCACGAAAAAACAACTAATTTACAATGCCGAGTGGATAGAAATTTTGTTTTGTCTTTTGTGTCAATTCCAGCATTGCCCAACGGATTTCGGTTCCACTAGTTGAAACATTAGTCGAGTGTCATTCATAATTTCTTCTGTTTCACACGGAGCCCCAACTTCTGAAACGACATGTCGTTCCGGGATAATATTGAAACGGCGTCACATCAGTCACCGAATCAAAGTTCGTACTTTGTAGTCAGATTGATGAAATGACAAAAATGCCCGTGAGTCGTATAAACTAGATCAAGGTTAGAAGCAATCGGTGGGGAAGAGAGAGAGAGAGAGAGAGCTGGAGAAGAGCGAAAGAACAATGGGCGGGAGGGGTTTTACATAAAGAAAATTTCAACAAAAATTTCTTGCCTCAATATTCTTGTTCTTCGTCCTCTCCCCTCTCCTTCCGACCCCGAAAATGGACGGCGTAGATGGCCCCGCCTCTACTTCCATCCCGGCCGTTGATTCCGCCACACCTTCTCCGCTGCCTCTTGATCCAGATTTCTCTCCCGTTGGATCACCCGAGAGCGACGTCCCTGACGTTCCCGTTCCGCCGTCTGATGAAGATCACGATCACGGTAAAGAATACGAGCAGTCATCCGCTGCCGCTGTTATCACAGATGATCTGAAAGGAAAAATTATTAAGCAGGCAATCCCTTTCTCTCCCTCTCTATATCTCTCGCTCTTTGTAAATTTAAGTGGTGACGTGTTTTTCTAATTTATTTTAAATTTTGTATTCTTTAAATTTGAATATTATAAGCTTTTGAGTGCTTTGCTTTCTGAAAAGCCTGGCTTATGAATTGCACTGGTAATTTGGATTTTATAATTTGAGTAACTTATTCTTGACTAAAATTAAGCTTAAGGTGCATTTGGTTTCTGATAAATTGACAGAAAAATTAAGAAACTATATATATAATTTTTTTTCTAGTATTTATTTTGAATTTGAGACCCCCATGTTCAGCGGAATGCCACTTATCGAAGTTTTTCTTAATGGTGTTACAGGTGGAATATTATTTCAGTGGTGAAAATTTGCTCACTGATAAGTATATGTTGAATTTGATTAAGAAGAACAAAGAAGGTTTTGGTAAGCACATTGTAACATAGACTTGTATTTTCAATTTTTGGAACATCAAAATGTATGTCTTGGAAATTGCTAAAGTAAGGCTATGTAATTTGACATTTATATGTTGTGCCTGCGTCTTACGTACATATTTCTATGAGTTCAATGGACAATTTGCTTAGAATATACAGTAAATGTGGAAGAATGATCTAAAATAGAGATGGTGAAAGTGATGAAGTTAAGCAGGTACTTATGACAGATTGGCTAGCCTAAATGTTCTCCTGGTGCATCCGTTTTGCTGTGCCGAGCTTTGAGGGGCTCAATCTGAATGACTATGAAATTGACTGCTGTCTGATTACTTCTCTATTTAAGGAACCTTTAGGGGGCCTTTAACCTTGTTCCCATTTTATTTTTATTATTTGTAAGTCCTTAACTAATCCCATATGATCAGGTTGTTTTACTTGCATTTGAGAATCTATAGTCGATAATTGCAGAAACTGATTATCAAGACTGAACATTTTACCCTGATCTCCCCCTATATTCCACATTCTACTGCCTCCTAGTTGCTAACTGACATTTTTTCAAATGGGAAATTAGGAATATCTGTATTTATCTTGTTATGTGACTCAATTGTCATATTCACGGTGTTGCTTTCTTGCAGTTCCTATCTCCATTGTTGCTTCTTTTAAAAAAATGAAGAAGCTTACCAGAGACTATGCATTGATTGCGGCTACACTTAGGGAGTCATCCTTGCTTGTACGCTGATTCTTTCCTTACAATAAATATGACAATGATGTTAAATAATCTCAACTTCTTTCGCTGCAATAACTCCAGTTAATGATGCTGACTCATAAGCTTCATAATAAAGCAATGAGTCCAATTAACAAGGATCTAAAGGTTGGTTGTGTTCCTTACTTTCTAATGTCCATTAAAAAAAACTATAGGTTGTGAATGAAAATGGGAAGAAGGTGAAGCGCATTAATCCTCTTCCAGTCACCGAAGTCAGGGATCCAAAGGTATTAATTTGAAGGAATTTCACAGTTTAATTCGAATTTGTTAATTCAAGAAATTTATAGCATCTAATTTGTGGACCCTAGTTATTCACTGTCTTGGTAGAAAATCTACCAGAAGATCATTCAGTGGAGAACATCCGAAGAATGTTTGCTGAAGCCGGAAAGTATGCATCCTATCTCCTTTAAATTTGTTTCCCTTTGGGAAGTTTTTATATCTTTCAGTTTTCTGCTTTTGTTGATTGTACGGTTCTTTTATTTTCAGCATAAAAAACATAAGCATACATGATCTACATGCTGTAGAAGAGTGGAAGAAAGGCAGCAAGGCCGAGTACTTGATTAGTAGTAAGGTATGCAACCGTATAAGACAATATTTGAGGTGGAAGGTTTTATGTTACATTGTATGACTGATCTGTTACATTTCTTGATTCAGAAATGGATTATTCTTGTCTGGGTAGTTTTTTTGGGATTTTGGTGGTTGGTTGATTCGAATCTTCCCACTTGAAAAGAATTAGAAAACTAATATTAGGAAATCAGGGATATATTATTGGTTCTTTTTTTTGGGGGGGGGGGGGGGTGGGTGGGTGGGGAGGTGCAGAAAGTGAAAAAAACAAATATTACAAGATGAATGATATAATTATTGGTTAACTTTTCGGGGAAAAGAGAATAATAATTGTGTCGTGTATTTTCTTGGTTTTTGTTGATTGAGTTCATGCGATTTACTACTTTCTGTCTGTAGTTACATGCTTTTGTGGAGTATGAGACTGTGGAGGCTGCTGAGAAAGCTGTGAGTATCGAGTAAATGTTTGCAATTTTACTGCATTTGGTTTGTGATGCTTAATTTGTTAATTCTGAGGCCTTGGATTTTCTGGTCATTGGATCAGGTGGTCACTTTGAATAATGAACAGAACTGGAGAAATGGCTTGCGGGTGAAGCTTCTTAGAAGAATGGTAATAGATTCTTCTTTTCCTTTATTGTTTTGGGTAGTAATCGGTGCTAATGTTAATCTATCTGTTTCAGGGAAAGTATGGCCAGAGAAGGCAAGCCTGGAGAGGATCTGATTCAGAGAAGAATAACAGTGGTCGGACATCTGATCCAGCAAGTGATGAGGAGCCTAATAACTTAAGTGAGCATCATGATGATACTGCTGATGAAGAGGTAAGTTAGTATTGGTAGATAAATGCAATTTCGTTGTTTCCACCTTAAGGCAGAGTATATTCATAAGAGTAAAACTAGAATGTTATCATAAAAAGAGGAATGAGGATTTGGAAATTATCTGATGTAAAGGAAAAGCCATATAAAGCTTTAAAACTTTATTCTTTTCAGGAGGGAGAACATTTATCCAAGGAGAAAAATGGGCACAAAGGTAGAAATCGAGGACGTTCGAGGAGACAGAGATACCGTGGGAGTACCAATGGGCTGGGTATTAATACCAACTGCTGAATTCATTCATTGTCTCTTTTTCCTGTCCCGGGTTTGCTTATGCATTTTTATTTGACTATATCTCAACATCCGCGGCAGGCCATGGCACTTCTTCCTCGTCTCATTTATATGGACCCTCAAAACCACCTCCTGGCCCTAAAATGCCTGATGGAACTAGAGGATTCACGATGGGACGCGGTAGGCCTCCCGCTACAAATCAGAGTTAGCAAGTGAAATGGTCTTTACATCTATTGTAATCCTGGTCTTTTTATATTTTCTATAGATCAAATGGGCTAAATTGTCTCTACATCCATTGTAATCCTAGGCTTTTGTACACTGTATAGATGTGGAAAATGGGCTGGGCTTTAGCTGTTGTTTGAATGTGCTTTTCTATGACTAAGGTTACGAGTGTTCTGCAGGCGATATTTTGGATGTAACTCTTGAAGAAATAATATTGTACTAGCGTTGCCACACAAGGTGTTATGTGAAGTTCATACAAGAGGCATATAAGAATACTCTTTAGTCTACTCGAAATCCTCTTGTTGACTTGATTTGTTCTTACCTCGCTCATTCGAAATCCTTTTGGTCGTATTATTAGAGATTGGTTCTGAATTTTTTTGCAATTATAATGTTAGTAGATTTGTCAACTAAACCTAATATTTAAGAAATATACTATAAATTTTTCTTAATTTTAAATTTTATAGTTTTCTCCAAATTTTTTTATAAATAATGTTATAAATTTTAAATTTAAATCTTATATAATCTGTTAACTAATTATTGAATAATTAATTTTTGTAATTTTTAAAATTATTTGTTATATCATTTTTCTATTTAATGAAATTTTGTCACTTCATTTAAAATTTAAATTTTAAAATATAATTTAAAAAATATAATATTATTTTATTTATTTTACACTTTTTTGTACGGCAACTAATCAAAACTTAGGTCTTTAAGTTCAGCATCATACAATCTACTCTAGCTCAGTTCAAGCCCAAAGTCAAATCAACCACAAATAAGCTCAATCTACACTCACGCTCCTCGAGCATGAGTTACTTATATTTTAGAGTACTTTTTTTATAATTTGTTTTTTAAAAAACAAGGGAGGGGAGGAGATTTGAAGTAAGGATGAAGTAAAATAAGTTTGAAATAGATATTTTTAAATTTAAATTTATTTTTAAAATAAAATATCAAATAATTTTTAAACTTTAGAGTTCATTATTAAATTTGTTCTAGCGGATATATACTATTTATCAAAATCGTAACGAGTTATTTATGAATTTTAAGCAAGTTGTAAATTAAATAATTAATTTAATAAAAAAATATAAAAATATAATATTAATTTTAAATAAAATTCATAAAATATAGCAATTAAAATCATATCACAAATTTAAATTTAATTAAACTCTTTTATCAAAATTAAACTCATTTTTAATTTAAAATTAATAAAAGCAATTCATAAATAATTAACACAAATACTAGACAACATAATTAAAAAGTAATCCAATTAAAGAAAAATAGTTTTTCTTAAGTTTGATTCATGATTTAAAAACAAGTTTTATAAATAAATTTATCTTGGCATATTATAGTTTTAAAAAAAACCAATTTACCGATTTGCTAAGTTTATAATATATTAAACATTGAAAGAGTAAAAATGTAAAACAAAACGTTTATCAATATTTATCATGTGAAGAAAATAAATATAAAAGTTAAACAAAAAAATATAAAAGTTAAACAAAAATATTAATTTATCTCTCTTAAAATATTCATATTATTTATTTAAGTAAGAGTAAAGGACACATAGACTCCCAAAGTTTATGAAAAGAGACCTACATACCTCCAAAGTTTTAAAATAGCCATAAAGACTCTTGTCAAAAGATAAAAGCAGTCTAAATTAATAGAAAAAAAGAAAGAAAAAACTTGTCCTTTCAAATACAAATAGAAAATGGGTAAATCAACAGTGTCTATTTTATTTTAATTTTTTGTATCTTGTTAATGCTATATGGCGTCTCGTAATTGGCTAACTAGTTTTCCTGTTTAAAAGATAAATAGAATAGATCATTTTCATGTGTTTTAGGCTTTGCAAACTAGAACATCATGAAATAAAAATACAAAAAAAAAAAAAAAATCCAAGTGAGCTCCAGCATTCAAAATTCTTCAACGACTTTATTTCATTGACGAGAAAAATGCAACAATTTGTAGGTACAACCTTAATACTCAAAGAAATTCTTTTTTTTGTTTGTTTTGAAAGAGGGCTTTTTATTTTAGTGTGTGTAAAAATAAATACTTGTGTCGATTAAGAAATATTTTAGTTATAATAAACTATTTTTTATAATGGAGTTACAAATCATGACATAGAATTTATTTTAGAGCCTTTTACTTTCTAATTTTTTAGTTAATGGGTTATCAAAAAAATTTATCTTCTCCCTTTCAAATGGATTTTTCATGTCATGCATGTTAATTTCTCTGTGAACATTGGTTTTTAGTTTATTTTTCTAGTTTATTAAATGCCTGCATATTTTGTTCAATAGTTTCGAACATTGATATAGGAGTTTTTACGAGGAATGATATTTTTTGGTGTGTTAATGTTTATGTTTTTGGTTGAATATTTAAGATTGCACTATTATTGGAACTAAATGAGATATTGCAGTGTTTTAAGAAATAGAGTTTAATATGTATGTTTTGGTTGAATATCTGATATTGCATTATACTTGGTATTGATGTCGAATGTTTTTGTTTTGGTTAAATATCTGATACCACAATATTGTTGGAATTGATTTTGAATTTGTATGCTTGCTTATTGTTTATATTATGGTCCAATATTGGTTATATTGTTAGAATGAATATGTGGTTGAAATTGAAGTTGCTTGAATTTTCATACAGTGTTAGTATAACTGATAGGAGAGAGTGGGATGGGGTAGCAAAATGACTTAAGAGTAATAGGGTTTCAAGAGACTTTGAAGTATGTAATTTCAAATTATTGTAGCTTGATTTCACTTACAAAAATATATGTGCGATGACTTGTTTGGTAAGGATCTATTACCTTCAGAAAAATTTAAGGTCACTACTTAGATACTATAGACAAAAAAAAATGAATTTTAATGGAAAAAAAAGACAACGACGTAGTTAGTTCTACATAGGAATGTATGAGGAGTGGGTGGTATCAAGTGATTTTAAAATTTGAGATCTTGCCCTTAGATATGATGATCCCCCTATCCCACGACCCTAATAAATGCTAAAAGATCAAGCCAAATGACCTACTTAGACCAAAAAGGAAACTTTTATAACCCATTTGTTGCATAAGGCCTAAGTAAAAGGCCCAACAAACTAGCAGCACAGGCCATGGACTTTGTTGATGAATCATATAGTTATGAACAAGACCCCTAGTCACAAGTTGATCAAGCATTTCATTTCCTACAAAATACCATACCATTTAACACAAACACCAATTTTGACCCATTATGTAGCTCACAACCAGATTTTGCATCTCAAGTTGATCAGAATATATCAAGACCAATACAGGATCCAATTCCACCACAAAATATCCAACAAGGATCAAGGTCAACAAAAAATACCCCCTAATATCAAGTAGCCTAGAACCTACCCAACTGAAGTAAGTGTGGTGATAATGGGCCAAATAATACTGATGAGGCTCATTGGTCTGATGATGAAGAGTTTCAAAGTAAGGGTAAAGATGAGGAAACGAGAATGAATATAGAAGAACTGAGGGTGAGAACGGAGGGAAAAGTGAAGCTTTAGAAGAGAGTGAGGGAGACTTTTTATCTAATTATTCTATGATGGTGGAGTAGATGGGCTCTAGACAGCAAGTGATTTAGATAAAGATGTTGGTAGGCTTGCCCATAATGTAGGTATTGACAGATGTGAAGATGGGCAGACTAACCTATATGTGGGGTTGGAGTTTAATAATATAGATGTAATATCTAATCCCTATTAGTAGTATTGGCGCCTAGATTTCGGTATAGAACAAATAAGACACCATAGGGTTACTCGATTTTAACCATATTAGAAATATTTTCTTTATAGTGCACGTGAGAGATATTAGACCTAATTTGGTAATTTCACACTCGATCGGTGCGCCGGACGACCCTAGAATATTTTTAGAATTTTTCTCTATTGGTTTGGAAAAGAAAATTCTAATTTACTACATGAATTTCCATTTAAGGGTTATGTATGGAACAAGCCTTTGTTGAGAAACATAATCCATATATTAGAGAATGGACCAATTAGAAGAAATCTCATGGATTGTCAAGTTGGAAGTTTTAGTTAGTTCTTTGAACTATTCTAACTAAATAGTTACAAATGAACTAATTACATAATTAGTTTTTAACTAATGGCAAATTGGAAGTTTTAAGCAAGTTGAAGGGCAAAATGGTCAATTTAGGGAGTACTATATATATGTTAGAAGTGTGTAGAAATTTGAAGAGAAATCAAAAGTAACACTTAGCCAAAAAAAGAGAGAAATTCGAGCTTCAAAGGGGGGTGCTGCTACAGTGACTATTCGAGTTTTTTTTTCATGATTTTTCATATGTAATCAAGCCAAATTAAGGTTACAAATCAATCCCTAAGCTCAATTGAAGTCTCTATTAGTGGAAATTCAAGAAAAATAGGTAAGAAAAGCATCTTTTATGAGTTTGATAAGTGAGAATTCAAGAATGTGTTAATTGATGTTCTTATGTGTATTCTTGGCTTAGATTGAGTTGAATTCTAGTGTGGAGCTTGAAGGAGTCATCAATTTGAAGAAATTGGCAAGGTGAGAATTAGGATTTTTGGTGATTTTGTTGTAGAGATTTCAATTGATTGTAATTAGGGCTTTAGAATGAAATTGGCATGATTTTGTTGTAATTGGAACAAGAAATTGAGAAAAGGAATGTGTTGGAACTTAGGGTTAAATTCTGCCACTTTAGGGAAGTTAGGAATTGAGGGGTGTTTTGATTGAATTGTTGTGTGTAAATGATGCATATTATGAATTGAATGTATATGGTTGATGGAAAAACCCAAAAATGAAGAAAATGAGACATAATTGTCCATGTTGGAAAGGTGAAGGGCAAGTATGTCCAATCAAATTATAAGGTGATCAATAATTTTCAGGGCGTCGGATGGTGAGTTAGTTTCGATTATAGCTCCGTAACTAAAATCGGAAAGTAGTTTATATCCGGGCTTTGTATGCCGATTAGGGCATTTAGTAGTTAAATGAGATTCTAGTGTTCGATTTAGTTCTAAATGTCATTTATGGTACGTAGGTGAAGATAACCGAGAGCGTTAACGGGAGCAGGAATCGGGAGCGAAATTGAGCGCGGAGCGGTTGTGAGTGGAAATCTGCCATTTCTTTTACTTTTCGGTTATTATGTTTTCGCACAATGACTATGTATGTTTTATGAGCTTTCGATGCATAAACATGATTTATGATCTTGATATATTCATAGACATGCTTTTACATGATCGATTATGAAACAGTTTTAAAATTTCTGCATTCGTTTTTAAGGTCATTGGTACCCTCAGATTATAGTGGTGATGATTGTATTAGACCCGGTCGGTATATCCCGTGCACATGGGCAGGTCTTAGAGGTGTGTCACTAACTCCGGGAAGTCGGAATGTCGAGTCATATGAGTCGCTCTATGTGTACGGGATATTGTCTCGCTATATGCATGCGATGTAGGATTCCGCTGCATAGCCAGTGAGATGTCTTGAGATGTCACTGTGGGTGTTGCTAGTTGAGGTGCCCCGTGACCTACTCACGTATGCGGTGCTAGTTGAGTCGCTGCGTGGGTATAGAGCTTTAAGGTTACTATTGGTACAGTTTAGAAAGAAAATAGCCGAGCGAGGATTTTACTAGTTTTCGATTTACCGATAGCATTTATGCATTTATATGCACACAGCAGTTATTATGTTATGCAGATTCTGAATATAGTTTTTCAAAGATGTAGATAAAACCGCTCGGCAAGATTTCATTAGCATATGATATTAGAAACCATTTTACAGTTTTACATCCGTTTTAGAAGCATAATTTCTGCATGAAAGTTAGAAATTGCTATCTTTGTATAATGTTCTTATAATTGAAATCTCATTTACACTCACTAAGCTCCTTTAGCTCACCCATTTTATATTTTGTGTTTTTAAACTCCTTTCCCAGGTGCAGGTCTCGGAACGCAAGCTGCTGATTCTCCTATTGCCGGGTAGTGGGCCGAATCCAAGATAATTTTTGTACATGTAAATGTGCTAATAGCACTATTGACTTTATGCATAATAGTTGTAGGCATGTATATTTGTAAGTATGTGCTGAATCAAAAAGAAGAGATTTCTAGTTTATGATGATCGTTTTTACTTTTTATGATTATGCTTATTTTGTGATTTACACGAAATAATTGAGTTGTGTTGGATTTGATTTGGAAAGGACCGGAGGTTCGAATTGGTAGAATTGAGATGTGTTGGAATTAGAAGTGAACTTTCTTTGCAGGTTTATATGGATTTTCTGAAAAACAGGGGAAACTCTGTCCGTTTGTTTTTAAAATTAAGATGTCGTTTTCATGTATATTACTAGATCTTCTTAGTAGTAACAAGAATTCAAAAGGGGTTCGCCTCGCGAAATTTCTCAACATACCCAGTTAGGTTCGGAGGAACTTCCGTCGGGGTGCCCGGCAGGGCCGCTGGGATCTATAGTAGAGGGTCTCGGGTCGGGTCCTGTTAATAGAGCACTTAAGAAGGGTTTTGATTAGTTATATTAAGAAAGGGTTTGAGCTTAAAAGTCTTTAAAATGAGAAAATAAAGTTTAGGGTTAGCTGTGTACACCTTAGATGCACATGGTACATATATGCAACCCTTGTTAAATTTAGATTGACATTTAGAATACAACAGCTTGTAGCATAACACAACTATGATAAGAAATGCTTATTATAAGTAGATTGCATCTGAATTTGAATATGAATTAAGGAACAACCCTAAAATGCTTATTAGAGCAATGAATCATGAATTAATTCACAAGTATAGTCTCCACACCAATAAGAAGAAATTATTTAGGGCAAGGGGACAACATTAAAAAATGTATACGGGAGCAATGGTGATAGTTAGTACAAGTTGAGGATTATGCAGAGATTCTTCAACAAAGGAATGTAGGAGTTTTGGTTAAATTCAAAACTGAAGTAGATGAAAAAGATGGATCTTTGAAGTTTGAGAATATCATGTTGAGTTATTTGGCTTTGAATTCTTTTTTCAAAAAAGGTTGCAATTGGTTTATTGGCATAGATGGTTGTCATTTGAATGAGCCAGGTACAAGAGTGCTTTTTTTAGCAATGAATTTAGATGCAAACAATGGTATACTTCCACTGGTTGTAAGGATTTGTGACTTAAAGTATGCTGACACTTGGGGTTAGTTCTTGACATTAAGTGGCTTGACATTGGGGACTAGAGTATAGTCATATTCATGACTGATAGGCAAAAGTGCATACTAATTGCTCTAGAGAGATACTGGCATGTATTTTTTGGGTCTTTATATTTTTTGCATGAATATTGTTAGTGATCTTCTATGCACTTTCATATCTTTATCCATGGTCACCTTACACTGACACAATATTGTTTGAGGAAGGAATAAATGTATTTAAAATACTTCCATTGAATTCTGATTAAGTTGGCGTCCAAAATTTATAAAATAAGCGCTATTTTCATGAACACCTATAATAAAGTATGTTAGAATTTATGGATGATTATGAAATACTTTGAGATTGCTATTGCATTCTTATTTTTGAATTTTATCATCATGCCATTAATTTCAAGATTAATTATTTTTTGAATACACTTTATCTGATTCTAAATGTCATATTTGGTAGTATTTGTACCTACTTGTCTTGCAACAAAATAACAATTTATCTAGTTCATATTTGAACTCAAATATCTCTATAAAGGCCTTTTGATCGTATTGATACCAACAATTCTTGAATTTGATTAAATTTTTGTTGATTCTTGATGTTGCACCTTACTTTTGCATTATTCTATTATAGAAATAAGTTTGATATGTTTTAAGATTTGAAACAATTTGATGGGTTTCTTATGGTGAAGTTGAGACGTTGTGTTTGTTTTGGTTAACTTAATGGCTTTAGTGAGGGAAACAATAACATATATATGATTTTTTTTATTTATTTTAAAAGCTGTTGTTGAAGTGATCTTTGATGGGTTTGGTAGAGGAAAATTAGTATAAATATATGTGCTGGTTTTTTTTATTATAATTTTTCTTGATTTTGAAGCTTATATTTGTTGACTTTGAAGAGAAGAATCAATCAAATATAATGGCTGATTTTGGTGAAATTTTGTTGAAAAATTTATTTGATTTCTTGAACATAAGGCAATGCTGGATGAGAAAAATTGGAGATGAAATGACTGAAATCCCTTTTAAAATTAATTAGATATATAAAGCAAGAGAACCAATGATTGCATAAAACAATTGCTAAAAACATCAAAATGGAATGGCATTTTAGTCTTTTTATAATAATTCAAAGGTTAAAAATGGACACCTAGTGAATAAATATCCCTACGAAGAATTTAGGGGCAAAATTGACGTTTCAATCAAAACCAACTGTCAAAAGTAAAGCACAAATCCATTTAATTTAATATAAGAGCGTTTTGATACTTTAATCAATTTTGGCTGATTAGTATTAATTCAAATGGTATGTCTTCGAACAAGAGTTTTTGTTATAGTTCTTTAAAACTTCAAGGTATGCATATCATTTTTATAAATTTTGAAGGTTTATAAAAATTTAAAAAATAATAAAAATATATTATTTAATAATTAAATAAATATTTAACGAGCAATAATTTTATAAAAATATAAAATTAAAGATAACTATTTATATAATAAGTAAATTAAAAATAATTAATAAATTAAAAAAAAATTATTTTAAACAATATAGTTTGATTTTTATTTTAAATTAAAAAATATATATAAATATTTGTGAATACTCATTCCAAAATCATACGTGTCCTAAAACTTAATCCGAATTTTAATTTTGTTTACTAAATTTGTTCCAAACTCAAATCTAAATCTTACTAAGAAATCGGGTTCCAAGGAATTTGGAAGTTGGCATATTATTTTGCTATCTCTAATTGGAACTCCGAAATTTTTGTTAGAGCGAGGGTTGATGTATTGTCAGTTCTTTGGTCATCGGACAATTGACTGTCTCTTCCTCCGCCGTTTAAAAAACATTTGTTCAATCTTCGGAGTATAAATACCGTTTCTTCAATCGAATACTTCACCTATGTTTTTACCCTTTCCTTTAATGGCCTCCTCTATCTAACCAAACTCGGCTTCCCTTTGCCAAGATCTTTACTTCCCTTTCATGTCTCCATTTCTCTACTCTTTCTCCAATTCAACCGCTGTTGTTATTCTTAGAAATTAGTAAAACCATGCGATCTCATTCCTTGTCCCTCAATCTCCACCATCACTCGTATCTTCGCCATTCGTTTCATCCGACTAACACTTCTCGCCGATTGGATTTCGTTTCTCGGCGTCGGCTCTCTTGTATTTCTTATGTTCTCAAGGTATTTTATTCGTTTTATCGATCATTCTGTTTCCTTCGGAAAACAATAGAAATCATTATAAATTATTTTTAGATTATAACTAGAACTGACTACTCAGGATCGCATAAAACTGACATATAAATATTTAATTTGAACGTGTTCTTTAAGATTTCCCTGTCTCTGTTTTTTTGAAAGCAAATTCAACATCTTTGTAGAATTTTTTATATCCTTGTTTTCAAAAATTTATTTTTAAAAAAATAGAGAAATGATTTGTTTCCGTAACATCAGATTTTAAATGTTTTACTGTTATTCTTCTATGCTTATAAGTTCACATAGTTAATAATTTACGGATGTTTTTATGTTTCCAATGTAGTTAAATGGATCGAGTGTTCGAAAACACAGCACTGTTCAAGTTAGAGCCTTCGGTGAGGTACTTTTGTGTTTCTAAGATTAAATTAATCTTCTATAATTTATGATCTTAACCTATCAATTTGAGTTGGGGACATAATGAGCTTGTTTTTATTTTTGGTTTTGTAGGATTTTGATATTTCTTCGTTTGATAACTGGAGTGACAATGAGGGGACTGTTGGGTACATGGTTTCGTCCAGTGAAGGAGAAGAGAGCGATGGAGAAATTGTATTTAACCCAGTTTCTGATATTGACTTGCCTACCGTTTCTGTCTCCAATAGTGACGCTCTAACCATTGCCGCTCATAGGCTGGCTATGATTGGAAGATCACGCAAACGACACAGGCAAGTGTGTCACATGAGCTGTGTTTTGATTCTGATTTTTGTGGGTAATACAGTTTTTAATTGTTTTGTGTGAATTTGGTGTTTTACTCACTGTAATTGCAGGATCAAACTTGGGTTGTTTATCAATCTTGGACTGATAACCTTCTTGACTGTGCTGCTTTTATTTGTGGATTGGTGTGCATGGAAGATTGTCAGGCTGCCCTTGGCACCCTTTCACCTGACCCGGCCCTTTTTCATATCAGCAGTTTTAGTTTCTTGTGCAGGATATATATGTGTCCCGTTGCTCAGAAGTCTGAGGGTTCGTCAGATCATCAGGAAAGAAGTGCCTGCTAGGTACTCCAAGAAAAGCAGAACCCCCACAATGGGTGGACTGTTTTTTGTTCCAATTGGCGTGGCTGTTGCAAATGCCATGGCTGGGTTTTCTTCTGTTGAAGTTTCTGGAGCATCAGCTGCAACTCTAGCATTTGCGGCAATTGGGCTAATTGATGACATGTTATGGCTTGCCAAGAATCATAGTAGTGGGTTATCTGCATGGTTTATTTTAATTTTGGAGGTAAACCTTTTGCACTTGCTGCTTTCTTGCTTCCAAAATTTGTAGGCTTTCTGCTACTTATGGGAAGGATTGGTAGCAACCTTTTTTTGAGTGATCCTGTGTCATGATATTTTACAGGTAGCTGTTGGGACATGGTTTTCATTTTGGTTGGATTCTACAAGTATATCGTCACCTTATGGCATGTATAGCTTCTTGTAACTAATCTGATCAACATTTATCTGATGGTAACTCGCATATCTATCTTGTGTTGACAAATTTGCAACAGAGTACCAATTTTGTTAAATATTGCAAGGGTAATTCTGCATTGAAAATTTAATTATGCTGAGAACACAATTGGAGCCTGTAGAAAATGCCAAGAGTTTCATGGTGAGAAAGAATGATAATAGGAACTATTGGAGAAAATTTCCCAAAGCCAAATCTACCTCATGTAGAGATTTTTTTCTCATTTGGATTTGAATAATATCATATCTATATATGTGCAGTTAGGGAAAGAGGTGATGTACCCATAGAGGAAAGAAACTAAAAAGTGAACCTTTATCCACTTTATAATTCAGGCAACAATGATTTACAAATGATAAGTTTCTGGAAATTTCAGCATTGATATTGTTTTTATTTTTTCTGAAGTTTTTTAAAAAAATCATAATGTCAGTCATAGTAAATTGACAAGCATCTTAGAAACAAGTGCCACAATATTTGTGTGGATTTTTGTGAAGTTTTGCTTGAATGTGCTTTTACACAAAATTCTTATTTCATTTTGCAATGCAGGAAAATGTTGGTTCCTTTACCTGCACCATTAGGCCTTCTGTTCTTGGGAAAATTTTATCAATTGTTGACTTCCTTCACTTTTGTTTCCATGGGAAATGGGATTAATTTAACGGATGGTCTTGACGGTCTTGCTGGAGGAACTGCTGCATTGGCTTTTATTGGAATGTCAATTGCAGTGCTTCCTATATGCTCTGGTTAGTAAAATCTCTTTGTTATCTGAGTTTGATGCTCCCCAATAAAACCATCTTTTATTACAAAAAAATAAATTTAAAAAAAATGTTCGACAAGTATTATTCTGCTGTCTGAAAAGTAGCAATTTTAAAACCACCTTCCTGGGGTACCTCTTTATAACTGATAGCGACTTTATTTTCTAAACAGAACTATCAATATTTGGAGCATCAATGGCAGGAGCATGTGTTGGTTTTCTTTTGCACAACCGGTACGAGGCATCTGTGTTTATGGGTGATACTGGAGCCTTGGCCCTTGGTGGTGCATTAGCTACAATGGCTGCTTGTACTGGAATGTTCTTTCCATTATTTGTTTCATCTGGTATCTTTGTTGTGGAATCATCATCAGTTATTATGCAGGTACATTCTATTGGTGATGCTTGCTCATTCATTTCCAATTTAAAGGTTAAGAATTGATGCATTTGGGATTTCCCGGCAAACTCTTATAGTATGTCAAATTCCATGCTTTTTTTTCTACCCAACTTTCCCTAGCCACCTTACTGTCTATATTATTTATAACATCTTATAATTCATGTGCATGTGGATGTATTTGTTTTTCATTTTTGATTCATTGGTAGATAAGCATATCACCTTCGCAAATGGGGTTTCAGTATATTTTCCGTCATTTTTTGTTTCTTGTTTCTCAAGTTCCTTTGGCCTGAAGTTGCTGAAACTAAGAATGAATGGGGAATTGTACAGGGTGTACATATTTCCTTGGTTTGATAATTAACCATAGTTATGTTTCAGGTGTTGTTCTTCAAGACAACCAAGCACTTTCTGGGAGCAGGACGCAGATTGTTTAGAATGGCACCCTTTCATCATCACTTGGAACTAAGTGGGCTCAAAGAGCCAGTAATTGTTGCAGGTGCTTATATTATATCGTCAGTGTTGGCATTATTTGCTGGATATGTAGGTCTTATATCGGCATAACTTCTGATAGATTCTTTTGTCATCTCCAGTTACTTTTGTAGTTAGGATCTCCAAAAATTAGTGATTTCTAGTGACTATAGGAAAAATAACCGCCGTCATTCAAGATATTTTTCTCAATTCTATTGCTTTCCCTCTCACCTTTGCCAGGATGGTAATGTAATTGCAAGTTTAGCCTAAAGCCCTGATCACAATCGTTGATTATGATGTATCCAGGATAGTGAAGAATCAATTTTAGCTGTGGTTTATCAAATACATTTGAGAGTGATTTTTTTTTTTTGTTATCATTATTTCAAAGATTTTGCAAACTTTTACTTCTTCTGGACTTCTACTAGTGTTTGGCAGATTCCATTTTGGAACTCTTGCTTATGTATGACACTGCTTGGGCTCCTTCAGAACGAAGATGACTGTTCGGAAAATGATTGGCATGTGTGGAATTTTGTGTAAAGAATAATTATTTCAAGTTAGCATATTTATTGATTGAGCAAAATTATAAATGAATGTATAAGATTTAATTTCTTTTTTTTTTGGGCAATTATATGATTTGTTACTTAACATTTGATGGAATTGAAATAAATTTTAGTAGTTGTAAAATTATCTCTTTTACTGTTAATATCGATATTTTAAATTTAAATACTTTTTTATTAAATAAAAAAATAAAAAATAAAAAAATTTGTATTAACACATTTTTAATATTTAAAATTTATAATTAGAATTTTTTCTTTATCATGTCGCCTAACATTACTCTTAAATCTGTATTCTGTACATAAAAAGATTTTTGGTTTAGTATAAAGATCTGATTAATATTAAAATTCTAATATTTGTTCTACAAATACAAATTTATCAGTCATTCCAATTGTGATAAGTTATTAATATATATAGAAATAAAAATAACGAGCATTTGAAATAAGCAAAAAAGAATATGGCCACAAAGGTAAAATAAAGAAACAAGGGTGTTTTTTTCCAATTTAGATGAAATATGGGGCTAATCTGTAAATTCTAAAACTGTCGACTCTAATTGATTGTGTAGTAAAAACCCTAAAACCGAATTCATCATATAAAAGCTAGTGGCCACCGCAATCTTTCTTCCTCTTCCTAAAGGGTTTTCGCACTTGGGAAATACATAAAACCGCTAAAAAAAATCCTCGCTTTCTCAGTTGAATCTCATCTGTTCGCAGCCATGGTAAGCGCAAATCTTAGACCGATTGATTTATTGACTGGTTCGCTCCTTCGATCTCTTTGCGCTCGTAAATCTCACTGTTTACACCTGATCTCTGCGAAATCGTTTTTCTGGTCTGTGATTTTGGAGAGATTTTTTTCTTCTTATTGGATTAAGCTGAAGAGAATACGCTGATAATTTTTGCCTTCGTTTGATTAACTCGTAAATTGTTTTGAAATTTATATTCCTATCGTTTTTGTTTCTATTTTCCGGTGCTCGAGTGCATTTTTTAAATTGACATTAATTTTTAAGGTGGTAAATTGTTTGTGATTATGTGTAATATGAACGTTAAACTTAATACATCAATTTCTTTTTGTTTTGTGATTCTTTAGTCGAAGAGAAGAAATAGGGAGCCGAAGGAAGAGAATGTGACACTAGGACCTACTGTAAGAGATGGAGAGCACGCTTTTGGAGTTGCCCACATCTTTGCATCATTTAATGATACATTCATTGTAAGAATGAGATGTATTTTGTCACTCTTGCAGTAGGCTTTTGTCGATAACTGGGCTTAATCTTATTTGTTTGTTTAAACTGCAGCATGTGACTGATCTGTCAGGCAGAGAAACCCTTGTTCGCATCACTGGTAAGTTAAGCATTTTAATTTGATTCTATATTTATTAGAGTGATTCTATATCTATGTGCATATCATTAACGCTGGGACTTTGGTTTTGTACTCTAGTATTGTCTGAATAATTTTCCCACGTGGTTGCAAACTAATCCATTCTGATAATCTAAATGGAAAAAGGAAAACAAAGTCTTTGCACTTAGATGTGAAGGGGTGGACTGTGTGACTGGCAAAAATTGGAAAAAGGAAAATAATTTCTTTGCATGTAGATGTGAAGGGGTGGACTGTATGACTTTTAGGATGTCATAATCTTATGTTTTCAAATAATAATTTTTTTTAACCACCAGAAAGAGAACTTAAGATCAGCATGTTGAAGTTTAATCTCTGCTCATCGCTGTCACATAACCTAATGTTGGAGCATCAAACTTATTGATCCTGCTGTTAATGTTAACTCATTTTCATTGTTACTGCATATTTTGAAAAGTTGGGTTGTGCTGCACAGGTGGTATGAAGGTCAAAGCTGACAGAGATGAGTCTTCTCCTTATGCTGCCATGCTTGCAGCACAAGATGTTGCAAGCAGATGCAAGGTTTTCATCTCTTTGAATTTATTGCCATTATCCAACTTTTAATGTCTACACAAGTGGCTTTTGTTTCTTGTCCTGATTTTGTAATGCCTGTTCATGTTTTCTTGCTGTCTCTTTCTTATGGTGTTTTTGTAGTTAGATATGAGCACCAAATTCACTTTTACGAGTGATCCATTGCACCTATATGTGTTTTTGATCACTTGATATTCATATCATTCTCTTCTTTCTGTGCCAACTTGCATGACTGATTTCCATTCTTATTTATCAGGAACTTGGTGTTACTGCACTTCATATTAAGCTCCGTGCTACTGGCGGGAATAAGACCAAAACACCTGGTCCAGGTGCCCAGTCTGCTCTTCGTGCCCTCGCTCGTTCTGGGATGAAAATTGGTCGCATAGGTGAGGCCCTTGGATATGTCACATTGTGAAATTGTTTACTACCATAAAGTTTTGTTAAATCTTTTGCTCATTAATGATCGGTCTCATAGTGAATTTTTAAATACTTGTATCATGTCATCTTTCATGAATATGTAGATTGCATGTGCTGCTTAATAGTTGAATTTGTTATCAATTACAAGATTATTAATGCTGGTTTTTTTAACGTATTTCAGAGGATGTGACTCCAATTCCCACTGATAGCACCCGCAGAAAGGGTGGTAGAAGAGGAAGAAGGCTGTAAGCTGTCTTTTTGTTGGATTTGTCTTGTTTTATTTTGGCATTCCCAGTGGGGTAGTTGTTCCTCAATCTTAATTGCTATTACTTTCAAGATTTGGAACTAATTTACAGTTTTTATCTGTCTTGATGAAAGATTTATTTTGAGCTTTATGTAAAACAATAGGGGCCTTGAGCAGACTTGGATCTTCGGTTTTTTGCACTACATATAATGTCTTAGATTTAAATTCCGAAATTTATCAGTGTGGTCTTTTAATTATAGAAATCAAGTCCAAATATACCCCAAAAAAAAATGTATTTGCACTAAATATGAACGAGCTTCAAGTTTCTTGGTGTCTTTGCTTCATTAAACAGAAGAACACGCTACTGCTCTCCCCAGTTTCACTCGTTGAGTTTGGGGAGCCAGATTGAATCCTTTTCATTAAAGGCGTGCACTGACCGAACGGCCAGAAACAAACTGGCCTGTGGTTGTTTGATTTCCCGTAAGAGAGAATCGAAATAAAACCGTTAATAGAAGCGTAACTGAACTAGATCAAACCAGTTTTTTCTGGTTTGGTTTTTCGGTTTAACTCTGCCAATTAAGCGTTTCATATTGAAAATCGCAGCTCCAGCCTGCAGATAACATATCATGCTCATGTGAGAGTTGAATGCTGACCCCATCGGAAGGAACGTCATCCTTGAAGGTGGTATATGACTATATCATCTTTCTGGTTTCTTGTGTTCTTGATAAGTTCCACTTGGGAGCCATTCCAGAATGCGACACTGCACCTTGAAGTCTTATGTCAATACCAATTGCAATTTCTGGAAAAACAGGAGGATTTCTCTTCTTCTTGGTTTCAATATCAGATGCTACAGCGTATGCTGGTTTAGTCATCCTTACATTTTGACAAATTCGCAAGTGACAAAGAAATAACTCAACACTGCACTGTCCGGCGTGTTTTTAACTTTTTAGGGTTTGAGGAGGGAGTGAAAGACCCAGAGAGAGAGACACTGACATGAGAGGAGTATAGAGAGACAAAGACGAGTGGAGTGAATGGGGTTCAATTTTGCAATTAAGTTTTATTTCTTTTTTAATTTATTTATGTATTATTAAGTGTGGGTAAACTTATACTGACAATTTGTTTTGATGAATAACATATTATCGCGTGGTATTTTTAATTTTTTTTTATTAATTTAACTAAAAATTTAGTTTTTCAGTTCAATTTCAGATGTTAGTAAAACCGGATTGGACCGTTTGATTTCATTCTAAATAATCGAATGATTATTTTTCAAAATAAAAATCGAATCGAAATAACCAATTCAGTTCAGAGTGATCTGATTTTACCAGTTTCCAATTTTTTTCTGCCCACCATTTATTTTTCATTGTCATTAAGGGAGAAATATTCTTTATTAGTAGTGAAATTTGTTGCGAGGGAGTGGATCGGGTAAAGCCGAGTAGATAAGTTTATTCACCAAAAATTCTAACCATAACATATGGACTCCATTTAAATGCATTTTTTTAAGCTAGAGGTCCTTGAGATTAGGTGAATAGCATCATTAATGATTAGGATGGAGCGTTCAGATTAGTAAAACACTGAAAGTTGATACGGATGGCTCATGTACTTTGAACATTGTTTTAGAAATTTATAACTACGTTGGTTGATAGATAGGGGTTATTAGATATTATGAGAGAATGGGGGCAAAAGCTGGACCTCACATGTGAGGAGCGGACAAACGTAATTGGTTTCATAAAATTTGTCCAAGTTCAGTCAGCCTCCGGCTATTTCAGTTGTGGTAAAATGACATCGTTTTGAGTGTATTTTGGCTGTGTCAATTTGAGCAAAATAGTGCCTGAGATGAGACGAATTCAAAGGATGTCAATAGATAGTAAAACGTTTTTGACAGGGCAGCATGGGGAAACCTTCTTTAGTTGCACAAGTTTTATTCCGGTGCTATTTCATTTTGTTTGAAAATTCGGCCATTCATTTTGCTAAGAGGAAAATAATACTTTTTTTTTTTTTTTTTAAAGAAGTTTCTTTGCATTACTCTAGGATTGGGAAGTTCCCTTTCCAGAATTGAGTACAGATGTTTTTTGACAGCTAATCTTGCTAGCCTGTTAGCTAATGAATTACATGATGTGGGGATGAAGTTTATACATGAGTATTTCCAATTCTCCACCAAGCCCTTAATATCTTGAATTATCCATCTAGCCTCTGCCATTGTGTTTAACTCCCCTCTTATCAAAGCCACCACGTTTTTAGCATCTGATTCCACCACTATGCCATCATATCATGATTGGGCTATTCCTCCTATCTAGGAATACTGCACTTAAGCCTGCTCTTTTGTTTGCTATGTCTATGGCAGCATCCACCTGAATTCTGCACCACCCTTGAGGGGTTGTACAAGCCCCCTCCCTGCCCATTCTGATTCCCTTCTCTTTTTGCTTGATCCTCTCCATTATTTGCTTCAGCTTGGAAGACCTCAAGGTAGTTTTCTACTCTCTCAACTAACCTGACAGGATCTTCTTTCTTACCAGTAGCCACTGAGTTATTTCTATCCTGCCAACTTGCCCAAAGAGTCATTGCCACTTGAGCAAGTTCTTCCTTAGATCTGGTTTGCAGCAGAAAATCTCCAATGTTCATATTTTTTATTCCAGATACAACCTCCAAAAATCTTGTACATTTCCACACCTTCTTTGCTTCCCTGCTCTGAACTAGAGCATGAAGGCCATCTTCTTTTTCTTTTTCACATCTTGGACAGATGGGGGGTATCAGTTATCTTCCTAGCTATTAGACAGGTTAATGGACTTGATTATACAGAAGATGATGATGAATCTGATGGTGAAGATCAGAGAACATATCAGAGAGGTGCAGAATAACACAATTGGATGTACTTGTATTTTAATATTCTCTTTTCCCTCAAATTACAAGTTTGTTACAACAGAATTGTGCTGAGCTGGATTTAGATTTTTTTGTCATTACTCGTTTATATAAACAAATGCTCTTTTTATTTCTCATTATTGAATACTATCAATAAAAGTCAGTTTCGAATTTCCTCTGTATTAGCTTTTCTAGAATTATTTTCTCAGCTGATTTCTCAGCAAACAAACACAATTTTAACTTGGTATCAGAGCCTCAAATATGGCAAATCTTGCTACGAACTCAATTACAACACCAATGATAATAACCTTTACCTTTCCTTCATAAATCAAGCTTGATCGTACAAATTTTCTCTTTAAGGAAATCACAAATGCAAATCATCATCAGTGGTTATGGTCTTGATGGTTACATAGATGGATCTATTAAAGCACCACCAAAATATCGAGAGCAAGCTGAATCAGATCTAACTTCATACTCAACAGATCAAGAACTAAATCCAGCATATGTGTACCTTATAAATAGATGTTCCAAAGACGTGTTTATATAGAATGGTTAATATCTCATAAAAATACTAAAATGAATCACTTTTTTCTTTCTGTTATTTGCTTTTTGACAAATTGTTTTTTTTAATATCTGCAACTATTCAGCCAAATAATTTTTTTTAGAAATAATTTTATATTTTTTAAATAGTATTTTAATTTTTTTTATTTTAAATAGTGTGTTAAATAATTATTAAATAATATAACAATATAATAAATAATTCTAAAAATTTTATTATTTTATTATTTAATATCTCAATTTAAAATATGAAAAAGTAATATGTATATATTATTTAAAAAATATAAAGTTATTTGTATTTAGTAGTGGTCAAGCAACTTGCATTATTGATCACGTGCTTCCTTACAAATTTTGCCCTCAAAATGAAATGTTCAAAATCGGTATGTGTCAATGCCATATATATATGTATATATTGGAGAGGCATTATTAGCCATCAAAATTTGAAAGATAAATAAACAAATCAGAAAAAGAAAAGAAACCGGTGGGCTTAGCTTTCAGAAACCAGAGTAGGCTTAGCTCATAAACTGTTTTCAAATACAAGAATTGTTTATTTTATTTTATTTTTGAGTGTAAGAACAAAAAAGGCATTATCATTAGCTAAGAAATTCATAAAATTCGAATTTGAATTATATCCTAATCATTGGAGTTTTCAAAACTATCTGCGTAGATGATCATTGATCATTAGCTTTGAGACCAAATTTCGTTTTCATAATTATTTGGGAAATTAACCCTCTTTACTTTACACTTAGAACCTAAAGCACACCAACTATCCTGCTACCGAGTGTATCAAATAAGTCAGTTCAATTCGTTATAATATAAATTCAAATGAGGAAAGTATCATTTTCATGATCATATCCAACTTGTAAAGTCGAGAACCTTGGGGGCCAAAAAAATAACACCGTAAACTTTGGAAAAAGTATGAATAAAAATTAAATGCAAAAGGCCAAAGAGAATAATAAAAAAATGGTATTATAAAATAATAAAAAAGGATCACTTGATAATTCAACTCTTGTCCTCAACAATATTTGCTGTACCTTCCACGTCACCTCCTCCCTCATCCAGCTGGATCTCAGCCCCCCCATTTCTAACTCTATTACTCTTTCTTCAACAACCCCTCCCATCAAATTTTCTCTGTTTTTTTTTTCCAAAATTATTATATCTCTCCGTTTTAATATTTTATTATAAAATTACATCCTAATTGGGAAAATAATTTATATACTGAATAATAAATTTTAATATTTATATTTGCCACACAAACAAATTTGTGATCTACCGCGTTACTCATTTAAGATTCAGACAACTGACACTGAGAAAGAAGCAAGCAAATGAAAAGACAGAAACACAACTAGCAAGTTAGTAGTTAACAGTTAACACCCAGGGTAAAAAAGCAGATAGATTTTGTTTACTAATACGACGCCGTACCGTAATTCATCTCTTATTTATTTATTCTCTCTTTCAACTGACCCCTTGCAGGCAGAGCCAGCCACCACCCTATCTTCTCTCTCTCTCCCGGCCCGGCCAGGCCCGTCTCTATCTATAAATAAAACTCTCGTATGTACGTACGCCCCTCCCCTTGCACTTTCTTGCTCTTCACTGTCAACAAAAAGAAACCAAATCCAAAAATGGATTACTCTCTTCTTTTCTCTTCTTTCACTTTAACCCAATACCTAGTCTCCTTTATAGCTCTGCTCTTTTTCATCCAGCAGATCAGTTACTGGAACAAGAAACGCCACATTCCTGGCCCTCTATTGGTGTTGCCATTTTTGGGCACCGCTATTTCTCTAGTTCGTAATCCCACCAAGTTCTGGGAACAGCAAGCTGCATTTGCCTCTCGTTTGGGCTACTCCGCCAATTACATCATCGGCAACTTCATGGTCTTTATACGAAGCTCCGAGCTCTCTCAACTCATTTTTGCCAACGTTCGCCCCGACGCTTTCTTGCTCGTTGGCCACCCCTTTGGGAAAAAACTATTCGGTGAACATAATCTTATCTACATGTTCGGCCAAGATCATAAAGATCTCCGACGTCGGATTGCTCCTAATTTTACGGTCAAAGCTCTATCTACCTACATCTCGCTACAGCAGATCATAATCCTCAAGCACTTGAAAGAATGGGAAAAGCTATCTAGCTCTGGTGAGCCGAAACCGATCTCACTCCGGTTTCTAGCTCGTGACATGAATCTAGAAACTTCGCAGACTGTTTTCGTCGGGCCTTATTTAGGTCAACAAGCGAGGGAGAAATTCAACTATGATTACAATTTTTTCAACGTCGGTTTAATGAAGCTGCCAATCGATCTCCCGGGCTTCGCTTTTCGAAACGCGAGGCTGGCCGTGCAGCGCTTGGTCGAAACGCTTAGCGTGTGCGTGCGAGAGAGCAAAAATAGAATGGGCAAGGGAGACGAACATTCGTGTTTGATCGATATCTGGATGCAAGAACACGCCAAAGAGGTCGCCACCGCCGAGGCCGCCGGTGAGTCCACGCCGCTCCATTCCGCCGACCACGAAATCGCCGGTCACCTCTTTGACTTCCTCTTCGCAGCTCAGGATGCGTCCACTTCGTCGCTCCTCTGGGCCGTGACGCTTCTTGACTCGCATCCCGAAGTGTTGCGCAAGGTCCGTGAGGAAGTGTCGAGAATTTGGTCACCGGATTCTGATAAAATGATAACAGCCGACCAGGTCAGAGAGATGAAGTACACGCAGGCGGTTGCCCGTGAGGTGCTAAGGTATCGTGCTCCGGCGACGCTGGTCCCACACATTGCGGTGAGGGACTTTCGATTGACCGAGTCATACACGATTCCCAAGGGAACCATTGTTTTCCCCTCTGTTTACGAGTCTTCTTTTCAAGGATTTACAGAAGCGGACCGGTTCGATCCGGACCGGTTCAGTGAAGAGAGACAAGAGGATCAGATTTATAAAAGGAACTTTTTGGTCTTTGGAGCTGGAGCTCACCAGTGTGTGGGTCAGAGGTATGCCTTGAATCACTTGGTGCTCTTCATCGCCATGTTTGCCTCGTTGCTTGATTTCAAGAGACACAAGACCGACGGCTGTGATGAGATCATGTACAATCCGACGATTTGTCCCAAGGACGGGTGCATGGTTTACCTCTCTAAGCGTTGCTCACGGTATCCAAACCTTTCTTTGGATTGACATAAATACCCTTGTAGATTATTTTTGGTTGGAATGGTCGATACGGTATTGTCGTTGCTTTTTATCGCAGTTATCAAGGGCGGATTGGTCAAAGATCGTGTTCTTTTGTTGATTTATTTACATTGTTTTTGCTATTGGTGTGTGTAGACCTGATGAACGGCTAGGATAATTTAGCAAAGAGAGTTCAAAAAACAAAATGAAAAATCGTGTGAAGACATTGATGATTGGTGGATAATTGAGAATTGAGACAGCATGTCCATCAATAAATAAATAAATATTTAACAAAATAGTCCCTTTCATTTGCTCACGTAATTATTTCCTGCATTATCTTTATATATATATATATTTTTAATCGGTTATTACACCTCATCTTCGCTGGTACAGTTGGTCTCTGTTTCATTGTCTAGAACATGTTGTATTTCCTTGTCACGTGCTTCATATTATCGCACGTGCGCGTATAAAGTCGAAACCCTTTCATATACACGCAGTCGCAGCACCAAATAGTTAAAAAACATTCCTTCAAAAAAAAACTAATAACGGAATTTGTTTTTTTTTTATAATTATTGGGCATAGATCACAGTATAATTACCACTAAATCATATTAAGATACAGTAATTTATATATAGAGTCAAATTTCTTTTCGTGGTCAGCAATAAAAGTCTCAATCAAAAAAGTACATTTAATTAGTTTAAGGTATATTAAACATTGGGAGAAGGAGTAAGGACCCAAAAAAAAAAAAGGTCTCTCTCAACTAAACAGTAAACAGCAAACTGCTGCCCTAGCTCCCGGAGACTTGGCCTCTCTCTAGTGGATTTCCTTTCCATTTTTTCTTGTTTTTCCATGCTTTCTCTTGTTTTACTTTTTTTTTCCATTGTTTTGCTTTTGTTTTTCTCGTTTTTGATCCGGATGGAGTTCGTGTCCTTCGACTGGTGAGTTTCTGTGTGGCATTAGAGATCTCTCGACTGTCGTTGAGCTTTCTCGACACCGCCTATATTCGTCATAGGTTGTTTAACCGATCGTACTTCGACTGGGTCCAGTTTGTACAAGGATCTAAACAGCGTCAATGCAATGACGCGTCACCTTCCGCTCAACCTAGATCCAATAATTGCCTATTATTTTCTTTTTTATCTTCGATTATTTTTTTGACTCGCTGTCGAGCTGACCACTGTTAGATATTCAACCACTATACTAGAGCAATATAGCTCTCGTAGCTCGTGCTCCGCCTAATTTAGTGCGAAGCAAATCCGTCAACCTTCAAACCACTGCATTGCACCTCACTTAGAGTAACTTAATTTATTTTGTCATATTACTTTGTTAATCTACTGTAGTTGTATTGTTGATGCATGAGAGTTTGATATGGTTCATAGTTTGTAATAGATGGAGACTATAAGTACAAAATGGTAGTCGTCTGTATTCTCTCTGCATGAGTGTAGTTTTGTTTCGTTGTATAATAATTCTTTTGCGTGAGGTGATATCCTCTAATACGAGATAAATACTCCTCATACTTGAAGTTAGTTTATTATTTTTTGAGGATGATAGTTTTATCCCCCATTTAAAAGATAGGTTATTCCCATCTTAAACAAGATAGATAATTTTCATCCTTAATAAGGTATGTTTCTCTATCCTAAATAAGAGTAGAGATCTCGGTTAGAATAGTCTATTCGTTAAGGTTTTATCTATTTCTCTTCATAGGAAAGTTGTAAGTTTGAGCAAACTATAATAAATATATCTAATCCTTGTGTACTGTTACGATAATTTTCTGATTTATATTAAGAGTCTTATAATATAATATTATTAATTTGTTCAATAATATTATATTTATGACGTTTCAAAAAACAAAAATATTTATTAATATGTAGCACATAGGCTATAATTTTCTTAAGCAGTATTGTCATTTTGATTTCAATGCGCAATGTTCTAAATCTTTTTTACTTTCCTAGTGATTTGATTTTGATCCTCCATATATTTATTTATTTATTTATTTTCAAAATAATATTGAGTATGTTAAGAGAAAACCAACGGTGAGGTTTTTGACTTCTTAAAGCTATTGAAACCATAGGTAACGTGACATGTAGATCCCACCAAAAATTTGAACCATCAACCAATCCATTCAACGCAATTTTTTTTTCTTTCTAAAGAGAATGCTAATCTATTAATTAATCAGAAGAAATGAATGAAGTGGTTAGACTAAAGGGCAAATAATCAACCGAAACACAAGATACAAATGACATGGTTGCTCATTTAATTAGGAAATAGGTGATTATATTACCGTCTCGTTCAGCAAACACCCAAGAAAAATTCTTTAAAGTTGCCTAATAACTTAAAATAGATTCAAGTAAATTGTCCTCAATACCTGAGAATAATTGTCGATGGAGAGTATCGATTAATAGCTTGCAATCTATCTCAACGACAAGAGCCATTCGACGCAAAATAAATTCCATATAACTCATGCAACCTGCCTTCTATATATACCCCAAACCACCTAAAGAGCATCCAACAACGCAAAACATTTAGCAGAAAAGGGTTGAAAAGAAGTCGTGAAGGACTTAGCCGAAGTTATGAGCACCACTCCCACTGAATCACGAAGAACCCACCTAACAACAATCGTATTTCCTTTCATATTCTCAGCCGCATCCACATTTAGTTTAAGAACACCATTAGTAGGAGCTCGCCAAATCCGATTTGCAGTACCACTGTCATCGAGGAGCCCGCTCTTTGACAATAAATTTACTGCTGACACATTCAAGAATCCATGAAGCTGACCATTCTCATAATTCTAGCAACTCCATAACACAACCGTAAACATCTTCAAATCCTGAAATAGGAAAAAGCCCATAAATTCTGGAACCACCACCCCAAACATAGTAGCATCCCAAATATCAGTCACTGATGGACACTTAACCAAAGCATTGAAAGCTATTTCAATTCCTTCACCACATTGAAAACAACCAGGCTGTATTTTAAGATGCCGTCAAAGCAAATTGTATCCAATAGGAAGAATATTATGAAACACTTTCCACATGAACAATTTGATTTTTGGAGGAATAGCCAAACCCCATAATTTCTGTCACCAATGATGTAACGGGGACTCTCACCCACAAGAATTTTGATTAGCACTCAATCTAATCATCGTAGCCACCTTATATAAAAAATTCACACTATTTCGTCTGATGAAGAAAAGTGTCATAAAAGTTCATCATTTGCTGGAAGACTACCAGCAGAAATGGAAGCAATCAAAGCCGCATCCATAGGCCATAATAAATCATTCACAATATTGAAGTTCTAGTAACCATCCCCACTCATCAGATCAAAACAAAACAAAAAAACTTGTCTCACCCAAAACTTGAAGTGATAGGCCGAAAAGAAGGTAGTTGTGGCAGTCATGGATCAAAGAACACCGAAATAGGATAAATACTTTCACTTCATTATAAAATAAACTTGAAGTGATAGACCGAAACAAAAAGGATTATAAAATAAATAGTTTGTATAGGATAGGGTTATCTTTTAATTTGAAAAATTAAATAAAAGGACTAGTCATTACGAAGAACACATATATGAAATATAAATATAATATTTAAATTTAAAATATATATATATAAGTTAAAGCAGTGCATTCTATTGCCAATATATATATATATATATATATATATATTACTACTGGAGAGTTATTTACAAACTAGAAATTAATTTATGCTTAGCTAATGTCACATAAATAAAATTTTGGCATGAATTAACCATCGATGAAGAAACTATCGATTTAAAATTATGTTTTGAATCTAGCAGATAGTCAACTCGATTTGTTCATCCAAATTCCAAGCAAATATCGATATAACTAACAATTATAGATTGTCAACCTCAAAGCTTTAATTAACCCATGTATTAATAATTAATCAACGGCCTCTGCAAGCTGTCAAGAGTGACACGTAATTCTTATTATAGATATAATTAAAGGAAAATTTTCATTTGATAACAAAGAAAATTAACTTCTAAACTTAATTGACCTACTTGTATTACAAGCTAGCTGGGGCTTGGGTGGTCAATTCTTTATTATTTATGTTGAAAATTAATATAAAAGAAAAAGCAAAAAATGGGCACTTTTGATTTTGGAAGTCGACCCTTAAAATGCATTTAGAGGCCATCAATTAGGGAAGCGGCGCCGGCGATGCCAAACTTTGAAGTTCTACTTCCGCCATAATAATCTAAACTATAACTCTTGTTGTAAAAGGAAACCTCTCTGAAATATGTGATTATGAATAAATAGATGAAAATGTTGTGCTTTTTTAATAGTATTTTAAATTTTAAATTAATGTATTAAATAATTATTTAATAGTGAACTGATAGATGTGCTTAATTTTTTTTAATTTCAAATTGACAAGAGTAATAATAAGTATTTTAAAATTTAATATTAAATTATATTTTAAAAAGTGATGTGTCAAATAAATATTAAATAATAAAATAATATAAAATTTTAAAATATTTATTACATTTAATATTTATTTAATATATTATTTTTAAAATAAAATTTTTAAATACTTAACATAATTCACAAAGAATTAGTGGCCGATAGAAGATGAAGAAATGGTTTCGAAACTATCAAAATCCATGCATGCAAATTGCAATGCATGTAGGACACTTAACTAAAACTCAGACGTACATATTGCCACAGCCACTGCTCATATTACAAATTTTGGCCAGCAATAAAGTCCTGATGTGTCGACTGTCGAGACAATATTGTAAATCCTTTGTTCTTTTAGCAAAATAATGGAACTCAATTGGCCCCGGAGCCTTTAACAAACTAGCATTTTCTGTTTTGGCTTTGGCTTTTCGTCTTGCCAAAGCGAAAATTATAAAGAGGCATACAGCTAATCTCGTATTCCCAATAACACATATCCCAATTGGCTGTAAAAGCTGCTTGGTCATTCATTGGCCCACAGGTTTGGCCTCCATCCTAAACTTTAATTTCGTCCTGCACCCACCCCTATGCTTCAAGATTGGTAAATAGAAAGAAAAAAAAATTGGTAAAATGTCTCCTTAAAGATTGGTGATTTATCCGTTCAGTGTTTTTAGTTCAATGATTTTGGTACTGAACATTCGCCTATTGACATTCTAACCTTTTTTTTAAAAGTCAAATCTCATAATAAATGCCTCTTTCTTCAAAGTCAAATCTCAAATGAAGGGTCACTATGATTGAAAAATCCTTTGTTCATCAAAATACCTAAGTTGACCGTGACGGATCTTTTGGATTATCAACACATCACATGTGTTTGAATAGACTGGCATGCTTTGTATTTATAAAAGAAAATTTGTCGTTAGCAAAGTTGTATTTGTAAACTTCAATCTTTTTCTTTTTCTTCTTCTTCTTATTATTACTTAAGAAACTTCTTGTATAAACCAAATCTAGAACGTCTTTAATTCAACTTTGCATTGATGGAAAGATCAGATTTCTTTGATTAGAAAAAATAATAATAAGGCAACCATCCAAAGGAAAATATTTTTTGACACGAAAATAGCGAATGTGAATGTGATAGTAATTCAAACGAAGGCTGTGTAAAAATTGATTTTATATCGATATTCAAGCAATGGGTTGGCTGGAATTTGGTGGAAGCATATGATCTTTGTTTAATAAATAATAATAATAATAATAATAATAATATTATTATTATTATTATTATTATTATTATTATTAATTTGGGTGTCTTAACAGGAAAATCCCACAATTATTTTTTATCTTCTTAATTAGATGATTCTGCTTTTGTTGTTATTCTACTAATGACTTTTTATATGCAGCAAATGTGTGCTGTTTCTTCTTCTGTGTACAGTAGCCAAAGTGTATGGCTTTGCATGGCTTGCAATTTGCAAGTTTGCTTGTTTTGGCCTTTTGCTTAAAGAAAAAAATGGCTTTTCTATTTTGTTTTCTTTATTTTGTCTTGTTTCTTTTGTGATGTAGCTTGCCTTTTTTTTTTTTTATGAATAAAGTTCATTTATCTCAGGATTTTGTAGTTATACTCAGACGGGCTGGCAAAAATAATTAATAACACTAGTAAATATTATGAATCATTACTACTGAATAATGAAACAAACAAAGAATAACTAGTTAAAATATTTAGTAGCGTTGTTTGCATACAGAAAAATGGAAGCGAGCAACATTATCAAATAGTGTAAGTCATTGTTTAATAAAAATAATTTATTTAACTATTGATTAAATAATAATGCAATTTACTATTAAATAACAAAACGTAGAAAAAATATACATTAAAAAAAATTAGCAACACTACTAAATAATGGGAGTCGCTATCAAATTATATAATTTGTAAAGAATAGCTTGTTAAACTACTAATTAAGTGGTAAGTAGTGTGAAACATCAAGATAATGATCGTAGCCACCAAAATCAAATAATGCAGAGTTTTTATTTAATAGGGTAACACGTAATCGATTACCTACTAAAGTGAGACACTAGAAAAAACACACCAAAACAAATAAATGACACTACCAACTAATGAAAATGTGCAAATAATAATATATTATTAAACTATCAAGTACTGTAAAGGAAAAAAATAATATTAGCAAATAATTTTTTTATTTTTTTATGAGAGAGAAATAATTTAAATTCAAAATATTTATTAAAATTAAAGTAAACGTATTATTTTATTATTAAACTGTTAATATAAATACACTAGTAAACAATACTGGCCATTGTGAAGCAGTGGAACACGGATTATTCTATAATATTAAAAAAATTTAATTGTGTTGGTAGTTAAATTATTTATACCTGTTAAATTTGATTTCGTAATTTTATCAAATGATTTAAATTAATTTTAATATTATATTTAAACTTTGATTTTAAGATCATAATATTATATAATGACCTGTAGAACATGTAATAAAAAAATAAATTATTGATTTACCGAATAGTGGGAGAAGCCAAAATATTTTCAACTGAGTGGTAGTTTTGCATTGTGTTCTTTTACAATAAATTACTAAATTTTGCAATTGACGAGTGAAGTTTATTTTAATTAAAGGTGGTTAAATTTGGTTCGGTTTGATTTATAGGTTTTGTTTTATTTTTAATTTTTTAGATTGACTCAAATGTATTTAATTTATATTTATTTTCAGTTCAGTTTAACTTATTTTTTAAAATTTTTTTAAAATTTAATTTAGTCTTCCATTCGATCTTCTGAACCGGATTTTTAAATAAAAAAAATTAAGAATAAAATTAATAAAAACAAATTAAATCAAACCGATCAATTTAATTTAATTTTTTAAATTCAATTCAATTCACCAATTTTTTACCTACTCTTAATTTTAACTTTATATAATAAAATTTTACAAGCCAATGAGCCCAGCCCAGCCCACTCAGCCCATTTCCATATTTAGTTGAAATTCGAGTCGGGCATCGGCTTGGCTCAAATTTTGCCAGCTTCAACTTAATGCATCCTCCAATTTATTTTTATTATTTTAAATCAACAGAAAATATTAGTAACACCGCCTTCTACCTCCGTCGACCGTCATCGCGGAGGAGTGAAAATTTAAAAAAAAAATTGCGGCACCGTGAAACGCTAACCGTATTTAATTTCAAATAAGCGAAGTGAAGATGAACGAGGAAGATAAGATTCGGGGTTTCACCGGCAACGCACAGAGTCAAAATTACTACGGCACGTTTCAAGGCGTCGCGAATTACTACCGTCCTTTCCCTCAGGCACCGCCTCACCCGTTTGTTGGTTTGCCTCAGCTTATCCCTCCTCCTACCGCCGTTAATCCTCCTCAGTTATATGGCCACGGCTACCAAACCGTCGCAGGTTATAATCTTATTTCGTACATGAAAACCTAGATAAGTCATTTGTTGGTTTAAGCGGAAAAGATTTGATAAGATAATAATTTTGATGAAATTATTACTTTCTTTTAATTGAAATATCAATTATTTATTCCATCACTGTTGATTCTGTAAAGTAATTACCAATAAAGTGAGTAATGTAGTTATTTAATTATGCTTCAAAATGATTGCTTTTGAATTTTGTTAAATTTGGTGTATAATATATGTTAATGGTGTTTTTTTTCCTATAAAAATAAATTTTAATCATAATTTTTTGGGTTTTTTTAAGGTTATGCTATTGTTGAGGGAAGACCATTGAGAGAACCCCCGCTTCCTTGCTGTGGCCTCGGCATGGGCTGGGTCTTGTAAGTTCCAAATTGATTATTAGTTTGTTTTTTTGTTTCTGTACAAGGAAGCTATCATATCGATTTGGTTTTTGTTACATTTTCTTTAACAAGAACTTAGTATACAAAGATGGTCACTGGTTAAGATCCATATAAACTTGATAAACTTATTATCTTATAGAATGTACTACAAGAAGTCGAGGTCCATAATACATGTTTATGTTTGCATCATCAGTGCTGATTAAGCAGATTGGAGGCAGAAGTTCAGTAATGAATTCAACTTGGCCTTTCTTTTTTATGATGAAAGATATAGGAACCATAAGAATGTTGATTTTGCCATCACTATGGCTATCATTTGCTTTCTAGTTAGGGCTGGAAATGTACATATTTCTTCTCACTGTTACTGTATTATTCTGGCCATTTCTCACTGCCAACAAGTTTAGTTTTATTGGATTTGAGGAATTATCTACATCAGTGAATCAATGCCATTTGAAGTGATGAATGCATGGAGATTTATTTTACACAAGCTACAGAAGTCATTCCGAAGATTGTTGTTTCTTTGTTGTCTATTTATCATTGCTTTGTTTCTCCCTTTTTTTTTTCCTGAACTTGTATGCACATTTAAGCTTTTATGTTTTGAATCCTTCCCTCTTTTGGGGTCTCTTACTGCTCTATTCCAATCAACCATCTTCCTCCTCATCTGCTAAATGAAATGAAAAAAAGGAAGATCTTGAAGTTAAGGTATATAAGAGTGGGCTTTTGGTGAAATTTTAGTTATTGACTAAGAGAGACAGATCAAATAACTATACTTGACTGCAAAACTTATGTTAAACAAATATAAGCTCGATTTCATATGCTCAATTAGATGAAAATGTTGACCTATACCCAATTATTTATTGCTCAATTTGAATTGCTGTCTTGGCCAAGCATAATTATTAATAAATTTGACTTCCAGGTTTATAGTTGGGTTCTTCCTTGGTGGCATTCCCTGGTATGTTGGAGCTTTCGTTGCACTTTGTGCACAGGTGGATTACCGAGAAAAACCTGGATACATAGCATGTGCAATTGCTGTAAGTTCTCTTTATCTGCCAGTTAACTTTTTGCTTGCCAAAACACATTTAGTTGTGTTACTTAATGGTCCTAACATCCATGCGTGGTTTATGTTGCTGGTAATTTAGGAAATTTTTTATAAATTATGCCAGTGATGAATGGAGTTAATTGCTGGTGTAATGTTGTTTTATTTCCTTGAGACAACATATTCAGTCCATTTATGGTTGATAGATCCACAGCCCTCGGAATTGTTTGTTTTATCAGTATGCTTTGTGTATCTGTTGAATTGATAATTTGGTTGCACTCTTGCATTCTTCACTATGCATCCATTTTCTTTCCTGCGGATGACCATTGCTGAAAAGTAGAGAGTTCTCTCTCTGCTTGTTCTTAAAGAAACCTTTTCTTTTCCTTTCTCTAATTTCTATTTTTTTTTTCCCATTTTGTGCAGTCCATTCTCACAATCATTGCTATAACTCTTGGTGTAGCAAACGGAGCTCATACGTGGGTATATTAATACAGGCTGCAAGGACGATTGTAAATTCATCATCCCCAAATGTCAATGGCTGGTTATTGTATCTTTTGTTGGAAGTTATCATATTTTAACATGTAAAGGCAAACTGATGAAATTATTGGGTGTTCATATTGGGGCATATAGTTGGTGTTCTTATGGACTGCAACCAGAGTCATTTCTAGTTGTTCTAAACAAAGGAGGTTTTACAAGGGAATATGAAGGATTTGTTTTCATATTCAAGTGATACTTGATTCATATCCAGTTCCTGTTTTATATCAAAACTGATGTGTGCATAGCCTGTGTTCTGTAATATAAGAGTTGTCAATTACCCGAGCCAGCTTTCTCCATTTCGTTTGGGAGAGAAAAGGGACCTAAGTGGGCTCTTACCGAACTCAGCTCAATTGCAAAATGTATTGTCCAAGGACAAGAGAATAAAAGTCATTTTAGGAAGTTCCGGGGTTTTTCTGCTCGACCTTGTGCCGCTGATCCACCTTTTTGTTTTCGCTTGTCAACTTATTTTTGTCCTTGGTTAACTTTTGTAGCTATTTTCAATTATAGTTTTGAAGCAGAATATTCATTTCAAAAATTATTTTGTTTACTTAAATTAATTTTTTGAAACAAGATTTGAAAGACAGTTTACAACTTTTAAACTATTTCCAATCAATCATATTGTACAAAATACTGATAAGATGTTAGATTAAGATCGATTCCTAATCTCTACATTCATATTAAAAAATTGTGAATCTCTACATACATATTACAAAATTTTAAAATTGAAACTTGATTTTCGGCCTAAGGGTACATTCCTAACGAGTGTAAGAGAAGTGTTAGGAAGTTTGAATTTGTTGGACTTTTTGTCGTCAAGGGACACATTGGAGGATTTGTTTTGGTGGTGTCGAGTTTAATACTGAGTGGAGAGCAGGCCAAACGTCGAGTAGAGGCTAGTCGTTCTAAGGAAATCAGAGGAGCACAGAGAAAATGAAGTTAGTAACTAGCATTGACGGGGTGGTTAGCATAGGCCTTTCGACGCTCAAGTCATGTGGTTGCTTTGTGGAGAACGTTTTTTAGGATTTACTTGCTATAGTGAAGATGTAGCAATTTTAAGAGAGAATGATGAGAGCTTTCTCTTATTAAAAAATTGTTCAAAATTTGAAAAAAAGAAATAGTCGTTCTTTTACCACCTTTTAAATTTGAAGATAATACTTGAGTTTGGAGGATGTCAGTCTGAAAATTTTTCTTTAATGGGGACATATGGTAAATTAGAATTAGAGAATCATCTCAATCATGAAAAATATTTGAAAGAATTTCACCTAGAAGGACAAGAAGGTCATTGAACCTTCCATAACATTTGAAGTATTAGGAATATCGGTGATTGGTTGCTTTGTAGGGCTATCAGTTCGAGTTGGTAAAACCTGAGAGTTTAGGGGGGTTGTTTGACTCTGTTCCCTTGAGCTTAACGGGTCTTATACTTAATTGCCCAACTACCATAAATATCTTTTGCTCCCTGTGTCAACAGTGTCATCAAAAGACAGGGTCCTAGTGCTTGCTGACATAACGCTCGCTTATTAGGTCATTGTGGATTCTTTTATCTAATCATATATTTAGGTTTATAACTCGAATGATGTGATGTTTAGGTGCTCCTCTAGTAGGTCATATTAATGACGTGATAAAATTTGAGCTGTGTTGATCTGTACATTTGTTAATGGGCTCATGATGACGTGGCATGTCCACACTTTTATGATGTATACTCTAACATTGGCATTGAATGGTGACACGAATTCTATTAGATGAATTTTTTAGTCTGAGTTATATAAATTTAAATATTTGAGCTCGAACTTAGTCTTATTAAAATGATTTGTTTTAAACTAAACTATTTAAGAAGAGGTCACAACATAAATGTTGAATTAGGTTGAGTGTTACCAATATTTTCCCCCGACAAAACTCTTCAAGTCATCACCACTTATTTTATAACATACCATTTTTTTTTTATATATTTACATTTGTAACATTTGAGAAGATGTGAAGAGAAAAAAAAAGGAAAAAAAAAAACTTGAAAGGATCATTTAGTTGAACATTTTATGTCGATACATCATTTCCTTTAAACAAATCTGTAAAATGTTAATTTTCAGAAAATTTTAGAATATGAGAAATAGATTAATAAAAATATATTTTAATTTTTAGTTAAAATTTAATAAATGCAAAACATATAATTTAGAAAACAGTTTCATATTTAAACAAAACAAAAACAAACAGTAGTTATTTATTTTTTCAATCCTTTCCCCTAAACCCTTGTAAACTTTAACCGGGTTTTATTATTCAGTTCCATTACGACGTCGGTTTATCATACTATTCATTTAGGGTTTTCCTCGCTATAAAAGCCAAAGAAACCCTAGTATCATCTTCTTCTACAACAACAGAGAGAGTGAGAGTTCGCTGCCGCAGATCCTCACGCCTTCTCTTTGCCCGGAAATGGTCACTTTCAAAGTAAGTTAACACTTCTTTCTTGTAAAGATCTACTAATAATTTAGTGTATATTCGTTCGTGTTAGGATTTATATTTCTTTTTCAATTCGATTGTGTTGTGTCTGTGATAAAGTAGGATCAAATTATGGGCATTAAATATTTTGAAAAGACCAGGCTTATACTCGTACGAATATGCCATTTCTAGTTGATTACATTTTATGCTCTGTTTTAGCTAATAAATACCTAGCTCTGTTACAAACCTTGTAATGGTTTGAACTTTTTCGTGAGTATGACTTACATGAGTTTTGATTAATGCAAGTAGTTTTCATTTTGTACAAGCTACAACTAATTAATTGGCGGCTTCGTGTGCGTCATGTCTGTTTGTTATGTTGTTTTTTCTCTTAGATATATTAGGAGCCAAATGGGGTATTAGAGAGTTTAGGTTTTTTTTGGGTTGATGCGAATTTGTTTTGGATTTTGCAGTTTCACCAGTACCAGGTTGTTGGGAGAGCTCTCCCAACAGAAGCTGACGAGCATCCTAAGATTTACAGGATGAAATTGTGGGCAACCAATGAGGTTCGGGCGAAGTCAAAGTTCTGGTGAGTGAATTAATTCTTGTTCTATAGTTTTATTCTATTTAATGATTGAAGTTTGACTTATTCAGCTGGAAATAATTTTCAGTTCTTGATTTTGTTTGATTTCGAGTAGGTACTTTCTTAGGAAGCTGAAGAAGGTCAAGAAGAGCAATGGTCAAGTGCTTGCAATCAATGAGGTATACTTCGTATTGTTCTCGGTTTGTAGGGTACTCTCTGGCATAGTTAAACTTGAGAGGGAACTTGTACATGCTTGGTTAAGACTTTTACTTGTTAGCTGCTTCTTTGATGAGGGAGTTTCTTGTAACTTATAAGGATGAATGTTGTTGGTGACATTTAGTAGTTTGATTCAGTGCGTCTTCTAGTTTGTTGCTGATTGTTTAAAACTTCTGCTGTGTTACCACTTGCTTCTTCCTACTAGTTGGTAATAAGTTTTAGAAATTGCCTTGTTAATAATCGTGGTTTCTCTTGTATAAATGTATTCTCTAAATTTCACATCAAAACTAGTTCTTTTGCCTACTTATTCTGATTTCTTCTGATAAATATTTGTTTCTTTTTCGTTTCGTTTAGTGTATAAATATATTTGTATATATTTATTTTTATTTGATCAGGTGATAAATGATATATGATATTGCCATTTAAACCTTGCAAATACGATCTGAAAACTTAAGAGCATTTATTGGACAAAATTTTTTAATGCTTATTTGATTGCCTATCTCTATTCACTGCCCATTTTAGTGATTTGTTGACTAAACCTAAGAGAAATGAGCTGTCACTGTTTGTAAATGTCAAGTTTCATGAAAAACCAATTAAGCTAATAGGTTGCCTTAGTCAGGTACCGCGTTTCAAGTTGATTATAAATTTATAATTGTCCTGTAAGTATGCTGTGACTAGTTGGACTTGCCTTTTTTCTTTTGCTGAAACTGTTGTCAGTCTCAACATTTCAAAAGTCTTGCATGTGAATTTGTTGTGATAAGACAGAAACTTGATTGTTTTGCATCATCTAAGTTGTTTAGGAATATAAAATCTCTTGTATCTTTCCAAATGCTTTTGGGATTTACTAGTTGATAGTTTTTTAAGTTTTGCATCAGAAATGTATTAATGTACCTAGAATAGGGGGCCCTGACCATGTAATTGAAATCATTTGCAGATCTTTGAGAAGAACCCAACGAAGATCAAGAATTATGGTATATGGTTGCGTTATCAGAGCCGAACCGGTTACCATAATATGTATAAGGAGTACCGTGACACCACTCTGAACGGGGCTGTGGAGCAGATGTACACTGAGATGGCTTCCCGCCACAGAGTCAGGTCTCCTTGCATTCAAATTATCAAGACTGCCACTATCCCAGCGAAGCTGTGCAAGAGGGAGAGCACCAAGCAGTTCCACAACTCCAAGATCAAGTTCCCGTTGGTGTGTAGGAAGGTCAGACCACCAACCAGAAAGCTGAAGACTACTTACAAGGCATCGAGGCCCAACCTATTTATGTAATTCTGTCATTGGTAGTTGAGTCATTCTGTGAGTTGTTTTGGATATTGGATGTCCATTTTTGTTTGAGAATATTTTATTAGGTTTCAGGACCTATATCTGGTATTTCAGAAATTCATGTTTTGCTTACCTTCAAGTTTTAATGTGATTCTGGGATGATATCATAATTTACTTCATTTTTAAGTAGATTCTCTGGAATTTAGAGTTTGATGTGTTTATACTCGTTGATGCGGTCTTGGTGGCATAGCATGTGCAGAAGCTGATATGGCAAGAAGCTATGCGTTTGATCAATGTGTTTAAACTTGAAAAGTTGGAGTATTTGATTTTTAGTTTGCTATATTGTGCAGTTCCGATTCTTGATTTGGCCATGGGAAGTATCTTTTACTGGGTATTCTGTTTGGACAATCTGGTGTTTAGCTACAGTAAGCTTTTGAGACAAATACTGATAACCTGTTATTTTAAACCGAAATGGCAAAGGGGGAAGAACTGTTTATTAGCATCTCAAGGCCGATTGACAACATCCAATGTCTCCCACGAGAGTTCCTGAAACTCCTGTTTTTTCTAAGTATTGGTTAACTTCGCCTTCGTGCTCAATACAATCTATTCTCCGGCCAGAGCTATTGAATAAGTTGAGTCTCAAAGGGGTGTCGATAAGTTGAGTCTCAAAGGGGTGTCGCTGCAGGTAAGTAAAAGTAGTAAAGGTTAACTATTGAAAAAGTTGGGTCACAAAGGGGAGTAGCTGCAGGCAAGTAAAAGTAGTAAAGGTTTCGTATCCAAGAACCGGGTTTCTTTTTTTGTTACCAATGATAATTGAATGATTGAAAGCCTTGCGATTGGATGAAAGAATGGGTGCTAAGGGTTGGTTCAATTGCTGACACAGCCTCTACCTTTGTCGAAAAATATGGGCTAGCTTTGCTTTGGATCGATTCCGCATAGAAAAAAAAGGGTAGGTAGTCTGTCTGCACTGTGCGATCCAGGAAGATAAAGTGGGAGTAGCAAGATATTCATTCTTCTTACCCAAATTTCATGTTGAATCATGTCAAATGCCTATGGGCTGTATGTAGAAGAAGCTTCGTAGGGTGGAATGAGCTCTCAGTTTTTGTTATATAATTTTGTTGAGACTTGTTAATTGGGGTAAATTAAGCATTTTGTCCTCAATAATGAGCATGGAGTGGGTATTTGCTGAAAAAGAAAGTTAAGCTAGTCAGTGCTAATTAAAATTTTTTAGATGGAATATGATGTATACTAGTTGCAATACCCTGAAGGCCATTTATGCTCTCTCTATAGATCAAGTCTAGTAATGCATCTTTTCTCACTATTTGTTCATGAACAAATGTAAAAGAGATATGAATCCGAATCATATTTTTCACTTCACGAACACCATTCCATGTTCTTTTTCATATTCGATGCATGGGTGTGGATCATAAATATCTCCATTCAAAGGAAGAAAAGCAAAAGCTGGTTCTAGCAATACTACCTTTGAATCGTTCGTAGCATTTCATGTTTAGAAATTAAATCCAGGAAACCGACCACTCATTTTTCACTTGGTTGAATACTTTTGTACATTATTGACACTTGAAATTGTTAGTTTACTTAGTTCAATAAGCATGAAGTTACTTTTGTACATTTTTCACTGCCTACCAAACCTGTGATTATTACTTTTGGTTCTTTCAAATATTACTCGTCCAATATAAAGCAAGTGGAATGATTCTTATGACTTTGCAACTTTGTAATGATCCTTTTGATTCTCTATCTAAATGGATAACTGAAAGTTGAAACCGACCCTCTTTATGTTCCTTTTAAGCACTTTGTATATCCATAATCTTTGATCGGGAAGATATATAATCTTTTTAATACTGGAAAAAGTGCTTTATGTGGTTGATTGATAGATTTTAACCATCTGGTTTGTTAATTTGTGAGTTCAGTTGTTAAATTACATTACTAAAACTTGCACTATGAATATGTATTTGCAATCATGCGGTGAAAGTAAAGTATCATATAATTGAAGAAACAAAATGAGGGATATGGAGATCTACCTTTATCTCTCAAGCTCAGTGTCATTATCATGAATATGAAGAAATCAAGAGCTGTGTTCAATTGCATATGGGACCTTTGTTATGAGTATGTCCATGTAGTAATAAGCCCACATGTGACCTGTCTTTTACCAGCCATACTAGAAAGCTTGCTACTCCAGACTCAGCAACATATGGCTCAAGAAAATTGTTGTTGCGCAATTACTAAAATCATGTCATCATATATAGCCACAGTGAAGTAAATTGAATAACTGGATATGTGATTTGTCTATGCTATACGCTAGAATGTTAATTTTGGTAGTAAATTTTTTTTTCCAAGGACTGAAGAATGATATTGTTGCTTGCCCAGTTGCCCTACCCACCATTTGAAATTTGCTCTTTGATTTACCGTGATATTTCTAGTATGGTGAAACATCCTCTGCTATACAAAACGATAAGGGGAGCTAACTCAACAAGAAGGATCAGATGGGCCCAAAAGGCCTCATTGAAGTAACAATTACCGGTGAAAACTTTTCTTTTCACCCGCATGATCATGTTTGTTTTGTTAATTAGGTATTCACATCTAGAAAGCAATCCAAAAGTCCTATCTAGCTTATATTGTATCTTCATTTTTCCTAAAATCCAAGCTCACGTATGACTACCCAGCTTAAGCAACTTCCTCTGATCTTAGACTAATCATGCTCATGTCTTTTCAATTTTTAATCATGCTCATGTCTTTTCAATTTTTACTTGTATGTAATATATACACACTCTTCTCAAATCTCCAGTTGTCTTGTTTATTAATTCCACAATGAAGCATGCCTAACTTTGTTTTTTCTTTGATTTTCATCACCTAATTGATCTGAACGGATTAAAAACTATAAAATGCACGCAACAATACCCTAGTAGTAAATACACAAGGCTCAATCTTGTTTAATATGTAGCCACCAACTAATACTACACAGAATCTCAATTACCCTCAATCCATAAAGAATTTGACTTTAATCCGCTTTGCCTTCCCACAATATCCTCCTTTATGAAATACCAAAGCATTGATGCAATGTCAACCCCACACCGTTGAAAATCTGGATTGACTATTCATAACCTCCCACTTTCTCCACTTCTTTTCTAGTCCTCTTTTCAAAAGACAACGACCACGAAATGGGCATATATACTTACAAATTTGTATCGCAGCAAAATGAAAAGGGAGAAAAGAAAGAAACTAATGCATGTAGCTTGTAGCTTTTTGTGTTCAGTAATCATAGCAGATTCGCTTCTTTATGCCAAAAAAGAAAACGGGTATTTTAATATTTTATGAACAATTGGCATAAAATAACCCTTTGTTCAACTCATCTCAAATGTTCCTATTGCCATCCAAATAAGCTAACAATATTTTAAAGTATCTTTCTTACTATATATATAAAAGAATGATGATCAAGAGCTGAAAGTTTTTGTGCTGCGAGTGTCTTGAGTGAGCGAGAGAGAGAGAGAGGGAGAGAGATCAAAGAATGCAAATGTTTCATTTTGTTTCATCTTTCAGTATCGCTGCATATTATGTCATTCTTCTACCATTTGTTGGGTGCCCTTCCCACGAAGAGTTGATTAGGCAAATCAGCAATCACAAGAACATAAAAGAAAATCTACATGAGGTAACCAAATTTTTCTGCAAATGAAGTTTTTATGACTGTTTCAATATCTTTTTTTTTCTTTTCATGCTGATTCTCTTTTCTCTAGATTAGGGTTACTATATATATGTTTCATTTTTCTTGCAGTTAAGTCCACGATTGAAATTTCAAATTGCAGTTCATGGCTTTCTATTATGGGCTTCTATAGGTTTCTTAATGCCTATTGGGATAATCACTATAAGAATGTCCAACAGAGAGGAAAATGGGAGAAAAGCCAGGGCTTTCTTTTATCTCCATGTTGTTTTTCAGGTATGCTCTTCTTTGTTCTTCTGCAAAAGAAAGATGAAAACAAGAAGCTTGTTGTTAGGTAATTCAATATAAATAAAGCCCACCCACATTTTGGAGTTCCAACTTTTGTTATCATGAATCCTGATATTGCTCCAATTCTCCATGATTCTAGCCACTTTAGCTTTAATGATTGTGTCCATGACTTTCTGTTTTTCTTTTTATTAAAAATAGTTGCCTATAATTATTTGGCTGATGTAGTTAACTCAAAACCAATATAATTAACTAACCATATTGATGATAAATTAATACTTGATGAATAGCAAAAAGAGGGAATGATCAATTATGCAATTAATTTACTTATAGCTATTATCCTTACATAATTATGGTGCTATCTCTTCACGGGTTTGTCTGATGCTAAATGTAGACGCAACTTGTCCTTGTCAGTTACTCAATTTAAGTTCATGTACTAGATATGAAAAATATGATAGCTAACACGAAAAAAGAGAAGAAATTTTTTGGGTGTTTTTTTTATCTTTTAAAATTTTTTTTTTCTCGTTTTTCTTAATTCATAATTGGTGCAAATTTCCATTTTGTATCAACAGATACTTTCACTGCTATTAGCAACTGTTGGAGCTATCATGTCCATGAAGAACTTCGAAAATTCATTCAATAATAACCACCAACGTTTAGGTCTAGCACTTTATGCTGCCATGTGGGTGCAAGCTTCGATTGGATTTTTCAAGCCTCCTAGGTAAATCCATTTGATTTCTCAGAAAGCTGAACCTTACTTTTTTCACCAACATATTAGTTGATGAAAATTAACCAAATCAAAGTTGGATCATGGCATCGATTTGCTGTAATATTTTCTCATTTTTGCAGAGGAAATAAAAGAAGTACATGGTACTTTGTGCACTGGCTACTTGGAACAGCAATATCTCTTGTGGGGATTATCAACATTTACACAGGGTTAAAAGCTTACCATAATAAAACATCAAGAAGCACCACACTTTGGACTATATTTTTCACAGCTGAGATCTCTTTCATAGCTTTCTTTTACCTATTTCTAGACAAATGGGATTATATGCAAAAGCAAGGAGTGGTCTTAGGCCATAATTCGGAACCAGCAGCTAGTGCTTCTGCTCAAGTGATTTCTGGAAGAGACAATGAAAAATTGTTCTTGCCTGAACCATGTGGAAAGCGCAATGCACTCAGGAATTTGTTTGACTAGTTAAGTTGGAGCTTATATTATTTCCATTTTCTATCATTTTCATTTGGTTTTTAATATTAATTCTGCTGCTCGTTTTGATGACTTTTTCTTGTCTACTTTTTGATGCTTTTCCTTCCTCTTCATGCAAGTGAAAGTGACTAGTTACATTGCAGCACTGAAGGAACATGCATCAAAAAGTGTGCCATAAATTTGACAGGCTAGATAAATTGCGCATCCTTTTCTTTTCTTGAAAATTCATTTTCTTGCTAGTAACTTGGGTTTAGGTCGCCATTCATATATATAGCTAGCAATGGCAATTGGAAAATTAGGTGATTTTGGATTGTTTAGTACTGTGAAAATATCATCAAGTTTGTAGTCATTCTTATTTTGACAATGGATGAATGTTATGTACATAATGATTAAATTCTATAAATATGGTTTTATATATAATTTGGACTATTCTAGAAATATGATATTGCTGTGGTTTCCATCAGTTGGATGTTTCTTATATGTAAATAGCTGATAGTGCTACATATGATTTTGAGAAAGATGTCCCACAAATAACCAAGCCGAGGGTGTATTAACATTTTATTTTTGGATTTATATTAAGGGTATAGTTTATTTCACACTTGAATATTCTTGAGCAAAAATTATTGGTTTTAAGACTTAAAAAATTAGAAATAAATAGTGTCAGTATGCCATTGGGCCTTGGTTTAAAGTTTGTTTCATTATCTAACATGGTTCAGAAGGACTAAATAATACATGTTAATAGAATTTCGATAAAACAATAGGAAAATAGAATCATTGATACTTTTATGTGTTACATATGAGAATCTAGGCACAAGGGGACATTGATGAATTGCTTTTGCTTATAAAGATGAACAAAAATCCACTAGAAAGCCCTAACTTGTCAAATTCTTTTATAACTTGCAATGAACTTACCGAGGATGACATCTGGGTTCAGTTCCATTCTTCACACAGAATCGCAAGTAATGATGAAAAAACATATTGTAGAAGATGATGACATGTCGTTTGTCAATATGAAATGGAGCCAACATGTTGATTTTTAATCTTAAAACATATTTATGACAAGTCGTCTAGGTAGTAAATTAAGTCAATCTCTTCCTTGATCAAAATGACGATGTGTTTATGCTCAACAAAAAGGGAGTATTGGAATAAATAGTAAATTCAATTCTTCTTCTCCATATAAACCCCTTTTTTTTTGCTTTTCTTTTCTCGAAAAAAGAAGTTTTCCCATGTTTATGTTCAGTAAAAGTAATTTTTATCAAACCCAAGATTAATTTTTTTTCTTTTCTTGTTGGGTTAATTTGCGTTATTGGATTATGTGATTCATGTGTAGCAACTAGCAAAAAGAATTGTCGTAGCTGGTGATTGATTTGATCTTTTCTTCAAATTGAAGTGATCAGATTCTTCTGCTAAAATGTTGTTCTAAAATCTATTAGCCTTAAAACATTATTGGGAAACAATATTATTATACTACCATCTTATCAATTTATACTTCGGAGATCCTTTTCACTCATTTCATCGATCCGTCTCAACAAATTAGCATATTGATTGATCTAATAACTTACTTGCTATATTAATGACAACAGGACCAAATCTTAAAATCTTTTTTTTTTTTTGCATGATTCTTAATAACTTTGTGAAATCTCTCTCTCTCTCTTTTGTCAAGATTCTTAAAAATTTTGTGTGAATCATTCGTATCATCATCTATTAATAAGAAAAAAAATCCGAATGTATATATGCCTAAAAAAAATTTGCTTTAATAATGCACTTCAACATAACATGCCAAGATAATATATGCCTTCCACCCACGCTTTCATTTAAGAGGTGGGTGAAAGGTAAAGCTGAAAACACTGGTTCAGTACCTATAATTGAGAACTTCTTCTATATCCGAGAGTTAAATATAGTTTCTATTGATAAAAAAATTTTAGGCAATTCTCAAATCAATAAGTTAAAATTATTTTTTTGTTGAGAATAAATCGGATATATAGTGGTTCAATTTAATTTAAGTTTATCTTCAGTTTACTCAGTTTGTTGGACTCTATTGAATAATTATTTTGCTATCAGAACATAATATAACATTCATATTACCCTCTGCTAAAAATCAAACTTTAAAAGAAATTATTTTGATTCAACCATCTTCTTTTCAATTTGTTTACTTGAATTATATGTATATTTTGAATATCTGTTAATTATATAATATTCACCAATTTTTTGTCTCTTTTCTTTTGTGCAATTCAAGAATTGTAACAAATTTCATAAATTTATAGGGTTACCAAAAGAATTTATTTATCTTATTCTTATTATTAATCAAGAATTTCGTATATAGTTAGAACGACCTTCATAAATTACGAATACTAATTTGTTAAGAATTAATCAAATTAAAACTATAGCATCGTCGTTTCATATGCACTGTTAAATAATTATTTTATACAACAATAGTATAAGGCATCATAACTATTATAAAAAAAAAAGGGAAAAACAAAGAAGAAAAATTACACAAAGTTGTAATAGAGAGAAATTGAATCCTCTTACTCTTTATTAAGTCTCCCTAGTCTTTTTTTTATAAATGTTGTAAAGTTTAGTAGAAGAGTCATTTTAAAAAATTAATTCTTATTAATTAAGGATATTATTTTCTTAATTTGATTTTATGATTTTAGGTATATAATTTTCTCGTTAATTGAATTTTTATAAAAGGATGAGATTCTTTTTAAAATTAAAGTTGACCACAAAATTCAGAAAACAGTTAAAAAAATGTAAGGGGAGGTTCATGAATTGCGCCATAACAGAAACAACATTACATAACAAGAGGACTCAAAAGTAACACACCAAGGAAATATACACAAAACGGTATACTCCTTGCTAGAGTACTTTGTGCGTGTGAATGCTACTCAGTACTCACTCTCACCAGCCAGTGTCGGTCACGCATTTACTGGCTTCCAAGAATAAGATTATATAAGAGGCCCATGACCCTATTTGTAGTGGGGCATGTGGGGTTTGATTAATCTGATTTTGACAAGTAGACAATGATTTTTTGTGAGATATTTAAAAACTAGTATCTCTGTGTGATAGATAGGCTCTAGTGTCTTCTCAGCAACATGTGCTTATAAGAATTTGTCTCCATTCGTCAAATGCTAGGCTTATATAATTGGAATTCATATTTTGTATCTCAAATAATATCTACAATTTAGAGAGAACAAAGACATAACAAGCTTTCTCATTAATCAAAGTTTTAATTTATAGAGTTTATAATAAATTAAAATAAAAAAAAGATAAATTTAAAAAAGAAAAAAATTTAATAAAAATAAACTAAAATTAAAAAAATATATAAGAATAAAAATAAAAAATAAACTTAAAAAGAAAAATAGACCTAATAAATTGAGAATTTTAAAAAAATATTTTTTAAAATAAATAAATTTAAATTAAACTAAACTTTTAGATTTTTTCAATCATGCCTCCATAAGATAGAGCTCTGGGACAAAGTTCAATCTTATTCTTCAATAATAAAAATTAAGTGCACGTAAGAGGTTTTATTGTGGCAGTGGGGCGGGCAGTATTACTGTGTCGCAGCGTGGAGAAGTGGGCGATGCAGTGCGGTAAATGCTTGTTGGCATGATTGAGAGGTTGATTGGAGAGTCTGAGTCTGTTGTGGCAACATCTACGCATCTGTGATGAAGATTATTGAATAACCTGTGATTGATATGTATTGTAGACGAATAGAAGACGCTTTTTAAGAATTAAAAGGGAAAATTTTTAAAATAAAAAAATAAAGACTTATTGGGGGAATGAAAGAGCGTTAACCATGAAATAAAGTAGGAAAAATATTCGTTTAGGAATGAAAGGGAGAAATTTTTAAAATAAAGTCGAATAAAAAACTCATTTGAGAATGGAAGAGGATTAATCCTTAACATAAAACAGAAATTAAAGACCCATAAAAAATGAAAGGATGTTAACATTTAAAATAAAATAAAAATAAAGACTTTTTTTAGAATAGAAGGGAAAATATTTAAAATAAAACAAAAATAAAGCATTAGAGGTTGCTTGTTCTTGAAATCCTTAAAATGAAAATAAAAAATTGAAAGGATTATCAAAAAGATCTTTGAAAATAATTCATCATAAAAATAAAAGGAAAATATTTGTAAAACAGAGAAGTAGAGGTAAAAAACAAAAACAAATTATAGAAGAGAGAGAAAGACATAGGCAAGAAAAAAAATCTTTAAAAAGATCTTTGCCAAAAAGAAAAAGAAAAGAGTAAAAGAATTTGAAAATTTGTAAAATTTTTGACTTCAAAATTAAATAGGTTGCTCCTTCTCCTTTGTAAGAGAAGGAGCAGGCTGTAGTGTTGCGGTAAAAAATACAAATTAATTTAAGAGCGACTTTCATACCATGTAGGAATTTAAAGTGAGGAGAAAGCGTAGTATACTTTTTTATTAGTTAAAGTTTTAATTCATAGAGTTTAAAGTAAATTAAAATAGAAATAAAGTAAATGTAAAAGAGAAAGAAATTTAATAAGAATACATTAAAATAGAAAAAGCGATAAATATAAAAATAAGAATAAAATTAAAAAAAAATCGACTTAATAAGTTGAAAAGTTAAAAAAAATAATTTAAAAAAATAAATTAAAATTTAATTAAATCTCTTAATTTTTTTTTATTACTTGTTAAGTAATTATTAACTTTTTAATTTTTATAAATATAATAAATATACAATAATAATTAATAAAGAACATCAAATATAATATATAAAATATATAATTTGTAAGAAGTACATAAATCACATATATCTCCACATTGGTATGGTATTATTTACTTTGGGCTTAAACCCTTGCTATTGGGCTCTACCCAAAAGGCCTTGTACCAATGGAGATATAGTTCATTCCTTATATGCCTATGATCTTCCCAATTTCTTTTTAATGTGGGACTTTGTTTGCTTCCTTAACAATTTTTTCCTCGAACAAAGGACCACAAAGTCTCCCCTCAAATGATATTCCATCCGTCTATCTTTCACATAGGCTAATTTAGGGGCATGGCTCTAATACCACTTATAAGGAGTCCATAAACCACACATATTTTTACATTGGTATGATATTGTCCACTTTAAATTTAAGCCCTCATAATTTTACTATTAAATTCTACCTAAAAAATTTCGTACAAATAAAGATATAATTCACTCCTTATATACTCATGATCTTCTTTTTCTTTTCAATATAGAATTTTATTTATTTTCTTACCATAATTATATAAGCATAATATTATCGTTCGTTAAAATATATTTGACATTTTTTTTTAAGTTTTGTCCAAAATTTCTTTTGCTTTCTCTTTTTCGAGATTGATAATAAGTAAAAATCGGACCTTGAAAAGAGTTAAGAAACTTTCCATACGGACGTCTATGTAGTTCTGTTCTTGTCGATAAATTGCCATGTGATTCAAGGACAAAATTAGGTCCCACATGAATACATTTGATTGTGATAATGGCGATTCAATTGAAATTACTGGCAAAAAAAAAATAAAAAATTACAGAGCAATTATATATTATTTGTTACTAAGATTAAAGTTTTTTGTGAATGATATCTATCGTTTTGAGCCAATATATTTATCGTTTATCAGCAACTTGATATTTTTTAAACTCCCGTATATCTTGCCACCATCATATATAACATCGATCAAAATTGTAAGGCTTATATATAGCTACAAATAGTCAATCACTTTCTTTCTGATTTTCCTTCTATGAGATATTTTCCGATGGCTCTTTATCTGCTTTCTTCATTGCCTACGTTCAATTTCACCAGATTGTCAAACAATGGCTTTGTTCCTTGTCAAGTCCAATGCAAGGCTACAGCCATTGATATGCCTGATGCTCCTCAAACCATTGTTAGGCGATCTGCCAATTATCAACCATCCATTAGGGGCTATGCTTATGTTCAATCACTTGGGAGTAAATGTGGATACATCCATCAAGTTTTCTTTTTGTCTTACATTAGTGCTACTACTCTAATTAATGAGATTATACAGTGAAATACTTCGATGCACAAGTCTATGTTTATCTAAAAAAAAGAGGATATTGTGTGTGAAATGTTTGTAAAGACAAACAAAATTGTGATATTTTTTATATGAATGAATGATGAATATAAAGTGAAAGTGTATCATTCAATCAATGATGAATGAATAATTCTTGAATAATTGCCATATTCATATGGTATAAATTTAAATCATTTTCAAAATATGCATGTATGTATTTAATTCAAATTCTGATTAAAGAGAACATAAATCTAATTTAAAGTTTATTTTCACTTGGATGCTCTTAGATAGATGGTTTAATATAATTGGTTGGTATAAATTATATGTAATTTGGTATCAAAAAAAGTTCCTCATGAAAGTCACTAGTCCAAGTTCGTTTATTCATTTAAAAGAAAGATGAATTTATTGATTAAATCATCATGTTTGAGTTAATATCGACTTTGTCCAAAGAAATGGGTTTAGATTATCGATCATATCATCATATTTAGACAAGTATCGACTATTCAATTTACAAGAAAGTATATATAGGCAAGTATGAGCTGTTTCTTAGAAAGCATGCTTAGGCAAGTATTGGCTATTCTACTTCTAAGAAAGCGTGCTTAGATAATTAGTTAAAACATTAAATCTAAACTCATATCGGCTTTTCGAGATGGCATGCTTAGATTAAATCATTACATGAGAGTAAGATTAAATCATTACATCCATTTATCTATATATTCGTATGCTCACTTTTTAACTTAGAGAGTAAATTTTAATTGAGTTAAAATGAATTTATCATGCTTAAGAAGAGTTGTTCTTCATTTGCAGTTTATTTCTAAATATGAAAGATTTTACCATTTTGCAGAGTCGCATATTTTTTATTTCAGTCATCTTTATTTTTTTATAGTCATCTTCATACTGCAGCTCTATTATCTTTTAGCGATTCAATCACTTTTTATTTACTTTTTAGCTAGTCGTATATCTTTTTGGAATTGTAACTTTTAAGCTTTGAGTCCTTGGCAAGGGTTTTATGTTTTCCAACGAGCAGTGATCGAAAGTGATAGGATTAGTCAAATCTAGAAGATTAGAAAATAGTGAGTGCAACATTAGAGAAGGTTTGGCCTAAATGGATGGGATCGGTTGGCTGGCCTTTTCTGAGTTTGACCAGAGTGCTGATCAATGGTGAACGACAACTGGCGAGGCAACTAACAGTGGTGGGCTACTATGGCTGTACATTAAGCAGCATTGATCAAATCTGAAAGCTTCAATGATTTAAAGGGCAATGGTAGCTACAATGTGTTGAAGTCCTATGTATGACAATAGATAAAAGGTGATGACTTGCTTATTTATTTGTGTTTTCAAGTTTCTATAACAGATTGGCCTTGAGGTGCATTATATTTGATTGGCCAGTGGTGTGTGAGCTTACTGATGGGTTTGTGTAAATGGTGTTACAGACTAATGAACACATGAAATGACATATTTAATAAAGATATTACATCATTCTTTTACATTATTTATGGCATTAAACTCCACAACTTAAGCATATTTATAATATTGTACATAACTAAGATTTTTAATTATTTTATGTAAGTTCAGTAAATTGGGAATAACTTTCTACTAAGAAATCAAATAGGAGTAATTCTTGATCTTCTGAAATTTTTTATTTCATGTACAATAATATTCAATTTCATACATATTTCAAAATTCAAATGTTTGGAGGGTGAAAAGCCTAAAAGATAAACCATTTGTATTACAGGCTAAGTACGGGCAGGCTTTAGTATTTGTCCTACAACTTTAGAAATACACATATAATATAGACGTTCTTGCACATTCTAGAAAGTTGAAAGAATTATCTACAATATTTTTGTTGGCACTCGAGTCAATTTTGGCTGCCATCAATGACAAATTTAAATGCAAAATCAGTGCATGTGATAAATTTTAAATTATCAACAAATTTATGCAAAGTGGTTGCAAATTCATGCAAATTTTTTTATAAATAGGTAGCTTGTATATGTCCTAGGAGAGCTGGATTTTAGATCCAAATTCATTTCCTTTGTATAATCTCTTTTGTAGTATTTTTTTCTTTCATATTGTAGTTTATGTTATTTCTTCTCTCAATTCTTCTATTTATTTCATTATGCGTAATTAATTCTCACTTTATTAAGGTGAAAGAGTGAAACTCTTAGTAAGGTAATAAAAATATACTTAAACTCTTAATGAGAATTTAATGTATACAATTTTAATTAATTAATTTATATATGTTGTATTTATTTTATTAAGTGACATTGATACTCTTTCTTAAAAAGTGGATGTCTTAATTTATTATAGATAATCATATAGTCGGCACAATAAATAGTTGAACCCATATACAAAATATAACGTAAACACCATTTTTTTTGTGAAGTGTGTCTCTTAATTTATAATAGACAAATATGATGATTAACATAATAAATACTTGAAACTATAGATAAAATTTGGTGTGGATACCCTTTCTATAAAGTGGGTCTTGATTTATTATAGTTAATTATGATGTTTGACATAATAAATACTTCAACCTATTAACAAGATTTGACATAATCCCAATATAGTAATTCAAAACAGTAAATATAATTATATATATAAATTGTGATGAATCTTAATTATTATATATTTTTTATTTGAATCTTCTTTGTGTGTGAATTCCAGTTAAATTATAAAAGAGAGTTAAATATATTCTTATTAAATTTACTAAAAACGAATCCCGTAATCTTAGTATGCATTTTATTGATATAATTATATCATTATTTGTGTATATCTCTAATACTTTATTTGTTTTGAGATTATTTATAGTTTGTTGACTTTAACTTTATTTTCCTATGAATCGACTTCGTTCTCACCGCATTTTATTACTTTGACATTCTTACACTTGAGAATAAACTCTAATATTTTAGATGTCTCATGGGTTATATTGGACGCGACTAGTGGCTGATTGAAAAAGATAAGAATTGTGTGATTTTTCACAGACTTACCGGTGATGAGCGATGTTTAGGATGGTTGACAAAGGTCTACTGATGTTGTCTAAGTTTGCAGTTTGGTCTATTTGACGTGAATGTCTTCAACTTTTCGTGGTTTTTTTTTTCTTTTTTCTTTTTTGATTTCAAATTCTTTTATTTTTTTAATTTCATATTTTGTTGTTGTTTTCTTTATAAATGGTCGTCTTTTAGTCAACATGTTCCTGCATATGGCACTACTGAAGTTTTTCGATTTGAAACCTTCATGCTCAATTACCTTTTTGTTCTTGTGTACTCCTCCAATTAACAAAATTGCATTGTTTGCCTATTAGAAAAAAAAAATACTCCAACGCATAAGTTAGTATTTATCTATAAAAAAGGGTGCTATGTAGGGAGTGTTTGTAAAGACAAATAGAATTATGATATTTTCTATATAAATAAATGATAAATGTGAATTATGAATGTGTATCAACAAATCCAAATATTTTTCAAAATATAAATGTATGTAATTTAAATTTAAATTTAAATTAAAGAGGATGAATTTAATTTAAAATTTATTTCCACTTAAAGCTCTTAAGACGAAGGAAATTTTTTGCAAATAGCATTTTTTGAGGGGGGGGCTTAACCTTTTTAGCCTCCAATATAACTTTTTAACTTTTTGAGCCAAACCCTATGATTTTGGATCATAATACCCCTGTACTTATCTTTCTTTCAACCACTCATCTCTCTCAAACTCTTAAAAACTTCTCTCTCCTTAAGCTTTGATGGCAAGAGGCAACGACAAGCGACAATGGTGGTCAAGGACTATGGATGGCAATAGTGACGTTAACGGCTGTGGCTAAAGAGGTAAATGGAAAAAAATGAATTTTTTTTGGTGAATTTTTTTATTTTATTTTAAACTTGGTTGTGGGTTTTGTTTGTTGCATGAGTTTTGTTGTTTTAATAGTTAGAAATGAGATAATACGAGTGATTTGTGTTGTGAAAAATTGATTATTGAATTTTAAGGAGGGGCGGCGGCGGCGGCAAAATTTGGGGTGATTTTTTAGGTTGTTGTAGGTGTATGGTCGTGCCGTAGGTGGTTGTAAGGTTTTTGTAAGGTTGTGGGAAGGTTTCACAGCGGTGGGGAAGGGTTTGTTACATTTGGGGCCGTCGCGGGCAGTGGTGATAATCCCCCAAAACTTATCGTGCCAGATAAAGGTTGCGCGATAAGATGAGGTGTAGTAACCAGTATCCACAACCGGTAAGAATATATATTTATATATATATATATAAATATATATATATTTTATTTGTATGTGGTTGATACTTGATTTATATATTGTTATTAGTAGTGTTTGTGTCACGCCCCAGACCCAAAAGATCTGACACACGACATCACTTACATTCATTCAATAATACTTAAACATTAATTTTAATTTCTTTCAGAATTATAGCAATTGAATTATGACTGGGACAATTAGTAAACCGGAGATACGCAGAGTTTTCTCAGAGATTAACACTATACTACGTCACCAGTAGCAACTTTGTTACCGGAAGCCCAGAATATATTCATTGCAAATTCTTACTTAAAATCAATCCATTACTACACTTGGTGAAACTTAAACTAAATCCAACCACACACAATAAAATAATACATAAGTATTTATTCAATAGGGACAAATCAAATATCTTATCCCACGTGTCCCCAAATGAAACACTTAACAACCTAACAACTTAGGGAACCCAAGGAACAGCAGAAGCCTTGCCAAATCCGCTAAGCACACATGTACCTTATTTACCTGAAATCACCATAAACTATAATGAGTATAAAACTCAGTAAGCATACTAGTTTTTCATATATCAAATACAAAAATACATATATGTACACAATGCATATGTATGATATGCTGTGATCAATCAAAATCATAATCTTATCAAATCACATATCATGTAAGCGCTTACACATTCTTTCAAAACACATAATAGGAATACCATTACTCGACTACTACTTAGTAGGACTTACATATCACATATCACATAATGAGCCAAATGTTACTCGTAGGTGACATACCGTATGAGAGGAATAGTACAAGTGAGGTCTTTAAATCACACATATATAACGCTTATGCCCGAAGGTAAAAGCCAAACCCTCACCCTGATCATCGGTGAGTCCTCTCACATGTACCAATACGCCACCACACGAATGTGATGACTCACACTTCCTTTAGGTACCAATAGGATCCTCCCTACATACGGAACACATAACATATACCAATCCCGAAGGAAAGGCCACACATAAAGGCTCCACAAATCACATAAAATGCCTACTAAGTTAACAGTGAGTTCAAGTACCCTCAAATCACAAAATATTTCTCATGGACATATTACACTTCAAAAGCTTTCTTTGTTAAACGCATCTTATTTTGGAAAGCTCACTTTCAAAAACACATGTATGTCCATGCTCAATGTCAATGCTCACATTCATAAACATATATTCACATTTCATATCAAAATATACTTTGACATATCATAAACATATTCTTAACCCCATTTACAAAATCATACAAAACAATTATTATGTTTATTGTGATTCCAGTAGTAAGTCTAGTATACTTACCTCTTAACACTTTCAGCAACAAGACTTAAATCTCCTTAACCTATCAATGGAGATTAATCCTTTCATAAGCCTCACAATTCACACAAAATACTTTAAATAGCTTACAAAATTATACACAATGCATTTATCACATCAAATTGGTCTAAATACTTGGTTTCTCAAAACCTGTCATTTTGACCACTTACACTTAACAAAATTTTCTAATACATCAAATGATGTCCAATTACTCCAAAATAAGAATATACCATTCTTGACTCATATATCCTTCTTATATATGAACATTATATCAAATTTCCTACACAATCCATTCCATACACACCATCGAATCCAAACTACAAACCTGACAGGATCAAGATACTTACTAAACAGTATTCAATCTCCCAATTTTATAAAATCATATACTAACTCAAAAATTATAAAAATATAACATAATTACTCTTAACACATATCTCAGTCCATGATAAATATTTCACTTCCAAATCACTGCCAAAAGTATTTTAAAACTATTTTATTCTATAACTTTAAAAATCTGTTAATCAAATATTACAATGAGCTGATATACTTTAGAAATTCATAACACTTCAACCACATTGATCTAAATTCTCAATTCCGAGTATATCATATTAGACATATAAAATTATCATATTCCACAAATTCATAATTTTTGAAGATCATTCAGTAGGACAAAAATTATTTTTCACTGTACTATACTGTTTACACAGGAAATTTCCAGAATTTCAGGGTCATTTTGGTAAATTCACTATAAATTCAATTTCAAGAATTTTCAATCGATTCAAAGTCTCAGCTGATACTTAACATGTCTAATTTCATATACTCAAAATTCAAAACCAGAATCGAATCAAAACAATTTATAAAATTCCTGGATCAAGAGACTATCAAGCAGAAATTCCACAATTCATCATAATTTATCAAGCTATCTTATAGATCATCATCAATTCTCACAACATCAAACGAAATACACATCAAATCCTTAATTATACATATTTCCAGAAATCAAAACTTAAAGAAATTAACTTAATTAACACCAATAAATTGATAATTAGTTGTGATATACCTCTAAAGATCCAAAATTTCAATTTCTTCTTCTTTTTCTTCTTCTTCTTCTCTTTCTCTCTCCTTTATTTCTCTCTTCTCTCTCTAAAAATGGGTAGCTCGACCAAAATGAAAGAATTAGGGTTTTTAAAAGTGTATTTTTATACTAAGTGGTTAATTTTTGGTATTTACGAATTTACCCCCAAAACTTTCAAAGTATTACAATTTGGTCCCTAAAATAAATCTAAAGTCTTGCAATTAAACCCAATGTTAATAGTATGACTTTAACCTATACAAACACTACTAATAACAATATATAAATCAAATATCCCCCACATACAAATAAAATACGTATATTTATACATATATAAATATTTATTATTACCGGTTGTAGATACTGGTTACTACAATTCTCCCCTCCTTATATGAATTTCGTCCTCGAAATTCATGACTTGAGTGAACATATTAGGATACTTAAATCTCATTTCTTATTCTCATTCCCAAGTTGCCTTTTCAACCGTATGGTTTATTCATAAAACATTTACAAAACAATCTTCTTGGTATATACGATTTGCTCATAGCTTAGTCTGTGAGAAGAGTACGAAACATTCATCCATAAAATAAACACATGACACACATTATGGACTTATAAAATTATACACACATAATTTGTACTCTTTTCTCCCATTCGTTCAATATTTAATAGGCATCTATACACTTCACCTTTTATTCATTAAAGAATAACATAGATCTAGAATACTCATACTAATCTCTTAAATAAAATTTTTAACTCTTCTGAAAATTTTAATCCTTTTAACATATACTCATACGTCATAATATCATTCACTTCTTTGATATCATTCTAAAAATGTAGCATTTCTACGCAACTAAGTTGTCATTCAAATCAGAATATTGAAGGCATTATCTTAAATGATCAAAAATCAACTTCAATAAAATAAAATAAAAACCTTTAGTTCAGTTGATTCTCAAACTATAGATCTCAACATTATATCTCTTACTCTAAATCTTTAAAAAAAACAGTCCACCTTATTGGACATCATTTTCTCATTGAGACTGACATGTCTGCTTTTTTCTAATATGCTCGATTTCAAATAGAAAAGATTCCACTAGCACAATTACTGCGATGGCAAATATGATTCTTTTAACTATTCCTTTAACGTCATCCACGTAAAAGGAAAGGACAAAACGATTATTGATTTTCTTTCATAAAACTCTATAAATAGCCTAAACCTCATAATCACTTTTCTAGCAATAAATAAAACCAACCTTCTTACCATCTTCATAATGAATCCCATTATCATAACTCCTCCTGTTCCTTTTTCTCCACCACAATTTCCAGACCTAATCAAAACCAGAACACTCCATTCCCGTGCCAAAGAATTCATCAGACACTACGCCATCTTAGCAGTCCAAGAACACGGCCTCACAGTTCTTGGTGGCCCTTTGTTTAACTTAGAATACCCTTTCTTTCACCTGCACTCTTTTTTCCCATTTTCCCAATGGTCCAAACCTGTCCTTTACTTGTTATGGTACCTGTTGGATCTGTATACAATCGCCATGGAATTCCCATTACTTAGAACCCTCCAAAAATTAGAAAAATGTGATGAAGATCATCCAGCCCTGATTTTTCTCCAATGGTTTTACCCAAAGACATGGTGGATAACTAAATTTCAATACATGATTGTAAACAACACAAATGCTGCAGTCCCCAGACAACATCTTTGGTCAGTCTTACTTCTCCAACGGAAGGGTATGATTATTTCAGATCACGAGATTCATTATTACCCCACTGTTAAGGATTACTTCACATTTACCCTTTCACTAAAGGGATCAATTAAGCTCTGGCCTGAAGAAGTAATTCAGCAAAAGAGAGAACTTGAAAGAATTCTTGCTCAGGAAAATCAAATAATTCCTCCGTCTGTTTGGATCTCCCCAAAAGATGCTGCACCTTGGGAACAAGTTGAAGCTGACTTTACAGAAGACCTGAATTTTGCCAATATACTCAAATTCCAACAAAGACAAAAATATCATCTTTCACATCTCAGAAATACAGATTACTCTACTCATCATCACCATATCCCAAACATGACTTATTATGCCAGATACAGACAAGCAATGGATAACCTTCACCAATGGCCTCAGCTAACTGTCCCGACAGAACCTACCCAATCTCAGCCAGTTGTCCCGACAGAACCTACTCAATCTCAGCCAGTTGTCCCGACAGAACTTGACCAACACCAACCCAATCTTGACTTATCCCTCTTTCAAGACTCCCAACCTTATCCAACCGACACCCAAATCCAAGAGGAAGCCAGCACATCCCTCATCCAGACCAGCTCACCTGGAGAAGATCAAGATATGGTAGACCCACATTCCACTCCGCCAGAGCCCTCATTCAATGTATGGGAACAACAACTCCATAAGTTCCTCTCTCACGGATACGACACAGATGAAAGCGACCAAGGAGACTCATTTTGACCTACATTGCTGTTTCTATTTTCACAGAAACTAGATCCGTGTTGCTCTATCACATCAAAGAGAGACTGATTACCGCTTTATCTTTATGTCAAGTGTGCTTTATTTTTCTTTATGTCTGCTTTTAATCTATCGGCCAAAAATCAATGTTAAGACCACAAAAATTCTTATAATTAATAAAGTTAATTTGGCCTCATGTCCAAAGTCTAGTTGGTAGCTTTTAAAAGTCTTCAAGTCATATATGCATTGCCGGCCATTAGTGCCAAAACGGCAAAGTCCCTAAATCCATAAAATAGGCATTTATTGACTTTTCTTAATCATCTTACCTAACTCATCACGCTTCCGACACAATTTTATTACACTTACATATCAACAAATATTTATTCAAAATTTTGCGGCCTATTGTCCCTTATAGAATAATAAAGTAAAACTCATTCTTTTCTTTTTACCTCACAAGAATTGAGAAAAACGTATATACTTGAACATACTTACACATATGCTCCACAGCTATTATCATTTTGTTTCTCTATAAATACATTGTTTTTGCATCCTTATACAAACTCAAAAATATTCAAAGATTAGGGTAAGCGTAACAATGAAGGAAACCTCAGCTCGTCGATTTACAAAAATTTGTGTCTTTTGTGGATCCAACCCTGGAAATACTGAAGAGTTTACAAAAGTTGCAGAAAATCTTGGTAAGGTATTAGCTGAGCGAAATATACATTTAGTATATGGAGGAGGTAACCGAGGGTTAATAGGGTCTGTGGCAAAAGCTGCACATAATAAAGGTAGTCGAGTTTTGGGTATCATTCCAAAACCTCTAGCTATTGAAAATATTGTAGGAAAAACAGTTGGGGATGAGTTACAAGTCTCATCTATGCACGAGCGAATAGCTCAAATGCTTAGGCATGCAGATGCTTTCATAGCTCTACCAGGAGGTTTCGGGACCTTGGAGGAAAATTTTCAAATTGTCTCATGGGCACAATTACAAATCCACCAAAAACCCATTGGTTTGTTAAATGTTAATGGTTTTTACGACGGGTTGATATCTTTTCTTGGCTATGCAGCGGGAACACAATTCATCCCACTTCTAGCACGACGGATTCTTATTTCAGCTCCAACTGTTGATCAACTGATTGATCAATTGCAGTCTTTTATTCCTCTGTCTAATCCAACATTGCATCAGTTAGATTGGTCTACTCATGACAGTCAGAAGAAGCGCAAAATAGACTTAAATCTCACTCCGTAGCCTCTATTGTATTTTTATTGCTGCTATTGTTGTTGTGTTGTTGTTTTCCTTTTCAATAAAAGTTGTTTCAATTGATGTCTTCAATACTCTACTTCTCTATATTTTGTCATTGAGAAAATTATCTCAATTTGCTCTATCACATGCAAATTATCATTATAAGATATTCAACATCACTCTTACTAAGCATATTAGTCATAACTTAAAAGAAAATCTAAATGGTAACATTAAGATCCACAAGGTACCATTATCCACAACAACAACAATCTTAGCAGCTCTTGGATACTGTGTCATCTTCACAAAATCATACAAAATTTAAGGAATATGTCAAACTTTTACACAACAAAGCTACAAATACAATCCTAAGGATTTGGCATCTGCTCGGTTCCCTTGACTTGACACTTAAAAGTCTACAGAATCATATCTTAGCTCTGATACCAATAAAAGCTGTCACGCCCCAGACCCAAAAGATCTGACACACGACATCACTTACATTCATTCAATAATACTTAAACATTCATTTTAATTTCTTTCAGAATTATAGCAATTGAATTATGACTGGGACAATTAGTAAACCGGAGATACGCAGAGTTTTCTCAGAGATTAACACTATACTACGTCACCAGTAGCAACTTTGTTACCGGAAGCCCAGAATATATTCATTGCAAATTCTTACTTAAAATCAATCCATTACTACACTTGGTGAAACTTAAACTAAATCCAACCACACACAATAAAATAATACATAAGTATTTATTCAATAGGGACAAATCAAATATCTTATCCCACGTGTCCCCAAATGAAACACTTAACAACCTAACAACTTAGGGAACCCAAGGAACAGCAGAAGCCTTGCCAAATCCGCTAAGCACACATGTACCTTATTTACCTGAAATCACCATAAACTATAATGAGTATAAAACTCAGTAAGCATACTAGTTTTTCATATATCAAATACAAAAATACATATATGTACACAATGCATATGTATGATATGCTGTGATCAATCAAAATCATAATCTTATCAAATCACATATCATGTAAGCGCTTACACATTCTTTCAAAACACATAATAGGAATACCATTACTCAACTACTACTTAGTAGGACTTACATATCACATATCACATAATGAGCCAAATGTTACTCGTAGGTGACATACCGTATGAGAGGAATAGTACAAGTGAGGTCTTTAAATCACACATATATAACGCTTATGCCCGAAGGTAAAAGCCAAACCCTCACCCTGATCATCGGTGAGTCCTCTCACATGTACCAATACGCCACCACACGAATGTGATGACTCACACTTCTTTTAGGTACCAATAGGATCCTCCTTACATACGGAACATATAACATATACCAATCCTGTCACGCCCCAGACCCAAAAGATCTGACACACGACATCACTTACATTCATTCACTGCATGTGCACTCATAAATAATATTACACAAAATTTTCAACTTTCATTCAACACAGAAATCCTTAGCAAGTTGCTAGTAAGTTCAACACTAAAATCAACCTTAACCTAACATATAAGTATAAACTTCTCTTGACAATATTTAAACATTCATTTCAATTTCTTTCAGAATTATAGCAATTTAATTATGACTGGGACAATTATTAAACCGGAGATACGCAGAGTTTTCTCAGAGATTAACACTCTACTACGTCACCAGTAGCAACTTTGTTACCGGGAGCCCAGAATATATCCATTGCAAATTCTTACTTAAAATCATCCAATAACCACACTTTATAAAACTTAAACCAAATCCAATCCACACACAATGAAATAATACATAAGTATTTATTCAATAGGGACAAACCAAATATCCTATCCCACGTGTCCCCAAATGAAACACACAACAACCTAGCAACTTAGGGAACCCAAGGAACAACAGAAGCCTTGCCAAATCCGCTAAGCACACATGTACCTTATTTACCTGAAATCACCATAAACTATAATGAGTATAAAACTCAGTAAGCATACTAATTTTTTCATATATCAAATACAAATACATATATGTACACAATGCATATGTATGATATGCTGTGATCAATCAAAATCATAATCTTATCAAATCACATATCATGTAAGCGCTTACACATTCTTTCAAAACACATAATAGGAATACCATCACTCAACTACTACTTAGTAGGACTTACATATCACATATCACATAATGAGCCAAATGTCACTCGTAGGTGACATACCGTATGAGAGGAATAGTACAAGTGAGGTCTTGAATAACACATATATAATGCTTATGCCCGAAGGTAAAAGCCAAACCCTCACCCTGATCATCGGTGAGTCCTCTCACATGCACCAATACGCCACCACACGAATGTGATGACTCACTCTTCCTTTAGGTACCAATAGGATCCTCCCTACATACGGAACACATAACATATACCAATCCCAAAGGAAAGGCCACACATAAAGGCTCCACAAATCACATAAAATGCCTACTAAGTTAACAGTGAGTTCAAGTACCCTCAAAATACAAAATATTTCTCATGGACATATTACACTTCAAAAGCTTTCTTTGTTAAACGCATCTTATTTTGGAAAGCTCACTTTCAAAAAAACACATGTATGTCCATGCTCAATGTCAATGCTCACATTCATAAACATATATTCACATTTCATATCAAAATATACTTTGACATATCATAAACATATTCTTAACCCCATTTACAAAATCATACAAAACAATTATTATGTTTATTGTGATTCCAGTAGTAAGTCTAGTATACTTACCTCTTAACACTTTCAGCTACAAGGCTTAAATCTCCTTAACCTATCAATGGAGATTAATCCTTTCATAAGCCTCACAATTCACACAAAATACTTTAAATAGCTTACAAAATTATACACAATGCATTTATCACATCAAATTGGTCTAAATATTTGGTTTCTCAAAACCTGTCATTCTGACCACTTACACTTAACAAAAATTTCTAATACATCAAATGATGTCCAATTACTCCGAAATCAGAATATATCATTCTTGACTCATATATACTTCTTATATATGAATATTATATCAAAATTCCTACACAATCCATTCCATACACACCATCGAATCCAAACTACAAACCTGACAGGATCAAGATACTTACTGAACAGTATTCAATCTCCCAATTTTATAAAATCATATACTAACTCAAAAATTATAAAACTACCACACAATTACTCTTGACACATATCTCAGTCCATGATAAATATTTGGCTTCCAAATAACTGCGAAAAGTATTTTAAAACTATTTTATTTCATAACTTTAAAAATCTGTTAATCAAATACTACAATGAGCTGATACACTTTAGAAATTCATAACACTTCAACCACATTGATCCAAATTCTCAATTCCGAGTATATCATATTAGACATATAAAATTATCATATTCCACAAATTCATAATTTTTAAAGATCATTCAGCAGGTCAAAAATTATTTTCCATGTATCATACTGTTTACACAGGAAATTTCCAGAATTCCAGGGTCATTTTGGTAAATTCACTAAAAATTCAATTTCCGAGATTTTTAGTCGATTCAAAGTCTCAGATGATCCTAAACATGTCTAATTTCATATACTCAAAATTCAAAACCAGAATCGAATCACAACAATTTATAAAATTCCTAGATCAAGAGGTTATCCAGCAGAAATTCCATAATTCATCATGATTTATCAAACTATCTTATAGATCATCATCAATTCTCACAACATCAAACGAAATACACATCAAATCCTTAATTATACATATTTCCAGAAATCAAAACTTAAAGAAATTAACTTAATTAACACCAATAAATTGATAATTAGTTGTGATATACCTCTAAAGATCCAAAATTCTCATTTTCTTCTTCTTTTTCTTCTTCTTCTTCTCTTTCTCTCTCCTTTATTTCTCTCTTCTCTCTCTAAAAATGGGTAGCTCGACCAAAATGAGAGAATTAGGGTTTTTAAAAGTGTATTTTTATACTAAGTGGTTAATTTTTGGTATTTACGAATTCACCCCCAAAACTTTCAAAGTATAACAATTTGGTCCCTAAAATAATTCCAAAGTCTTGCAAATAAACCCAATACTAATAGTATATCCTTAACCTATAAAAACACTACTAATAACAATATATAAATCAAGGATCACCCACATACAAATAAAATACGTATATTTATATATATAAATATACATATTCTTACCAGTTATGAATACTGGTTACTACAATTCTCCCCTCCTTATAAGAATTTCGTCCTCGAAATTCATAACTTAAGCACATAGATGAGGATACTTAGATCTCATTTCTTCTTCTCATTCTCAATTTTCCTTTTCAACTGTATAGTTTATTCATAAAACATTTACAAAGCAATATTCCTTGTATATAGGATTTGCTCATTGTGGTCCAAAATCCTAATAAATACTCATTCATATGTTAGATTATCTCTAAGTTGGCTCATAGCTGAGTATACAAGAGGAGTACGAAACATATATCCATAAAATAAACATATGACACACATTATGGACTTATAAAATTATACACACATATTTTTATTCTTTTTTCCCATTCGTTCAATATTTAATGAGTATCTATACACTTCACCTTTCATTCATTAAAGAATAACATAGATGTAGAATACCCATACTAATCTCTTACATAAAATTCTTAACTCCTTTAAAAATTTTAATCCCTTCAACATATACTCATACGTCATAATATCATTCACTACCTTGATATCATTCAAAAAAAAAATGTAGTATTTCTACGCAACTAAGTTGTCATTCAAATCAGAATATTGAAAGCATTATCTTAAACGATCAAAAATCAACTTCAATAAAAAGACCTTTAGTTCAACTGATTCTTAAACTATAGATCTTAACATTATATCTCTTACTTTAACTCTTAAAAAAAATAGTCCACCTTATTGGACATCATTTTCTCATTGAGATTGACATGTCTGCTTTTTCTAATATGCTCGATTTCAAATAGAAAAGATTCTACTAGCACAATTACTGCGATGGCAAATATGATTCTTTAACTATTCCTTTAACGTCATCCACGTAAAAGGAAAGGACAAAACGATTATTGATTTTCTTTCATAAAACTCTATAAATAGCCTAAACCTCATAATCACTTTTCTAGCAATAAATAAAACCAACCTTCTTACCATCTTCATAATGAATCCCATTATCATAACTCCTCCTGTTCCTTTTTCTCCACCACAATTTCCAGACCTAATCAAAACCAGAACACTCCATTCCCGTGCCAAAGAATTCATCAGACACTACGCCATCTTAGCAGTCCAAGAACACGGCCTCACAGTTCTTGGTGGCTCTTTGTTCAACTTAGAATACCCTTTCTTTCACCTGCACTCTTTTTTCCCATTTTCCCAATGGTCCAAACCTGTCCTTTACTTGTTATGGTACCTGTTGGATCTGTATACAATCGCCATGGAATTCCCATTACTTAGAACCCTCCAAAAATTAGAAAAATGTGATGAAGATCATCCAGCCCTGATTTTTCTCCAATGGTTTTACCCAAAGACATGGTGGATAACTAAATTTCAATACATGATTGCAAACAACACAAATGCTGCAGTCCCCAGACAACATCTTTGGTCAGTCTTACTTCTCCAACGGAAGGGTATGATTATTTCAGATCACGAGATTCATTATTACCCTACTGTTAAGGATTACTTCACATTTACCCTTTCACTAAAGGGATCAATTAAGCTCTGGCCTGAAGAAGTAATTCAGCAAAAGAGAGAACTTGAAAGAATTCTTGCTCAGGAAAATCAAATAATTCCTCCGTCTGTTTGGATCTCCCCAGAAGATGCTGCACCTTGGGAACAAGTTGAAGCTGACTTTACAGAAGACCTGAATTTTGCCAATATACTCAAATTCCAACAAAGACAAAAATATCATCTTTCACATCTCAAAAATACAGATTACTCTACTCATCATCACCATATCCCAAACATGACTTATTATGCCAGATACAGACAAGCAATGGATAACCTTCACCAATGGCCTCAGCTAACTGTCCCGACAGAACCTACCCAATCTCAGCCAGTTGTCCCGACAGAACCTACTCAATCTCAGCCAGTTGTCCCGACAGAACTTGACCAACACCAACCCAATCTTGACTTATCCCTCTTTCAAGACTCCCAACCTTATCCAACCGACACCCAAATCCAAGAGGAAGCCAGCACATCCCTCATCCAGACCAGCTTACCTGGAGAAGATCAAGATATGGTAGACCCACATTCCACTCCGCCAGAGCCCTCATTCAATGTATGGGAACAACAACTCCATAAGTTCCTCTCTCACGGATACGACACAGATGAAAACGACCAAGGAGACTCATTTTGACCTACATTACTGTTTCTATTTTCACAGAAACTAGATCCGTGTTGCTCTATCACATCAAAGAGAGACTGATTACTGCTTTATCTTTATGTCAAGTGTGCTTTATCTTTCTTCATATCTGCTTTTAATCTATCGGCCAAAAATTAATGTTAAGACCACAAAATCTTTGTAATTAATAAAGTTAATTTGGCCTCATGTCCAAAGTCCAATTGTTAGCTCAAAAAGTCTTCAAGTCATTGATGTATTGTCGACCATTAGTGCCAAAATGGCTAAGTCCCTAAATCCATGAAATAGGCCTTTATTGACTTTTCTTAATTATCTTACCTAACTTATCACACTTCCAACACAATTTTTATCACACTTACATATCAACATATATTTATTCAAGATTTTGCAACCTATTGTCCCTTATAAAATGATAAAGTAAAACTCATTCTCTTTTTTTTTTGTTTTACCTCACAAGAATCGAGAAAAATATATACTTGAACATACTTACACATATGCTCTACAGCTATTATCAATTTGTTTCTCTATAAATACATTATTATTGCATCCTTATACAAACTCAAAAATATTCAAAGATTAGGGTGAGCATAACAATGGAGGAAACCTCAGCTCGTCGATTCACAAAAATTTGTGTCTTTTGTGGATCCAACCCTGGGAATACTGAAGAGTTTACAAAAGTTGCAGAAAATCTTGGTAAGGTATTAGCTGAGCGAAATATACATTTAATATATGGAGGAGGTAACCGAGGGTTAATGGGGTCTGTGGCAAAAGCTGCACACAATAAAGGTAGTCGAGTTTTGGGTATCATTCCAAAACCTCTAGCTATTGAAAATGTTGTAGGAAAAACAATTGGGGATGAGTTACAAGTCTCATCTATGCACGAGCGAATGGCTCAAATGCTTAGGCATGCGGATGCTTTCATAGCTCTACCAGGAGGTTTCGGGACCTTGGAGGAAATTTTTCAAATTGTCTCATGGGCACAATTACAAATCCACCAAAAACCCATTGGTTTGTTAAATGTTAATGGTTTTTACGACGGGTTGATATCTTTTCTTGACTATGCAGCGGGAACACAATTCATCCCACTTCTAGCACGCCGAATTCTTATTTCAGCTCCAACTGTTGATCAACTGATTGATCAATTGCAGTCTTTTATTCCTCTGTCTAATCCAACATTGCATCAGTTAGATTGGTCTACTCATGACAGTCAGAAGAAGCGCAAAATAGACTTAAATCTTACTCCGTAGCCTCTATTGTATTTTTGTTGCTGCTATTGTTGTTGTGTTGTTGTTTTCCTTTTCAATAAAAGTTGTTTCAATTGATGTCTTCAATACTCTACTTCTCTATATTTTGTCATTGAGAAAATTATCTCAATTTGCTCTATCACATGCAAATTATCATTATAAGATATTCAACATCACTCTTACTAAGCATATTAGTCATAACTTAAAAGAAAATCTAAATGGTAACATTAAGATCCACAAGGTACCATTATCCACAACAACAACAATCTTAGCAGCTCTTGGATACTATGTCATCTTCACAAAATCATACAAAATTTAAGGAATATGTCAAACTTTTACACAACAAAGCTACAAATACAATCCTAAGGATTTGGCATCTGCTCGGTTCCCTTGACTCGACACTTAAAAGTCTACAGAATCATATCTTAGCTCTGATACCAATAAAAGCTGTCACGCCCCAGACCCAAAAGATCTGACACACGACATCACTTACATTCATTCACTGCATGTGCACTCATAAATAATATTACACAAAATTTTCAACTTTCATTCAACACAGAAATCCTTAGCAAGTTGCTAGTAAGTTCAACACTAAAATCAACCTTAACCTAACATATAAGTATAAACTTCTCTTGACAATATTTAAACATTCATTTCAATTTCTTTCAGAATTATAGCAATTTAATTATGACTGGGACAATTATTAAACCGGAGATACGCAGAGTTTTCTCAGAGATTAACACTCTACTACGTCACCAGTAGCAACTTTGTTACCGGGAGCCCAGAATATATCCATTGCAAATTCTTACTTAAAATCATCCAATAACCACACTTTATAAAACTTAAACCAAATCCAATCCACACACAATGAAATAATACATAAGTATTTATTCAATAGGGACAAACCAAATATCCTATCCCACGTGTCCCCAAATGAAACACACAACAACCTAGCAACTTAGGGAACCCAAGGAACAACAGAAGCCTTGCCAAATCCGCTAAGCACACATGTACCTTATTTACCTGAAATCACCATAAACTATAATGAGTATAAAACTCAGTAAGCATACTAATTTTTTCATATATCAAATACAAATACATATATGTACACAATGCATATGTATGATATGCTGTGATCAATCAAAATCATAATCTTATCAAATCACATATCATGTAAGCGCTTACACATTCTTTCAAAACACATAATAGGAATACCATCACTCAACTACTACTTAGTAGGACTTACATATCACATATCACATAATGAGCCAAATGTCACTCGTAGGTGACATACCGTATGAGAGGAATAGTACAAGTGAGGTCTTGAATAACACATATATAATGCTTATGCCCGAAGGTAAAAGCCAAACCCTCACCCTGATCATCGGTGAGTCCTCTCACATGCACCAATACGCCACCACACGAATGTGATGACTCACTCTTCCTTTAGGTACCAATAGGATCCTCCCTACATACGGAACACATAACATATACCAATCCCAAAGGAAAGGCCACACATAAAGGCTCCACAAATCACATAAAATGCCTACTAAGTTAACAGTGAGTTCAAGTACCCTCAAAATACAAAATATTTCTCATGGACATATTACACTTCAAAAGCTTTCTTTGTTAAACGCATCTTATTTTGGAAAGCTCACTTTCAAAAAAACACATGTATGTCCATGCTCAATGTCAATGCTCACATTCATAAACATATATTCACATTTCATATCAAAATATACTTTGACATATCATAAACATATTCTTAACCCCATTTACAAAATCATACAAAACAATTATTATGTTTATTGTGATTCCAGTAGTAAGTCTAGTATACTTACCTCTTAACACTTTCAGCTACAAGGCTTAAATCTCCTTAACCTATCAATGGAGATTAATCCTTTCATAAGCCTCACAATTCACACAAAATACTTTAAATAGCTTACAAAATTATACACAATGCATTTATCACATCAAATTGGTCTAAATATTTGGTTTCTCAAAACCTGTCATTCTGACCACTTACACTTAACAAAAATTTCTAATACATCAAATGATGTCCAATTACTCCGAAATCAGAATATATCATTCTTGACTCATATATACTTCTTATATATGAATATTATATCAAAATTCCTACACAATCCATTCCATACACACCATCGAATCCAAACTACAAACCTGACAGGATCAAGATACTTACTGAACAGTATTCAATCTCCCAATTTTATAAAATCATATACTAACTCAAAAATTATAAAACTACCACACAATTACTCTTGACACATATCTCAGTCCATGATAAATATTTGGCTTCCAAATAACTGCGAAAAGTATTTTAAAACTATTTTATTTCATAACTTTAAAAATCTGTTAATCAAATACTACAATGAGCTGATACACTTTAGAAATTCATAACACTTCAACCACATTGATCCAAATTCTCAATTCCGAGTATATCATATTAGACATATAAAATTATCATATTCCACAAATTCATAATTTTTAAAGATCATTCAGCAGGTCAAAAATTATTTTCCATGTATCATACTGTTTACACAGGAAATTTCCAGAATTCCAGGGTCATTTTGGTAAATTCACTAAAAATTCAATTTCCGAGATTTTTAGTCGATTCAAAGTCTCAGATGATCCTAAACATGTCTAATTTCATATACTCAAAATTCAAAACCAGAATCGAATCACAACAATTTATAAAATTCCTAGATCAAGAGGTTATCCAGCAGAAATTCCATAATTCATCATGATTTATCAAACTATCTTATAGATCATCATCAATTCTCACAACATCAAACGAAATACACATCAAATCCTTAATTATACATATTTCCAGAAATCAAAACTTAAAGAAATTAACTTAATTAACACCAATAAATTGATAATTAGTTGTGATATACCTCTAAAGATCCAAAATTCTCATTTTCTTCTTCTTTTTCTTCTTCTTCTTCTCTTTCTCTCTCCTTTATTTCTCTCTTCTCTCTCTAAAAATGGGTAGCTCGACCAAAATGAGAGAATTAGGGTTTTTAAAAGTGTATTTTTATACTAAGTGGTTAATTTTTGGTATTTACGAATTCACCCCCAAAACTTTCAAAGTATAACAATTTGGTCCCTAAAATAATTCCAAAGTCTTGCAAATAAACCCAATACTAATAGTATATCCTTAACCTATAAAAACACTACTAATAACAATATATAAATCAAGGATCACCCACATACAAATAAAATACGTATATTTATATATATAAATATACATATTCTTACCAGTTATGAATACTGGTTACTACAAATCCCGAAGGAAAGGCCACACATAAAGGCTCCACAAATCACATAAAATGCCTACCAAGTTAACAGTGAGTTCAAGTACCCTCAAATCACAAAATATTTCTCATGGACATATTACACTTCAAAAGCTTTCTTTGTTAAACGCATCTTATTTTGGAAAGCTCACTTTCAAAAACACATGTATGTCCATGCTCAATGTCAATGCTCACATTCATAAACATATATTCACATTTCATATCAAAATATACTTTGACATATCATAAACATATTCTTAACCCCATTTACAAAATCATACAAAACAATTATTATGTTTATTGTGATTCCAGTAGTAAGTCTAGTATACTTACCTCTTAACACTTTCAGCTATAAGACTTAAATCTCCTTAACCTATCAATGGATATTAATCCTTTCATAAGCCTCACAATTCACACAAAATACTTTAAATAGCTTACAAAATTATACACAATGCATTTATCACATCAAATTGGTCTAAATACTTGGTTTCTCAAAACCTGTCATTTTGACCACTTACACTTAACAAAATTTTCTAATACATCAAATGATGTCCAATTACTCCAAAATAAGAATATACCATTCTTGACTCATATATCCTTCTTATATATGAACATTATATCAAATTTCCTACACAATCCATTCCATACACACCATCGAATCCAAACTACAAACCTGACAGGATCAAGATACTTACTGAACAGTATTCAATCTCCCAATTTTATAAATCATATACTAACTCAAAAATTATAAAAATATCACATAATTACTCTTAACACATATCTCAGTCCATGATAAATATTACACTTCCAAATCACTGCCAAAAGTATTTTAAAACTATTTTATTCTATAACTTTAAAAATCTGTTAATCAAATATTACAATGAGCTGATACACTTTAGAAATTCATAACACTTCAACCACATTGATCTAAATTCTCAATTCCGAGTATATCATATTAGACATATAAAATTATCATATTCCACAAATTCATAATTTTTGAAGATCATTCAGTAGGACAAAAATTATTTTTCACTGTACTATACTGTTTACACAGGAAATTTCCAGAATTTCAGGGTCATTTTTGTAAATTCACTATAAATTCAATTTCCAGAATTTTCAATCGATTCAAAGTCTCAGCTGATACTTAACATGTCTAATTTTATATACTCAAAATTCAAAACCAGAATCGAATCAAAACAATTTATAAAATTCCTGGATCAAGAGACTATCAAGCAGAAATTCCACAATTCATCATAATTTATCAAGCTATCTTATAGATCATCATCAATTCTCACAACATCAACGAAATACACATCAAATCCTTAATTATACATATTTCCAGAAATCAAAACTTAAAGAAATTAACTTAATTAACACCAATAAATTGATAATTAGTTGTGATATACCTCTAAAGATCCAAAATTTCAATTTCTTCTTCTTTTTCTTCTTCTTCTTCTTCTCTTTCTCTCTCCTTTATTTCTCTCTTCTCTCTCTAAAAATGGGTAGCTCGACCAAAATGAAAGAATTAGGGTTTTTAAAAGTGTATTTTTATACTAAGTGGTTAATTTTTGGTATTTACGAATTTACCCCCAAAACTTTTAAAGTATTACAATTTGGTCCCTAAAATAAATCTAAAGTCTTGCAATTAAACCCAATGTTAATAGTATGACTTTAACCTATACAAACACTACTAATAACAATATATAAATCAAATATCCCCCACATACAAATAAAATACGTATATTTATACATATATAAATATTTATTATTACCGGTTGTAGATACTGGTTACTACAGTTTGTATAGGTTAAGGACATACTATTAGTATTGGGTTTATTTGTAAGACTTTAGATTTATTTTAGAGACCAAATTATAATACTTTGAAAGTTTTGGGGGCAAATTTGTAAATACTAAAAATTAGCCTCTTAGTATAAAAATACACTTTTGAAATCCTAATTTACTCATTTTTGGGTCGAGCTATCCCTTTAGAGAGAGAGAAGAGAGAAATAGAGGGGAGAGAAAGAGAAGAAGAAGAAGAAATTGAAAATTTGGATTTTAAGAGGTATATCACAACTATTTCTCAATTTATTGGTGTTAATTAAATTAATTTCTTTAAGTTTTGCTTTTTGAAAATATGTATAATTGAGGATTTGATGTGTATTTCGTAAGATCTTGTGAGAATTGATGATGATCTATGTAGATAGCTTGATAAATCACGATGAATTGTAGAATTTATACTTGATAGTCTCTTGATCCAGGAATTTTATAAATTATTGTGATTCGATTCTAATTTTTAATTTTGCGTATATGAAATTAGACATGTTTAGGATCATCTAAGACTTTGAATCGATTGAAAATTCTAAATTTGAATTTTTTGTGAATTTACCAAAATGACCCTGAAATTCTAAAAATTTCCTGTGTGAACAGTATGATACAGTGACAAACAATTTTTGGCCTGTTAAATGATCTTAAAATATTATGAATTTGTGAAATATGATAAGTTTATATGTCTAATATGATATACTCAGAATTAAGAATTTAGATCAATGTGGTTAAATTGTTATAATTTTCTAAAGTATATCAGCTCATTGTAGTATTTGATTAACATATTTTTAAAGCTATAGAATAAAATAGTTTTCAAATACTTTTGGCAGTGATTTTGAAGTGCAATATTTATCATGGATTGCAATATGTGTTAAGAGTAACTATGTGATAGTTTTATAATGGTTAAGTTAGTATATGATTTTATAAAATTGGGAGATTGAATACTATTCAGTAAATATCTTGATCCTGTCAGGTTAGTAGTTTGGATTCGATGGTGTGTATGGAATGAATTTTGTAGGAATTTTGATATAATATTCATATATAAGAAGGATATATGAATCAAGAATGATATATTCTGATTTTAGAGTAATTGGACATCATTTGATGTATTAGAAAATTTTGTTAAGTATAAGTGGTCAGAATGACAGGTTTTGAGAAACCAAGTATTTAGACCAATTTGATGTAATAAATGCATTGTATATAATTTTATAAGCTATTTAAAGTATTTTGTGTGAATTATGAGGCTTATGAAAGGATTAATCTTCATTGATAGGTTAAGGAGATTTAAGACTTGTAGCTGAAAGTGCTAAGAGGTAAGTATACTAGACTTTTTTTACTGAAATCACAATAAACATAGTAATTGTTTTGTATGATTTTGTAAATGTGGTTAGGAATATGTTTATGTTATGTCAAAGTATATTTTGATATGAAATGTGAAGATATGTATTTATGAATGTGAGCATGGACATACATGACATATATGTGTTTTTGAAAGTGAGCTTTCAAAGTGAAATGTGTTTAACAAAGAGAGCGTTTGAAGTGTAATATGTCCATAAGAAATATTTTGTATTTTAAGAATGCTTGAACTCACTGTTAACTTAATAGGCATTTTATGTGATTTATAGAGCCTTTATGTGTGGTCTTTCCTTTGGGATTGGTATATGTTATATGTTCCATATGTAGAGAGGATCCTATTGGTACCTAAAGGAAGAGTGAGTCATCACATTCATGTGGTGGCGTATTGGTGCATGTGAGAGAACTCACCGATGATCAGGGTGAGGGTTTGGCTTTTACCTTCGGGCATGAGCATTATATGTGTAATTTAAAAACCTCACTTGTACTATTCCTCTCATACGGTATGTCACCTACGAGCATTTGGCTCATTATGTGATATGTGATATGTAAGTCCTACTAAGTAGTAGTTGAGTGATGGTATTCCTATTATATGTTTTGAAAGAATGTGTAAGCGCTTACATGACATGTGATTTGATAAGATTATAAGTTTGATTTATCACAGCATATCATACACATGCATTGTTTACATATAAGTATTTGTATTTGATATATGAAAAACTAGTATACTTACTAAGCTTTATACTCATTATAGTTTATGGTGATTTCAGGTAAATAAGGTACATATGTGCTTAGCAGATTTGGCAAGGCTTCTAGTGTTCCTTGGGTTCCCTAAGTTGCTAGGTTGCTGAGTGTTTCATTTAGGGACACGTGGGATATGATATTTGATTTGTCCTTGTTGAATAAATACTTATGTATTATTTTATTGTGTGTGGATTGGATTTGGTTTAAGTTTCATCAAGTGTGGTTATTGGATGATTTTAAGTAAGAATTTGCAATGAATATATTCTGAGCTTCCGGTAACAAAGTTACTATTAGTGACGTAGTAGAGTGTTAATCTCTGAGAAAACTCTGCTTATCTCCGGTTTACTAATTGTCCCAGTCATAATTCAATTGTTATAATTCTGAAAGAAATTGAAATGAATGTTTAAATATTGTCAATAGAAGTTTATGTTTTTATGTTAGGTTATGTGTTGATTTTTAGTGTTGAACTTACTAACAATTTGCTAAGGATTCCTATGTTGGATTAAAGATTGAAATTTTGTGTAATATTATTTATGATTGCACATACATTGAATGAGTGTAAGTGATGTCGTGTGTCGGATCTTTTGGGTCTGGGGCGTGACATGAAGGGCTCCCTAAATTTCTCTAAATATTCTTAAATTTTCATAAACTTCCCTAATGATATCCTTATTATTGTGTCCACAATAAATTTAATTAATATTTGTAATAATTATAAATTTATGATATTAATAATTAATTAATAATTTTTCCTTTTATTTTTGCTCAGTAACAACACAATTTCTAAAAAATTGAAGGTTCTTGTTAAAGATTATTTTCCTGCTGCCATTTCTTATTATTTCAAGCTTTGACTTTAGGTTCTTAATTCAATAAGAGACAAGTTAACAGATCGTCAAAAAGAAATATGAAAATTCCTTTGGCAATTTGTTTTACAAATATGAATTTTTGAGGCAATCTCCTTAGCTAGGAGACTATATGCGCAATAATCTCTATTAATGGTCCTTCGTATGCTGAAGTGGACGTGTACTAGGGTCATAACATATAAAAATATGTAGAATAATCTTTTCAATGAAAGATTAGTAAGTATATGAATATAATGTAATATCAACAACAAAAAAGATGTGAGTAGCTTATTCAATTTGGTATATTTTTTGTTGAACTTGAATGTGATTTAACGATTAGTCCCTGAAGAGCATAAGATGGGGACAGATTTTATTTAGGCATTAATGCAATTCAGAAGGACCCATGGTAATTATGATAGATGTATTGATCTAGAAGATGAGAGGGGTGGGGGGGGGGGGGGGGGGGGGGGGTTGCAAATGAGCACAGCCTTGGTGACATATCCTAATGATTACTATAGGAAATGAATTGATATATTATATAATGAGGTTAGAGATTTGAGAAAGGAGGTGCGAGAGGGATATACCAACTTGCGAGAGGCGTAACTTTTTTATCGACAACAACAACAAAAGGATAATGAACAGATGATGGAGGAGATTAGAATGCGGAGACAATTGCTGGAAAAGTCTCCTTTATGTACGGGTGCATATGATAATCAGGTAATTTATGATTTATAATTTGATTATTGCTTTGATTTTCTTATAATTGATATGTGTTGGACAGGTTTCCTCGAGTGATTATTAGATATGTTCCTAATTGCCAAATGGAGACTGACATTTAGCTAGATGTTGAGCAAATTGGACAACAAATTAGTAATGTTCATATAGTACCTGGTGGGAATAAGGGGGGTAAGTATGCATGGATGATAATACAGACTAACGTGGGCAAAATGTATACCATATATGAATCCTCTAACAAGAAATCAAAGAGGGCGAGGCTTGCGATTGATTTGCCTCAACAGTGTACCACAATAAACTTATATTTTTTTGTAAGTTTTTCTATTTACCTGCACCATATACGACATTCTTACACAATTCTTTGCATATTAATAGATTTGGTTGTTCTTAGGAATCCTTTCTGAAAATATACAACACTCCTTAAACTTGTTATTGATTAATTAGGATCGTGAACTAGTACAATATGCCACTGGGGACAAAGAACACTTTTATGGTTGTAAGCCTTGGTTGATATTGATAAAGTGTGTACATTTTTACACATTTCTCCCATTTATGTCAAGTCATTGCAAATATTAACTTTAGGTATATTTATCTATTTAATTAGGTATATATTCCTGTCATTTGTTGTAACAAGCATTGTATTGCAATGGAGGTTGATTTCTTACGGCGACAGGTTACTATATCTTCACTGTTAGAAGACATGCTGACAGACAGATTGAGGATCATGTTACATGCTTGTCTAAGTTGATGTCATTATATCTATACATGACCTAGCTCATGTTGACGAGGAGTGATGTAACTCAAGATTTCTTGCCCTACGATGTGGTATAACTAAAGGATGAAGTTCCTCAACAAATGATTAATAGTGGTGATTGTGGAGTGTACACTTATAAGTTTATAAAATTTCTTATGTTAGGGCATAGTTTAGACTCTGGGTTAGAGATTGGACCATTCTTTAGGGAGAAAATGACGATTGATTTGTGGTGTAATGAGATACAATAGTGCACAGACTGTTTGTGATTTTCATATTCATGGCATTTGTAATTTGAATTATATTGTGTTCTTTGGTGATACTTTTTGTTATATTATCATGTTTATAAAGTTGTAGGTTTGGAAAATATTTAAAATATAGAGGAAATGCTGCCAAATTTTTTATAAATAACTATAACAAACATTAACGTCAAAATAAAAAGATAAAATAATAAGAAACATGTAAATGAAATGATACATTAACTTTCATTGCAAATTTTCAATAACGTACTACATATAAAAAAGATAACATAATAAGAAACATGTAAACCGAATGATACATCAACTTTAAAAAGTAATAATAGCAGGATTTCTACATGTTTGTTGGTTGTGTCTGTGTTGTTTGTACCTACTGCATGCATTTTTCGAAGGCTCCTCCCCTTGGGTTGGTATATGTCTTTCTCTACGCCTTCCCGACTTTCTACGTGCAACTGGGGGTTGTATCTAAAATTTCACACCTCGTCTAGAATAATCCAACTCGATGGATGGTCAACATGATTTATGGATTCGCCATTTGTTGTTAATAAAGTCTCAATCGTGTAATATCGCAAACAAATATTGAGATATTGTAACTTGGCATGTCTGCAAATGTCCATTGCATAGATATATGGCAGTTGGCAAACTTAAATTTCTTACAACTACATTTGTTCATCGCCACGTCGACTATCCCGTTCCAGTGCCATCATTTATAATAAACTTTGAGTCATCAACTGGATTGATTATCATTCTCATATGCCAATCCTTGTGCTTCTATACTTTATCGTAGGCATATATAATCAACTCAATGGTCTTTTTTGCAATCTCTTTCTTATTATACCACCAATTCTGCATTAACTCTTGCATCTATTCAGTTAGTGCAGTTATAGGAAGGGAACGAACGGTTTTTGCTACTACATTCATACTCTTTACAATATTGGTAGTTATAATATCAAACCTTTGAAATACACCTACTGATCTAGCCCATCTGCTGCAACTAACCTCATCCTTTAAATACTTTGCTGCCTCAGGTTTCATACCTCTCATATTATTTCATTGGATTTGAAAACCACACAATCGATATACTTTTGCAGCAAGAAAGTTCACGCCTAGGAATTCATCTGTCTTCTTCTTTTGAATTTTGTGATCAAATTACCCTTCAAGTGAAAGATACATACCCCTATGGTATGTATTTAGAAATACTTTCCTGATGACTTTCTCAATACTTGCATGTTGATCTAATATAAATACTGGTGTAATGCCATTACCAATCACGCCCTTTAATTTCTTCATAAACCATTCCCATGATGAATTATTTTCAAAATTGACAATGCCCAATGCAATTGGATAAATTTGATTATTCCCATCCTTACAAACAACTAAAAATATATAACCAAGATAAGGGCCTTTCAAGAATGTACCATCCATGGCGATCACTGATCTAATGAATGTGTGAAAACTGTGAATAAAACCACCTATGCTATAAAAAGTATAAGAAGTGCCCACTGTCATCAGTCTTCAAATGAGTGACAGTACTTGGATTCTCATTTTCTACTATATAATAATAAGATGGAAGTAGTCTGAATAAGTTCTCAACAGAATCCACCATCAGTCTATTCACTTCTCTTTAGCTCGATAACCGGTCATATATATTAAATTCACATCATACTCCTCCCGTACATCGGCCATAATATCATTTGATCTATAAAGTCTATTGACAACTGCAAATTTATTCTTGATTATTTTAGCCATTATTTGACTCTTTACTTGATGATGACCATCACGTAATCGATTCAATTCACATGTGTGCTCATTGTCAAATCATCGGACAATGAAATATTTTTGGCATTCGTGAACTCACCACTTACACATTTTATTATCACATTTTGCCCCAAACTAATCTTTTGTAGATTAGAACACCTTGAAGCACCAATTACTATTTAATGCATGTATACTGAGAGCATCGTATATTGCTTTCTTGTTAGAAAAAAACTTCACAATCATTACTCCCTCAATTTTTGAACACGATACCCCATCTGTAGGATTCAAGTCAAAAGCTGGTATCGAAGGGATAAACTGAAATGGGTTCTATAGGTAAACAACATTGTCATGTTCAATTATTGGTGTTGGACAGAAATAGCTAGGTTCTTCATTATGATATTCTGGCATGTCTCCTTCGCCTCCCTCTTCTATATCATTTAAATCATCTCTATGATCATCTTCGTCATTATCACCATTACCACCATCATAAGCGTTCTCAGACTAATCTATCTAGCAGTCATAATAAGTATGAGGTGGGTCATCGTTGTACTTAAGTAGAGAAATATTGTAGTCGCATGCTATATTGGATAGGACGTCCACAGATGCTAATGTTGGGACTGTGATACTAACATGGTTACTACCACTTGCAGATATGAAGTGGTTATGCAGCTGTCGTTGCCTCTCCATAGGAACTTGCGGAATCTCATTACAATTAACTGGTCTAAGATTCACATTAACACATAAGAGTATAAAACCTTTTATATTAATTTTAAATAAAAACTGTACTTCTTGATCACTCTGGACTGTCAACGGTATAACACTTATTTTCATTGTGGACACTGATATTTTGATAGTGACATTATATTGCTCAGAATTCACTCCAATTCTACAACACACTAAGTTCTAAAGTTGATCATAAGTCAGGTCACTAGGAACCGTTATAGCAACGCTTTGATACCCAACATAGCTCTCTTCGTCATTACTGAAACTCTTTCATCTCCATCTAAAATATACTAAAAGTGGTTCGGTCATTATAGTTTTTATATTAAAAAAATTAAAAAATTTAGTAATTCATTAAGATCCTATCGCGCCATAGAACTGGGGCAATAGGATCCTATCGCCCTAGTTCAATCTACATGATAGATTTGTAAATTTTTGAATTTTTTTCATCTCCCTATTGTTAATCAATGTGTCTCATTTACACCCACATTTATTTCCAACAAGTTAATATATGTTTTCAACAAATCTATTTTCAGTTTAAATGATCCTATCGCCCTAGTTTAATCTGTGAGATAGGATTTGCAAATTTTTGAATTTTTTTCATCTCCCCACTGTGAATCAATGTGTCTCATTTACACCAAAATTATTTCCAACAAGTTAATATATATTTTCAAAAAAATTATTTTTAGTTTAAACTACAAGATATCTCTATATTACATTACAACATAAATGATCATTTAAATCATAAATCCATCTTACTTTTATGTTTAACGAGTAAAGATTTTGGTAACTGCTCCGTTAAAATGATGATGGGATTAACTTTTATTTTTGTTTTTTTGGCACGTTTTGGTTATAAATAAGTGAGAGTGAGTGTGTAGTTTTTTAGTTGGTTAAGTAATATATATGCAGAGGGCATTATAGTTCAAAATCATAGGATTTGACAAAAAAAAATAAAAAAGATATATTAAAGGCTAAAAAAGTTAAACCCCTATAAAAAAAAGGCTATTTACAAATTTTTTTCTTAGACATGTAGCAAATTGTATTTAATTTGGTGTCTAAGAGGTTAAGACTCTAAAAGGACAACCGACATGACTCGTGTTCGTAGTGGAGCATGTGGGGGAGTTCTTTTTTAATATATTGAAATCTATTAAGAAATTTAGTAAAAAGTACAAGATTAGGGTCTTTTGATAATCAATTAGAGAGATTTAACGAGACCAAATGATCTACTTACACACTTAGAAACACTCAACCCTAACATTTTATAAATAAAGGGAATAAAAAAATCTCCAACTAGAGAACCTTTTTGAAAAAAGAAGAAACAATAACTCTGATAATTAGAAAGTAAAATAAACAACCCTCGTGTAGGATATATGCGTCTATCTTCATGGGTGTTAGAATTATAAAATTGGGATATATATATATTTTGTATTTTAGTTAAATTTTAATAATCAATGACTATGAGATAGTTTTTAACTTTTTAATTGTTATAGATTTAACAATTATATAATAATAATCAATAAAAAAATATGTTAAATACAATATTAATTAATATATAAAATATGTAATTAACTAAGTATAACATTATTGTTTGTTAAAATATATTTGACATTTTTATTTAAAGTTAGGGTCCAAAATTTCTTTTGCTTTCTCTTTTTCGAGATTGATAATAACTAAAAAACGTGACATTAGAAAGAGTTAAGAAACTTTTTCTCAAAAAAGAAAAGAGATAAGAAACTTTGTATACGGACGTCTATGTTGTTCTTTTCTTGTCTATGAATTGCCATGTGATGCAAGGATAAAAGTAGTTCCAAAATGAATGCATTTGATATTGACAACTAGGGTGGCATAATTTTTTATCGCTGTGCTATGTAAGTCTCGCTTAAAATTGAGAATAATTTGAGTTGTATTCTATATATTTTTTAAGAATATGATAAATTTAAATATAATAATTTAAATTTGAATTAAATTTAGGAGGTTAAATTGATTTTTTAAACTTTTTATAAACATTTAATTTAATTTTTTTTATTTATTTATACAAATTAAAGTTAACTACATGCTAAACTTAGAGGTATAGAATTTATTTATATTATATTTTTAAAGTTTTTAATTTTTAATTTTTTTAATAATAGACATTTATTTTCAAATTAGAGTGAATTAATTTGTTAAAAAAAAAGATGAAGAAAAACAAATAAAAGAGGTAAATTATTTTATTATCATTTTTAATTTTTTAGTCATTACTCATCTAACTTAAATTTTTATTTATTTTGTGTTATAGGTGCCAAAGTTCAAAGAAACTATTATTTTTTGTGACTTTTGAAATTTAATTTATGTTATTGATTTTTAAAATTAGTAGTTAAAAACTTAAAAACTCGATGTAATTTATATTTTCATACAATGTTTACATTTTTTTTTGTATATTATGATTGTATGTGGTAAATGTTTTTTTTATAAATTAAATCGGTACAAATAAAAGACTATTTAAGAAATTACAAAAAAAGGTATAGGGTATTTATGAGAATTCTCTACCCTAAATCCGAATTACATATATCGGATATAAGATGAGTATGAAAATTTTCACACTATTTGAGTATGAGGATGGAGATTGTGATTCTCACCCTAACCCATCCCATTATTATCCTTATTGACAATGGCCTTTTAATTAAAATTACTGACCAAAAAAAAATAAATTATAAAGCACATTATACTTGTAGAAATTAAAAAGAAGATAAAATATTATATTGTATTCTCATTTATAAATATTTAAGTACATATAGAGTTTATAATAAATAAATAAAAAGATAAATTTAAAAGAAAAATAACATAGTAAAACTTAAGAAGTTAAATCCTACTAAAATATAAATTTATCTAAGAAAATAAATTAATTTAAATTAAATAATTAAATAATAATTATAATTCTTTATCAATACATTTTTAGTTATTAAAATTAAATTTTTTTTTAAAAAAATATTGTATTAGACTTAAAAATTTAAATAACTTTTATGGTAACGAGTTAAATTTATTTTAAAAAAAAAAATAAAATACACCATCGTTCTTCACATAAATTTACGATGTTAAACACTACAAAATAGAAATTGATGATGGCCTTGTCAGTGAAAGTGTTGACGAGAGCTCTTGATGCTTAAATCAATCCAAAAAATATGAGATACGTTAAAAAAAAGTAAAAAAGACGGAATGTAAAATTCAAAACTTGTCATTTTTTAATGTAGATGCTCTCTTTATACAGTGGACGGTGTAAGTTTGTTTTAAAAGGGCCATTTATTTCCTCTTAAAGTACCTTTGAGGCTTTGATTAATGACCATAATTGTCCATAATTCTCTTCATTGACCCCTTTAATTGAGGAGTCAAAATTTTATAATTTTCCTAAATTTTTAGGACCATAATTGCTCATTATTAACTCTTAATTTGCCTTGATAATCTTACTTTGGGTTGACTCAAAATCTAGAAAACAAAAAGATTAAAAATTTTGTGAACTATATACCATCGTTTCATCGGTAACAAACTTGATATTTTTCAAACTCCTGTATGTCTTGTCACCATCACATATAGCATCGATAAAAATTGTAAGGCCTATATATAGCTACCAGAATCCCATGTAATTTTATGCAATACAAATATTCAATCTTTCTCTTTTCGATTTTCCTTCTTTAAGATATTTTCCGATGGCTCTTCATCTGCTTTCTTCACTGCCTACATTCAATTTCACCAGATTATCAAACAATGGCTTTGTTCCTTGTCCAGTCCAATGCAAGGCTGCAGCCACTGACATGCCTGCTGCTCCTCAAACCATTGTTAGGCGATCTGCCAATTATCAACCACCCATTTGGGGCTATGATTATGTTCAATCACTTGGGAGTAAATATGTATATATCCATTAAGTTTTCTTTATGCTATCTCTCTTTTTGGTCATCTTATCATACATCAAACTGCAGGAAATAACACTTTATTTTTTAAAAGTATATTTTAAATTTTTGTTACATATTTAAAAATTTTCCTTACATATTCTAAATTTTAAAAACATAATTATATATGTAGGAAGAAGGATGTGGCAAAAGAGTCAAAAAGCTGAAGGAAGATGTGAGGGTGATGCTTGATAAACTAGTGGATGAGGATCCTTTGCAACAACTCGAGCTTGTCGATACTTTGCAAAGACTTGGATTATCTTATCATTTTAAGAATGAAATAAAGAGAATTTTAAATATTATATACAGCAATAACAATTGCAGCTATCATATTAAGCAAAAACAAGAAAATTTATATGCCGTTGCTCTTGAATTTAGACTCCTCAGACAACATGGGCATGGCATACCTCAAGGTAAATTGAAGATTCTATTTATTTATTAGTAAAATCAAGTATGTGAAACATAAGAAGGTTAATTTAATAATCATGTACTAATAAAAAGTGTATTTTTGTTTTCCGTGATCAGTTGTTAATTGAGTTGTGATTGGTGTCTGTATGTTACCTTTTCTACATTCTTTTAGCTAGATCGTCAGCTTGACTCAAAATGATTAAACAAATGTGTCCATGTTTTTGTAGAAATTCAGTAATTTCAGGGATGAGAAGGGAAATTTTAAGTCATGCCTCAGAGAGGATACCAAAGGCATTTTAGCTCTGTATGAAGCTGCTTATCTTTTTGTAGAAGGAGAGAGCATTTTCCATGAAGCTAGAAATTTCACTACCAAATACCTTCAAGAATACGTCAAGCATAACAACGATCAATATCTTTTGACACTGGTGAATCACGCATTAGAGTTTCCACTCCATTGGAGGATGCCAAGACTGGAGGCAAGATGGTTCATTGACGTATACGAGAGAGGACCATATATGAATCCCGTCTTGCTTGAGCTTGCTAAATTGGACTTCAATATGGTGCAGGCAACGCACTAAGAAGATCTCAAAATTGCATCAAAGTAAGAGCTTTAACGTTTGATGATTGACGATTTACCTGGATATAAACATCCACAATTAGTTAGCCAGCTTGCTTGCCTTGTACTTAACAAAATAGAATTCATGAACGGTCAAAGAAAATGCTTGATGATGATGTTTATGATTGTACTTTTCCTGTAATATAGGTGGTGGAGCAAAACGGGTCTCGGAGAGAAGTTGAGTTTTGCAAGAGACAGGTTGATGGAGAATTTCTTTTGGACTGTGGGTGAGCAATTCGAGCCTCAGTTTGGATATTTTAGAAGGATGTCTACAAAGTTCAATTCATTAACAACAACCATAGATGATATTTATGATGTCTATGGTACCTTGGATGAACTTGAGCTATTCACAGATGCTGTTGACAGGTTTATGGTGTCTTAATTAATACAACTTTTATCTTAGCATAGTTAATCTATTTTTCTCATAAGTACACTAATCTTTGAAGTAATTTGCCTTGTAATTTCAGATGGGACATCAATGCAATGGATCAACTTCCATATTATATGAAGCTGTGTTTTCATGTTTCCATAATTCCATAAACGAAATGGCTTTTGATGTTCTCAAGGAACAAGGAATTCACATAATTCCCTACCTTAAGAAAGTGGTACTCTTCTATATATCTGTTTTTCTCCGTTTTCCATTCAAGCTTATTGGTTATGTATTTATGCGACACTGTAAATACTTCAGTGGGCAGATTTATGCAAGTCCTATTTGCTGGAGGCAAAGTGGTATCACAGAGGATACACGCCAACACTAGACGAGTATATTGACAATGCGTGGATTTCAGTATCAGCACCCGTGATTCTAATGCATGCTTATGTTTTCATCACAAATCCGAATCCGATTAACAAAGAGACCTTGGAATATTTAAAAGAATATCCCAAAATAATTCGCTGGTCATCCGTCATTGTACGTCTTGCAGACGATCTGGGAACATCATCGGTATATAATCAGTAACACAATTTTCACGATCTCTATTAGTTATTTGTTACTGTTAATGAAGCTAATTCTTCTCCTCCATGTTTGCTTTGATTTAATTAGCCTGAAATGGAAAGAGGGGATGTGGCTAAATCAATCCAATGCTACATGCATGAAACCGGAGCTTCCGAAGAAGAGGCTCGTCAACATGTACGAGAATTGATTGCTGCAACCTGGATGAAGATGAACAAAGATCGATTTGGAAACCCTCACTTGCCAAATACTGTTATTGGAGCTGCAATGAATGTTGCGAGAATGGCTCAGTGCATATACCAACATGGTGATGAGCATGCTAGTCAAGACCGCAAGATTGTGAATCGTATATCTTCATTACTTGTTCATCCCATTCCTTGTCAAGAAATGCAAGTAATGATCTAAAAGCCGTGTTATATATGTACGCCATATCGTATATGTGTCAATAATGAAACGGAGTTAGCGGAGCCATCATTTTGATATTTGCCGTCATGTTTTTTTATTATGGATTTATTTAAGAAAAAGAAACGTCCGAACTCTTAACGTTTTAGAAAAGCATATATAAATTTTAGTATTGTTAAAATCCCATCTACATTTTATTAGATAATAATTTTTGTTGATTTTAATAAAAAAAGTAAAAATAATAAAAGTACTATTATACTATTGTTATAATTAAAAAATGGTTAAAATTCAATTTAATATATAAATTTTAGTGTTGTTAAAATCTCATTAGACCTTATTAGATAACGGTTTCTATTTATTTTAACAAAAAAATAGATAAAAAAATAATAAAAGTACAATTATACTACTATTTTGATTAAAAAGATAAATTAAAATTTAATTTATACTATAGTAGAAAAGGCTTAGGCTTTTGCGATGGCATTGCAATGGCAAAAAGTTATCGCATACGCGACCGTCATAAATTTTTGCGATGGCTGATTAATCGTCACAAAAAGGCCTTTCGCAACGGCTAATTAGCCGTTGCAAAAATTTACGACGCTTGACTCTTTTGCGACGGCTAGTTAGCCGTCGCAAAAAGCTCTGTCTCTTTTTAAATTCATTCTTAAATTATAAAGTCTTATCATATTTTTTTATTTAATATTTTTAAATAAATATATTACAATATCATCCAAAACATATTAATAACATTACAATATGACCGTACACAATATATTAATAACATATAACTATCCAAAATATATTAATAACATATAACCATTCAAAATGTATTAATAAAATTCAAAATATATTAATAACACATAACCATCCAAAATGTATTAATAACATCCAAAATGTGTTAATAAAATCCAAAATATATTAATAATAATTCTGAACTTTTTAACATCTATCCAGTTTTTGTATGATGATGGTGCGCACTGGAAGCATCTTAAACCTACAAATAAAATATTTGTATTTTAGTTATAATTTTACAAGTAAAAAATTAATATTAAATTAAAAATAATATTAAATTAAATATTCATACCTGATCATTAGTGGACAGCTGAAACCCTTGACTATCAAAAAATCGTTGTATCATTGTACGCATCTCATCACATTAATTTTGCAGAACTGTATATTTGCCTTGAAGATCATTATAACTGGATTTTAAACAATCTAACTCTGCTTTTACCTGTTCATTGTTTTGGCTTGAACTTTGTTGTACAATATCTGATGGTGATGGACTATGCCCATAAGTTTTAGCATATCCATGACTATTGCGTCTCATCACATCAATAACTATTTGGTCTCTCGCAGCTTCTGTTTGTTCATCATTAGGCAACTGAGACAAACGCTCATTTAGTTGACCCTAAAAACATTGAAACTTAGTTAGAATATAGAAATTTAATAATTTTTTTAATATATGACTATTATAAATTTATACCATTTACAATTATTTCTGCACTGTCTGAATCAGCTATACTACCATCAAATTTGGATTGAGTCTCAATAAATACACTTATATAATCTGTCTTTTTTCCTTTTTTCTTCATCTAAAACATTGTAAATAGATACATACACACAATAATTAACATTACATTCAATACAACAATAAATATCAACATTATTAACAAATTAACATTACATTCAATACGCACATACATACACACAACAATTAACAAGCAATGATCAATTTAACAAAACCACTTACCCAAACAATCATTAAACATATAAAAATATAACTAACTTGTTCTCTCTTATTAGCAAATGAAGTTCGACCTATTTTAGGAAGCGAAGACACTTGCATACGATTTATTTTATTCTTCTTAGCAATGGCCTACAATATGAAATAATCATGCAAAATATTATGTTATACTAATTATAACTTACAACGTTAACTTAAGTTTAGTTAAGTTATACCTTAACTTCCTCACTGCCCCAATAAGCTACAAGTGTCGTCCATTGCTCTTCAATAACTCTGGAAGGAATGGATGCAAGACGTTCAGCATTTGTCTTATCATCATAATACTTACTTTTCAATCGATATTTCTAATCTTTCCAAAGTCTTCCCACATTTCTTAAACAGTGGCGTCTATAAGCATCTGTATTTGCCTACAATATAATATGAACCTAATTATATTATAAAACATTAGCCTAAACTAATTATATGTTATAGTAGTATTTTTTTACCTTCACCTCTCTCCAAATATTTTCTAAAAGATCATCTGGCATGTCAGTCCACTCAACATATGTTAAAGGCGCTTTCAGTCCATTTCGTGCTATGGTCCCAAGTTGGAATTTGAACTGATCAGAATTTGGACCAATTACCTGCCACGCTGAATTAAACTCTAGATGCATAATATTTTTTGTGCCCCAATCATTAACACCTAAAGCTGGACCACGATGTGTTGATTCACTTGGTCTTAAAAAAATTTATATTAGTGTGCTTTTTCAAATAATGAAAGTTAAAATTAATTATTACACCTTCTTCATCATCTTGTGCAAAAGAACGAGAAGACATAGATGTCTGTCGCTGTGACTCCGCCTGCTGTAGAAGTAAGACATCCATAGATGGGCTTTTTCCTTTTTTAGGTGCCATAATTAGTTGCAATTAGATATCAAAATATATTGTTAAAAAACATTCATAAAAAAATTAATATATCAATGAATTTTATTATTAAAAAAAAGAAGAATGTAATTAGTAAAATATATAAGAAAAATATTCATTATCAAAAAACATATAATTAGCCTAGACATTCTAGATGGGGGGGGACGTAATTAGCCTTACCCCTCAAATGCAATCTATTACAACTTACTCAAAACAAATATGTAAAGAAAGATCATTCAACATTTTCCATGACATCATTTTCATTGTTATCATCATTGTCATCATCATCAATAACATTTGCATCTATTATTGTCCCATCAACTCCTTGCCTCACCCAACCAATATCTTCATCTCGCACATACAAGCTTTCATCCAATTGTTGTTCAGCATATAGTTTAACCTGAGGTACTATTGATGGCCTATAAGAAGAATCTTTTGTGTACATGTCAAATAAATCTCTCACTATCATTTTAAGAACAACATGCCAATCTACATTTAAAGGGTCTTTCACATAACAAACTTGCTCTGCTAAAATAAAAGGTTCATCACCCATTTGATTATTTTTGTATAATAAATGATTGAAATTCACCAAAGTGAATTTAAACTCATCTTGCATCCTTCCAATTTCATTATCTACCCAATCACCCTTGAAAAGAACAAACTTCATGTCATTAGTATAACGTATTTCAAGTATATCTGTCAACACCCCATGAAATGTTAAATTGCCTGAGCAAGGATTTCTGTCCCTTGCACTCGCATAGCTCACAGTATTAGCTTTTAACACAACACCAAAGTTTTGAGTGGTTCTACTTCTATCATTATCTTTTGTTCGAAATCGAAAGCCATTCACAATGTAGCCTTTGAATCTTCGAGCAAACTGATCAGGGCCATTAGTTAGAATTTTTATTTCTTCAGACAATGTTATATTTGATATTCGTTGCAAGGCTTAAATCTGTATAAACTTATAATTATTAGAAATGACAATAATTGAAGCTTGCATTATTTATGATTTGAGAAATAATTTATGAATCAAAAGATTTAGAGAACTTACATGATTCATAAACCATTTGTGAAATGATTCATTGTGAACTTTTTGAATATAATGCTTTGCACTACGAGGCATTTCTCTTGCTAGTTCAGCAAGATGTTGTCTAAACAAAAATTGGATAAGTTACTTTTAGAAAAATAATGAATTAGGGATAAAGTCATTTCAATAGAAATAAACAACTTACTCTCGAAAAGAATTGACGGCGTCGGTGTTCACTAGCACATACCTATATGCTTGAACCCATAAAACATTGTTAAGACGAACCTTAACTCCTTTTTCCAAAGGATGCCCAAACTTATTACTATAATCATTATTACGAACTGATCGAGTACTTTTAGTTTCCACTTCATTAAGGTATCTTGAACAAAAATTCATACATTCTTCCATTAAATACCCTTTAGCAATTAAAGCTTCAAGATGTGCTCGATTGCGCACATAAAGTTTCAGAGTTAATAGGTACCTATAGTGAAAAGATATTGATTTAATTAACATATGTCTTAATTTGTTTTTAAAAAGATTTAAAAAAATGCAATAACTTTGCCAACCATACCTTTCAATAGGATACATCCATCGAAACTGTACAGGACCAGCAAGTAGCGCCTCTTCGGCTAAATGAATTGGTAAATGCTCCATGATATCAAAAAATGACATGGGAAAAATCTTCTCAAGATGACAAAGTGTAAGTGCAATTCTATCTTGAATATAGAATAGATCATTTGGCATATTCACTTTTGAGCATAATTGCCTAAAAAAGTAACTCAACTCAATCAACACTTCTACAACATTCTTAGGCAATGCTCTACGAGTTGCCACAGGAAGTAATTGTTGCATTAATATATGATTATCATGACTTTTAAGGCCCCAAATATGACGCTTCTTGATATTCACACGTCAAAAAATATTCAATGCATAGCCATCTGGAACCTTCACTTCCTTCAAGACTTTCAAAAAAACATCTTTATGTTCTTTGTTCATAGAAAAAAAAGCAGGAGGTAACTGATGCGATATTTCTATATCATAAATTAAGTGCAAGTATACACTATCGTATGCAAGTAATAAAGAGACTAATTAGTCGGATGTCGAACCCACAGGGATAATTTCTTCTTATTAACCAATTACTAAAATTATGTCTTTCTAATAATTATTCAGAAAAATAAAAATCCAAGAATGAATGTAGAAAATATAAAAGTAAAAACACAATGCAATGAGATTTAAAGATAGCAACGTAGAGAAAACCTAGGATTAATATTATCCCTCAATATGTTTCTAATGATTAATCCTCTAATATTTAACTCACTTAGTCTTTATTATTGATCAAGACACTAATGTATTCACAAGCCTCTTCCAAGGTCATGCAAGTATATCTTAGTTTACCAAATACCTATATTCCTATGGTACTTGTAATAAATTAAGATTCATTAAGATTAGGTCTTATTGATCATACATGCCAATTAGGTATATTCCTATCCTAAATTGAAACTTGCATATGCAACATTGAATGTTACTCTACAATCATGCATCAAATTACCTAGGTCTAAATATTATGATTCATCTTCCGAGTTTATCAATAATATTACCAATTCATTCACCATATATTGGCCAGATATATTGAAGCATTAAACACAAGTAATTTAAATAATAAATGACTAAGTTTATTAAATACTAAAAGATATGGCAATTTAAGCATACATATTGAGTTCAAATATTAACCCTAGAAAACAAGTTAGCTCATGGCTACAAGAGAACAGTAGTAAAAATAATTATAAATCATGATACAATTATTAGCAAACCGATATAGACGTCGAATTGCTCTTAATTGCGCTGCCTAGGAACTCTTGATGCCGAAGAACGTCTTGTATCTCTCTCTAAAGTTGATTCAATTAAGCTCCTATTGCTCTCCAAGACTCGTGCTCTGTATTCTTGGTGCTCTTGGGTCGTCTTGGATTGATTCTTGAAGGTTGGGAACGAGTGGCTTTATATAGGGATTGATATGAGCTTGAAAATCTCAATTCTCGTCGGACTAGGACTTGCACTACCGCTGGCGCGCTATGAATCTGTCGCTGGGGCGACGCGTGAAAAAGCTATTACAGCTGGAGCGGTGGAATCTTGGCGCTGGGGCGCTGCATGAAAACGGCTTCACCGCTGGAGCGGTGACTCTTCGGCGCTGGGGCGCTAGACGCGACTTAAGCAGGTCGTTTTTCTTATTTCGATCACTATTTCAGCGCTGGGGCGACAATACTTGTGGCGCGGGGGCGCTAGACTCATAATTTGAAAACTTTGCATTTTAGCCATAATTTAAATTTCGTTCAAGTCCCTATAAATAACAATAATGCACATAAATAGCCATCTATTCTCATAAAATCATAAAATCTCAATAATAAAAATATGAGAAAATATATGACAAATTTGCCCTTATCAGTAACCGTAATTTGTTAGCACCTCCTAGTTTAGGATGTAATGGCTTTCTGATGCCAATATGTTGAAAATCACGTCGTGCATTCAAATTATCTTTAGACTTTTTAGCAACACCTAATAAAGTCCAAAGAATATTATCACAAACATTTTTCTCAATATGCATTACATCAAGATTGTGGTGAATTAAGTTGAACTCCCAATATGGCAATTCAAAAAAAATACTTTTTTTCTTCCAAGTAGTCTTATCATTTTTTTTCTCAGTCTCATTCATTTTTCTTTTTTGAAGATCTTTTAGCTTATACTCAGTAAGTATGTCATTCAACTGTCTCTTCATCTCAGTCCCTAGCAATCGACTAGGTGCTTGTCCCCATTCCCTTGTGTTATCAAATGATACTCTATCTTTTCGAAACTTATGTGATATAGGTAAATATCGTCGATGGCCCATGTAACAGTATTTTCTACCATTTGACAACCAATGAGATCTAGTGTTTTGATTACAAATAGGACAAGCTTTATCACCTCTTGTATTCCATCCTGACAAGTTACTATATGCTGGAAAGTCATTAATAGTCCATAACAATGCTGCGTGGAGTTTGAACATTTGATTACATGATGCATTATAAGTGAGTACCCCTTTAAACCATAATTTCTTCAACTCCTTAATCAGCGGTTGCAAATAAACATCAATGTTATTACCATGTCCTTTAGGTCCATCAATAAGTACAAATAAAATGAAGAATGGTTGTTTCATGCATAACCATGGCGGCAAATTATAAGGAATTAGAACAACTAGCCATGTACTATGTGATATATACATTGTCCTAAATGGGTTAAAACTGTCAGCTGCCAATCCAAGTCTAACATTTCTACTATCAGAAGCAAAATCAGGATTTTTTTCATCAAATGTTTTCTATGCAGGACTATCAGCAGGATGCCTTAACACACCATCATCAGTGCGCGAATCAGTATGCCATCTCATAAGGGAAGCAGTTTTGGAAGACATAAACAAACTTTGTAATCTCGGCACTAGTGGAAAATACCGCACTTGTTTAGCCGGTATTTTTTTGTTCTTATTTTGATGTCCACTAGAATCACCATCCAATTGCTTATATCTTGAAGAATGACATATATGACATATATCGAGCTTTTCATATTCATTGTTAAACAACAAACAATTATTAGGACATGCATCCCATGTCTTATATATAAAACCTAAGTCGGTAGTTTTCTTTTGAGCTTCATAATACGACTTCGACAACTTTACTTCTTTAGGAAATGCTTCTTTTAGCAATCTTAAAAGCATTGTAAATGACTTGTTTGTCCATCCACACAACACTTTTATATGTAGAAGTCGAACAATGAATGACAATGAAGAAAACTTTTCACAGCCTGGATACAAGGGAGATTCTGCATCTTGAAGCAATTTATAAAACTTTCTAGTATCATCATTAGGACCTTTAGCATGCTTATTGTCTAATGGATTATCATCAGCTAAACCGAAGTCTAAATCTGGAGTACCTATGGCATCATGTATCATTCTAACCATGTCATCATCAGTACCCCAATCATTAATAATGTTGGTTTCTTGGTTAACGTCAAAAGACGTGGAATGTTCACCATGTGTAGTCCAATTTTTGTACTTTGACAAAAAACCATTTACTATAACATGTTCTCTAACTACTTCTCTCACAAAAAGATAACGATTGCAACATTTTCTATATGGACAGTATATTCTTGTATCACCAGTATTGTTCATATATGCAAAATCTAAAAATCTTTCAACGCCGTCAATATACGACTTCGATATTCTATCTAGCAAATTAATCCAACTCTTGTCCATATCTACTCCCTTCAGTGTAAAAGAAAATTAAGTTAATTATGTTCAACTTCTGAATTTAAATGAAAATCAATACATGCAACATAAAACCTATCTCCTTTTAACTCATTTCTAAAAGGTAGGTGGTCCTATCCCATTCAGAACTGCATAATTCTATATGATAGTAATAGCTCAAGTTTTATCCACTTCAATAGAAATTCCGGCAGCATCTCCTTTTAGTTCTCCAAGTACACAATATAGATTAATGCATGCTTGTGTTATTTCAAGTTATGTACTCAAAATAACACAAAATACATATTAATCTAGTATGTACCTAGAGAACAGTAGGAGTTGTCACTGGAATATCTACTGAGTGAGACAAAACTTGAGCTACTACTACTATATAGAATTATACATTTTCAAACTGTCCAAATCAGGACAATAAAAAAATATATAATAAAACATGTTTTTCTCATTGTTATCTTCTAAAGATGGTGAAAGTCGTATGACATACAGCTCTCACCATCATAAGAAGATAACAATGAGAAAAATATGTTTTATTATATATTTTTTGAACGGGTCTAAGGTTACATACATGCAAAAATTAAATGCATATTATTTTAAAACAAATTATTAAGCATATTAATAAATTAAAACAATCCCCTTACATGTTTTATATTGATTCAAAAGCTAGGACTTGTAAAATAAAACAAATTGAATTTCCATACACAACTAATATATTTATGTATGTGGGCATTTATATCATCCATTTACATATAAAGTGCTTAGAAACTTACAATATAATTCTGCTGTATAAGATAGTGTTGAGGGTTTAAAATTAGGGATGCACCACCAGCAAAATTGAAACTTAAGTTTGGGAAAGATGTCAGCAGTACTAAAAACAATATATAGACTATTAATATTTATACAATATTGTCACAATTTGATTAGATTTACATGTAAAATTATATCCAACATCAATTGTTAATTGCTTCCTATCATCTATGCATCTGCTTTACAGAGGTATCAATCTCAAATAAAAATAAAGAATCAAAAAACACAAAATTAGACCCGTGCATCATGTGTCGGTCAACCTGTAAATTAACAAACATGACAAAATATTTTCGAATATTCGTTGTCATGAAAAAGAGTACAGTCATAACTCCTAAGATCAAAGTCACAGAACTATGGCAGAGTATGTTCCATATGATAATTAGAACCATCTCTTTGCTTTCCATAATATAAGAGAGTCATTTCAGCCCAAGTTCACTCTACCAACACTAAATAAAACAAAATGAATCAAGATAAAAGAAAAACAAGTGAAAATAAATGTACAAGAACCATGTATAAACATTGCATCACTAAAATTCAAATTATACCTTCAAAAACAAATTCAAACACAGGTTCTAAATCGTATTTCCATGCAAGCAGCTTGTTAAAAGCATGAATGCTTATTGAGCTTTTCTCATCTTCTATCTTTTCTTGTTTCTTTTCTTGATTTTTCTTTTTATTTACAAAATCAATACTGTTTATGATACTACTACTGTCACTGTTTAGATCACTATTGATTGTATAATTCCTAGCCATTTTCCATTATCAGTCATTAAATTTTTTTTTGAGAACTAATCATATAAATACTCACATCAGATAATTAATTTATTACTTTTTAGGTTGCTGTTATCAAACATTTCCATTTTTCCTCAAAAAAAAAAAAAAGAAATTTCCTGAATATGTCAAATCTCATTAAATTCTTCATACATCTTAATTCTAAAATCTCTAATTTTTCAAATATATCCCACATGGCAGACATAAACAAATGCAAAGAATACTGCATTATCTTCTTTAGGCTCTTAGTCCTCATCTTGTAACTTCTTTCCATATGATTTACTTTAACTTGGAAAAGAGCAGTGCTAGCATTCTAAATTATTTTCTCTAAAACAATCATACTATCATAAACACATAACAAATACCTCAAACAATACCTTCACTGAACCAAACCATGAATAATCAGTTTTTTTAATGATAAAGATAGAAATAACCGAATTGTAAAGAAAATACCAAACCAGTTTTTTCTATTTCAATCCAGTTCGATATTTCAGTTATAGACACAAGCTCAAGTGTCAAACATAAAAAATTTCAGTACTTTTTTATTTTTAATATTTTCATATCAAAACCCATTAATGTTCTTGATTTACCTTCTATATCAAAATCCATTAATGATTTGCCTTCCATATTAAAACCCAATAGCCATTTAACTTTTCCTCAATAATTTTTTATCCACCACAAGGCAAATATCTAAAAGTAAAATTTAAAAAACTATCATTATTCAACAACGATACAAGAACAAAAAATCTGTAAATAATCACTTTTTGACATTAATAAATTGTAAGAAATTTGGAGAATAAGAATTATTAAAATGAAAAATTATTAAAATGAAATAACAATTCAAGTCTACAAGAAATCTGGGCACTCATCATTCTTCCTTCCAACTCAACTCTCTCTCTCTCTAACCCCACTAGAAATTAAAACCCAAGACCAAGAGGATACCTGCACCGATAAAAGTTGTTGGCTTGATAGCTTGCTACAGGGTGAGAGAAGGACAAAATTGAAGATTGCTGGACTTGTTGCAGCCAATAGGGTGAGAAAGAGACGAGATAGTTGTGATTCTGCAACAAATTCACTGATTGAACAAAATTCCCTCAATTAGATATACAAGCCATGCAAAATTGAAACCCTAACTATCAACCACGAGAGAATAGAAGTGGTAATTGTAAGGATTTTTGTGATTAAAGAAATTGCAAAAACCGCAACTAACAAAAGTTGAAAAAACCTACCTAAGATTGATCGAGATTATAGCTAACTTATAATAAAAATTAACAAAAATTGGCAACAACTTCACAACTGACATTTTAAATCAAGTCAAAATTCTAATCTATGTTATATATATGCCTGGAGCATAACTAACCAAAGGGGTAGGTAAATATTTGGTGGTTTAAAAATCTTTGTTATAATAACAATTATAAAAACGTATTGATATTAAATATAAACCTTACTAATTAATCAACCTATAATTCATGCAAAAGCTACAGCTAATAATAATTAGTTTTATAACTAATTACAACAAATGTAATAAAGATAGAAAATAAACAGACCTTGATTTTTGACAAAGCAGATTGCAGTTCACGGATCTTATCAGCCATGTCATCAATTAGCTTCTCGCATTTCTCTATATAATTACTCTTTTATTTGATTTTCTGGACGCTTTCCTTTAGAAAGGATTCTGTGAGGAGAAAAAAACATTGGAGTGTAAACAAACACTAATAATAGATAATGAACTAGTTAAAATATATTCTTTATGTACGTTTAATGAAGCTTGAATGTCAAAGCTTGAGGAAGATTTAAAATAAGTTTAAACTTGCTCAAACTGGCTAAGATATGTTCTTTACATTTAAATGCAGAAAGCATACTATACGCACAAATTGGATATGTTTGAGTAACTCCTTTGCCAGAACTCCTTCAAGTGATCATTATACAATCAGAAGGATCTGATGAACCTCAAATTGCTAAATCACTATATCTAAACCTCACGAAGACGCTCATGCCATTGCGAAGTTCCAGTAACTGTGACTCCATGAAGGACCAAAATAGAAAGCATATTGAACTTGAGGAATAGAAATGATAATCTATCAAATCCCTTAATTATGCAAATATAAACAAAAAAAAAAAAATGGATCAGATGGTAAATCTAGCTCTCAAACTCGCTAAGATATGTTCTTTACATTTAAATGCAAAAAGCATACTATATGCACAAATTGGATATGTTTGAGTAACTCCTTTGCCAGAACTCCTTCAAGTGATCATTATACAATCAGAAGGATCTGATGAACCTCAAATTGCTAAATCACTATATCTAAACCTCACGAAGACGCTCATGCCATTGCGAAGTTCCAGTAACTATGACTCCATGAAGGACCAAAATAGAAAGCATATTGAACTTGAGGAACAGAAATGATAATCTATCAAATCCCTTAATTATGCAAATATAAACAAAAAAAAAAAGATCAGATGGTAAATCTAGCTCTCAAACTGGCTAAGATATGTTCTTTACATTTAAATGCAAAAAGCATACTATACGCACAAATTGGATATGTTTGAGTAACTCCTTTGCCAGAACTCTTTCAAGTGATCATTATACAATCAAAATGATCTGATGAGCCTCAAATTGCTAAATCACTATATCTAAACCTCACGAAGATGCTCATGCCATTGCGAAGTTCCAGTAACTGTGACTCCATGAAGGACCAAAATAGAAAGCATATTGAACTTGAGGAACAGAAATGATAATCTATCAAATCCCTTAATTATGCAAATATAAACAAAAAAAAAATGGATCAGATGGTAAATCTAGCTCATCATCATCCAACAAAGGTTGGTCGCCATCATAAGAACTTCAAAGTTCAATAACATCAATTTTAGGACCTTTAAGGACTAACTGAGATGATGGTGATATGGAAACAACACAAACTAGACAATTGCACGTGTCTATGAAACAAAGTCAAATTCAAAGCAAGTTATCGAATCAATTAGAGATATTTTAAATTCATGGTAATAACGCAGAAATAATTCATGTTATAAAATACTTAAAAATTATGAGATCTATCTTTGTCCCAACACAAAACAGTACACTTTTCAGTGATAGAGAAATTAGATCATTATAAGCAAGCCTCCTCCCCCTCCAAAAGAAATAGTTTGAAGGAACAGTCGTATGTGATTATTTCCTCTTGTGGTAAATACAATCACTTAATTAAGAGATTCAGACCCAAAGAGATGAATAGGAATAAAAAATCATAAAAAATAACTAAAATTGCTAAAGCACCCGAAATTGCTAGAAATTGAATAAACCCTAACTATAATTTTTAAAACCTACATTCAAAGATTGAAGAAATTGATAAATATTAACTCAAATTTTCAAACCATACCTTCAAAGATCGATTGAGATTAGAGATCTGATATAACTTCACAACTGAAATTTTAAATCAAATCAAAATTCAATAAGAAAAATAATGAAAAATATGTTGATATAAAGAGAAAATAATTGTTAATAAATTGATAGGAAATAGTTAGAGATAATATTAGATTGATACCTAAGAGACGACGAGAAAGAGAGAACGAAATTGAACAAGACAAAGAAATTTGTTTCAAAATGGGAAAAGAGAAGAGAAAGAGACGACGAAGCTATCTTTGTAATTTTCTTTTTTCTTTTTGAAATAAATGGCATAGTTTTATTAAGTCTTTTTGCGATGGCTATTTCAGCCGTCGCAAAACGGGTCGTAAAAGACCCGTTTTCTTGTAGTGTTAACACTAAAAAGAATGTTGAACCTTCGAGCTTATAGTTAAGAGCCACACACTTTAACCATTTGAGTTATTTCAGTATTGTCTTTATTTATAAGTATGCAAATCTATCAGATAAAGGTTTTCGCTTATTTTAATGAACAATGGTAAAAATGATGAAAGTATAATTCTACTACCGTTTTAACTTTTAAAAAAAGTTAAAATTCAATTAAACATTAAAAAGAAGGCTTGAACCTTCGATCTTGTGGTTAAGGGCCACACACTTTAACTATTTGAATTATTATATTATTATCTTTATTTACAGGTATGCAAATATATCTGATAATATTTTGCATTTATTTTAATGGAGAAAGGTAAAAATAATGAAAGTATGATTATGGCCCCTTTAGAGGTTAAAAAAATTAAAATTAAATTTAAAAAAAGAGTAAAAATGATAAAGTACAATTATACTGCCGTTTGATTTAAAAAAAGTTAAAATTCAATTTAACACTAGAAAGAAGGTTGAACCTTCAACCTTATGACTAATGTTAGTACATTAAAGGGTGCATGCATGTGATTGTGTACATATTAAAAATTTCAAAATGCATGTCCAACATATATTACGTAGCGAAATAAAATCATATAATTAACATATACACATTACAACTGAATTAAGAATAGTATAAGAATCGTATACATACCATTGTAAATGATTCGGTGAAGATTGTTAGACATTGAAGCCTTTGTGCTCATAATAAAATCCTCTCTTGAACAATTTAAGACTTTAACATTTAATGAAATTATTAGGGGTGGATAATTTTGGGTTCAAAAATTTCAAACCCCTACTTGAACTTGATCGGGATGCCAAAATGTGTCCCCATCAGGACATATTTTGGGTCAAAAAATCCCAATTTTTTTAAAAATTATTTTGAAACGACGTAATTTTGATTCAGGTTTTGGATGGGTCAGGATAATTCAGGATGGTTTGTGTAGTAACTAGTATCCACAACCGGTAAGAATATGTATTTATATATATATATAAATATACATATTTTAATTGTATATAGGTGATAATTAATTTATGTATTGTTATTAGTAGTGTTTGTATAGGTTAAGGACATACTATTAGTATTGGGTTTATTTGCAAGACTTTAGATTTATTTTAGCGACCAAATTGTAATACTTTAAAAGTTTTGAGGCTAATTCATAAATATTAAAAATTAACCTCTTAGTATAAAAATACACATTTGAAACCCTAATTCACTCATTTTGGTCAAGCTACCTCTTTCAGAGTGAGAAAAGAGAGAAAAAAAATGGGGAGAGAAAGAGAAGAAGAAGAAAAAAAAAAGTTAGAATTTAAGTTTTAAGAGGTATATTATAATCCTTTTTTTTAGTTTCTTGGTGTTAAATTAGTTAATTTCTTTAAGTTTTGATTTTTAAAAATATGTACAATTGAGAATTTGATGTGTATTTCATAAGATATTGTGAGAATTGATGATGATCTATGTAGATAGCTTAATAAATCATGACGAATTACAGAATTTCTACTTGATAGCTCTTGATCCTGGAATTTTATAAATTGTTATGATTCGATTCTAATTTTTAATTTTGATTATATGAAATTAGACATGTTTAGAATCCTTTTAGACTTTGAATCTATTGAAAATTTTAGAAATTGAAATTGTAGTGAATTTACCAAAATAACTCTGAAATTCTAGAAATTTCCTGTGTTAACAGTATGATACAGAGACAAATACTTTTTGATCTGCTGAATGATCTTAAAAAATTATGAATTTATGTAATATGATAAGTTTATATGTCTAATATGATATACTCATAATTGAGAATTTAGATCAATGTGGTTAAATTGTTATGATTTTCTAAAGAGTGTCAGCTCATTGCAGTATTTGATTAATAGATTTTAAAGCTATAGAATAAAATATTTTTAAAATAATTTTGGGAGTTATTTTGAAGTGAAATATTTCTCATGGATTGAGATATGTGTCAAGAGTAATTCTGTGGTAGTTTTATAATTTTTGAGTTAGTATGTGATTTGATAAAATTGGGAGATTGAATACTGTTCAGTAAATATCTTGATCCTGTCAGGTTAGTAGTTTGGATTCGATGGTACTTATGGAATGGATTGTGTAGGAATTATGATATAATATTTATATATAAGAAGGATATATGAGTCAAGAATGATATATTCTAGTTTTGGAGTAATTGGACATCATTTGATATATAATAAAATTTTGTTAAGTGTAAATGGTAAAAATGACAGGTTTTGAGAAACCAAGTAATTAGACCAATTCGATGTGATAAGTGCAATATGTGTAATTTTGTAAACTATTTAAAGTGTTTTGTGTGAATGTTAAGGCTTATGAAAGGATTAATCTCCATTGATAGGTTAAGGAGATTTAATCCTTGTACCCGAAAGTGCTAAGAGGTAAGTATACTAGACTTTTATTGAAATCAGATTAAGCATATTAATTGTCTATGTATGATTTTGTAAATGTGCTTAGAAATATGTTTATGTTATGCCAAAGTATATTTGATATGAAATGTGAAAGACATATGTTTATGAATGTGAGCATTGACATTGAGCATGGACATACATGTGTTTATGAAAGTGAGCTTTCAAAATAAAATGTGTTTACTAAAGAAAGCTTTTGAAGTGGAAAATGTCCATGAGATATGTTTTGTGTTTTGAGGATGTTTAAACTCACTATTTACTTAAGAGGCACCTTATGTGATTTGTGGAGCCTTTATATGTGGTATTTCCTTCGAGATTGGTATATGTTATGTGTTCCGTATGTAGGGAGGATCCTATTGGTACCTAAAGGAAAATTGAGTCATCACATTCGTGTGGTGGCGTATTGGTACATGTAAGAGGACTCACCGATGATCAAGGTGAGGGTTTTGCTCTTACCTTTGAGCATGAGCATTATATATGATTAATTTAAACCTCACTTGTACTATTCCTCTCATACGGCATGTCACCTACGAGTGACATTTGACTCATAATGTGATATGTGATATGAAAGTCCTACTAAATAGTATTTGAGTGATGGTATTCCTATTATATGTTTTGAAAGAATGTGTAAGCGCTTACCTGACATATGATTTGATAAGATTAGGATTCTGATTTATCACAACATATCATACACATGCATTGTGTACATATATGTATTTGTATTTTGATATATGAAAAATTAGTATGCTTACTGAGTTTTATACTCATTATATTTTATGGTAATTTCAGATAAATAAAGCACATGTGTGCTTAGTGGATTTGGTAAGGCTTCTGCTATCCCTTGGGTTCCCTAAGTTGCTAGGTTACTAAGTGTTTCATTTGTGGACACATAGTTTAAGATATTTGATTTATCCCTATTGAATAAATACTTATGTATTATTTTATTGTGTGTGGTTGTATTTGGTTTAAGTTTCATCAAGTGTGGTTATGGGTTGGTTTTAAGTAAAAATTTGTAATGAATATATTCTGGGCTTTCGGTAACAAAGTTGCTACTGGTGACGTAGTAGAATGTTAATCTCTGAGAAAATTCTGCGTATCTCCAGTTTACTAATTGCCCCAGTCATAATTCAATAGTTATAATTCTGAAAAAAAATTAAAATAAATGTTTAAATATTGTCAATAAATGTTTATGTTTATATTTTAAACATGAGACCAACTCGTAAATAAGAATTTAGGAATATACTAGAAATATTAAGATTGAATGTGTGCTAAGGATTCCTATGTTGAATTAAAGTTTGAAATTTTATGTAATATTAATTATGAGTGTACATTATTGAATGAGTTTAAGTTATGTCATGTTTCAGATCTTTTGAGTCTGGGGCGTGACACTACAATGACTTCTTAAAATACAATCTCGGAGCATTAGGATATACAACTCATCCATATGAGTTGACAGATCCTATATCTATGCATACTAAACTCTATGAGCATCAGACCATACCCAGCGACACTCAATGGTCAAATTATGAAAGGTCTCTGACATGTGTGGAACCAAATTATAGTAGATCACACACAAACTCACCATGGCGCTTAGGTCAAAGGATTACGAATACTATTAACTCAAGAAAATTCTCTATTGGCCGCTTTATGTGATGTTTATTAGAGGTCCTCGAAAGTCTGTTCAGTATCCAGTCCTTACTGAATACCTGTATGCCTATACGGACTTCCACTAAGCTTATGGTCTACTAAGACTAACCATTTAAATAATTCAGATACATACATACACCGATCCGAAAAGAATATCGATCGACCCGTGTCAATAACCATGGATCAGGAATAGTATTTTTAAGAACATATTATACAATGACATTTCTTAGCACTATTTACAACTTCTTACAACTATGTCATTACTATATTATTCTCGGGTTTTTGTCTTTGTTTCAAACAAGATTTTAACTCTTTAGAATTGTTAACTTTAGCGCCAACCTAAACTCTTTTAGATCAGATCAAAACTCCTTAAGATTTACAATGTATTTGTTGGGTGTTTATCATATATAGAGTGTGTGATAATTCGAGTGTATACGTAATTTCAAAAATTATCATATGCGCAGCGGAAGTATATTACAAAATACACCCATTTTAACAATTTCAACATATATCACATATATGCATAAGTATAATAATTATACAATAATAAATGATGAACAATATTGTATTACAACATAATTTAAAATACTCACCTAATGAAGGTAGCTTTACAAATTCTTCAAGTTCTTCAATAATCCATGTGAAGAGCTCACCTTGAAGTATATGTTGAACAATTCTAGTCCATAACTTTTGGTGGGATTAAGGAGCTAGAATGGTAGCTTAGTGTTTAGAATTTTCAGCACTTGTATTCAAACTCTTTTGAATACAATTTTGTTTCTTGAATGGAGATGGTAAATATTTTCTATACAACTCTTGTATAAATTAAAAATCTTTAACATACAACTCTTGTATATTAATCTTAGAAACAATTTCTACATGATAATTATTTTGAACAACTCTTTGCAAAATAATTATCTTTTTCTCCATTTACATATCATTCATTTTGACCATCCATTAAAGAAGGAGATGAAGAGAAGTTTGTTTATTTTTCTAACACTTAAAAGAACAAAAACCAAAACTCTCTCTTACCTCTCTTCTTTGCCATTGCCCAATTCTTCTCCTAAAATTGAATGAATGAAAAAAAAATTCAATTGTTTTGCCAAAATTCATTTTGTTTATTCAACACTTTGATTAAACAAAAATAAACAAAATGAAGTGCTCCACCAATTTTATTGTTGGTCTCCCATTTAGAATTAATTAAATCAAGCACTAGAATAATGGCCACCAAAATTAATCTTTACCTAATAATTATAATTACTTTAATTATAATGGATAATTAAATGGCCAACATCTAAGCTCCTCATTGTATTAAAATACAATGCCATGATCTATATATATTATAATATTATCTAATAATATAATAATAATATATGATTTAATTATTCAAAACAATTTTGAATAATTACTTTTTACCTTACTAATTTTTACTACTATGGTTAAATGGTAAAAAGGTAAAATCAAATCATAAAACAAATTTTGTCATTTGTCAATATTCTATTAATTAACAACCCTTATTAATTAATTAAGTGATGTACTTAACAATTAAGTCTTGACAAATGTTCAATCCGAGGGATCCCTAAACAATCGTTCTCTTTTGCTGAAATTTATTGGATCGAACTATTCAATTCAATCCGCTACCCCAGTGCACAACGAGTATACTTCATATTGTGAGACTCTCTAGGTCCACACCTAATTTGTCATATAGAGCTCTTCCATACGTCCGTGAACAATGTCCCCCATACACGTTACGGATATTACAAATTAGCATGTTAAACCATACAAGTTGAGGTTATTACATATTCGTATAATCCTTCTATCATTTTATCCTTAAAGAGCAGAGATATAGATCATCACCGTCAAATCTCTATTTGCTCAACCACGAACTTATCTCCAGATTTATATTTCATAAAACAATATCCACAAACACTTTTGTGATATTGTTTATTCCTCCGGAATATCTTTTCTGAGGTTTATGCTTGCGGTCACAAGACTTTCTGAAATATAATCTCAGAGCATTAGAATATACAACCCACTCATATGAGCTGATGGATCTCATATCTACGCACACCGAACTTCATGAGCATCGAACCATACCCAACGGTCAGACCATGAAAGGTTTCTGACATGTGTGGAACCAAAGCATGGTGGATCACTCACAAGCCCACCGTAGCGCTCAGGTCAAAGGACCACAAATACTACTTAACTCGAAAGACCTTCCATTGACGGCTTTATGAGATGTCTATTGGATGTCTTCGTAAGTCTGTTCAATATCCAGTCCTTACTGAATACCTGCATCTCTATACGAGCTTCCTACTAAGCTCATGGTTTGCTAAGACTAACCATCTGGACCATCCAGATATAGACATACATTAATCTATATTAATGGGTTTCACCGATAGACCCGCATCGATGAAATTAGATCAGGAACATTATGTTTGAGAACATACTTGCATAATGACATTTTTTAGCACCATCTGCAACTCATTGCTGCTATATCATTACTAATATATTCTCAGGTCATTGTCCCATTTCAGACATGGCTCTAACTCATTAGATTTTGCTAACTGTTAGTACCACTAACTCTTAGTGTTTATAACTATTAGCGTTGCTAACTCTTAACCCTGTTCTAAACTCTTTTAGACCAAATCTAAACTCCTTCAGATCATACAATGTCTAAAATGTTACAAGCATCTTACCATTTAATAAAAATAATATTAACGATTTTATTAGAAATAATAATTGTATAAATACAATCACTATGTATTTATATATTATGGGATGGTACGTAAGCACAAATCCCAACAACTCCCACTTGCTCTAGTGCCATTCAGGATGGTATTTCATATCCATTGACTCTATGTGTTTCTCAAACACTTTTAAGAGTTAAGGCTCTAGAAAGCGGGTCCGCTATAATCTGTAAGGATGTTTTCCTAGATTATCTTATACATCTCCATTAGCCAAGATATATTTAATTATATGGTATTTTGGCTTGAGCAATTACCCCGTTGACGTTGCATTATAATGTGATAGGATTCATTAAGCTTAGAACATATTCTGAGCTCTGCAACTAACTTGAATATCCACAGAAATTCCTTTGCAGACTTCTCAAGCTGCAACAAATTCTATCTTTACAGTAGAATCAAACGTGGACATCTAAATTGCACTTAAGCTACAAGTTTTGGTACCGTTAAGAAGAAGTACGTAATCAGATGTAGACTCTCTATCATCTGGATCAGATTAGAAAATTGATTATACGTATCTTCTCATTTGTAAGCAACTTTCTCTATAAATTAGAAACTTATCCTTCATACCTCTCAGGTATAACTTGGATATATTTCACGACCATCCAATAGTCGTTGCCTAGATTAAACTGATGTCGGCTCATAACACTTACAGCCATCATAATATAGGTCTCGTACATAACATGGTATACATCAAGCTACCTCTGGTTGATGTATATTAAATGTTAGACACTCTAACCTTTTCATTTTCTTCTTGAGGACACTTCCTCTTAGAAAGATGAACTCCATGTCTAAAAGATACATTAATTATTTCAAAGTTATTAAAAATGTACCTTTTCAGGACTTAGTCTATGTACGAAGATTTGGAGAGTCATATTTACTTCCTAACTCTGTCTGTATAACGCCTTATACCCAGTATACAGGAAGCATCTACCAAATCTTTTATGAAGATGTTCTTACTCAGTTAACTTTTAACTGACTGACTTACAACATGCCATTGTCTTTATCTCCGACAATGAGAATGTTTTATATATAGAGAATTAGAAAGATAATTCATGCTCCCACTACCTTTTCTAAACACACATGCTTTCTCTTCATTCTTAATCAAATTAGATTATTTGATTATCTCATCAAAATGAAGAGCTTAGCATACTACAATATCCAATATAAATTTGAATTAACTTTAGCATGTTTATGTTGTGATATGGTGTGTAATGTGTATAGATGTATATAATTTCAAAAATTAAATACGCAACGGAAGTATTCATACATATTAAACAATATGTAACATATTCAAGCATGTATGATCATTCAAGTACATATATATCTCATATATATATTTCATGCATGATATAAAATGAATAACAAATAAATAACCTACCCGGATATGAAGGTAGCTTTACGATTCTTCAAGAACTCCAAGCTTCAATTTGTTGAGCTCACCTTGAAGTGTTCTCTTGCACAATTCTAGTTCACAACTAAATCCGGTGGGATTGTGAAGCTAGAATGGCAGCCTTGAATTTCCAACAAATGATTGTTTTAACACTTAAAACAATTTGTCCTTATGAATGATTACTACCAAGAGATGAGAAGAATTAGGTGTTTTCTATAGTTCTTTACAACTCTATATGTTGTACCTTGGTAAGTCTTTGCATTTTCTCTCAACACTTTGAGAAAAACACTTAGGAAAAGCTCTCAATTCTCTCTCCTTTCTCCTAGAACAAATTTCACTATTTCTTTTCACACATTGAACTCTTTCAATTCTTTCTTAAGTGTAAAGAATGATTTCTCTTAGTGCTCCACCACCACTTAACCATGTTTGCCATTACAAACATTAATTTATCATATTTTTCACTCACCAATTTGATTCAACCAATTGAATCAATTTCTAGAGAGTAAATGGCATTTAATCAATGTTAAATGGTTTTACCACTTCCTTAGTGCATCATTTAAGAATTACTAAGTGGTCAACATTCCTTATTATTAATAACAAGTGCATTCTCCATTAGTAAATGGTGTTTGCCACTTATTCCAATTAATAATAATAATTTAATTAATATATAAAATATTAATAATTCCAAACTATTTTGAATATTTACATTTACCATATATGTATTTACCAAGTAAGGTAAATATATGGTAAATTATTTATGGAGCAAGATTATGTCACTTGTCAATTTCTTATTGGTTAACAACTCTTGTAAACCAATAATGTGTTTTACCTTCAATTATTGACAAGTGAATAATAAAAGGAACCTTGAAACATTTTTCATTTTGCTGAAAATTGTTGGATTAATTTTTCAATCCAATTCGCTACCCCAGTGCCCAACGAGTACACTTCATATTGTGAGACTCTCTAAGTCCATGCCCGATTTGTCATATGAAACTATTTCACACGTCTGTGAACAATGTCCCACACACATGTTACAGATATTACAAAACGGCGCATTAGACCATACAAGTTGAGGTTATAACATATTCGTATAATCCTTCCATCATAAATATCCTAGAAGAGCGGAGATATAGATCAACACCGTCAAGTCTCCATGTGCTCAACCATAAACTTATCTCTAGATTTGTATTTCAATAAATAATATCCGTAAACACTTTTACGATATTATTTTTCCGAGAATAAAATTAATTCTTGGATATGTCTGCTTATGGCCATAAGACTTTCTGAAATACAACCTTAAAGTTTCAGGATATTTTACTCACCCAATTGAGTTGATGGATTCTATATTTGTACACACCGAACTTCATGAGCATCGGACTATACCCAGCGACACCCAGCGGTCAGACCATAAAAGGTATCTGACATGTGTGGAACCAAAGTATGATGGATCACTCACAAGTCCACCGTGGCACTCAGGTCTAAGGACCACGAATACCACTCAACTCGAAAGATCCTCCATTGACGGCTTTATGGGATGTCTATTGGAGATCTTTGTGAGTCTGTTAAATATTCAGTCCTTACTGAATACTTGTATCTCTATACGAGTTTCCACTAAACTCATGGTCTGCTAAGACTAACCATCTGGACTATCCAGATATAGACATACATTGATCTATATTTATTAAGGTCTCCACTAACAGACCCGCATTAGTGAAGATAGATCAGGAACATTAAGTTTAAGAACATATTTGCATAACAACATTTCTTAGCACCATTTGCAACTGATTGCAACTACGTCATTACTAATATATTCTTAGGTCTTTGTCCCATTTCAGACAAGGCTCTAACTCTTTAGATTTTGCTAACTCTTATAACCTGATAAATCTTATCAGTGCTATCTTTTAGCATTTATATATTTTAGCATTACTAACTCTTAGTTCTGATTTAAACTCCTTTAGATCAGATCTGAACTCTTTCAGATCATACAATGTCTAAAACGTTACAAGCATCTTACCATATTTGTATATAAAATAATTAGTGATATATTGAAATCATAATTATATAAACATAAAATAAATATTTATACACAAAAGGGATGGCACGAAAGCACAAATTCCAACAGTTTATTGGTGAAAGGTTTCCTCATAATCGATCCCAGACCATTGAGTGTAACCTTTTAAGTCAATGGGGCTTTTAAAGATTCTTACTTACTTTTGGGCCCACACTTCCGTGCATAAACTCTTTTGCAACCAATAAGAACAATTTTTATATAAATCATAACCAAGTTCTAAACTTGATTTTTTTTTATGCTCAAAGTTAATTTTGAATTTTTCTGGCATATTGTCAATTTTCTTAAACGATATCTAATATCGTTTAACTATAAGTCATAACATCCTTTTTCTTCAACTAAGAAAAATATTAAAAACACCTTTTAGATATCTAATATACCTAACAGGTAGTCTTCATATCCTTATATGACCTACGGTAAAGTGTGTTAAAGGTATTTAACTCAATTGATCTTTAAGTTCCATTTTTGATTCATAGAACTGATATCTCATAGAACATTTGGGATATCTTTTGAACCGATACTTGTACCCTTTGGGTCTAAGTATATACTATAGCATAACTCTTATGCAAGTAAAATAATCTCAAATCTTAATATACTTAAGATTCTCTTTCCTTCTAGTCCATATCTCATATGTAGTAGAAGGAACAATTTACGATGGAACTTTATTCAATAGATGAGTAACGATTTCTAGAGCATAACCCTTTAGATATTTTAGAAGATCGGTAAAGCTTAATATATATCGAACTATATCTAATAAAGTCCGATTTCTCTATACTTCAAAACATATTTATGTTAAGGAGTATCTAGAGAACTATATTGAGCTAGAATTTCATTCTCTTTTAAATAATTCGTGAATTTACTACTTATGTATAAACAGTCTCGATCTAATCAAAGGTGTTTAACATACTTCTTCTAGTCGATATTCTTTGAACACTTTAAATTATCGACCTATATTTTTCTAGAAACACATGTCTGTATCGTGACAAATCACGATAAAAATATTAAAGTTTTAAAACTTACCAATGGCAGTATGATTCATTAGATCATATACATCGCTATGTATTAGTTCTAATAAACCAGTGGCTTGATGTCTAACACCAATAAAAATTATTTAGTCAACTTCCCTTGAATACGAGATTCATAAACTGGTTAATGTTCTATGGTCAAATCAAACATTTGACCATCCTTAACCGGACGGGGTAGTCATCTTATGGCTACTTGACCTAATCACTTATGCCACAATTCGTCATTATTCAATGTTTTCAAACTATTATTAATTTTGTTCACCTAGACATTTTTATGCATTACTAGTTGTATATCATATATAAAGGCCATTTAATTGACTGACATTCAGTTAACAAAATATTATCGTTATCATATAAACATAAAGAACTATTCTTAATGTATGTATGATAACCATCTCTGTCTAACCGTGCCTTATTATTTATGACACAAAATAACAACAATACAACATAAGGCTTTTACTAGAATGGAGAAGTGACTTAAAAGTCTTAACAACTATTACATATAAGTAATCTCTATTTCTTACGTGTAGTTGTACTTCTCATTTTATCGTTTTCTAGTATTCCTTAAATTATGCAACATCTTGCATATGTGAGAAGGATAGACGATATCTCATATCCCTATGCCTCTACACATCATATGAAATGTTATTTATCGGTAAACAGATATCTAAGAGTTTTATCCTTTTTAAGTAAAGGTTCTTTGAATAATAACTCTTATTATTAAAACCTTACTAATAATGGAAACATTTTCCATTGTGTATCATTCTCTATATTTGTCATAGATATATAAAATAAAATTCAGATGAAGCATTATACTATTTGTACATCTCATGTGCATATACTCCCACTGAAGATCATTAGATAGGTCAGGATATATAATTTGACTTTCAAATTATTCTTAATCCTTTTCTAATAATCTACCGTCTCTTCTCAAGAGACATTATCAGAAACACCTATTGTATTATCTATTGATCTTTTATATATCTATATATTTCTTTTAATCTAGAACAATTCTTAGATTATAAGCACGTCTTAATAATTATCGGTACCTTATAGATTATGTGCTTAATCAAGTATATTAACAGGTTGCTCATAGTCTTCTTATCTCTATAAGTTACTAATCTTATCACTATAAGATAAAATTTGGAGATGTTTAGCAAAATATTTCTAATCGTTAATAAATAACGCTTTAGATCATGGATATAACTTTTATACAATTTTTAATCTAAAGATGCCCTCCCACTGCTTTACATAATTCCTTAAATCTCTCAAAAGGAAAAACGACAGTTTAATCTTTTAAACTGTACAACGGGAAGTAGACTCTATTGGCATTTTACTCCAGCCGCACACTTTAGCGATCTTGGCCTTTGTAAACCCAAAAACTAGACAACTATTTCCAATTGTATCTCATACAACTCTTATTACTGATCCTAAATACACATTATCCGCACACTTTAGCGATCTAAGATAATTGTATTTCAGATTAACTTGTCAATCATCAAATATATGTTACCAATACTATCCGCACACTTTAGCGATCTAAGATAGTATTTTCGCATATATTTGCCTCATCTCATGTTTTAACCGGTATAGCCCGAATCACCCCGACCAATCCCTCACACTTTAGCGATCTTAGGAGTGACCAAAATGACCCGTCTAATACCGTATTGACAAGGCGGATCATTGTATAATATTATCTCATAATATAATACTTATTCAATCTGATTAAGAGAGATTTAATTTTTTAATTAATATTTTATTAATTAATTAATAATAATAATAATAACTTTTCGCATCTCATACGAATCTAATTCATAATTAGATTATTTATTTACGTAAGCACAACTAACCCTCATCAATAGGGCTCCCATTGTGTTTAACAACGTAAACAAATCATTTGTAATTTTAATACCATAATATAACACTTATAATTGTATTAAAAGCACTTTATTTGTAAAAATTGCAAATACAAGTATTATGTTTGGAATGATCAGCATTAAAAATGGAAGGTTCTAACATTATACAATGTTCTGCAACAAATTAAAAAACAATTTTAATTTTTTTTTTTAATTTTTTTTTTTGCTGAGCGCCGCGGCACTCAAGTCAGAACCTCAGCGCTGCAGCGCGCAGATTTGGGCGCCGCGGCGCTGGACGCGGTAACAGTGTTCCGACCCTTCAGACACTGTTTTTTACCCCCAATTTTTACTATTTTCTCACGGGCATCATTTCCAAACATCATCATACTTCAATTCTAAACACTAACATGTTCAAGAATACAACAATATGTTCATCATCATGCTTAAAATCGAACATCACCATGTTCAAATTTAAACATCATCAAGTTGTTTAAATATACAACATCATCATGTTAACATATTCAACAACAAGAATAATCACATACTCAATTTAACATGCTCTGATACCATTTGTTGGGTGTTTATCATATATAAAGTGTGTGATAATCCGAGTGTATACGTAATTTCAAAAATTATCATATACGTAGCGGAAGCATGTTACAAAATACACTCATTTTAACAATTTCAACATATATCACATATATGCATAAGTATAACAATTATACAATAATAAATGATGAACAATATTGTATTATAACATAATGTAAAATACTCACCTAATGAAGGTAGCTTTACAAATTCCTCAAGTTCTTCAATAATTCATGTGAAAAGCTCACCTTGAAGTATATGTTGAACAATTCTAGTCCATAACTTTTGGTGGGATTAAGGAGCTAGAATGGTAGCTTAGTGTTTAGAATTTTCAGTACTTGTATTCAAACTCTTTTGAATACAATTTTGTTTCTTAAATGGAGATGGTAAATATATTCTATACAACTCTTGTATAAATTAAAAATCTTTAACATACAACTCTTGTATATTAATCTTAGAAACAATTTCTACATGATAATTATTTTGAACAACTCTTTGCAAAATAATTATCTTTTTCTCCATTTACATATCATTCATTTTGGCCATCCATTAAAGAAGGAGATGAAGAGAAGTTTGTTTATTTTTCCAACACTTGAAAGAACAAAAACCAAAACTCTCTCTTACCTATCTTCCTTGCCATTGCTCAATTCTTCTCCCAAAATTGAATGAATGAAAAAAAAAAATTCAATTGTTTTGCCAAAATTCATTTTGTTTATTCAACACTTTGATTAAACAAAAATAAACAAAATGAAGTGCTCCACCAATTTTATTGTTGGTCTCCCATTTAGAATTAATTAAATCAAGCACTAGAATAATGGCCACCAAAATTAATCTTTACCTAACAATTATAATTACTTTAATTATAATGGGTAATTAAATGGCCAACATCTAAGCTCCTCATTGTATTAAAATACAATGCCATGATCTATATATATTATAATATTATCTAATAATATATTATTTAATTATTCAAAACAATTTTGAATAATTACTTTTTACCTTACTAATTTTTACTACCATGGTTAAATGGTAAAAAAGTAAAATCAAATCATAGAACAAATTTTGTCATTTGTCAATATTTTATTAATTAACAACCCTTATTAATTAATTAAGTGATCTACTTAACAATTAAGTCTTGACAAATGTACAATCCGAGGGATCCCTAAACAATCGTTCTCTTTTGCTGAAATTTATTGGATCGAACTATTCAATCCAATTCGCTACCCCAGTGCACAACGAGTATACTTCATATTGTGAGACTCTCTAGGTCCACACCTAATTTGTCATATAGAGCTCCTCCATACGTCCGTGAACAATGTCCCACACACACGTTACGGATATTACAAATTAGCATGTTAGACCATACAAGTTGAGGTTATTACATATTCGTATAATCCTTCTATCATTTTATCCTTAAAGAGCAGAGATATAGATCATCACCGTCAAATCTCTATTTGCTCAACTACGAACTTATCTCCAGATTTATATTTCATAAAACAATATCCACAAACACTTTTGTGATATTGTTTATTCCTCCGGAATATCTTTTCTGAGGTTTATGCTTGCGGTCACAAGACTTTCTGAAATATAATCTCAGAGCATTAGAATATACAACCCACTCATATGAGCTGATGGATCTCATATCTACGCACACCAAACTCCATGAGCATCGGACCATACCCAACGGTCAGACCATGAAAGGTTTCTGACATGTGTGGAACCAAAGCATGGTGGATCACTCACAAGCCCACCGTGGCGCTCAGGTCAAAGGACCACAAATACTACTCAACTCGGAAGACCTTCCATTGATGGCTTTATGAGATGTCTATTGGATGTCTTCGTGAGTCTGTTCAATATCCAGTCCTTACTGAATACCTGCATCTCTATGCGAGCTTCCTACTAAGTTCATGGTTTGCTAAGACTAACCATCTGGACCATCCAGATATAGACATACATTAATCTATATTAATAGGTTTCACCAATAGACCCGCATCGATGAAATTAGATCAGGAACATTATGTTTGAGAACATACTTGCATAATGACATTTTTTAGCACCATCTGCAACTCATTGCTGCTATATCATTACTAATATATTCTCAGGTCATTGTCCCATTTCAGACATGGCTCTAACTCATTAGATTTTGCTAACTCTTAGTACTACTAACTCTTAGTGTTTATAACTATTAGCGTTGCTAACTCTTAGCCCTGGTCTAAACTCTTTTAGACCAAATCTAAACTCCTTCAGATCATACAATGTCTAAAACGTTACAAGCATCTTACCATTTAATAAAAATAATATTAACGATTTTATTAGAAATAATAATTGTATAAATACAATCACTATGTATTTATATATTATGGGATGACACGTAAGCACAAATCCCAACAGTATTAATAATTATTACTAAAATGTTTACTATATATCGAAATAGCATGCAAACACCATTTTCAACAGTTAAGAACTATAAACTTTAACCATTTAAGTTATTTTAGTATTATCTTTATTTATAGACACGCAAATCTATTAGACAACAGTTTTCATTTATTTTAATAAAAAATGATAAAAATGATGAAAGTATGATTCTATCATCGTTTTTACTAAAAATGTTAAAATTAAATTAAACAATAAAAAGAATGTTTGCACCTTTGATATTATGGTTAAGGGTCACACACTTTAACTATATGAATTATTTCATTATTATCTTTATTTATAGGTCTGCAAATCTATCAGATAGTGGTTTAGATTTATTTAACGAAAAAATGGGTAAAAATTATGAAAATACAATTATACCCTTGTTTTGAGGGAGAAAAAATTAAAATTTAATTAAACACTAGAAAGAAGGCTTGAATCTTCGACCTTGTTAGATAATGATTTCTATTTATTTTAACAAAAAAAAAAGAAGTAAAAATGATGAAAGTATAATAATGCTGCCGTTTTGATTGAAAAGATAAGTTCAAATTCAATTTAACAATAGAAAGAAGGTTGAACCTCCAACTTTATGGCTAAAAGCAACACACTTTAACTATTTGAATTATTTCAGTATTATCTTTATTTATAGGTATACAAATCTATCAGATAATGATTTTCGCTTATTTTAACAGAAAATGATAAAAATAATGAAAGTATGATTCTACCACCGCTTTGACTAAAAATAATATTAAAAATAAGGCTTGAATCTTTGACTTTGTGGTTAAGGGTCACACTTTAATTATCTGAATTGTTCCACCATTATCTTTAGTTATATGTCTGCAAATCTATTAGATAATAGTTTGCATTTATTTTAATTGAAAAAGGGTAAAAATAATGAAAGAATGATTATACCCTTGTTTTTTAGGAAAAAAAGTTAAAATTTAATTAAACACTAGAAGAAGGCTTGAACCTTCGACCTTGTTAGATAACGATTTATATTTATTTTAACAGAAAAAAGGTAAAAATGATGAAAGTACGATTATGCTGCTGTTTTGCCAAAAAAAAAGTTAAAAATTAATTTAACACTAGAAAAAAGGTTGAACCTTCGACTTATGGATAAGAGCCACACACTTTAACAATTTGAGTTATTTCAGAATTATCTTTATTTATAGGTATGCAATTCTATTAGATAATGGTTTTAGATTATTTTAACGAAAAATTGTAAAAATGATGAAAGTACGATTCTACCACTGTTTTGACTGAAAAAAAAGTTAAAATTTAATTAAACACTAAAAAGAAGGCTTGAACTTTCTAACCTTGTGGTTAAGGGCCACACATTTTAACTATATGAATTATTCTACTATTATTTTTATTTATAGGTCTGTAAATCTAACAGATAACGATTTGCGTTTATTTTAACGAAAAAAGAGTAAAAATAATAAAAGTACGATTATGCCCTCGTTTTGAGAAAAAAAAAATTAAAATTCAATTAAACACTAAAAAGAAAGCTTGAATATTCAACTTTGTAGTTAAGAGTCACACATTTTAACCATCTAAGTTATTCTAATATTATCTTTATTTATAAATATGTAAATCTATTAACATATTGTCTTCAAAATCATATGTTGATAATTTTAAAAACACCATTGATAAGAATTGAGCTATGGTCACCAACATGATAAGTAAGAGTATTCATCATTATGCCACAATTTTTTTTATATTAAAATGATGCCAAAACAGGAAATATAAAGATAGAAAATAACAAAACTCTAGCCACTGCTCGTCGCGCCGGCCATCAGCTAGGGTTTTGTCATTTTGCATTTTCTTTTTTAGCATTATATCAATAAAATGAGTTGTGGTATAATGGCAAGTTATCTTATTTATCATGTAGGTGATTAGAGTTTAACCCTTATATATGATGATTTTTTTCTAACTTTTGATTTAAGTTTGGATTGAATTTTTTTTTTCCTTTCTCCAATTAATTAACGAAAACCATGTCAATTTATTTTTAACTTCAGATTTGAGTTTAGACTGAATTTTTATTTTTGTCTTTTTTTTAGTTAAAGTTAACGAAAATTGTTACTTGACTAGAGTTTCAATAAGAATTTTAAAATTATTGGTATTTATATGTCTATTTTTTAAAACCTTAAGAGTTTCAGATGTTTTTTTTTGTTTTATTGAACTATTTTTTTAACTTTAGATTTGAGTTAGATTAAATTTCTAATTTTATTTTATTTTTTTTCCCATTCTCTAATTAAAATTAGTAGAAACTATATCGATTTTTTTTTTAAAATTTCAGATTTGAGTATAGATTGAATTTTTATTTTTATTTTTATATTTTTCAATTAAAATTAACTAAAATTGTTACTTAACAAAGATTTCAATAAAAATTTTAAAAGTACTAAAATTTGTATATATATATTTTTTGAAACTTTAAAGTTGCTAATATCTTTTGCCATTTTATTTGAATTAGCGAAACAACCATGAGACTTTTATAAACGGGTACAAAGAGGCAGAATAAATGTTATAATCTCCTACCATTATTCTGCTAAACAAGGAAAAAAAATGATGAATGAATAATTGAATTAAAAAAATGAAATAATATAATAATTTTGATTCGTTAGGTATATTCATTAAGTTAAATTAATTTAATGTGTAAAATACAGAAAAGAATCTAAATTGATGAAAGATTCCAAATTGCCAAAGACTATTCTGATTAAGGGTACTTTAGTAAAGTAATCACTTATCTCATCATCAACGGCAAGCAAAGACAAAAGCTCTTGCCGCTTATCATATCCTTCTGTCTCGTCACTTCGGCACTCACCCTCTGATAGCAAATCAACTGCAGCTCTGTACTCAATGTCTTCTCATGATCATCATACTCATGACCACCATCACCATCATGACCATGACCATGACCATGATCATTCTCATGCCCACGAGTAATCCTTCTGAAAATTGATTTCTTGAATATTTTTCTTCGTGTTTTTGTTCATTTACATCTTCTAAACCCTTCTGGGAAACTATCACTAATAGTTTACATGTAACAGCAAGGCTCATGGTGATTCAACAGCAACATCATGGCTAGGCCCGGATGGGAGGGTGTATCATAGCCATGATGGACTGGCGCCGCATTCACACGAACCCATTTACTCTCCAGGCTACTTCAGCAGAAGGGCTCCGCCTCTTGTCAACAGGGATCTCAATGAGAGAGCTTTTACCGTTGGCATTGGCGGCCCTGTTGGTACTGGGTATTTCTCTTCACTTCCAATTCTTAATTTTGCCTCCGAAAAATTGAAACTTTCAGTAGTTTATGGATGCGTTCACAAAACGATTTGTGTTGCTGAGATAAATAAATCTATGAGTGATTATTTCATGCAATACAGGAAAACAGCTTTGATGCTGGCTTTGTGTAAATTCTTGCGGGACAAGTACAGTCTTGCAGCTGTAAGTATCATCTATAACAATTCCTGATATTCCTTTCCATGAGTTATCACCTTGATCATCTTTCAGGGTTTCTATAATTTGGTTTCGAGCCATTGATTTCAAACGTAATTGTAGAGTATTTGAATTGTAAATATCAGTATTTGCTGCTCATAGGCAATTTAATCAGCAGCTATTCCGAGCCCAATAAGCAAGGAAGGTTTACTCTGTTTACAGAACTTTATTTAAATGCTTCATATGGCACTGATTGATAGATGTATTGCATTATATATAATATATACTGCAGTTTTCACATAAATTTTAGCCTTTTTCTTACAGTTCTTTTCAAATTTCAAATAATGGATCATATGGCATTATTATTTGAAAACTAATGCTTGTGAGTATGGAAGCATCGTTGTTCTGCTAAGTTTGTGTCTAGGGTATTTTGATTTTTCATGTCCTGGGTTAGCTTATTCGTAGTGGAATTGCTAGCTGCATGTGCTGGCCTCATAATTTGAGTGTATATGCTTTGTTCTCAGCTGCCTAAGAAGCCTAGGTATTTTTTTGGACCTACCCTTAAAAGATTACCTTTGTGTGATTAGCTTCTTTTCCCTTGTATTGTACTGAGGCAGATGAACTTGTGGACTATTTACTGTTCAGCACCTCAAATTATATATCTTTTGTGCTGTTTAAGAAGCATCATTTCTTTGAGAGACCGGCTACTGTCTCCTGAGAATTACCTGAAAATGGTTTAATAATCATGTCTAATAATATATTTTTTTTATTATTGCAAATCATTATTTAAGTTGAATGATAGATTAAGAAGCATATCATCACTTCAGGTGACAAATGATATATTCACAAAAGAGGATGGTGAATTCCTGATGAAGAACGGTGCTCTGCCTGAGGAAAGAATTCGCGCTGTGGAAACAGGAGGCTGTCCACATGCTGCAATTCGTGAAGACATCAGCATCAATCTTGGCCCTCTTGAGGAACTTTCTCACCGGTTCAAAGCAGACATACTTCTTTGTGAATCTGGGGGAGGTAATTTGTAGTGAATATCTTGATTTACTGAACTTTAAGTCGAACTTAGTGCCATTGATTGATAAAGTTGGCTTATCTTGATTTACCAATTGGCAGTGGTGCACATTTCAAAAATATACTGATGAAAGATTTTGGACAAGTGTGCTCTACAGATGATTGTAATGGGCTAATATGATGAAAAATATTGGAAAGCCTGTGTTTATCCAAAATTTAGGAGGTCTATTCTAATGCAAATTTTTAAAGGGAAGGGCAGACCTGTGTTTGTAATAAATTTGTATAAATAAGAAGATGTGGGTTTGTCACTCAGATCTCTTTTGGTACTTGACAGATAATATTTGTTTCTGATGCTTCCAAATTAACAATTAGAGTCCTATAAAAAATGTTTAATCGGAAGTTTTCTGTAAGTTGTCATATGAATGTCATCTCTACCACACTAAGTTTAGAAGATTCATAACTCACAAAATTTTGTGCATGCAGATAATTTGGCTGCCAACTTCAGCAGGGAACTTGCGGACTATATCATTTATATAATAGATGTTTCTGGTGGTGATAAGATTCCTCGGAAGGGTGGCCCAGGCATCACCCAAGCTGATCTTCTGGTATGAAGTTTCAAGAATCAATAGCTGTTACTGTTGCTGCTATGGTGCATCCATAGTTTGTCACTGAGAATAAGTTGTGAGTTGTTACATTCGGTTTGTAGGTGATAAACAAGACTGACCTTGCGGCAGCAGTTGGAGCTGACTTAACAGTAATGGAGCGTGATGCACTCCGGATGCGTGATGGAGGGCCTTTTGTCTTTGCTCAGGTTTGTTGGGTCGTTGGTCACCTTTGTTTGCTTTCAGCACGATAGAAGCATGATTTTTTGACTTGTGGATGTTGCACAATCATGCAAATGTTATTAGGATTATCTATTATTATGTTCTGTTTTCTTAAACACAATTTTTGAGGTTGTTTTACACTTTCCCAGAAAAGATTAATTGCCTGTTCACTGCTTTTTGTACTTGTTGCAAAGGAACTTGGCAACTAATAACTTTTAGCAAGACTGGCATTGGTGATTACCATAATAATCAACTTAGCCATAACTTAGCATTTAAAATAAAGGGGAAAAAATAAATAGAAAATGAAGTAGAAAAGGCTCATTATGTCGTTCGGCAAAGTATCTTCTAGATGAACTATGATCTATGCCTAATGCCTCCTTTCTTCATCTCATGTATGTGATTTTCCATGTATGAAATTCTACTCATTAACTTCAGGAAAAAACGAGTTAACCCAGAAATGATAATGTAAATTTTTACAAGAGGTGGTGATATTATGTAAGAATAGATCTATTCCAAGATCCCCATCCTGATGATATCAAGTTCGCTATTAGATGGGCTTTTCTTTAATCGTTAAATAATTCTTTCATTTGATCTGAAATATAGTTGAATATTGAAGGATCCCCTTGATCAAAATCTACATTTTATATCATGCCCTTGCTATTGAAATATCAAAATTTTGTGCTGATAATTTATGTGAATTTTACGCATGCAGGTCAAGCATGGTCTTGGTGTGGAGGAAATCGTGAACCATATTTTAATGGGGTGGGAAGTAGCAACAGGGAAGAAGAGGCATTGATCTTTTTTTTCAGGAGCTATTTCAATTCATATCTTGTATCTTATTCTAGCACAATCTCCAGGATTTACTGTTCTCTTCGAAAGTCTTCTTCCCGAATGTAGCAAATGAAAATGCCATCCCTCAGCCTGTTCCTCATCCATCTATCCGATGCTAATAAACAATCTAATGACCTGCTGTGATCGTGTTTCTCATTCCATCTCCTTCCACATGGGTACTTGGGTTTGTTTTTCATTGAGTCCATTGAAACTAGTTAGCCAGTTGATTGATCAGGACATCCTTGCTTTCTATATATCCTCGGGAAAGAATGGATTTAGCTTACTTCCTATTCTGAGTAGCAATTGATATTTCGCACAATGCATGACCCTGGGAAAAAAATTTTATGGTCATGCATGGATAAGATAGCGGTTTTCCTGCTAATGCAAAAAATTATTGGAAGTCTTTATAATTCTACAATCACGTGGATTCTGAGGTTTATATGCGAATAAAAATGGATGTCTTTGGTCGGTTCTGTAATTCGTCTAATGAAATTTTGTGATCGGTGCATTTGTGTAATATTTAACGACCCATGTGCAGGTTTCTTGTTCCATCTCATCAAATACTCGATAATTCATCCAGTACTTGATAATATTTAATGACCCATTAGCAAGTTAATTGATCAGTCCAACTTATATTTTTATCAGGATACACGGGGTTTGGTTTACTTATTCCAGAGGCAGTTGATATTTTGTAGTGTATATCTGCTCCCAGGAAATCTTGTAGTTTGACAAGAATCTTCAGTATATCAGAGTCCCGATGGAACCGAGGGATTGGTCCCAATTTGAGGACCGGGACCAAAATGAATTGAACTGAAAATTTTGTAAGACTATTCCTAACAAAATAGAGTATTACCTAATAAATAAAATATGAGTTTATGCTCGTATTTTATATTGAAGGAGGAAATATTCTTCTTTTTTTTTTGAAGTTATGTTAAAGCGAAGAATTCAAGATTCAATTTAGAACTCTAATTTTTTTGCATAACGAAATAATTTGTCAATCAAGCAAAAAACAACAAGAATTTAAAATAGAAAATAAAAAAGTACAATACAATTTTACGTGGTTTGGCCAATTGTTTACGTCTACGGTGGACCCAATGATTCTAACATCTCTTATTATAATTCCTTAGAGATTTTATAAGAAAAACTAAATGAAGAACTCTAAAAAAAGGATCTAAACGTTTAGTGAACAATTACTCTACCATGAACAATGATCACCTAAACAACAGTTTCACTCTAGTGCACACAAGCACTTAGTGTCTACCTAGTTCTTCTCCTCTTTTAGAGTCTCTCTTAATACTTAATCTGAAATCAAAGATTTACAAGTGTTTATATAGGGTGTATTTCATGCCTACTAACCATATTTCTTGTTGGAGTAAGAGTTCACTTGTTTTAAAAATTTAAAATTTTTCAAAACTGGAAATCCTAAAGAAAAACGGATTTTTGATGCGTCTAACGCCGCGGCGCTCGTCCCTGGGCGCCACGGCGCTCAGCCTTGTATGCACCTCTCATGTTTTCTTCACTTCTTTGAGTTCCGTTTCGCTTCCCCCTTCGTGTCTCATACATCCTAAATTTTCCCGTACGTGTCCTACACGTTTTAAACTTCTTGTAACTCTTCATTTAAATATTCATCTCAATTCTTATCCAATCAAAATTATTGAATCACCAATTTTTTAACATCTTAATTTTACATGAATTGAATTCCTTTACTAAAAAGAATCCTATTATAACAAATTAGATAAAAATGAGGCTGGCGTTAATTTGTTAGGTGAGACTAGACTTCTATTTAACAAATTGTCTAGTGATAACAACGATATCTTTTTAGAACACAATAAAAATATATTTTGATAAAATTAAGTATTTTATTTAAAAGATAAGGAAAGCATCCATCTAGTGCTTTCAGATATGAAAGGCTCTTATATCTATTTTCTCCCTAAAATAATATTTGCTTCCAAATTCCACCCATGTTCGTAGTTCCATTTGGGATAAATTAAGCTTGTAGCATGTGATTTTGCCAGCAGTATATTGGAAAATTCAATTGGATTTGTATGACTCATCAGCTGATAAAACTTTGATAGCTACGACATTTGTCTTGAATTTTGACATTAGATAATTCGGATAGAGATGCCAATTAATTAATTGTTTTTAACTAATCTATGATGTGTTTCTAGCAATGGAAGGCAGCCACGTTAGATTAGCACTTTATTTGCTGATATTTCTTTCTACTGATATACAGTAAATAATGTGGGCATTCTTTATTCAAACTGGCGTGTGGCACTGGTCCAAAAACAATGCATATTCATCATCAATTAATAATGGATTACATGGACAGGATTGGGAAAATCGACCTCGTACATTTTAGATAACTTTGAGCAGTCGGACTCTGACTTAATTATTTGATTTCCTCGTTGACGAAGAATAGTCTCAGTACAAATCTCTTTATGAGATTAGTTTTTCTTAAATATTTTTTAATGTGATCTTATTTCTTAATACTATTATAATTTAATATTTAATATTTTAAAAATTATATGCGCATATAAAAAATATAACTTATAAATAATTAAAAAATATATAAAACTAACACATTAATAAAAATAAAAAAATAAATCATAAAATACAAAATATACATGATTTGACCAAAATACTTATGTTTATAAAGGATCCGTGATTCAACTTATTTTATTAAACATATCATTAAGTATCTTATTACATAATTATAATTTTATAAGATCTCTTAATATCTCTTATTATAAATCTCTAAGTATTTCTCTAGATCACTATGATATTTATAAGACCTCTTAATATCTCTCACCCCAAAAGAGATTTTATTCAAAGAATACAATAATTACCTGAGCTTCTCTCCAAATAATATATGGTACTTCTTTTGTTCACTCAAGAGTAAAAATACTCTCAAAAGGTTACACCCTAGTGCGCTGGGCACTTATTGCCAACCTAATTTTTATATTCTCTCTTATGTTTACATATTAAATCTTTAGATGCTTGATTATCTTTAAGGTTTACAAGAGTTTATATAGTACTTACAACGTCCTTAAAAATCCTAAACTTAATTGAAATAAGAGTTTCCACTTGTAGGATTCCTAATCCCACTTAAAAAAGTCAATTGAACTAAAATAAGAAAGACCCATAAGTTTTCACGTGAAGTGAACAATGCCTGTATAAATAGTGTTGTGTAAACAATACCCCATAAATAGTACCCAGCATGAAGAGTGCCTATTTTTTTTACTTTTTATTTTATTCTTCCCTTTTACACTCAACGTGTACTTGATTTTATAATGATTCAACTCGTGGTATCCATATCAATTTATGCCTATATATAATTGTTGAATTATTAATTTCAACAAATTTGAAAGAGACCTTGTCCACATTATTCGTTGCCTTTTTAACGGCTGTGAGGCTATCACACATGATTTGAATTTTTAGAGGTATTCGTTAATAAAAAGTGACTCTTTAATTTTCTCTTTTTTATATATTTAAAATGGGGACTCTTTTTTATGACAAGAGCCATTTTAGGATTAGAAGAAAAATTTTAATTTTAATTTTATTTTTGAGTTAATTTTGCCTTATTATCTCCGTAAGCATTGGCAAATATCAACTCATTCCCACTTTTTTTATACATCATCAAGACATCCCGTTTTGTTAATAAATTTTGTTAAAATTAATAAATTTGAAGGTAAAATGGTCATTCCATGCTTTATAATACTAAAAACATCTATTTTTTTTTTAATTTTATAAGTGGCCCAATTTTGTATATTTTTAATATTATTATTTTTATATAATAAAATAAATAATTAAAATTTTGTTTTTTTTTTCATTTTCTAGTAAGATGTATTTCTTTCTTGAATTTATATTTCATAAACACTTATCCTTTCAAAGATCTCATTTCTACTACTACTACTACTACTATTATTGAATCTATTTCTTTTTAAAGTGAAGTACTTGAAAGGGATAGTCCTTAAAAACATGTACTTATACTATTTTTATAAAATAAATAAAATTATAATTTTATATTTAAAAAATATTTATAATATTATGACATAAATATTAAAAAAATTTAAGTTTATTTATATGAATACAACCTTAATATATAATTGTTATATATAGGAGGATTAAGATTATAGATAATAAATAAAAAAGTTCATAATAAATTAATTAAAGTTTAAAATTTTTAATTAATTATAGTGCAGTCCACAGACATTGAGAATGTAGTGATTTTATTTGAATAACTAATGTAGTGATATTTTGATGGAGACACTTTATATAATATAATTATATAGGACTGGTCCATATGTAATTTAAATTTTTATGAAAAATATCATAATTAATTAACAATTCAAATAACATCAATTAATGATCATATATAAGTCAACTTAATATTGAGTAATCATAAACTCCTGTTTGTATCACCGTATAATTTGAAATACTAGTTATGATTTTTTTGAAAAACATACTAAAAACTTGTGTTTTAATGGCAAAATGAGATAAGTAGGTGGGAGTGTGATTTACAGATATAAAATTCATTCCTTCTTAATGGAAGTTAGAAATAAGATTATCTTAAGTGCTAGTTCTGAAATTGAACGGTTAGAACTCTCAATTTATAATAAGTTTACAAATTAACTGTTTAATAGTGAATTAATGATACTTAAGAATAAAGAAGTAATTATAGGATAAAACAATAATTTTACCTAACTCTAATTATAAAATATCTATGGAGGGTTGAATTGCATATAATGATTAAATTAATGAACTGCTCTAAATTTAGAGCAAAATATATTTGCAATTGTAAGAGTACAATTTTAGGTTTTTACTAGAATAACACTAGAATTAATAAATTAAATTAATTATTTATTTAAAATTTATTAGAGCTTAAAATTGTAGGTCTATAGGTCTCTAATACAACCTTTTAGTTTATTACAATGAAAAATAAAAGGATTTAATTTTCTTACAAACTTATTGTGTCTAGAAAATAGTTTTCAAAATACATCTATTTTTATATTTGAATAAAAATAATTAATTAAGAAATAATTAATATCCTATCCAAATATAAATATAATACTTAACTTAAAAAATTAAATAGATAAAAACTAAAGGATAATTTATGACATTATTAAAGAGTTTTTTTAAAAACTTTTAAAGATAATTTTTGAAATTATCTAATATTTTTTTTCTCTCTTTGCATTAGGAGAACACATCTAACATAGAGGAATTTCCTCTGTATTGAATGTGTATCTCTCCTAAAAAAAAGGAGAGATGTTTTTTTAAAAATTATTTTAGTGTTATACTTGAATCAAAGAGAGTTGGGTTATCATTGTCTCACGTTTTTATCTATCTAATTAAAGATATAATTGTTTAAATATTAATTAATAAATATTATTAATTTATTTATTCAACTCAAATAAAATAATTTTATTTTAATTGAAGGATTATAAAAAAAAGAGATAAGGAAAGAAAAGGATACACGTCTAATACACTTTTAGACTGCATATTATTTTTTTTAAAAAAATAGAGACCTACTCTTTTACTTAATATTTAATATAAGAGACTTAATTTAAAATCATTTGAAAAGAAAAAAACTAAGAGAGCACCCAAAGTCTGTTTTAATTAGAGTAGTCATGGCCACCCTAAAAGTAATTCCAAAGGGTGGTTAGTTTGCAAGAGTTCTTTTTTTCTTTGAAAAACAAAACACAAATCTACGATATAGTGTTGTTACCGCTGACCACCACATTGCCGCCACCCGCTGCTGCTTCCGCTTTCCAATAAACAAACTGAGTTTGACCAATAAATTCATCAGAAGCTAACAATCAGTTTCGCCAGAATTCCGATAGTGTGGTAGTAAAGTGTCATATTTGGCCTTGTAAAAGCTGTTAATTTCTTGTTGGCCATTAGAATTAGCTAATGTTTATAGTATTGCTCCCTATTAACGAAAAAGGGGTTAGGGAAGGAGGGCCGCGGGTGGAATCGGAAAAGAGTGATGGTTATAACTTTGGCTAAGAATTTAATTTTAGAGGAAAGAGAAAAACGAGTGCATTTTGAGAAATTGTTTTTAAAAATATTGTCAAGTTAGGATTTCTCACTCTTTTTTTTTTTGGATATTGAATTTTGAAGGTCGTAATAATATTGATCAATTATCGATATAGCATGTGTGAAAAAAAAATAAAGGAAAGAATATATACGAGCCCCTTCTAATAGAAATATCTAATTCAATGAGGATTTGATTCATCCCTTTTAGGGGACAAAATGAGAGAAAAAAAAAATAGAAGTAGATAATTAGAGTTTAATTCTCATGATATGTCTTATTCTAAATTTAAAATATAATTTTATTTGCTATTAAAAAATATTTTAGAAGTTAAAATATTTCCTTGATGGGAGAAGATATGAATGTTTTCTAAATTTGAAATATTTCCTTGATTAAGATGTAGGAATAATTTTATTTTTTTATATGATTAATTAGAAGAAATACTTACAATTGAATTTTTTTTTACAAAGATTTAAAGAAATTAGGATGAGAATGTCAAAAATGAAGAATTTACCGATATCTCTACAACAAGTTGAGAGTTCAAAAAATTTATATTACTAGCATAAGGGAGGATAATAAGAATAAAAAAAGGATTTCAAAAGTGATACAAGTATAGCAAAGATAATGAGAATCAAAATTTGTCAACTTAAATATTTAGTCAAATATCACTATTTATTGTGTATAACCCAATATTAATTTTGATTTTTTTTAATTTTTATTTTATTTATTTCCTTAATTATTTAAGTCCATCATATTTGTATAAATGACTAATAGAATCAAACCCACATTTATATTTCTCTTATATTATTATTTTCTTCACTTAGGCTCAATAATAATAAATTACATTACTTTATAATAGGTTTGGGTGAGTTTTTTTGCTTTTACAAGAAATAGAAACGAAAATTATATATATATAATTAATTTAGTGGATTACGTAACTCACCATATGATGAGCAACACTATCATTTATTACTATTTAATAAATTTATAATTTTTATAATTTTTACACAATTTATAATATGTTACAGAATACTGTCACATATTCAGAAGCTCACCACATGATGAATTACGTAACTTATTAGATCAATTATATATATATATATATAATTAATATTCTTAACCTACATTATAACATTTAGCGTTAGATATATCATCTGTCATGTAGATAATGTTTCAATCATTAAGCATATTGATTCAATAATTTAAAAATTATGTAAAAAGTTTTCTTTTCTTTTAAAGATGTGTTAATGTTACTCTTACCCCTCTGTATTCATTTTTATTCAAAATAAGACAAATATTAATTAGGAAACTAGATTACAAATGAAAAAGAATCCTAATTAATTCTTGAAGAAAATATATATTCGTAGAATCAAAATGTTCAAAACTAACAATAACATGAATTGCAGATCTAAGAACTATTTTTTTATTCTAAGCATTACATTTTAATAAAGGAGAAAATAAAAATAAGTTGTATAATTATTGAAACAACAAATTTTGATCTTTTCAAATAGATTTAATGGGATTTATAAGTAAAGACAATACGCGATCTTTAGTTTCACCGTCTTGAATTCCATGTCCATCTCCATGTTTGGTACATGCATTGAGCCATCCTCGCCAAGTTCATTGCAATTGCAATGAAAGTGTTGGATAAGTTAGGGTTTTCATGTCGATCTTTGTTCATCTTCATCCATGTTTCAGCAATCAATCCTCGTATGTGTTCACGGGCATCTTCTTCGGAAGCTCCAGTTTCGTTCATATAACATTGGATTGATTTAGCAACATCCCCTCTTTCCATTTCATGCTAAATCCCAAAAACAAAAAAATAAAAAATTTATTGCTTTGATTAATAAGTATTAAAAGTTTAAAGCCCACGCTGAGCTAGAACTAGATATATAAATTAACCACAGATTATGAATTATATAGCTCACATACCGATGACGTTCCCAAATCATCTGCAAGTCGTAAAATCATTGATGACCAACGGATTATATTGGGATAATCTTTTAAGAATTCCAAGCCATCCTTTGTGATTGGATTTGTAATGAAAGCATAAGCATGTACAAGAATCACAGGTGCTGATATTGAAATCCATGCATTGTCAATGTATTCCTGTAGGGTTGGTTTGTATCCTCTGAAGTACCATTTTGCCTCCAATAAATACGATTTACATATATCTGCCCACTGAAAGAGCATTTAACCAAATAAAAAGTGAGAAGAAGAGTAAAAACTAAAGCACAAATTAAAGGTTACGCTATGTCAAAATGAGAAGAAGAGTACCGCTTTCTTAAGGTAAGGAATGATATTAACTCCTTGTTCCTTGAGTGCGTCAAAAGCCATTTCGTTTACGGAATTATGCAGAGCATGAAAACACAACTTCATGTAGTATGGAAGTTGTTCCATCGCATTTAGGTCCCATCTAAAATTACAATATTACAAATAAGAATTAAGTAATCATGCATGTTCAAAATAAAAATGAAGTAATATATTTCATAAATAAAGCTATATACAACAAACCTGTCAACGACATCTGTGAATAACTCAAGTTCATCCAAGGTACCGTAGACATCATAAACATCGTCAATTGTTGTAATTAAAGCATTGACCATCGTGGACATCCTTCTACAATATCCAAACTGAGGCTCGAATATCACCCCCACTGTCCAAAAGAAATTCTCCATGATTCTGTCCCTTGCAAAATTCAACTTCTCCCCAAGACCTGTCTTCCTCCACCACCTTCAAATATATAACCACAAACTTTAATTAGCATAGAATTAGTTATAAATATTTCTCAGCATTGAAAACATCTTTTGCAAATTAATATACACACTCGGACTCTTACCTTGACACATACTGGAGATCTTATTGGTGAGTTGCTTGCACAGCGTTAAAATCAAGTTTAGCAAGCTCGAGCAAAACAGGGTTCATGTCTGGTCCTCTTTCGTATACATCAATGAACCATCTTGCCTCCAATCTTAGCATTCTCCAATGTAGTGGAAGCTCCAATGCATGGTTGACAAGGGTTAAGAGATATTGATCGTTATTATGCTTAACGTACTCTTTGAGATATGTGGTTGTAAAATTAATAGCTTCGTGTAAGATACTCTCTCCTTCTACCAAAAGATACGCAGCTTCAGACAGGGCCAAAATTCCTCTACAATCGTTGCGGGGGCACGACTTAAATTTTCCCTCCTCATCCTGGAATTTTCTGAAGATCTCTACAAGAGAATACACATTTGGATCTTGTTAGTCAGTTGAAGCTCGTCCAATCAATGTCATTCATAAGAAAAGAAATGTTATTTCAGTAAATAAATAAATGTACGTGAATGAATACGACGCACCACCATTCAACCAAAATTACTTCTAAAACCAAAATATATCGATTCCAAGCGATACTCTTCGAAGTTTCAATATTTTGACCATTAAGATTTTTTTCCTGTTCTTTTGGAGGCAATTAACAGGAAGAGGAGTTCCACTGAGTAAGCACGTACCTGCAGGTATATGGTAACCATGTTGTCTTAGGATTCTAAATTCAAGAGCCAAGGCATATAAACTTTCTTGTTTTGGCTTCTTATAGCTGTCTTTATTATTGTTGTATATCGTATTCAGAATTCTTCTTATTTCATCCTCAAAGTGATACGATACTCCAAGTCTTTGCAAGGTATCAATAAGCTCCAGTTGATACAAAGGATCCCCGTCCACCACTTTGTCAAGCATCACCCTCACATCTCCCTTCACCTTTTCAATTCGTCTGTCATGTGATTCTCCCTACATCATTGTTATTAGTGCCTGTTAGCATTACCTTAATCTATATATTCCAGATAAAATTTCAACGAAACAAACTATAACTAGCCAGCAATTAATGTAAATCAACAACTATAACATCTATATATATATATACCACATAGTCACTTCTCAGAGATTGAAGTTAGTCATAGCCCCATATAGGAGGTTGGTAATTTGCAGATCGCCTGGTAATTGTTTTATCAGACATTTGGGTGGCAGCTGCCATGCATTGGACTCGAGATGCGGAGAAGCCGTAGCTGAATGATCCAACTAAATTGACGCTTCTAGGCCGGAATTTGGTGAAAGTGCCCTTCGCAGATGCAGCAGGCCCCGAAGCAAGCAAGTGAAGAGCCATTGATTTACGGAGCTTTAGTTCTGGAGCTGTAATAAGCGAGTAGCAAATGAAAGAAAATTGATTATTCTGTCACTGAAACCTTGTTTTGGTTCAACTTTCTTGGGTTCTAGTCATCAGTATATGCCAGTATATATAGACTCCTCCTGCGATGTTGGAGAGCCAGAATCTAGGCAAGATTGTGTAGCTTTTCCTTTTTGAAAGTTTGTGGATCAAAATATCTTGAGATAAGGACGATGTCTCTTTAGAACACAATTCTGGATAAAAATAGTTCAAACAATAATAATCTATAAAACATGTTAAATGAGACTGGATTCAGAACCTGATCATATCATTTATAATAGAATAATCCTGTACACATTGCTTGCTTTTGCTCCGCCAACCGCGTGCCGGATTGAATAAATAAATGCCTATTGCTCATAATCTGGCATTCTCACGACTCCCATATAAATATTGCCTTCACATTTTAAACGTGCTCTGGTGGCTCACGTGCGCAACAGGAAAAATCTTACAAAAGCCCCCTCATCTCTATCTAAATATCAATTTATTTAAGCAGTTATTAAAAGGATTTTTGAAAAGTTCCTAATATTCCAAAATTTATCACAAAAGGTCCCTTGACTAATCATATTATACAAATTAACTATTTATACAAAATTATTCATATCAATTGGCTTGACATATGTAAAAAAAATAATAATAATAATATTATTTATTTTATTAACTTTCTTAATTAATTTATCTGGCTATATCATATCAAATCTGTTTGCATATACTGATGAATTTGTACAAGTAGTTTGTGTGTCTAGTACTATTTTAATTATAAAGCTAATATATTTGTACTTTTAAAGGAACAAACTCAAAGCCAGAAAAGTTATTTTATAACTTTTTCATCCGTTAGTTTGATTTAATGAGAAATAGGTTAAAACATTATTATGTTCACATTTAAAACATCTGCTTAATTTGTGAAAGTTGGGGTACTTTTGCAAAGTATCCTTTACTTTAAATAGCGAAGTCAGGGTGATTTGGTGAAGGGACTTGTGATGAATTAACTTTGAAATATTTGTATTTTCTGCGTAAAACAATATTTGCTTCCAACTTCCAGACATGTTCGTAGTTCCATTTGGGATTAATTAAGGTTGTAGCATGTGATTTTAATGGAGACTTTCATTGGATTTGTATGACTCACCAGCTGAGAAAATTTTGGTAGCTACGTACGATATTTCTATTGGATTTTGACATTAGATAATTCAGATAGAGGTGTTAGCTTATTAATTTTTAGTTCAAAGTTGTTTTCCAGCGGATAGAAGGCGGCCACGTTAGGTTAGCACTTTACTAATAGTATTTATTGAATATGGCGTGTAATGCATAAAATTACATAGGAATAATAAATAAATAATATAAAAATTAAAAATTTAAGACAACTCAAGTATTGTAATATTTTTAAAAAGTATTAAAGCGTTTTTGAAAATTATCATTGTGTAAAAGAAATATGATAATTATAACCTATTATATTTATATAATTTTTATTTATATTTTACAATTAATACGTTATATTTTATTTTTTTATTATATTTTATTTCTTTATTTATGTCAATCTAAAGGATATATAAAAAATTACTATATAACAGTTGAAATATAACATAATATAATAAAACATAATGTTTAGAGTTTTTCAATTTCTTTTTAATTTTTTGTTGCCTTTATTTTTTTAATATAGTATCAGAGTATTTTTTTTTATCTTTTCTCACATAATATTAGAGTCAAGGTCTTCAGTTCAAACAATTATATATTTGTTTTTAGTTAATTTTTTTACTTTTAATCTATGAGACAGGAGAATTTACTTTGGTTTAAACCTACTCGGATTCATATTTTATGGGAGGAGAGTGTTAAAAATTTATTTTTAATACTAATATTGAGCATTCATCTATAAGTTTAAGCTTTGAGTTAGTGGTAAACTAATATAGTATTAGAGTATTTTTTTTTATCTTTTCTCGCAATTAAAAAATATCAAAGGTTAATTTTCATTTATTTAATCGTATATACATATATACAGGATTGGGGAAAGGGAAGTCCATACTTTTTATATGGATTCCTTTCCTAGTGGTAGAAGCCACTACCTTCCCCTTTTATAATATTCTCTTATGAATTTCACCTCTTTAATTATATTGCACATTACTAAAAAAAAATCAATTTGACCAAAAATTTAAAGAAAATAAATACAACTCTATATTATATAGTGGTAGTAAATGTGCTCAGTATTGTCTCATTAAGAACCCTGCCATTAAAATTCAATGTGATAAAATCTAGTCGAAAGAAAAAAAATAGTACAATACATATTTGTAATTAATGTAATTATTTCTTGAAAGAATGTGCTCCCTTGAATTAAATGCCTCCCCTCAAAATAATATTCATCAATTTGACAATTTATTGAGTCAACATACCAATCTTGTAAATCAAATTTTTTAAAAGTTGACGTTGTTAGAGATTTAGTGAACAAGTTTGTAAATTTGTTGGTGGAGCATATCTATTTAATATCAATCTTCTTGCTTTGTTGTAGCTTATGGATATAGAAGAATTTTGAAGAAATATATTTGGCATCATTCTAATGTCGAGTTGGTGTAGAACTAAATCTTGCCAATAAACTTACTGTAAAAGCTAAGTCCAGTTTAATGCATTGGGTTAGATATAATAAAGCACCAATTGCATTAAAATATTCTACCTCTGGACTAAATATTTTTTAATCTTCATCGGATGAAATGGATCATTTTTAGGTTTCATAGACTGAACAACCATAGGCTACTTACGGATAGGCTTTATTTATATTAAATCTGTTGGAATTTGTGCTTACGTGCCATCTCATTATATATGAATATTTGTTTAATATTTATACTAGTGTTGTTATTTCAATAAATCGCTAATTATATTTATATATGGTAAGATGCTTGTAACGTTTCAGACATTGTACGATCTGCAAGAGTTCAGATCTGGTCTAAATGAGTTTAGATCAGTGCTAAGAATTAGCAACGGTGAGAGTTATAAATGCTAAGAGTTGGCACTGATAAGAGTTACCAGGTTATAAGAGTCGACGATATTTAAAGAGTTAGAGCTTTATCTGAAATGGGACAAAGACCTAAGAATGTATTAGTAATGATATAATTGCAAAGAGTTACAAATAGTGCTAGGAAATGTCATTATGCAAATATGTTCTCAAATATTATGTTCCTGATCTATCTTCACTGATGCAGGTCTGTTAGTGAATACCTTAACAAATATATAGATTGGTGTATGTCTATATTTAGATGGTCCAGATGGTTAGTCTTAGCAAACCATGAGTTTAGTAGAAGCTCGTATAGAGATACAGGTATTCAATAAGGACTGAATACTGAACAAACTCACAAAGATCTCCAATAGACATCCCATAAAGCCGTCAATGGAGGATCTTTCGAGTTGAGTAGTATTCGTGGTCCTTTGACCTGAGTGCCACGGTGGGTTTGTAAGTGATCCACCATACTTTGGTTCCACACATGTCAGAAACCTTTTATGGTCTGACCGCTGGGTGTCGCTGGATATGGTCCGATGCTCATGGAGTCCGGTGTACATAGATATGGGATCCATCAGCTCATTTGGGTGAGTATTATATCCTAATACTCTAAAGATTGTATTTCAGAAAGTCTTATGACCATAAGCAATAATTCCCGGGAAAAGAGTTTAACCCTAGGGATAAATAATATTACAAAAGTGTTTGGGAATATTATTTATTGAAATACAATTTTAGAGATAAGCTTTCAGTCGGGCATATGGAGATTTGACGGTGTTGATCTATATCTATGCTCCACTCGGATATAAATGATGGAGGAATTATATGAATATGTTATAACCTCAACTTATATGGTCTAACGCGCCACTTTATAATATCCGTAACATGTGTGTGGGGCATCGTTCACGGACGTATAGAGGAGTTCTATATGACAATTCGGGCGTGGACCTAGAGAGTCTCACAATATGAAGTGTACTCGTTGTGCACTGAGGCAGCATAATGGATTGAACAATTCCATCCTAGAAATTCCAGCAAACCGAAAATATGTTTCGGGGTTCCTCGGGTTGTGCACTTATTTAAACTTAAATGTTAAGTATATTATTTAATTAGTTGATAAGAGTTGTTAACTAATTAGATATTAACAAGTGGCACAATTTTATTGTATGAATTATTTTACCATAAATTCAACCATTTACCATGTTAGTAAAATCAAATAAGGTAAATATTAATTATTCAAATAGTTTTTGAATAATTAAATAAATAAAATATGATTTTATTTATTTATTATTTTATTCTTAAATGAAAGACATACCTAATTTGAGAAACATAAACTAAATTTAGTGGAGCACCATTTTGTAATTAATAGTTAATTTTATTAGACCATTAAAATGGCCACCAAAAATGATTTTGGTAGTTGGCCACTTAATCTAATTTTGGTGGAGCACTTGTGAAGTTGTTTTAACCACTAAAATAGTTGAGTTTCAATTGTGTTAACATGAGAGTAAATGAAAATTCGTGCAAAGGTTGAGAGGAAAAAAGAAGAGTTGGTTTTGAGAGAGTTTTTCAAAGTACAAAGACTTGTGAGAAAAACCAAAGGAGAAAGAAAATAAATCATTTATATTTTTCTTTCTAGAATCAAAACCTTATTGCTAGAGATCATACTGCTGCTATTCTAGCTTCACAATCCCACCGGATTATTGTGAACTAGAATTGGACAAGAGTGCACTTCAAGGTGAGCTCAAACTTGGAGTAAGGATATCCGGAATTGAAAATCTTCATCGGAGGTTTTCAAAGGTATGTTTCTGTATTATTAAATTGTTAAGAATTGAACTACATGTGTATATATTGATTACTTGATAAATTTCGCTGCCAAATTCATATATATGATGCATAATTTTATTTTTTCAATATGTACACAATCACATGCATACACCCTAAAATACGTCAACAAAATCTTTTTAGTACAGATAAATTGATAGATAAAGATTTTATTTGATTTGTGATTGATCTGCAAGCCGAAATAATAATTAGTCTCCTCTAAATCTTTCATTTCAACTTCTCTTTTTAAGTATTCTAAATATTGAGAAGCTCTTTAAGAGTCTTGATTATATTCATGTCATTCACTTATATAGCCATAATGGTAAACATATAAACTGACTTCTTTATAAATATACATAGACATATTGGGTTATTAAGATATCATTTCTTTATTAAGTATTCATTTGGGTAGTTGTACCATATGTTCCTAATTTATTTTGATCTATTTAAATATCTTTATAACTTGATTAAATATTGTTAAACGTATTTTAGGGTGCATGCATGTGATTATGTACATGTTAAAAAATTTCAAAATGCATGTTTAATATACATTATGCAGTGGAATAACTTGTAATCATGCAATATATACACATTAATACTGAACAAAAATAGTATAAGAATCGTATACATACCTTTGTTGATGATTCGGTAAAGATTATTGAACTTTATTTTGATCTATTTAAAAATCTTTATAACTTGATTAAATATTGTTAAACATGTTTTAGGGTATATGCATGTGATTGTGTATATGTTAAAAAGTTTTAAAATTCATGTCTAACATACATTATACAATTGAATAACTTGTAATCATGCAACATATACACATTAATACTGAACAAAAATAGTATAAGAATCGTATACATACTTTTGTAGACGATTCAGTGAAGATTGTTGAATTTTGAAGCCTTTGAGCTCACAATGAAGTCTTCTCTTGAATAATTCTAGACTCTAACGTTTAATGGGATTAGAGTAGCTAGTATGGTATCCTTTGATGTTTATCTCATACAAGAATCAAAATAAGTTCAACTCTTAAACTAGTTTTAACATCAAATGCTTAGAAAATGTGTTTAGGGACCAAAATGAAACTTTCTCAAAATTTTATTTTCTCTCAATTCTCTTGCACTAATTTTGTTCTTCTCATTCAAATTTTGTAACAAATAAAACTATTTCATTTGTTTTATGTTGCAAATACTTCACATGTTGACACATATCCATCATGGAGTCATGTTTGACCATGCAAGGTCATAAATGAGTGACAAGTGTCACTTAACAATATCTATGCAGCAATTCTATTTATGCTGCTAATTGTCACATAAATGGCCATGCATAAATGCTATGCGTGTAATTTACTTTTCCATGTAATAGGGACTTATTTTTCACATTTGCAAACTATGTTTTTCATTTTTCAGATAAGTCTTAAAGTATATCTTGCTTTTAGAAACCTTCATAGATGGATCCATATGATTCGTTCCACTACCTTATTGCTTAACGAGTACACTTTATATTGTAAGACTCTCTAAGTTCATATCTATTTATCTTACGAAACACTTTCGCAAGTCCGTGAATGTCGCCCCACACATATGTTACGGATATTACAAAATAACGCATTGAACCATACAAGCTGAAGTTAAAAATATATGTATAATTTCTCTATCATCTATATCGTGAAAGAGCAGAGTTATAGATTATGACCATCAAATCTCTATATGCTCGACCACGAACTTATCTCCAAATTTATTTTTTCATAAACAATATTTGCAAACTTCTTTGTGATATTGTTTAACCCTACAAAAATTCTTTTCTGGGGTTTCTGTTTATGGCCATAAGACTTCTTGAAATACAATATCGGAGCATTATGATATACAAGTCACCCATATGAGCTGACAGATCCCATATCTATGCACACTAGACTCTATGAGCATCAGACCATACCCTGCAACACCTAGTGGTCAGACCATGAAAGATCTCTAATATGTGTGGAACCAAAGTATAGTAGATCACTCACAAGCTCACCGTATTGCTTAGGTCAAAGGATCACGAATACTACTCAACTTGAGAAGACTCTCCATTGACGGCTTCATAAAATGTCTATTGGAGGTCATCGTGAGTCTGTTTAGTAACCAGTCCTTACTGAATACCTGCATCCCTATATGGAATTCCACTAAACCCATGGTCTGTTAAGACTAACCATCTAGATAATCTAAATATGAACATATATTGATCTGAATAAAATATCGATAGATCGACCCGTATCGATAACCATAAATCAGAACGATGTTTTTAAGAACATTTTGCCCAATAACATTTCTTAGCACTATTTGTAGCTCTTTACAACTACGTCATTATTATTATATTCTCAGGTCTTTGTCCCTATTTCAGACAAGGTTCTAACTCTTTAGAATTTCTAACTCTTAGCATTGACCTAAACTCATTTAGATCAGATCTAAACTCTTTTAGACATACAGTGTCCAAAACATTATAAGCTTCTTACTATGTAAATAATAATAATAATTGACGAATAAAAAAAATATTTATTGTATAAATATTAAATAAATAAACATTCATACAACAATTTGAATGGCATGTAAGCATAATCTTTAACAAATATAAATTGGGATTACATGATTCCGTACAAATATCTATATTAAGTGACCCATATAGGTAAGCTGTTACTATATCCATAAGGCACGTATCAAGTTTTTTTGAGATTATCAAGCTTAATAAAGATGTAATACACAATAATAAGTTTCAACATAATCAATATCGGATCTCTACAAGAAACCTTGCGCAACAAGTATTGTTTTGTATTCTGGTAACCACATTGTCTTTATTACGTTCTGCCCATTTATGAGTACGAGTTTGACATATTCAGATGTCCATATTACAGGTCCAAATACTTCACGTTTGGTTAGAGAAGTTAATTCTTGAATTGCTTCTTTTCAATTGAGCTAGTCATGTCTTTTTATATATTAATTAATAGTTTATGACTTAAATCATCATTCATAATTTTAGTAGCTACTACAAATGAGAACACATTGTTGATAATTATTTTATTATGATTCTATATTTCTTTTGTGTAAGCATAATTGGTATACTTTTTTTTATTTTAAAATTCTTATGCCTCTTTTAGGACTAATGTCTTTTTCAAGACTTGCTCTCTTCAAGGACTATTAACTCTTCTGATGTTAGTGATTTAGTGAATGTTTATTTATTAGCTCGAGCATCATTTCAACAAGATCTTATTTTTTTTTCACTTTCTTCTTCCACAGAATAATATCTTTTGAACCAAGTAATCTGTCACACTTCTGATGTGCAATAGATGATTTATTTGTCACATTTTAATTAAATTGTTCTATAAGAATAATCACATGAGCTGGTGTGTAGGTAGTTGGTATATATATGAATTTTTTAAAATTATCTGATAATTCATTTGTAATTTTTTGAAAATGAACAATAATTTATATCTCATTTTTACATTGATTTATACGATGATCCAAATAACATTGTGGTCATTTTCTAAGAAAGTTGATGCCTAATTTAGGAGGCATTTTTCTTTCTCTTAATTGTGAAAATATTGTCTAATTAAAATAATAATTTACAAATCATGTTGTAAATAGATCACTCGTCAAGGGTTCAAGATACCTTATAATTTATGAAGAGGTAAAACCAACATAAATCTCCAAAGTGACATTGAGGTCCTATTCTAGTGCGTTGTAGGGGTGTTAGAGTTGTTTAACCTAGTAATCTATTTTATTTATAAACATATGGCACATGATGTTCTAATCGATTTTTTATTGATGATCGTAGTCATCAAATATTTTAATGTAAAATTACTAGTATTATCTAATTGTATGGTTTTAATTTAGTAGTTTAAAAATTATGCTCTTAACCTAATGATCTATGTTAGTAATTTAGCGAATGTAACATTTTGTGTAAACAATAAAAAAAAACTTGTGACTACCATGTATATGCATCAATCAAAACCATAAATAGCAAAAAAATCTACTTGGCGAATGAATTGGTCCACAAATATCTTATTGAATTCTTTATAAAAATGATGAAAATTCTAAACTAATCTTAGAAATGGATGGTCTAACTATAAGTTTAGCTTGTGAGTAAATGGTACAAACATTCTCATTAGGCAACATAATCTTCAAGTTCTTTAATAAATGTCCATGAGAATTTTTAATGATTCTTGGATGATCAAGGCGGTCATGCTATAGTATAAACATATTTGGATCATTAAGCTTTTGATTCATTACTATGTAACTTTTAATTGAATTTATGAATGTATAATACAAATCAAATGATAAGATAGGAAGCTTTTCAAGTGTGAATTTTTGTCTAAGACGTTGAAAATAATGAAAACATATTTTATATTATTCTCACTCAAAGTCTCTCAATGAATTCAAGGATTCAAGTTAATCCCAATTAGTCAAGGATTATGTAATATCTTGTCATCATTTTATAAGGCAGAGAAAGTTGCAATAATGATTGTATATGTACCATAAGTGAACTTCATGGTTATGCTTATGTTATGATGGTTATGTTGTAGAATATTAGAAAGATGGAAATTTTCATTTTATTAAAGATTTATTTGTTACTTAGAATATGAATCTATTGCTATGTTTGATATTAGGTTTGTTATAAGTTAAATTTGAGTTTATATAGGCATATGAGATTAAACCTAAATACATTTTCTATGAGTTAGACTATGATTTATTTGGCTTAATGAGACTAAGCCCAAAATATGTGTTATAGATTAGATTAGAGGCTATTTTGAGAAAATGAGTAAGTTTAGATTGAATTGATAATATCTAATTAGGGGTTAGATGAAATTTGTCAATCATTATAAATATCACCCTTTCCCTCAATCATAACGATAGTGGCTACTGTTGTGTATGTTATATGTATATATTTTTAATACAAGTGCACGTTATCGTAACAAATAATATATGATGAGAAAATTGTCGATCCCATGAGTAATTATTATTACTACTTACTAAATATTAAAATTGTGTCCTCCTTCTCTTATTCAAACTATTGAAAATTCAATGATTTTATATCTAAATTAACTAATTAATTAAATTAATGATAGAGATAACAAGGAAATGATCTTAAACACTCTAATTATCATATGTCTAGGATTACAATTATCCCTTAATACTATACTTGAATTCACTTGTTACTCTTAATCTATCAATATGTATTGTTAACTGAAAACTCAAATGCATTCACAAGCCTATTCCGATGGTCAAGTGATTATACCTCAATCAATCAATTATTTATAGCCTATGATAATTATATTGAATTGAGATTCATTAGGAGTAGGTTTCACAAATGGTTATATATGCCATATGAGTATATTCCTATCTCATATGTAACTCATATTTTTACACAATGATTATACATTAATCTATTAATGTTCAACATAAAATTTCTTTTTTCCAAGTTTATTTAGGTTTTCAAATCAATCTAATATATTGTCATGTAATTAGAAGCATTAAATATTCAATAGATTGAACAATTCAATATTGACATAATTAATAAAGATAAACAATGAATTTAAGCTACATTTTGAGTTCAAATTATAATCCTAGTTATATGAAATTAATCCATGATAATAAAAAGAGTTCTGAAACTAAAATCAATCAACAAATAGAAGAAAATTATCATACAACAAATACAAAGACAAAGAAAAGAAAGTCTCATGTTCTATTTCTCTGTTTTGATCCTTGTTGTTGAACCTTCTCTTCTTTAATGTTTAATTCAATCTAAGACTTGTTTATTAGTAGTTTTGATCTCTCCCCATATTGCTCTTTCTTGTTTTGGCTCAATAGTAACCATTTTATAGGCTTAGAGCATCGAAATAGGACAAACTTTTCCCTCCAAAAGTCAACATTTGCTATAATATTTTTTAAAAAATTGTATTCTGAATAAATAGTAACCCATTGACTGTTCATAATACTGTTTAAATGCACTATTTATAGTCACTATTTATAAATATTATTCATAGGCATTGTTCATATATATTGTTTGGCAGTGTTAATCAAAACTAGAAATTTTCTAGATTTAGATTTCATAATCACTGTTTACATTTTTAAGTATTTTGCTCAATTCTTAGATCTTTATCCCAAACAGCTTAGTTTGCATTCGATTTCTTGTATTCTCGTGCTAATAATTTTTAAACCTATAAAAAATATTAACATGTATAAATAGCCAAATTATTAGGATGATAAAATATTTTATATAATTATACCATATCAGCTACCCATCCTTTTTAAGGACATAAAAGCTTTTATAGAGCGATTTATTTGTCTTCTTTAATTCATCTTCATTTTTTATATTTTTCATTGATGACCAAAGACATAGCTATAACTTACCATTCAAACATCTTAAATTTCTTCAGTAAATTTTTTGCATACTTCTTTTGGCATATAAAGATTACTTCTGGCTCTTGGCTTGTTTCGATGCCAAAAAAGTAATGCATCAACCCAATATTAGTCATCTCAAATGTCCTTGTAATGTCTTCCTTAAATTCTTGCAGTATTTTATCATTATTTTCTGTGTAGATAAGATCATTCACATATAAGGAGACAATAAGAGTATTTGAGTAATCTTGAGTCTTGGCTCACTTTTACTCTTGCTAAAATCTAAATTGATAAAGTAGTTGTCTATATGACTGTACTATGATCAAGGTGCTTGTTTCAATTTATATAGGGCCTTTTTTAGTTTTAGAATTTTTTCTTCATTGCCTTGTTTCACAAATCCCTATGGTCGCTCTACATATACTTCTTCTTCTAACAAATCATTCAAGAATGTTGACTTTATATCAAGCTGATAAACTTTCCATTTACTTTTAGTTGCAAGGACCACAAGCGCTCTTATTGTGTCTAGTCATCTTACTAGAGCAAAAGTTTCATTATAGTCAATACGTGGATGTTGACAATAGCTTTTTGCCACAAGTATTACTTTGTATTTTTGGACTAAGCTATTTAGATTGATCTTGTCTAGTATACCCATTTGATGCCAATGATCTCTTTGTCTTGAGTGCATTTTATGTTTGATTCTTTTCAATTGTCTTAATCTCTTCTTCCATAACTTTCCTCCATTTTTCTTATTTTACTACTTCTTGAAAGTTTTCTAATTCTACAGTAAATAAGTTATATGTCTTTGAGTTCTTTAACTCTTCTTGGTAGTGACTTAAAATATGGTTTATCTTGCCTTATTGGTAATGTTGGAGGCATTCCATAAGCTTCTAATGTTGTCCTATCACTTTTATCTTCTTTTTTTTTTTTGTGATTACCTTCCTATTCTTTATTGGTACTATGATGCTTCTTTCCTCAACCTTTTATTCATTCCAATTTCATAAGGATAACTCATTGAACTCAACATCTCTACTAATCATTGGTTTCTTAGTTCTCATATTATATATTCGATTGCCTTTAAATATGACACTATATCACAAGAATATTCATTTCTCTGTTTTGTTTTCTTTAGTTTATGCTTTTTTTTTGTTTGAACATGGATATAGCACACACATCCAAATACTTTGAGATGATGTGCTGAAGGCTTCTGGTTGCTTCATACCTCTATAGAAGTCGTGTCTTATGCAACTTTATATTGAGCATCTTTTTAATAGGTATACTGCTGTACACACTGCTTCTGCTCATAATAAATTTGCTAGGCCTTTTCTTTTAACACTATTTTTGCTATCTTTATGGCTGTCTTATTTTCTTTTTCAAAGAATCCATTTTATTCTAAAGCTTAGTCTACTATCAGTTGGTACTCAACTCCATCATCATAAAATGGGTTAAATTCTCTAAAAGTGTATTCTTTCCTTTTGTCACTTCTAAGTTTCTTTAGATAATGACCACTCTGTTCAACAAAATTCTTTATTAGTTTTTCAATAAGATGTTGCAGCTTGTAGGCTGCAATCTGGTGAAAGTGCTTGCAGATGCAGCAGCTAGGGAAGCAGGCAACTGAAGAGCCATTTATTTGGAGAGGTTTGGAGTACTAAGACCTTATTTGTTTCAGATGAATACAGTGGCTTGGGATTGTGCAGTCCTCAGTAGATGTGCCAGTATATATAGACCGCAAAATATCATCGATTAATCTGTTCCAACGTTTTTGAACAAAATTAATATTTAAATGCTTAATTAACACGTGAAGTAAAACAAACATCTCTTTCACTAAATGTATCAAGGTAAGTACGTGTGAAAGTGTCTTTATAGTGCACAATTTTTTTTTTTTTAAAAAGAAGAATGTTTATTTGTAAAATCTGTAAATCAGAACCCATATATAGACTAAGGCAAGGAGGCACGAACAAGTTCCAAACCTTATCAACATCATTACACATAGCAAGTTTAGTTAAGAAGTGTTCAACTGAATTCTCACTCCTTACAAATGAACAAAAAAAACATTTCTCATATTATGTAAATGGTTTGAAATACATGAAAGAATGTCACCTTCGACATCTAAAGATAAACGCTTCTAAAAAAGGTGTAAAATATTAATACAATCAACCTACACGATATTTATTGAAATTTTTATTCTTAGCTGCTGAACATAAACCATGCAGAACACCGCCATGCTTTCAGCTAAGTATATAGTACACAATTTTTGAATAATTCGAAAGTTAAAAGATAACATTCCTTCTAAGATAAGATTAAAAAAACATACCTACTACTGTAGAACATTTTAAATTAGTTAAATTTCTGACCTTCAAGATACATTTTTACCTAGTTTGGGAGAATGACTATGATACAACAAAGATAATACAATTATTCAAAGTTGTTATAATCTGTGATAAAACTTTATTAGTTTATTATATAAATAATGTGGTACTTTTAATGTATTCTAAAATTTGTTTATTAATTTACTCGTAAGCTGCAGAAACAATAAATATAATAACCTCGTTTTTTTTGGATCTAAATTGAGCCAGGTTAAACTGAATAGAAGTGATGGTTTAAATTTTTTTCTATTATTTTATTTTCTTTATTTAAGCATATGCTGCAAATATTTTCATAAAAAAAAAAATTACTTAACGATATTGCATTCATGCAATGCTCTAAAACGAAGAAAATAAAAATATAGAAAAAATTGAACTATCACTCATATTCATTTTAGCCATTATAAATGCTTAATTTATACAAAAAATAAGTATTATTAATAACAATAAAGAAAAAAATTAAAGTATGATTTGGGATACAATTAAAAATATTTGAATAATATTTATTTCATATAGCAAATCTTGATTTTTTAATCATTTACTATATTTGTATTTTATCTTTGTCAATTTTGTTTTTCTAATAAAGAATTTATTAATGATTCTTATCATCATTCCTTAAGTTAGTGAGAAATGTGTTTTTTAAACTTCTAAATTTTTGTAGAGATATTTATAAATTATTCATTTTGATCTTTTTTTATCATAAATAAAAAAGAAGCATTTCTTTAAATCTTTGCCTTAGAAAATTTGCAAAGTTTTAAATGTCTTTATATTTTTACAAAATATACAAATAATGATAAAATAAAAAAAATTATGTTTTTAATTATTAAAATATAAAATTTTTAACTATTATAAAAAATTTTATTTTTAAAAAGTGATCAACAATGACAATTTTTTTTTAAAATAAATAATAATAATAATAATCATTCTTCTTAAAAGTGAGAAAAGCTAGTAAGTGAAGAACCATTCATTCTTATTTTCAGATACTGACAATGATCATAGAGATGGACGGCGGAGATCCACTGAATTTACACACCGTCAACTGTTGATTTGATTTCCATAGAATATGCACTAAAAACGAAAAGTAAAATTCGATCTTGAGTCACCCCATAAAACTCAAACAATACTATCATCAACTGGGAAATCGAGCTTTGCGGCAGTGTACTTTATTGAGAGAAAGAATTGGGCAAAGTTGGGTGAAATTGAAGTCGCTGTTTGATGGGAGAAAAAGGTGTAATGAAAATTTTTGTCTAATAATCATTCCGGTAGTAAATTATTCGGGGTAGGTAATTTTGAATTTGAGTTGGGTTTAAAATTTTTTTGAGCATACTTGAATTTAATTGGGACTTAAAAAGTTTTTTGTTCGGGATAATTTTTAGATTGGGATAATTTTTATTTGTATTGAAATGACATGATTTTGATTTGAGTTAGGTTGGATTAGGTTGAGAATTTTGAATTAAATTTAAATAAATAAATAATTTAATTTAATTTAAATTTTAATTACGTTAAATATTATTATTTTAAATTTAATTTAAATTTAAATTATATGAAATATTATAATTTGATTAATTTTGAAATTGATTCGTTTTAAATTCAATTACGTTAAATGTGTCAGATTATGTAGGGTCTATTAACTCTTTAATCCAACCAGCACTGGGATCACTATCCCCTCACTAGTCAAGCATTGGCGTACCCACAAAATCAGCTCAGGTTACTTATGCTCTCAAGGATTCGAACCCTCGCCCCCATCTCTATGGAGGCTTTATAGGCCTTTAGAGGTTTGTCCTTGTACCCAGTAGGATCGGTGCTTACATGCCATCCCTGAATATACATATACTTGTATATTTATACAAGAGTACATTCTCATTAAATCACTAATACTAATTCATATGATACTATGCAATGTAACGTTACATACATTGTACGATCTGAAGGAGTTCGGATTAGATTTAAAGGAGTTTAGATAAAAGACTCATAGTTAGCTACACTGAGAGATATAAATGCTAAATGTTAGCACAGTTAAGTGTTAGCTGGTTATAATACTCAGTAGATCCAAGAGTTTGAGCCTTATCTGTAATGGGACATAGACCTGGGAATATACCAGTAACTGCATAGTTGTAAGAGTTGCAATCGGGTGCCAAGAAATGCTAGTTACGCAAGTATGTTCTTGAATTATTATTCCTGATCTATTTCTGCCAATGCGGGTCTGTCTGTGGATACCTTTATATATATATATATATATATATATATATATATATCAGGATATGTCGTACCTATAGGGTATAGATAGTCGTTCCTAGCTGACTGTAAGTTTGGAGCTCATATTGACATATAGGTATCTAATTATGAATGGATATGAGACAGACTTATGAGGACCTCCGATAGATACCCTATGTAAGCCATCAACGGAGGCCCCTCTCAATTTGAGTAGTATACGTGGTCCTTTGACCTAAGTGCCACAGTAGGCTTGTAAGTGATCCACCATACTTTGGTTCCATGAATGTCACAGACCTTTTATGGTGTAACCGCTGGGTGTTGTTGAATATGGTCCGATGCTTATGGAGTCTGGTGCATACAGATATGGGATTCGTCAGCTCGCATAGGGAGTTCAATATCTAGATGCTTCGAGACTGTATATCGAAAAGTCTTATGGCCATAAGCATATTGTTCTACTAGGGTGGAACAATATGGCAAAGAAGTTTGCGCATATTGTTCAGTGAGATACAAGTCTAGAGATAAGATATGGATGAGCACTAGGAGATTTGACGGTGATAATCTATATCCCCGCACATCTAGGATATCATGATGGAAGGACTATACGTATGCATTGTAACCTCAACCTGCATGGTTCAATGCGCTGATTTGTATATCCGTGACGCATGCTTGGGGCATTGCTCACAGACTTATGGAATAGTTTCATTTGACGAATCAGGCGTAGGACCTAAGAAGTCTCGCGATATGGAGTGTACTTGTTGTGCACTGGGGCAGCGTGCCAGATTAAATTGTTTAATCCAGTAATATTCAGTATTACCATAGGAATACGTACGTGTCTGTATTTAAGTATTAATACAACAATTAGTCAATAATTATTATTTACTAATTATAATTATATAAGGACACGTGGCATATTGTGGACTCTCAGTTGAGTTTACCCAAGTGTGAAATTTAATAGGACCCACTAGGAGTATGCTTGATAACTATTCATGATGAACAAAATGGTCATTTCATACTTTGATTATTTAATAGTTAAATAATTAAAATATCTCTCTTTTTATATTATATAATATATTATTATATTTTCTTATTATATTATTATTTATATTATATTAATATTTTATTTTTTTATATATATAAAGAAAGAGAGAGAGAGAGAGAAGAAGAAGTGTGTGTGTTTTGAATTGTTGGCCGAAAAAGTGAAAAAAAAATGGAGGAAAGAGAAAGAAAAAGACCGAAGAAAGAAAAGAAGAAAAACAAAATAAGGAAAAATGAAATTGGAGCATTTTTTTTCTAAGGTTTCAATTTGAGCAATTATGAATTGCTTCAAATTTTCATTTTCTTATCCTTTTAGAGAAAAAGATAAAAACACACACTCGGTCAATTTTTAGGAATAAGAGTTAGTCCCGTGTTGGATATAGAGCTGCTGTTCTAGCTCACCAAGTCCACCGTGTTAGTGACTAGAACTGCCTACGAGTTAGTTTTCATGCGGACTCCGATGATATACATGTATAATGTTACACGTTAAGGTGAGTTCTGAACCTTCACTAATATATTAATATGATTAATATATTTATTTATTGTGTTTATTGTTTAATTTAAACGTTTCCGCCGCGTATAAATATATATATGATACGTATTCTATGCAATAGACACAATTACACATACATACACTCACGTATATTAGATCCCCAACAACAAAATGTTATAATTATAAATCTAATTTTGAGTTGAAATACGTTAAATATTATAATTTAAAATATTATTTTGATTTCAGTTACGTTAAATATTATGAATTTGAATTACGTTAAATGCTATTATTTAAAATTTAATTATGTTAAATGTTATAATTTAATTAATTTTGAGATTGATTTGTTCCAAATCCGATTACGTTAAATGTTGTAATTATAAATCTAATTTTGAGTTGAAATACATTAAATATTATAATTTAAAATATTATTTTAATTTCAATTATATTTAATATTATGGATTTAAAGTTCAATTACGTTAAATATTATAATTTTAAATTATATTTCGATTTTAATTATGTTAAATATTATAAATCTATTTTTATTTTATTTTAATTATGTTAAATATTATAAATCTATTTTTATTTTATTTTAATTATGTTAAATATTATAAATCTATTTTTATTTTATTTTAATTATGTTAAATATTATTATTTCAAATTCAAATTTAAATTCAGTTATATTTAATGCTATCATTCTAAATCTAACTTTGAATGTAATTGAAAATTTAAAAAATTAATTTTTTTTTATAAAGAAGATTTGAGTCTGGAAATTTTTGCTTGGGTTCGAAAAATTTTTATACCCAACTTGACCCGTTCAGGACAAAAAATTCTATCATGAACGTGTCACAAACCCATTACCGTTCCCATTCCGACCTGAAATTTTAAGACAGGTCGAGTTGGGACGGGTCAGATTCGAGAATAATGCCCACCTACTAAACTTATTGTTTGGTTTTCCTCTGCTGCATGGGTGTTCATTTTAGGCTTAAGCAACCCTTAATTTTGCTGCTAAAGATAATTCAAATAAATGTTTTGTATCAACTTTTTTTTTTAATGTTAATTTGTGAAATGATACAAAGAAAAAGTCATTTTTGTCATTCATATAGTTATGAGTTTTGACAATAACATCTTTACTAAAAAAAATTGATATTAGTTAGTATGAAGAATGGTGATTAAATAATATATGGAAGATGGTTTTGTGTAGGGATGGTAAAAATATTTGGACTTGAAAAAACTCAGATTAGGATTCGGATTCAGATTTGGAACCTGGCTCGAAAAATTTAGTTTTTTTCTTTGAGTCCCCATTTGTTTTGGATAAAAAACCAAACTCAGATTCGAATTTTATTTATTTATTATTTTTTTAAATCCTAAATTAATTCCTAAAATTTCTAATCATAAATATATATGAATCTAACAATTGTTTTATAAAATAAATATGCCAAAAGTTCAAATTTCACCTAAACATTTGAATAAAATTGAATTTTTTTTATAAAAAAAATTCGAGCTTAATCCGGATCCAAATTTAAACCTGGATCCGAAAAAACCCATGTAAAACCTGGGTTCCTAATTTATTAAAAAAAATTGAATTTGAATTTTGCCATCCTTAGTTTTGAGTCAAGTTAATGAAAAAAGGCACGTGATGAACATACGGAGCCACATGAAATGTTAGAACACAAAGCCAAGGCATTACCTAGGGGCTGGGGTTCAGAATTTAAGGCTGTAGCCGGACAGGATAGAACTTGGGCGCTACAGTGCAAGAAAATAGCATCGCAGTGCCGTAGTGTTTGAAGTAGTGCCGCAACATTGAGAAAGTGGCATTGTGGCACCAACATTTTGCCCAAGTGGGCATTGCATGCGCATCGCGATGCCACTGCCTAGAAAATCGACATCGCGGTGCCATGATGACTTCTTATTTTAATATGCTTGAACTTCTTCTCCAAGTAGGACTTGAGTTACTCTCCAATTATAACTCTAAATAGGATTTATTGTGGACATTTAAAGCACTATATAAGCCTTGTATTGGCTTGAGAAAATTATCACCAATAGAGAGTATTCATTATATCCTAAGTGAGATGGTTCTTTGTGAATAATCGAATCAACAAAAGAGGCTAAGATCTTGATCTACCTTAGATGTAAGCAATTATCGAACCACGTAAATATTTGTGTACTTTCTTATTCTTGTATTATTTTACTTTTGTTTGATCTCTATTATTTCGCATTCTCAATTACTTGTGGTTAAAGAATCCCAACATATGGTATCAGAGCTTGGGTTATGGTAACTCACAAGTATAAAACTGAGAAATTTAATTAGCAAAATAACTTCAAACTATAATTATAGCTTGCTTCCACCTAGGATCATTTAGTGCATCATGTACTGTTTTAGTTTATGATTATTTCCAAGAGACTCGTTGAGATAAGCCTTTAGCTTGAAAATACTATTTTTGGATTTGTTAATCATTTGATGAGTTGGTACCACTGTTTTTAGTGTGTATATAGGTTCACGTAATAAGGGTTGGTTTGAAATTTGATAAGAGGCTAAGCTTGAGCTATGATGGTCTAAATTTGTTGGTGAGGCCATTAACATTTATGTTTGAGTATTTTGAGATGAAACCGCTAGTTGATGAGCTAATAATTGTTATTCTATTGTAGGAAATGTTGTTGCTAAGGAGTTTAACCAGCTACTACCATGTATATTTTGAGAAGTCTTTGGTAATACAAGAATTTGTATAGAAATAGAGCAATGGTTTTATGAGGTATTAGAAGTTGTGCTTTGTTTTGAATTAACATTATCAGAATAAGAAAATGAATTTTTATTAAAAGAGACATGTCTTGCAATAAAGATTTTTTTAGAAGGATGCATGCATTTATACCTTTTATGCATTGGACTATAACTAATGAAGACACACTTTTTTGAGTGAAATTTGAATTTGTATTTATTATAGGGTTTAAGCAAAGGAAAGCATGCACAACCATAGGGTTTGAATTTGTTGGTGAGGCTATTGACATTTGTGTTTGAGTATTTTGAGATGAAACTGCTAATTGATGAGTCAATAATTATTATTTTATTATAAGAAATGTTGTTGCTAAGGAGTTTAATCTATTACTACCATGTATATTTTGAGAATTATTTGATAGTACAGGAATTTGTAGAGGAATAAAGGAATGGTTTTCTAAGGTATTACAAGTTATGTTTTGTTTTGAAACAAAAATATCAAAATAAGGAAATGAATTTTCATTAAATTTAGAGCCATGTTTTGCAATAAAGATTTTACCAGAATGATGTATGTACTTATATTTTTTATTGGACTATAATTAATGAAGACACTTTTTTTTAGTGAAAATTGAATTTGTGCTTATCATAGGGTCTAAGCAAAGGAAAGCATGCACTTCCAAAGGGTCTGAGAAATTCATACTTTGGAAATGTTTTATAGAGTTTTTTTATAGGGTGACATATAGTTTAGATTGGATGTAAGGAGTCTATTTATCAGATAAATGGCTATGTGTAGTGCTTCCCACCAAAAATGCAAATGAATTTTGGCTTGTCTAGAAGGGTTAACCTAGTTTCTACAATGTGCCTATACTTCCTCTCAACTACACCATTTTGGTGATGTGTAAGAGGAAAAAATTGCCTAATTAGATGCCATTTTGTTTCAAATACTCAGAAAAAGTTTTGAATTCTTCTCCCTAATCTGATTGCGTAGCTAAGATGTGAGGTTAAAATATTTTTATATTTGTTTCTAAAAGAGAATAAATGTGTTTAAGGCTTCAGATTATGCTTTTAATAGAAATATCCAGCTGTATTTGGTGTGATCATCAACAAAATTCAAGTAATACTTATAACCATCCAAAGATTCAATGGGTACTGGTCCCCAAACATCTGCACATACTAATTTTAAAAGCTGTTTTGTTTTGGATTTAATAGATGAAAAATAAAGCTTATGCAATTTTCCTAACTGACATGCATCACAAAAATATCCTTCTGGAACTTTATTGTAGGAAAGAAATTTATTATTGCTTCTCAATATTGTTTTCAGCACTATAGGACATGGATGACCAAGCCTGTAATGCCATAACATCCATTTACCAAGACTGAACTAATTTTGATTTTGAGATACAAAAGTAAGATATGGTGAGTCAATAGCATCAGATTAACTCTTATTTATATTATAAAAGAGTGTTGATTTTACAAGTTGTGAAAACAAAGACCAAAGTTCAACAGACTTATAAACAAGACTGGCTTCTGGTTTATTAGGTGAATTGATAAAAACACATGGCAGTAGCTTATATAACCCCTTTCACAGTAACTCTTTGCAACAATAGTATCCCCTTCCTCTTGGCCTTGATAAGACAATAGTTAAAATAGAATTCAATGAAAATAGGGTTATCTTGAACCAATTTTAAGACAATAAGCAAATTTTTGGTTATACAAGGCACGCAAAGCATATTTTTTAGCAATAACATATCACTAGATTTTGATTTTAAAGCTTTAATACAAGTTATAGTAAGGCCTTAACCATTACCAGTGATCAATTGATCCATACTTGTGTAGTTGACTCTATTATTAATGTTATTCTCATTAAAAGTTAGGTGATGAGTTGCTCCTAAATTGAGATACTAACCCTAGTCGGCTGATCCTTCTTACACTGACGGAGTTGCATAATATGCAAAACTATTCACTTAAGCTTTTGATTGCCATGTCTTTGATTCCTAGGAAATTAATAGTTAGAACCATTAGTGTTATAGACTTGTTCCCTTGGCATATAATCATCATTGAATATGTAGTAGCATTTTCCTGCTAAGTGTCCCTGTCTCTCATAGATCTAATAGTTAAGCTTCACTCTACCTCCAAAATTATGTCTTCCACTTTGATTTCTTCCTCTTTTATAACTAAAATTTTCTCTTCCATAACCAACACTAGCATTAAAACTATTATTATTTCCAAAGTTTCTATTCCCATCAAATTTCTATTATTGTTAAAACCTCTACCACTAGAAAAACTATCTCTTTTTGCACATTTCTATGCATAATTTGTATTAAAAACATTCAGAGAGTATTTATTTGACATATTAAGTGACAATCTACTCTCTTAAGTAAGAAGCATTGAGTAAGCCTCATTAACTATTATTGAACCTATTTTGCTACTGATCAAAGTTACTACAACATCAAAATTAGATCCAATATCAATGCCAGTGATTAGATGTGTGACAAAATCATCCTCATCAATCTTATAACCAGCAGTAGCCAATTCATTAGTTATTTTCTTAAGTTTCAAAAAGTAATTTGGCATAGTCATTTGATTCTTTTTCAACAAAGCAAGTTGCATTTTAAGTTAAACTATCTTAGTCTTAGATGTCGTACCAAGCTGTTTGTTGACAGCTATCCAAAATTCATGAGATGATTTACAATCAAACACTAGTCCAAGAATATTATCTTGAACTGTAGAGAATAACCAGGTCAATAAAACTTAATCTTGTCTCATTTAGATTTTAAATTGGGATTCACAATAGTGACTTGGATGAATTGATCTGCATAGCTACGAATTCCATCGATAATTTTTTCAAGTCTATTAGCTTTGATCACTGTCAATACTTGTGATCTCCATATCATAAAGGTTGTTCGATCAAGCTTCACGGTGATGGAGAAGGTTAAGGATGAGATCTGTGAGGATTTAAGACTAAAAGATACTGATGAAATGTTTGATTGATTGGCGTTAGTCATTATATGCTTTGATACCATATTAAAGCTTAGCTAAGACTTTGTGTTTAATCAGAAAGTGAGGGAAGAATGAAATGAAGCTGGAACTTGTGGAATTGTAAATTTTATTTCAATCATTGAATAAAAGATACGAACTTAGACTTTATATAATCATTACAAAATACAGAAAATGAGAGAGGTTGTTACTTCACTGTTACAAACTATTGGCGGGAAATAACAACTTTACAAACAACTTATTAACAACTTGATTGCCATGTCAGCGTAAATCAATGAATCAGCTGCTGCTTCATCTTCTGATAACACTAAAAGATCAAATTAATCAAATGGCAGCAAGAGCATCAATTGTATTGTGGAAATCCAGGTTGCATGAGCAGAACAACTGTATAAGCCAATATTCTGCAACTTGCAATTTACAAAGTTACCTTCAATAAATTTTGACATTGAAGTTCAGAATGTGGGCAAGAGGGACGGCACTGACGTGATCATGATTTTACGCAAAGCCACGAGAGGGAATTGCCGATAGTCCTATCAAGCAAGTGATTGGTTTCCAAAAGGTTTTCGTGCCAGCAAGACAAAGTGCTAAGGCTCAATTTAAGTTTAACGTTTGCAAGAGCTTGCAAATCGTTGATTCTGTTGCAAATATTCTTTTGCCGTCCGGCGGCCACACCATTATACTGGCACATATAAAAATCCGGAAAACTATTTTTTTTAAATAATTTTTGAAGCTTATTCGAGATTTGACAAAGTTTTGTACTTTCGGGTCTGCTACTGAGCTCTATTTTTTAGTATTGCAGTTTCTATTTTAAACATCCATTAAAAACTGATTTCTTTAAGATTTTCATTGAACCAAATTTTTTTGGAAAGTTTATTGTGTGTACTTTTGATTAGTAAAGAGTTTTGTATGAAAATACACGTGCATAAGTCCAGTTTTTTAGAGAAGTATATATCATAATTGAAATCTCTGTTTTTTAAAATTTTATTCATTACTTTCAAAGGTCATCAAAAATCAGAAATAAGGAGTTTTTAACTGAAGAAAAAATTTAAACAAACCTTGTGATGTTTGATTCTTGATAAAGAAAAAAAGTTACAAAATAATTTATTGTAGCGGATATCACGCCATGTACTTAAATTTGACACTCCTATGACATCAATTAAATCACAACCTTAATACTTATTTTATTTTATGCGCAGCGAAAAAATCATAACTCCACCATAAGTAAGAACACATAAGATTAACACACTAATAAAGATAAAGAAAACAAACCAATCACAAAACACAAGATATACATGGTTCGGCTCAAATTGCCTACGTCCACAGAGGATCCATGATCCAGCTTCTTACTATTGAAATAGATCACTAAGTATCTTTTTACATCATCAATGATCCCACAAGACCCCTTAGTATCTCTCATAGAAACCTCTAAGTATCTACCCTTGATCATTATCACTCCCTAAGATCTCTTAGTATCTCCTCATAAGAGATTTTTACAAGAAATACAAGAATAACCCAAGCATCTAAGCCAAAAGAATCTATGATGTTTCTCTTTTATTCACTCAAATAACCTAAAGAAGAAAACACCCCCAAATGTTACACCCTAGTGCACCACACACTTAGTGCCTACCTAGCTCCTCTATTCTCTCTTATAGTTACATCTTGAAACCTTAGATGCTTAATCTTAAACAAGAGTTTACAAGTGTTTATATAGGGTATATTTCGTGCCTACAAACCCTATTCCTTGTTGAAGTAAGAGTCCACTTGTTTTGGAAGTCCAAAACTTTTCAAAACTTAAAATCCCGAACCAAAATTTACTTTTTCACGCGTTCTGACACCGTGGCACTCATCCTTGGGCGTTGCGGCGCTAGCCCTTCTCGCGCCCATCGTCGCGACGCTGGGGACCCAGAGCTGCAGCGCTGGTCTTCTATGTTGAGCGTCGCGGCGCTGGTCAGCTCCTCGCGATCTCCGTTTCCTTCGCGTCTTCGAGTCCCATTTCACTTCCCCCTTCGTGTCCCACACGTCTTAGACTTCTCCATACATGTCCCACATGTTCTAGACTTCTTGTGACTCTCCACTTTGGTATTCATCTCAATTCTTGTCCAACCAAAATTGTTGAATCACCAATTTTTCAACATTTATGAAAATATAAATTCACTTATGGCAAATAAACTATTCATAGTCAAATTACAACTTGATTTTTACTCTATATTATCCCTTTCTCGTAAACTATTTTTGACCCCTACAGCAAAATCAAAATAATAAATTAGATATATATTCTACAAAATCATGAAAATATTTTTGTTAAAAAAATAATAAATTCTAGAGTTTTAAAACACACCTCTAAATTAGGAAGCCTAAAATCTAATCAAAATCATTATAACTACTTAGGAAAATGATATCTGGACTTTAAGGTTTCAAGGGACCATATCAATAACATTAAAAAATTATCGGGATATGATTTGGAGAGCAAATCAAGTGTATTGGGTGTGTGATGATCGAAGACGGACTCAAAAGGAGGTGAAAACACAAAAGGCAGTGCCCAGGTGTGGGTGCCGTGGCGCCCAGGCGAGAATGTCCTAGCGCCGCGACGCCCAACGTGTGAATTAGTTTCCTGTTTTGATCAGACTTGTTTCGTCTGCCACTTATTCCAGAACTCCCTAAAATAACTTTC